>CM062568.1:102240906-103440906 GCA_031468815.1 Morus bassanus | reverse complement strand
AATCCTGCCCTTGCCTTGAAATTAGGTCGTCAACTGTCTTAGACTTCGGAAGTGGAAGCAGCAAACATGACTCCATAGACCAGCGGTCAGGATGCTCATCTGGAAAATATGGCCGTGAATCACCTGAGCATAAAAGGAAAACAGGCTTTCCACATCCCAGGTGAATGCTATAGCTACTGATAAGAAAGTAAAGAAGGTCCCCCCTTTAACCTGCTACTGAGTCAGAGTCATTTGGCATACTCTGAGGCTACAGAGGTGACTGCAGCACCTCTGTGGGTGACAGGTGAAAAGAATGTTTCTTTTGTAGAGCCTCATAGGGCCTACATAGGAGGCAGTCTGAGCTGCTCAGCAGAACGAAGCCTTTGGCAACCTAGCTGCAGACCTTTATATAGCTAAGTGTGTCAAAGCTTCCTAGCAGTCCAGCAATTGTAAAAGTCTTCAAAAGCCCTATTTTAGACTTTACAGCTTAAAGTAGGACAGGTAGATACTAGGCACTTGCATCCCTTTGTAACTCTAGACTTAGATTTTTATGCCCAGATCCCATGAAGAGCAAGACATTAAAAATACCTCTGATTGCTATCCTCAAGGCAACCTACACACTACTGGGACCCAAGGAAAATGACTTTACAAGTCTTGCTACAGCCATCTTTCAAACAGAACTTTCTCATCTAAAAAAGGACTATAGCCTGCTGTACTCCTGTGTTAGCTGTAAACAAACCAACTATTTTTGAGAACATTTAACACCTCAAATTTTTTCCACACGGTGTTCTCCAGATTTAAAATAAACATTGAGTCTTCCACTGATACACACTAGGTTTTCACTTTGCCCATTTAGAAAGACAAAAGAAACCAGTCCTAGTCTGTTCCATTTTATCATTAGCATCATTATTTTTTGGTAAGGTTGTATCAGTCATTCTTAAAGAAACAGTTCAGGGAAAAAAAGGATGGTTGCATATTAACACTCCATTCACAACACAGAATAAACCGAGAACTAGTATTTTGGGTGAGAGAGGATCAGTTTGAAGTGGTCTAATATCCTTACTGCTATGCTTGATTAGAACATAAATGCAGTTTACAATGTGTCAATTAGTGGATTAAATAAACTACCTTGAATTATTTAAAAATAAACAAACAGAAGGCCTTACTTTCTCAAAAGAAGAAAATTCTCACTAACCCTGCTTCATTTAATCAAGTGTTATTTAAGGCAGCAGCATTATCTTGAGAGCCCTGATATCTATTGTAGAAACCAAGAGTCAAAGTTACAAAACCATTACAAAATGCTGACTGTGTTGCAATGTTTCTTCTGTGATGTTCAGGTCCTGTAATATTTGTTAACCACATGCTAACGAACTGTCTGGAACAAGAACATGGCAAGAGTATGAGAACTTCTGGATTTGATGTTCTGATGCTATCTGAGCACAGTTTTTCTTCTCCCTGGTCTTCAGAGAGTTTGCTGCTTTCTGTCTTCTCTTTGAGACTCCCTAGTGACCTACAGAAAGAGAACAAGGGCAAGGAGATCTCCTGCTTAAAGATATATGCTGTCGTCTAGATACTGAATAATGTCTGATACTAAAGAACACAAACTTCATCAGTGCAATGGGATGCTGCTGTACTTTGGGCAACAAGAATCAGGGAAACCAAATGGGTAAGAATAGCATGACATGACAACACGGTCAGCCCTGTTTTCTCAGGTTTCACCTTTCCCTTGAAAAGTACAGATTCTGAGGCTCAAGTTGTAAAAGTTGAGTTCTAAAAATTGCAGACAAGATGCTCAATGAAGACCTAAAGTACCCTCTAACACCAATAGTGCCTGACAGATCCTCCACTAGTAGCACTTCCCAGGCAGAGAAATTTAAGACAGACCTTTTTTGATTACTTTTAGGGGTGAAAGGAAAAACAAGGAGTCAAATGAGCATATGTAATAGTGGGAACACAAAATGATTGAACGCCCTAAGTAGTTCTACAATTTAATCTCCACATGCAGTAAAATAGGTAAGGCACAGAAGAGGAAGAAATGAGACCACAGAAATAGGAAAAAAAGCAAGTCACAAAAATGACTGTTCATTGCCGATACCTACGTTAGCAAAGCTAACAATGTGCGGAAGAAAATTAACATGACAATAAATGTGTTGGTAATTTTGTAAGCTAATAAAATGATCAGAACAATATATAGTCCATTCTTTCCTCTCATTCCTGGCAGACTTTTACAATTGCCCTTGGAGGGTGCTCTTTATGTAATCCCTGTACTCCCACTATATATACTTCCTGCTCTTTTGCTATCAACATATAGTTTCTATTCCTGTCTTCATGTTAATTATCTTGCCTTAGCACTTACTTACGATAGGGATAAGCATCTTGAAGTTATGTAGGATGAATAATCATACTTACTGGTTTCATTTTCCTAGTGGCGGGGAAAGGAGAGGGAAGGGCAGACAGTGAAGTACAAACAGCTTCCAGAGCTGTCCATGCATATCTAGGGTCAGTAAGCTCTGCTGTGTGCACTAGCACGCACCTGAATTCAGGCGACCTTCTAACCTGCACTGTTCTGTCAGCACAGGACCAGGGGTGCTATGTGTCTGCATGGGACAGGCATGCTGAATGAGAGAATGGGAAAAGTTAATAAACGTTCCTTTCTAGAACTTAATAATCATCTAGAGCATGGCTTCAGCTTGCATTCACACAAAAACAAAAAGACCCCAGAACTCAGACCCACTGAAAGAGTAAGTTTAACATATGAAGGGCTAATGAACACATCTGTAATGGTGCGTTTTTCAGTACTGCCTTTAAGGGTGCTCTGCAAACTAACACTGTTGTCAGAAACAGTAACATTCTCCATCATTGGAAAACCTTCTAATGCCAACCTTTTCCCTGCCCTTGGGATTCAAGAACTTGGTTGTTTTTATGTGGAGGTTTGTGTTGTGGGGTTTGTTTTGTTTTGAAACTTACTTGATGAGCAAGAGAAGTCACATTGATGCCCGCTGGCTCAACCAGAGAGCCAGGAGGGAGGGCAGTGATTTAAGTCACTTGTAACATCTGCGCAGTTCTTAGTCTCATTTTACTAGCCAAAAATGAATCCACACCCCTTTCCCCCAAACAAAAAATTCCCCCCAAAACAAAGACAACTGAAAGGAAACCTGGATGTGATTTCTTTTTGTAAGTCTGACAGGATTTGTTATGAAGTAAAATTAACTGGCAGACAAATCATACTTGAGTATACTTTTTACCTCAAAAACCTTAGAGTAGCCTGAGCATTGTGAGACTGGCAACCTTGATGTCTAATCCATAACACTGGAACGGCTTTACACCTACTCATGCAGTCAGGCAGTAACACAGCCCTTAGCTTAGCCGTAAAAATTTCTCCCATGCCAGGCAAACCCAGATCAGAAACACAGGGAGAAGAAGGGAGTCAGAATTATCATACAACTGAAAATGTTAAGGGACAGTTTCTTCTGCTTTGTGGTACGAAAAACTTAAGGTTTTTCAAAGTCACATACTCATTGATTTTATATTCTATGCATTCATCAGATCATCAGAAAGATATTACAAGCAAAATAAGTATACACGCTGAGTTAGTACATCAGCAGAGAAATAATCTGCAACAAAACACCTTTTTAACAAGCAAAAAAAGAGTCCTTAGTATTATGGAATAAACTGCAAAAACAATATCTGCAAATTTATTTACAGTAAAGAAATCACACAGAGCCCAGCAGTACAAGTACACAAACTGGTTTTCCAAATTACACAGACCTACGTGCAGTGTATTAAGTCAAGGTAACACCCACACAATGACAAAATGGAAAAAGGGGCACGAAGCATGGAGTTAAGACTGTCATCATCAGCTCCTCTCATTAACTTTGTTTATGATGTGGAACAGAAAACACATGACCATTCACTATTTCATACGCTTACAAGTATTTTAGTCACTGAATTTCCAGTCATAAAAACAGATAAAAACTTGTGCAATTTTAACAAAATTTAAGCATCTGATTCCATGTAATAAAGTACCCAAAAGAAAAGGCTATCTGTCTGTACTACATAAGTTACGTCAAGTACTATATAGGAGTGCCATTTGAAAAAAGGATTCAATTGTTATAAAAACTCTGAACTATTGGACAATACTTTCATATCTAAAAAGCTACTCTTCAGAAATAAAGCTTGAATACTTATCAGCAACATTTATCAGAGCACTAGTTCAGCACAATTATCACTAGCATACTTTGTACGTTAGCGTAGATACTTCCTGCAGATAGACACAGCTAGACTCAGTTGACAGTAAAAATTAAAGGCCACACATCTGGGGTGCAGTGTCGCCTCCATTTTTGACTTTTAGCTGTTCCAGGAAAACCTTTTCCTCTTCCAAACAGAAAACAGAGCAGAGGAATGAGTGACCATTTTCTAAGATGTTAGGCAAAACATGTAAAAGCAATCAGAAAAGTTATGAAGATTCTGCACCTTTACTAAGATGATACAGATGCTCAAGACCCGAGACTCAAACACCTTTATATACCTAAAATTATAGAAGGATAAATGCCAATCAAAACAAGTTTTTCAAAAAACTCTACCTATTTCTCCTGTATTTATTTCTGTTCAAATTCATTAACTGATTCACTTCAATTACAAAAATATCTACAGGTAATATATTTACAGTCGAAAGAACATATCATGAAACACCAAGTCCTTTTGCAGTAATTGGGTAGGGGGACTGAAAAAGGGAAGGAGAAAGTTCTTGCAAGGTCAGTCATAAACATTCCCCTCACCCCCACCACAGACTGAGAATTTGGTTTCAAATTACCAAAGCAACCTTCAAGAAGATAAGATGCATCTTAAAAGTGTATGAAAGTACCTGAAAAAGACTGTCCAGCAATATTATAGTTCAATCCATTACATGTTGGGAGTAGGGTGGGGAGCTGCAAGAAAAAAATCCACAAAATAAAAAGCCAAAGACCAAGATGATAATCTTTAACCAAGACAAACGTAAACAAGATCATTCCCATGGCCAGATGCAGTTGCAGTGTTGATTATTTGTTTCTGTTTAAGGTGGAAAGAGGAAAGAAAAGGTGATGGGAACAATAGTACAGTCTGTAAGTCATCACAGAAGCGGTGCACATGCCACACTAGAAAAGGCTAACTATGGAAAGGGAAGGGCAGGAAATCCTTAAACAACTCTAACTTAAACTTGTTGAAGGCTGCTATAAATATAGATATCTATATAAATCCTTTCCTCAGAGTGGAGATTTAAAAAAGGGGAAAAAGGAAAATTCTCCAAAGATCATCTATATTTATTATGAACTAAAAAAGAACAAGGGCTTTTAAACCAAAATGTGTTAATAGGCCATTTTTGCATACTATAGAAAAAGCATCTGTAAACTATTTACAGCAGAATTGAAGGAAGTTATTTGTTAAAAAAGTTCCCGCACCCCCCCAAGATATAAAGTAGTATCTCATAAGCACTGTGCAACTATGAAATGAAGGAAGCATGAGGTATTCTTCCTATCACTGTAACTAGGAAAAATCATCAGCAGTCTGTCCTTTTCAAGGTTATTTATTTGAATACCAGCATGGGAAAAAAGTCTAGACAGTAATTAACAGATCAGTGGATTTGCAAGACGAAACAATTTAAGAAAGAAAGAACGGACACGCTATACACATCACCTACTAAAACCAAAACGGCCCTTCAGATAATTATTTCTTGAGTGAGGGGGCACCTTCTGAAGATGGAGAACACTTTGTTTTATAAAGAGGGAACAGCTGTAAAGTTATTTATAAGTTAGATTCAGCAGAGGGAGAGGTCCAGGGGATAGGGCACATGCTTACAGTTGGATTCATGCATTCTTTAAGCACGTCATACATATTCTGACACTTATCACAGCTGGAGCACTGCACTCCAATGCTGCCTCTGCACGTCACCCATGCATTAGGGTGAGCTAAGGGGCACTGAAGAAATGTTGGTGCTGGGCTTGTACACTGGTATCTAAAAGATAGTGTTTGAAGCCTGAACAAGTACCAAGTTTCAGAGAAATAGGCCTGTAGTGTTAAACTACATATACTTAAATGTTGACAGTGACGCAAGTAAAACTAACTTCAGCAGCTGAAACAAGAAGTACATGAGGAATGGAAGTTCTTGCGTAAAGACAATCACATTGTGACAGCTTCAAGAAAAGATGTAGAGTGAACAACACAGGAACCAAGTTCCCCAAATCTCTTTCATGGGAAGAGGGAAAAAACCCCAGTAAGTGATCCAGCAGTGTGTCACAATCCAGTCCCACAACTGAGAGTATTTTATTCAAACCTTATCAAATTGAAGTCAGTGTGGTCAAAGCTTCCCAATATCCAGACATTCCAGAAGCAAGCACACACTTTCAAAATTCCTGCCTTCCACCCTGGAGCTAGAAGCAGTATCCACAGCATAAATGAAAAACACAACAGAACACTGAACCTAGATTTGGTTTATGATTTCAAAAACCCAAGCCAATAAGCTGAGATCTCTTGATATATACACCTGTAAGTACAGTGAAGAAGACACGATATATTTTATAAAACAGGAGGTTTTAAAAACCTAAATTTTGAGATGATTGGGCAGGGTTATGATCCTTATTCAAATATTAAAGACTACGTCTTCTAAAAAATATATATATTACAAAATGTTAGAGTAAAAGCTTGATGTCAGTATCCTAGTCTTAAATATTGCTTGAGGAAAAAAATTTGTCCAGCTCTCTGGCTTTATGAAACACACACTGATCATCACAGCAGGATTAAGAGACAGGTGGCATTTTTGGTTCAATACGCTTCCATATCCAGTAAAACTTTTCTGAAAAGACCAAAAGAAGTCAAGATATTTTTATCTCACTTTGTACATTTTAGATAATGAAGGAGGTAATGATAAAAGGTCAGTACAGAGGAGAAAAAGCAGAAGGAATGAATCTGTGTCAGCTTATCCTTATTCCCTACTCAACATCTAAATCAAAAGTTACCATTATAAAGCATGAATCATTGCTTATTAAAGCTTCAGATAAACCAATTTAAGAAGCCTAATTACTTTTTCTTTGAGCAACCAAGGTTTTATTTTCAAATCTGTTCTGAAAGAGTCAGATAGTATTTTAGTGGCTTCCAGACCTATGACCAAGGATTTCTGATGGGTATTTTGGATCAACTGGTTAGACAAGCTGTTCCAAAGTTCTTTAATGCAAGAAAACTCTGAAGCCAGCTGTCATTTCTACTGATGATTTTGGAGGCTGCTAGGAGCACACCACCAACCTGTGTTTTAGTATGACTTGCACCATTACCTCTAATCCTCGGTTCCACAGAAAGCATCGCAATGACATGTCTATAACATGTGAGCAAAAATTTCAACACAAGTGACATCTGATGGTGGAAACCAAAACCCAGTCATTCCTCTCTGATTGTACTCAAAGAGAACGATAGCTTTTGAGCTTCCATGATCACATTTGGGAAATCAAATCAGTTCACCACGGTTAGTTTTAAACAAAACAGTATTAAGTAGGGAAGGATACAGCAGTATTCACTCCTCAGTTCCACCAGTATATTCCTATTGGAAGGTCTTGAAATTCTGCAATCTTGAGAAACTCCAGAACAGATGCACACTCCTCAAGGCTAATGAAAGTAAGAGGCAGCTTGGGCCATCACTACAATAAACACTATTTCCTCCCCCAACATAACAGCAAGGTGCTACCTTTATTCAAACCAGTGGTCTTGGTGGTCCCTCCTGCCAGAAGCTATTTCTCAACATTACTCTGGTAGACTTTTGAGAATTTGGGTATAGTCTTACACCCAAAGATAATACACAGGTGTCATTCTGTGGACTACTCCCCCTCACAGATGGAGTACAGCTGATTCAAAATCTTCAAGAGCTATTATTACTCTTTGATGACATTTGCTGAAGTAGCATACTTGCTTGCCTACAGTCCGATTACTTTACAGCAACTCTGGAGCACTTTTATTTGAATAAAAAAATTGTGGAGAATCGTTTGGAACAGTCAGTCTTTCCTCACAGGACCTCCAAAACCTGTGAGACAATTTTGCTTACCATATAATCAATAATTCTTGGAAGTTCCAACCTTATTTCTTTTCCCTTCACTTAAAAATTTCACCTATTAAAGACATGGATTGCAACCCAGGCTTGCTCCAGTGACTGCCAGTTAACTTACTAGTTTTCTTGATCTTAATCAACAGCTTTTCACATGACAGAAGAAAAACAACTTTCACAAAGTTACCTGCATCTATTGCTATTATTTCAAAAGGAGACTAAAGAAGAAATCCTACTCAAATTAGTTCTTAATGCAATTATAAACACTTATTTGAAGTCTGAAACTACAGACTGTACCCTGAAGCTGTATGTCCTTTCAGCAGAAAGCCATAATGCCAAGGGATCCAGAGTTTTGACCACAGAAGCATGCATCACCTATGGACGTCAGCGAGGCTTCTATGAAGCCAAGTGCTGAATTCAGCCATTTTTCTACACACAGAAGCTATCCGCTCCACAATTACTCCACTGAGGGATTAAAAAAGAGATTCAAATAACCCACTAATGATTTTTTTTTAAATGCAGATTCCAAAAGCACTGCCAAGAAAGTAGCTGGCTTTACTGAATAGCCTCTTATAAGATTTTTTTAAAACAGGAGCTTAAAATATATGAACTGTTGTCATGCTTGCATTATGGAGCCTACATATGTTCAAACAGAATATGAAGAGCTGTGCTCTGTCACAGAAGGGCTATTTACAGATTCAGTGTGTGACAGTTTTCCAGCCAACCATCTGAAAAATAAATACCTACAGTGTGCTTATTCCTTCCTTGGAAAAATCCATGACTTACACTTCCATTTCCAAGCAGTAAACACTAAATTCCTGTTCACTGACTGGTAACATAAAAGTGGTAATTTGGAAATTCCACTACAGAATATTTGAGTAACCAGACTCATTTAGAAAACTTTATTAAATTTTGGAATATATGTACCATATTAAAGTGTTTTTTCAACATATTTCCACTGCTGCAAGGAATTTACTCATATGATCCATAGTAAATGGTTACAATTTTACGCTAATTCAAGTAATCTGGAAGAAAAAACCAAACCAGTTTTCATAGAGTATATTTACTGGCAACTATTTTTCTGCTCATATTAAGTACACAATTCCACCTGGAAAAATTACTTCCAAGTGCTAAAAACTAGGACTCAAAAGTCTGCAAAATTGTAGTGACTAAACAGAATAGTGGACTTACAAAAAAGTCTCTTAGGATTTTATATGCTGAGAGCATTTTAGAAGAGATAAACAACTTCTGTTTAAGTTTGTTTCACCGAGAAAAATATTTTTAATAAGAGGCAAAACCAGAACAAGTAAATAAGAACAGCATAGCATTCTGTCAACCCATATGGACAGATTATACAAACAGAGGCTATTCAAATAATTTAACACCTGTGCAAACCAGCATCTTAAACTGATCATGAATAAACCTGCTGAGGAAAGAACGGAGCCCTCTGCAGAAAAATCTCCAAGAAGCCTCTCTACTTTGTTCAAGAGGTGACATTTTGGAACAAAGGTGTTGACTTGAACTGAGCAACCATGACACTCAGTTATCACCAATTCACGTAAGGCCACCTGAAAGCCTGATCAGCATTGGAATTCCTTCCTGCTCATCTATACCTCAAAGCCATCCTGCACTTGGGAGCTACAAAACATTTAGTCCAGAGTAGCTGGTATCTCTTTGGAAAACACAAGAACAGAGCAAAGAATGTTTATGGCTGCTGTATACTTAGGAAGTATGTTAGAAAGCCCATAAAGTTTGTAATCACCTGGAAAGCAGAAAACAGTCATTAGCAAAGAGCATCTTAAAAGGTCAGGAATTTCTGAGGAACACTCTACGTTCACTCAGAGGATTACTAAGAGCCTATAACTGTATATTCAGACATCATTCAGGGATAATCTCCTCAGGACATTACTTCATCTTTTAAAGAATGATCTGGAAAAAAGGCATTGTGTATTGTGTTTTACTTTGAAAGAGCTCCTTCATGCAACTATAAATCCACAGAAAAAAATGTCCCTTAAAGTGACAGGGAGAGTTTTCTCAAAGTCATCAGACAGCAAGCAAAAAGTGGACTGTCTTGAGCCTCTTAGCAAGTTTCAATCAAGTATGACAGCAGGATAAAGGGTTAAAGGACAGCATTTGTGATAAAGAGTTGTGTGAAAATATCAGGGACTGGGCAGAGTAGGAAGACCAAGGAAGAAGCATGCAGAACTTGATTGTCAGCTATTTTGCTTGGCAGAAGCCAGCCAAGCAGCTTAAGTGGGCCTCCAGACAAGCTAGAACAAGTATCAGCACATGCCACAGGATGTAAAGAAGAGAGAACTCAGAACTCTGTAGAAGGTGATGGCCAAGGACACAAATGCAAAGACAGACATTTGTTCCACAATCTGTGAAATATGCTTAGCATACAAAAGAATTTGCAAGCTTTAGGGGCTCACTTAATCCACATGCTATAATAAATTTTTAAAAATAAAAATCACTGAAGTTACCTTAGGAAAAAACATTGTCTTGGTTTTCCAGGAGTTTCTAGAGCTCAAAACAAAAGTTAAGAATGAGTGAGGACTAAGGATAATTTAGAAGGACCACGTCCTAACTTGCACATAAAGGCTGAAATGTATACTGAGCAAGCAATGTGAATCTGAAAATTGTATTTGGCACAGAATGCACGCTTTGGTTTTAAAAATGAGAGTGCAAAGGCCAGAAGTGACAGAAAATTACAAGTGGCTATCTGGGGCATGGTAAAATGGACAAAAATTGAGGAGAAAAAGAGAATCCAAGTAGATGGAGAAGTGCAGTGACAGGTTCAAGCTTGGTTCTGTATACGGAGCAGGGGAGGACAGTGTTCAGCTCAATGGTATCTTGCATGGCTAAGAATTAACTTTTAAAAGCCCTTTCTTGTCAATAAATTTCTTCAGATGTATTTAACTGAAAATGAGACACCCATCCACTTTAAGAAGAAATTTAAAGTTAAAGTTGCCTAAGTGCTATTCCTTTACATTGCCTTCTTTCAAAAACAGCCCAGTAAGTTAGCAAGACACAGTTCAGGACAGCTGAACAGGAAAAGTGAAAGCAGCAGCTTTCACTTACTAAATAACAAAATATTCAACCTATTCCACTAGACCTAACTGGACTAATCAAGAATATATACATGCACAAGCTGTTGCCTACAAAAAAATCCCAAAACAAAAGACAAAACACCCAAAACCACACAAAAAAACCCCCACAGCAAACAAACAAAAACCCAAAACACAAACCAACCTCCTATGCAGCCCCCTAAAAGAACTTGGTTGCAATCATCTTTGGCAGAACCAGCTCTTGTCAAGAAAGAGGAAGCAGCACAAAATGAGACTTGTCAGTCACTCAATACTCACAGCTTCATATCTGTGAAACGATGTCAGTAAGTCCAAGCAACTCCCTTCCAAACACTAAGAGCTACCCTAGGCTTTTGGATCAACAGCCCATGTCACAAAAACTACTGCAGCATTTGCTCCAAGAAAGATTGAAAATTGTACTCCCTCACCCCACGCACTTTCTTCTGGCATTTCTGATATACCCTTTTAGTCTTGTAAGGCCATAATCATTAACACTGTTCAGATCACACTTGCTAGTGCAAAAAAAAGCATTAAAGTTCACACATTTCAATGCATTTGCATGGGTGAAACACAGACTGTAGAACTTGGCTGATAATTACACTGATAACATGAAAAGAGATATATTAATTACCATCCAGTAAAGAAATATTTGGCCAATTTACTACATATGAGGCTGCCATTTTTCGCCAGTTCTCTGAAGAGTAACACTGCAATGTACGTACATTATCAAATACATAACTTGTGGAGTATTGCTGCAGAGCCTTCATTTCTATAGTTCAGTTTCAATTGTGCAGTGTTTGACTTTGCTTAGTTGTTACCCTGAAAGTGAAAGCCTGACAGTCAAAGGAAAAGACAAATAGCAGTTTCAGAAGAGAGAGTGAAAACAGCCAGCCTGCCTGCCTCCCGCCTTTCAATTATGCCAGCAGAAAAAAAAGGTAGAAGAGGCAAGTTCAGGGAAGAAAGTAGAGAAATTCCCCGAGCATCTTAAAAACTTGAAGATTTCCCACAAAATACCCACACCTTTTGTCTGATACTAAATTTCATACGTATTTCAAAATAAGCATTTTTAGAAATGCTATGACAAAGTCAAAGAGCTGCAACTGTTATTGCTTGCTATTCTAACTAGAGCTTTTCTTATTTATGCCACATGATTTGTACAAAAGCATGGAAAGCTGCACTATTTCCTGATAGCAGAAGGCAAAGGGCGGTCACTCAAATATTTCTTTGACTAATTCATTCCACTGGGTTTTCCATAAGTGATTCATGGCTGTACTCAACTTTCCTGGAAAACATTTCACAAAGTCTGCACAGTATGTAAAGTAGTATATTCTCATTGTCTAGTTTCTAACTGTGAATCTTTGAGACTCTCTCTTTAAAAGCAAACAGTAAGTTCTAGTGACTTCACTCTATCAAATATGATTTTGTTAACTCAAGCACTCCTATACCCAGAATAATTGCCATCATAATAAACATGCACATGCTTGTTTTCCTAAACAAGTTACTCCAGGATTACACACAGTTCGACTTTGACATGTAACTAGACTTAGTTCATCCTTTAATAGTCCATCTCATCCTCTCTTGCCCATCCTGATTCTGACATCACTATTTTATGTCTTGATTCTGTTCCCAGTTAAAGTTAATGCCATAACATTGCCACTTTCCTAAACAAAAGGAGGATCAAGTCCTTATAGATAAGCTCCTCTTAGAAAGGCTTTATCACTGTTTAGGTGTTGCTGCCAAAATGATACAACAAAACCCCCCAAAACTATCAATAAATACAAAGTTACTTGTTTAATACAACTGAAGGTAAGACTGAGGACATGTTACAACAATTTGACTTTATGGCAACCTTGAAAGCCAGGGGCTGTCAGGCTCCCGTGAAAATACAAACAGTTCCCACAAAAAGCCTCAAAGAGCAGAGCTGTCAGCAGATCAAATGCCTTTTCCATTAATCCAGAAAGGGCTACTGTGCTTAAATAGCAGGACACATCCACTATCAGTGTATATGTGAGAAGAGAAAATGAACAGTCAAGTATATACATTTGAATCCCAAATCTATAGACACACTCAAACAGAATTAGAGTTTCCCAAACAATTCTTCTTGCTTCTTTATAGAAGAGTGGTAATTATAAACACTGGCCTGATTCAAGAATTAGGCAAGAAATTTACTTGGCCTCTTAAGAAGCATCTCTGAGGAAGCTTTCTCTGCCAAATCCTCCAAGACAGAAGTCCTAAGAAACTGGGAAAGAGGGTAGGTTGGGGATGGAGGGGTGAGGGGGTGTGTAATTTGATTTTATTTAAAAATTTTGTAAAGAAATCTAAATGCTTATTTTCAATGCTTATTTTTCCCCCAAAATATTATGAAAAACCAAAACATATGCATCTTTTTCACTCCATTTCCTATATATCCCCATTTACTGGAACTCCAGCCTTAGATGCCCTAGGAAACAGGATTTTTCTTTCTTTTTTTTTTTTTAAGGAAATTTAGAAAGAGCCTCTCTGAATACTTGCATCTTCTATTAAAAGTTTGTTCCTTCCTTGGAAGCCACAACACTACAAAGATTTTGTTTACATAGAGGGACTGTGAAGTAATTACAAGTTCCCTGAAACTACCTGCCCAGCTTGTTTCTCAACTCCCTTGTGGTGTCAGTTCAACACAGCACACACCAGTGAGGCTGACTTCAATACTTGATCAAAGTTCTGGTTACCTTCCATCTGATCAAGCCCGAGTCAGGAGGGTACTACTTAAACAAATGAGTCTTCAAAGTAGTTCCCAGGACCCTCATCTCCTCCTATTTTCATTAAGAAATTTAAGGGAACTTAATTTTGTTTAGTATGCAGGTAAGCCCTGGATATAGTGAAACAACATGTAACATCATTTCACATTATTTATATCTGGGTTGCTGCCTCTGTGCAATTCAAAGGGTAACAGGTTGATTTCTCTCACCAGACATTCTTTCCTGCTTAGAAGTGGAATTGATTACCCAATTACTCCCTTCCCAGACAGTCTGACAAAGGACTGCTCACGTTTCTCATGACTTGAATATTACTTACAAACTTCATTTTGATGACAGCTTTACAGTCCTTGCTTCAGGCAACTTCTGCTGGACTTCCATTAAGCCCTCATTTGAAATTACTTAGTGTTTACAACACCCTAAGCTCTATTCATTTTTACCAATTTTAGAAACATAGGTTATCACACATATAAGTAAAATAGTGCTACCAAAATAGGTTTTCAGTATTATAAAATTGTTCCTATTTCCCAGTGAAAGTTAAATAATAAAGAAATTTCAGTGTGATATTAAACACTGATGTAATTTCTCAGGCTTCCCTAGTGCTTTCAAATTTCTTGTTTACTTGTTCTCGTAGTCCCCCAAACCCTGTTTTGGAAAATAGAGCCACGAAGCCTTTTCTCTGGCCAAGGAAGAAAGGCAGACAGCTCCCTTCAGGGCGCTGCCCTGAGCTATTCTTAGTCTATTTGCTATTAATGCCACTCTCCAAGGTATTTCTGAGGAACTTCATGAAGTTAACACAACAATAACATCCAAGTCAAAGGAAAGACTACTATTGTATACTTCGTCTTTAAGTAAATACAGAAATAAAGACAACTTTCCCATGTGAACAGTTAAGGCTTATCATTTTTTCCAGATGAATTAGGTTTTGATTAAACTAATTCTGTAAAAAGCTTGGAGATAGTGGTTTATTTCACAAGTTTGACTATGAGGAAAACACACTAAAGCGCTCAGGTGTTCCTCATAAAGTTTGTGCGTAATTAACAGATACTCTTTTAACAGTCAGAGTTTCATAAACACTGTATTTTTAACCACCACAGACTGGTCACTTTTAGAAGTCACTTGATTCTGACAGCCTCCAAGGAAAGCACTGCCTTGGTTGTTTCTAAAGCCAACTCAGAAAATTTAGCTGACACTTCAAACCTGCCAGCAGAGCAAAAAAGAGCTTACAACAAGCATTTCCAGTTCTATATTATGCAACCTAAATGTTACAAGGTTTTTGCAGATTTAAATGCAAAAGAATTACAGTCTTCAAATAAGACAATATGCAATGCAAAGTACTAACCAGAACAGTCAGCAAAAAAGTGATACTTAAAACAAGCAGGGGGGAGGGAGGTGGGAAAGGAGGGGAAAAGAGATTAAACAGTAATGTGCAAATACATTAAAAGATTGTGTTGGAAAAAAGGAGGGGCGGAATCTTACCAGCAATTCCCTTAAGAAACCGTGGTCTTGTGAATTTACACAGGAAGCTACATTGTCAGTTACCAGAAAGAGTCAACTGCCTGTTTTGCAGTTCAGAAACTACCAGTTACATTAAAGATAAATCAGCTTGCAATAACAAAACTTTCCAGGGTATGTTCTTCCTTATAGGGGAGAGGAAAAAAACCCAACCAAACCACCCCACACTACTAAACTAGGAACAATTATATTTTAAATTGCTCTACTGCACACTGTTTCGTCTGTAATTAAATGCAACTGCAGGATGTAGCAATTACAGTAATTCCTGTTCTGTCTGATATGGATGAGGCTCCAACATTCTATAAAATAAATAAGATCTGTCTGCTCAGTAGTAAACCTGGTGTCCCACATCCAATCTATTAAAAAAAATAAGATTATTCACTTCAAGATTTAAGGTGACCTGGTTGGGTTGACACATTAAGACTTTTCAGCACTTCTTTGCTTACGGTCATTCTTTGGGTTTAGGTTTATAGATCCAACTACTATTTCCTCCCAAACCCTCATGGACTGTCACATAGCTAAATTCTCTGTCTTCCTAGCCTTTACTCCTATTAGACATGTCCAGCTGCTCAGAAAGAATGTGGCTGACCTTCCAAGCTAACACCACCTCTCAGTGTAACTGTTCCCAGCACTGTGTCAATTCCTCAGTGCCACAAGCAGCAGATTCTCCTGCCAGGGAACTGCCCTGGTGCACAAGGTCCCGAAAAAGCACCTCAGCTCCTCTGCTGACACTACCTCAGCTTTTGGACTACATCAACACAAACTGCCGATAGCTTATCTGTAAGTGGCTGCATTGCATTGCAGTCTTGAAGCACTGAAGTGTTGCAGCCGGCTTTTGTTCTCCTGTTACTTGGCTTTCACAGGATCCTTTACGTCATACTTTAAGCTTATACTTGAGCAATTTTTAAGGATAAGATGATGGGGCAACTGCCCTCCTAATAATTATGGTTAAACTATAGGTCCCAAACACTGTGCTGTGGGAGTTTAAACCAGGTTTAATCTAAGAAAGAGACAGGGAAGCAAAGACAGCACAGACGCACAGATTTCAATAACTTCTACTTTCCAACTAAGTGATCTGAAGTTAAATCTTATCATTCTGTCTGGTTCTCCTACAATCTAGGATTTTTTGAAGGTGATTTATTAGGAAGTGATATTAGACTTTACTTTTTAAACCATCACATGCCTTCTGTTTCATTACTCGCCATGGCATTTAGAAGAATGCATCTACCACAAATAACTTTAGCCGCTGATAAACTGTGGGAAGGAAAAACCCCCCAAAAAATATAGATACCAGTGTAATCATCTGTTTCCCAGACCAAAGGACTCTCTAAGTAGCATCAATTTAGGTCCCAGCTATGCCATACAAGACTCTTCATCACCCCTGTATTGCAAATTACAATGGGGCTTGACTGTTCAGTATTTCTGCTTACTTCCTGCACTGATGACTTCTACGGGAATCTACCATGAGACAGTCACTAAAATATTGATAATTTAACAAAAGTCCACTATTAAATAAAAACCTAGTTCAGGACATTTTCAGAGATAAAAGCTTCAAAATCCATGTGGTATTCTGTAACACCTGAACTTCTGTGCATTATGGAGGGGAAAAATGGACTCATAGCTCTTCATAAGAATTAAGCAGCTGCATGTAATTTTATACTGGTTAATTCACTTTGACTAGCAAACTTTTTGTCTATCTTTTAGGCTTCAAACACACCTTTGGGACTGCATCATCTATAGGGTCAGAGGTTTATTATAGCAAGTATTAAAAATTTGCTGTCATTTACAGTATCTAGAAGGCAGCTCTTCAAAGTTCCCAAGAAAGAAGCTGGCAATTTCAACTCTGTTTTCATTGAGCATGCACAGATCTCAATTGTCATCAGCTTTAAGAGTATGCTTGGCATTTTCAGAAGGGAAGGCACAAATGTAAGTGACAAAGGGGCAACACTCTCACACAAAGCCAGTTCATTCACGCCAGAATGCAATGATAGTTTGACGACACTGGACAAGCTTGTGCATACATATAACCTAATGCCGGGAATGCTGCAAAATCTCATGACAATTCTAGGGTGCATTTCTTAGAAACTGAACTGTGCTATTAGAAGCAACTCACAAGCCATAGCAGCTATCCAGCTGCAGCCTTGTTATCTACTTGGCCCACTTCAGAGCCTTCAAAAGCCCTGCAAGTCCCTGCCTTAATGATAAAGGCACTAGAGTGCAAAGCAGCTGCTCGGAAAAAATGGCCTCTTCCAAGACTGCAGGGCTGCTGTTGCCAGGATGCTTCCACATTAGCCTAACTCATCAACACTTCACTCATCACAGACAGGAGCATCCTCCTCCTCTCACTTTCAGTTCTGGTGCTTCTGTTTTCTAAAAGCAAAGTGGGAGCTTGGGGCATTTCTGCTCAAAAATATGCTTTGCTGCATGTTTTCAGCTATCATTCTGGTGCACTTAATATAGCTTATATTTAAAATTCAGTCTCCATATGTGTGCCAAATTTTACCCAAGATAACCATCTTTTCATTTAAAGGCTAAACTGGGTAACAGGTGAAACTAAACCTAGATGTTACCTTGGTTTTTTTCTTTGAACTTGCAGCATGAATGCATATTTTAGTGATTTTTTTTTTCTTTTGACCTTTAGCTGTCACTTCCAAAAAGTAAAGAATGAGTTGCTCCCAAAACATTTTTCTAAATTGTTATGGTGTTTTCAGCTACAACAGGTACGTGAACTGTCATACTGAGTGAAGATATGGCCATAATCCTGATGAAATTTAATGAGAAATACTTCTGCAATTAACTATTTACTATCATTAAAAAATGCAACTCTATTATGCCAAAATTACTGCTTGAGGGAGTGCAAAGTTAGAAGGAAGATAAGGACTAAACTGCATGAAAACAGCATGTGTTTTGGAGCTTTTTTAGTGACTAGTTCTTTATAAAAAGTGACAACAGTATTTGTTTAACTTAGTATGAAAGATATTATCATAAGCAAGTTAGTTTTCATTTTCTGACCACTCTTCTGATACATTCTCTGTGACAAAGGGGAAAAAAAGTCAAGGGAATAAAAAAGTTAGAGTATAACACACGAGTCTTTAGAAAACCACAGTAGTTGTTCAGAAGCAAGCTGGTATTTTTGTGAACTTTAAAGAATGATATTTTCCACTGGAGTCAGGGAAGGAAGAATGGAAAATAGTTTCAAAACATTTTTAAAGAATGTTCTGGGTGGGTAGCAGAAGAACAATTAGTTATTGTACTTCTAAGAACATATTAAGCACACCTAAAAATTTCAAAAGCATTTCAAAAATATAAAGATAATAAAAGGAGCCACAGGTCAGCAGGATTTTATCCTAAGTCACATGCATTTTTGGTAAGGTTAATGTCTAATATACCATAATTTTTTCAGGCATGTTAAGTTAGTGACATACATAACCTGTATTTGCAAACATACTACAATATAATCAATTACATTTTTTAACCGTCAAATAGCCTAATGGTCTGCAAAGTTTGTGAAGCTTCTTATGTAACTAACACTTCCGTTGCATCAGCCACACAATAGCAACACAAGGGCTGAATTACTTCAACTGCTAGTAGGAATATCTTGGCATTAAAAAAACCCAGCAAAATAGACATATGACCATCTGACCTAATCAGAGATGCCTCAGGATAATTTTGCTGTTGAAGCACTCCTGGTAACAAAAACCACTGGCATTTAAAGCTTTTGAAGTACTTAACAGAAGAGCTTTCAGGACGCATTTAATTTTTTTTATATGGCAAGAACACTTCTGTTTTGATTGAAGGGGAAAAAAAGACCAGTATTAGAAAATAACTCCTGAAACCATTGTAACTTCTTGAATATTCAAGGCAATGGTTTACAAACTTACACTTCAATTAACGTTGTTGAAAACCAACACAGCTCTGCATTTCATTCTATCTTCTGCTTCCCCCGCCCTTCCTACAGAAATTTTTGGTTTTCACTTTTTTCAGCAGAGGACATGAAAACTTCATCATTGCGTTCTAAAATGGATAAGAACAGAGTTTTATTCTGGCAACTTACTAAGGAAGAAACAAGAGACATAGCTGCATCTCAAGTAGTTAAATAAGGAACAATCTCTCCTGAAATCATCTCCTGTGAAGATTTACTGCATTTAATCTCCTATGGGCTAGGTTACTAAAACTGCTTTTAAAGTTTGCTTGGCGCATACCAGAGGAAAAAAAAACTTTTAAAATGTGTTCAGTTATTATACACCGCTCAGGCAAATGACCTTCTCCCCCACCCCTTTCTCAAGAGAAAAATATCTGACTCCTGATGTGAAGGCTTTATCTATTCATGCCTAATAGGCGGGCTCTATTTAGTGTCCTTAAACTATATGCTGTAATGAGGTGTGAACACATGGGCTAACAGCGTTTTTAATAGAAGGCACAATGATTTAACCTAGTCTCTGATCCGATTATTCTTTTGGTTATACAACCCCAGGCAAGAGTTATTCATACTTTCCACTGCCTGCAACAGCAGCTGTTTCACTATCACCCTGGAGCCTCAGGAAAATTCAAGCCCTTAATCATTGTTTCCATTAGCCAACCAATCTTTGCTATCAGCTTGATGCGATACGGCCAAAGGGCCAAGTAGTCTAACTACAGGAAATTGATAAAAAATCCATCCTGCAAAGAAGTGTCCGCATACCTCAGAAGTTGGACAAATACCACTCATGAGTTCCTACTGACTCCCTCTCGGTTACACACAAGGTACACACGTAAGCTTTCGCCACAACACTTCACGAGTAGGTATGTTCTGCTTGACAAAAGAAAATATCTCTTATTATTTAATGTCACAACCTGCAAGAAATATAAGTTTTATGTCTTATCTCATCTTTCCTTCTTTTGCCCATATTTAATTTCATCCTCCTCCCCAAACTGGGCAAACCAGTCTGCAGCATACATATTCCCATTTTTAGACAAAAAGCAGGACTAAAACTAGCCTCAGCTTCTATAGTAATGGACGTACTGCAGCTTCCTAGCAAAGCCACCAGCCCTGAATAATTATCAAAATTCTATAAGAAAAACAACTCCCATGTCTGATATTTAACATATTTCATAACATATATTATCTATATTTGTTGGGTTACACCCTCCCTTTCTCATATTTTCCCTAGAAGACCACTAATGTATTTCATTTAACTATATGGATTGTGAACAGCTTCTTCACCTACAAAAACAGGAAAGAGAAAAACAATTTATTATAACAATACAGCTTGTGTCTTCTGGCAGTTCACCAGCTCAGTTACCCTGGCTTCCTATCTCTACAGAGAAAGGAAACAGTAGCTCTAGGAAAAAGAGAAACAATCCTCCATGCCTTTCAGCCAGTTTTTATCTGGAAAGCAACCTGATTTTTAAGAGGCCTTTTCATGCAAAGTCTCTTGTTTTGAAGACAGGCCCAAACTTTCACAGAAGCTTCCAGAATGGTATTCCGTCAATGAAAGAAAAAGTGATTTTGTTTTGCTTGCCTGTACAGCATCTAAAAGTCAAAGTCTGACTTTTTTTTTAAGGATACCAAGATTTTTTTTTTCTTTAAAGAGTGTGCTACAGACACACATATATATCAATCCATTTATCAAACAATCCTCATCTCGCCATAATCTCCACTCAAAGCCAGTATGCAATCCAGCATATTTACAGCTAAAAGACTGGACATACACCTATTACAGCATTAAACTTTTATGGCAGTTTCTGTGTATGCCTCAAGAAAGCTCTCTGCAGCTTCTCAATAGGGCAACTACAATGTAGCTTCCAGGAGAGAAGTGCCAAAAGCACGTTATTCTTCTTGCCAATTGCCTGCCAAATGACTCAGATTTATCCGGTCAGAAACACCCTTCAGCCAGGCTGAATATAGGCAGGAAAAACTAACTGCAATAGTTTCAACTCACTCCTACTTCACTCTCATAATAGGGCAGCTTGGTCCCATTTACCACACCCAAAACCACTGTTGCATCAAAGATATATAGTCTCACAGTTTATGGTGTTCGCGGTATATGTCTGTGTGTGTTGCATTTTCATAATACCTTTTGTACTTCAGGAACAACGAGTAACTAAAATTCAAGTCATTAGGTTTGCAACGCACTCTCAGCTCAACAGCTAAGAGTGCGTTTTCCTTCCAGGAAGTCAGCCAACATCAAAATAACTCCAAAAAAGAAAACCTCAAAAAGGAAAAACAATTCAAATCCAACTATTAACTTCTGAACTATCTGAAAAATCTGCAAAGTGAAGAGGAAAGTGTATCTTGGACAATGAGGTTACATTTTAACAAATGAAATCCACTGCACACACTGCAAGTATCGATAGCTCTGCTTTTATGAGTGGGACCAGTAATAAATAACAACTCACATGATTAACGCAGTTAATGAAACTAAGAAAGCCACTCTAGTTAACTTGGGCAGTAACAAATGCTTGGAGGAAGAGACAAAAGGTATAAATCCAGGTACGCATAGACTCTTCCCACATCTAATCCTGGCAACAGCGCTTCACAAACTGAGGACTAAGTTATACCCTAATCACTGTGCCTCACAGATACTACTCATGAATCAGTCACACCCCTTTTCTAATATCAGGCTCCTGGACTCCCAAACATTCTAGGACAATGACTTCCACAGTTTAATTATGCATTACACACAAAAAAAATAAAAAAGCATATTTTAGACCTCAGCCTTAGACTTCAGGTTCACTGAAGACAACGAATATTTCAGCTTCACTAATGCATTTCCAGCATAGTCTCATATTCTGTGAGAAAAATAAGAGTACAAACATTCCACATAGCGGCTTATTCCCACACCTCCCCTCCCTCATGGAAACTACAATCCTTTATGCTTCAAACTTTCTTGGTAGAATTTGATGGAGAAAAAAAAAAAAGCAAGCCTGAAAATCCTTCATAAGTGCCAGGTTACAATAATTCATACTGCATGAATGATCTCTTCAGACTTAAAAAAACAGTTTCCCTTGGGGAACAGGGGCAGATTCTGGCTATCTGAATGGAAAAAAATGTAACTAATTATAAAGTAATTCCTAGCTGCTTTTAGGCCTCTCATCACAGACTAAGTGAAGTCCTTAAGTTACAACAGTCTCAGCTGGGTCCATCCCTCAGATACTTCTATTATCAGCTGTATCAACCCTTGATGGGGAAAAAGAAAACCACCTCAAAAAACCACCCACAGTCTCCATTTCATGGTTGTGGGACTTTTGTTTCACCAAGCTGAGGTCTCAGTGAAAAGTGGGGCTTCTGAATTATCTTACATTTTTTATAAAATTAATGTATAGAAAACATTAACTGGCGTCACCAACTCTTCTTTTGCATTCAGTTTTACCTGCCACTCTGCTGTCAAAACAGCTCCTCAATTATTTACCAGAAGATACAGCAACAGTAACAACAAGAATTTAATTTCTCCTCACTAACTTGTAGAAGCATCTCCACGAAAAGTCTGAAGTATATAACCATGCTTTGGACCTGGTCATACTTAGAGCAAGAGGAAAAAACCCAAACCAACACCAGTTAAAACTACCTAATATCCCAGCTGAGGAAGGAGGCACACCTTTGTTAGAATACCATTAAAAACCCGACAAAAATAAAACCACACATCCAGATCTCCAGTATGTTCTCACACAGGTAAGAACAAAACCCAAACTACAATGTCATTTCTATTTAATGTACCACATATAAACTTTGTGTAACCATTTTTAAATTATTTTCCTCATTTTCTATTTTCAGTTCTTCTGACATTCAGTTATGGCACTAAAAAGCATATTCTTTATTAATGACCAATATTACTTACAAGTTTATAAACATTGCTTATTAAAACTTGCCCAAACAAATAAGCAATTTCAGTAACAAACTGATGTAGAATTAAGCTTTCTATATGATTGCTGCCAAAAAGAGAGTGTTTTTTATCATTTTAAACCTACTCTGCATAGGACAGTTCAGTCATTGCTGTTCTTAATTATTTTATTAATGTTTACGTTATTGAGAGGTGTTTGGGATAAGTTTCAAGTTAGTATGACATGTAACATTCCATAGAAAATAAAGAAATGCGCTCCATAGCATTCTAATGTATACTAGGCTTGTTGTTGTGACCAGAGCACAGTGATTTAAACCAGACAAAGTTCTTCCAAGTTTCCATTTGATTCTCCAGGAAGATTAAAGCTCTTAATCTTGTTGTAGCACAGATCTTGCCTATTATGTTTTTTTCATGACTTTGAGCTAATGATTAGAGCATTGAATCATATGGAAATATTTTTTTGTTAACATCTCCAACCTATGATTCAATGTTTTTATTTTTAGGTATTTTTAAGCCACCTAAAAAACAACTTATGCAGCATTACTGAAGTTTTTTCTAAACAATGATAAATTTGACTGTTGCTTACTCTTATTTTCACCCCATATGTATGGCATACCTTAGCATATTATATAAATATTTCCATTTTATTTCTACTTAAAGGTATTTGCACTGTTTGCTCAAAGAATGGAGTGATCAGCACACTTTAAGGACTTAACTAGTAGTAGATTTTTGACATAGAAATAAGTATTTCACTGTTTTCACCTGACCTAGGAGACCTACAGAGGGTCCAAGTGTGATACAAACCTGAACCTGCTCTCAAATACCTCCTCTTAACAAGACTCAATAACAATACACTCAAAGCTGCAGCATGAGGGTTCTCTTAGCACCTTATTTTATCAAGGCTTCAACTGGTTATGAAGCACTCCGGAATGCCTTGAGCACAACAAAGAGCTACAGAAATGAAAATAATCCTCCCTCCCTTGTGAAATCATCCTTTCTACTACAGTTTCACAGTATTATCTGTACTTTCACAAGAAGTATAACTAACATGTGGAAAACATTTAAAGGAAGCCACCTAAATCACTATTCAATGCCTCAAAGTCCAAGTATATGAAAAAAGCAGTCAAGCACTGCTTGATCAAAAAATTTTATACTGTGCAGTCTCTTCAAGTCCTTCTACTCCAGCTGAAAATAGAGCATTCAGCTCAAACCTTACTCAAATCACCTTTGTGATTTGAATTTTATTGAATTTTTAATGTGAAATTTATTCAAATCGCCTCTCAGCATCCCACATGAGAACTGGGAAGGAGCAACTAGAAAACCTACTCTGGGCTCACAGGCAAAAAAAAGCTACTGAAGTGGGAAGACTGAAGACACCACCCTTAAACAGGCCCACTAAGACTGAATATAACTTTAATACTTGATAATATGTAGAACAGTATTCATATTTTAATTCCATTGTCTTATGAAGGCATAGGATAGAAAGAATGGACAAAAAAACAGGACAGCATCATCACCAAGCAAACTACAAGCATTAAAATCTCTATTTACTTTGAGTCCATGAAGTGTATAGCTTTTGTCTTCAAAGTAAGGAATACTGTAACTTCACTCTCTCTGGGTATTTCATCTCTTCACGACTATTACTAACATTTCCATACAGAATGCATATACAGTATAAAGTGTTAGAACTCTTCATATTATTCATAAAGTATCCCATCTTTTTAGACAAAAAAAAGGCTTTTTCCAAAGACCCTCAGCTGCTGAGGAGGTTAGGTATCCCAATGACTCTCAAGAGTTCATGTTTATCCTCAGAAGCAGGGATATGAACAAGTTCTGCTTGTGCACTCGGCAGACTGAATGCATCCCAGGAGCCATAAAACTGCATTTGCATAGTATTATGCTCTACTGTAATGTCAAAGATTATTACGTCAACCATTGCATTATATTTACATGGCTTCCAGACTTCACGTCACTCAAAAGTCTGCCTTAACCTGTTAATAGCTGCAAATAAATCTGCATCATCTGAAAGTAGATGAGCTAAATACTTCCAGAAGTTTTATTGCAAAAATTTTCATAATGGAAGATTTTAATTTTTTTAAATAATCCTTAATTGTTTTACTGTTTAGTATAGAAACAGGTTATTGGGATATGATTTTGAACAACAATCTTAACCCTGGGCTTTTTTGGAAAGCAATAGCACAGAAAGAACTATAAACGTTGTCACAAAAAATGATTTGAGAAAAACCCCGGCAGAGGAAGAATGAAAACCTTCAAAATATAAGCAGAAAAGTACAGATGCCATTAAGTAATTTTTACATTCCCATTAGGGAACATTTCACCAAGAACAGAGCTGTGATCATAAAAATATAAACACACAAAACCACTCACCTTTTTGAAATTTACTTCTGATTTTTTTTTTTAAAGTGTGATCTAAGAGGATTAACAAACTTTAAGTAAAAGGATTAATGAGGCATGCGACTGAGACAGGAAGAGATTACCAGAAAACCCAAGTACTATTTTGTAAAGAAAGTTTTGTGAATACTCCTGAGAAATTTGACAAACTTCCTGTAAAGTAGAAGTAATTCTCTAAGTATTTAAAAAACACAAAATGCATTCAACATCTGACAATTATTCCAGTAGGCTGTAAGTCAATTAAAAATTTCTAAAAGCATGGCTCATTTAACAACGGCTTGCTTTTCAGATGAGTTCATAAACAAGTTTTTCCGTACTGAAACTTTATAAAGCTAAAGGAAGAGTCGAATTTTAATGCTATGATAATCATTAACATGATTCAATACACCTGCCATTACTGCTTTTTTCTTGGTTATACTACTGCAGAGAATTCTGACCTTATTTAGGCCTTATCTTCAAACATGATTATAATATGTCTTTTTTTTTTTAAATAAATAATCACAGACACGGTTTCACAGCCAGTTCTACTTTTGCTTGCCACTGGAGGTTATGTGAGGACACAGACTTACTGTAGGAGACTGGCTCACTCCTACTTCTAGTGCACTTAAAAGCAATCAAGCAAAGTTTATTATTTAAAAATCCAGCTTCCAGTGAAGTTTTCCCTAGCAAGCTCCAGAGAAAAACTATTATCACAATATAACAGCCTGTTTTCAAGAGTTATCTACGAATATAAGTTTTCGTTAATTACAGGAAACCTTCTGCTACATTCATTAGTTTGCAATAAGTTGCAAGATTTAGCAGATTAAGGTAATTATAGATATTTTAAAGTAATTTAAAGTAATTCAACCTGTTCTAAGGAAAATTAGCTGCATGAAAAAGTCTTTCTTCTCTCAGCCCTGAAAAACAATTCTTTTCTCAGCAGCCCAAAGTTGAATTCTTTCTTGATACTCTTCATGTTCCTCTTTTACTCTTCACAAATTAAATGAGTGATACTTGTCTACAATTAAGCCGAAATGGAAACCTGACAGTTAGAACAGACCTAGGTAACCTACTTAGCAAGAGACTACCAGGGCATAAATGAAGTTATTTAGCCCCCCTGTGGCTGTACTCAGAACTTTAAAGTCATCAGTGAAGTATGCCACATCCCTTCAGGATTACAAGATACAAGCAAGCGTATTACCTACTGGACTTGCCATTTGACAGAACAAGTGCTATAAAAAAACCTGAGTGTCCTCTACTGACATAAAAAGGCTCTTAAAAATTGAATACCAGTTGAGGAGGATGGAAATAAGCAAAAGCATAATTGCTGGCTCTGGTAATTAATTAGCTACTGACACCTTTTTTTTTTTTTAAATGAGTACACAGGAATACAGTTACAATAGATCAAACTCATCTGCATGTTGTATGAAGAAATACTGCTTTTCTCCAAGAAAGAATTACAATTCCTCAAGCATAGAGTCAATATTAAAACTACGAAAGAGCTGGGGGTTAGAGGTAGAAGACTTTTGAGGAAATCAGAACAGCACTTTTACAAGGTAATTAGATCATTTTAAGGGTTTTCATTTAAGATAATTTCTTGTACTTCAGTGAAAAGAAAAGAGGATGCAGAATCTATAGTTATTCCTCCAACTGTGCTTTAGAAAAACTTGAGTGTGTTTAAACATCCTCTGGAAGATTTTGGAACCAACACTGAAAAACTAGCCATGAGGTATTTAAGCAAGTCAGATTCTTTCTTAAGAAAATAAAGCAGATAACAAACTTATTTACTAGAACTATTACCTTACTTAAGAGATTGATCATAAACTCAATAAAACTTCTTCACATTTCTCAACAGTGACGTCAACACCTCTATAAGAGAATTTAAAATTTTAAAAAATGAAGACGAGGAAGAGCAAGAACACAAAACCAGCGTTTCAAGTGCAAACCATTGTTTGGGAAAGGGGAGGGCAAAATAGAAATAGTTGTTGTTAGCCATTGCCTAGCTGTCCTATCTCACCTTTGACTGGATCAACCCTCCTCAAATAGGGCAATCCAGGATTATTAAGAGGCCTACTGAAGAGAAAAAACCCACTATGTAGACAAGGTATTTTAGGAGTGTTACATACACTGGAAAAAGTAGGAAGTTCACAAAACAGAAGAAAACACATTGCACACACCAAAATTCATAGAATACTTAAAAACACTATGTCTGGTGATGTTCTATTTTACAATACCTTTACTCATTCCTTTATCATCACAGAAACAGAGTTCCACACAACCGTTTGGTACACTGGTAAGAGCAGGTTTTCTTTTTCTGTATACACTCCATAGCAAGCTAAGGGAATTCTCTTAAAATTAACTCCCTAATGAAGTGTGGCCTTTTAAAATTATTATTTTAGAATCATTTTCAGATGCTAGATTGTCACTCGAGACCAAAACACCTTCGTCTTCTTGGATACCAGAATCAGTAAATGCTAAGGTAAAACTGGATGCATGCATGGAAGACTAATCTTTTCCCCACTTTTAATATAACCTTGTTCTTTTCACACCATCTAACAGCAGTATGCTGAAGCCACCTTTCACACATCCGAACAGTCTGAGATCCAGCCTTAGTGCCTGATCCCATCTTTTCTCTCTTTGCAACTGCCCGAGATTTGGCCAACAGAACACGTTAAGAATGTATCCAGTCCATGAATCTGTGGTTTTCCTACACAGCAGTCATACATTTCCAGCTTTAAAGCGTTAGCTCTTGCCATGTCTATAACTGTGTTAACTGAAGCTAATTATGTATTTCGATGGCTGAGATTCAGTTAGCAAAAACCTAAGCTGTTTCTTTAATTTATTGAAAGTCTGTGTACACCTACCACACTTACAAACCACCAGGTCCCAAGCACCTCTATATTACTTTTTTTTTATTTTGCGTTATCTATAAAACTTTGAGAAAGACTTTTCTTCCCTCTTGGATACACATGCTTATTCAAGTTCAAGATAATCCTTCCATTCTTTGCCTTAGGAATTTAAATTTTAAAAGCAACAGCTATGCTGCAGTAACCGTACATGCTGTCATTCATGCTTAAGATAACACAGTTTATGCTGAGATGATTAACCTAAAATTAATTTATTATTTAAGTAATCTACATTTCTCCCTGCTGCAGCTCTTCGCAAGGAAAAAAATAAGTAGTTAAAACAATTTTTTATTGTAGCATTAAGGATATGTAAGACTTTGTCCCGATCTAAATTAAGTGTCAGGAGACATACATTCTTTGGAAATAACACAGAAAGACAGAAAAATAGTTTAAGTGTTCAGATATCCCCTGGTCTTGGATGGGATTATGCGCCTATATTGTCATCCATCTAACTGCTGTTTCAAAACATGCACTTCAGAGTCACAGGAATCCACCTGAGAAAATACTACTACTACATGCAACTGATGATACTACATAGAACTGATTATAGGTGTTTTCCTAAGCATACTTGGAGTGAACTTGAATTAAATAGGGTAAATCCCAGTAAGGTGCCATTCCCATCACACCTGCAGGTGCCCAGAGTGACACAGAAGTATACTGCCATTAGAAGCTATATAACCTTAGAAAGTAACTGGAATATAAAGTAGCTGCATCTCCTATTTCCAGCTCATTCTTAAGGCATTATAACCGTTAGCAGGGTTGAGCTGTTGGACTACTACAACTCTAAGTTGTTTTTCCACAAAGAGACAGCCAATTATTTTAATAGGATTTTAAACCAGTACAATTATTGCCTGATTTTTCAAGTCCATTTCATCTAATTGCAATCTGTTTAAAAACTAAACATCTCCTTCAGTACCAAAGTCACTAGAAAATAAGAGCTTGAGAGCAAAACCAATTATAAAAACCAAGAGAAAAAAGTTAGCTTCACTCATTCTTTAATCCTGGACAGGGCTGAGATGAGTAAAAGAAGGATGAAAAAATTAAGATTTACTTGAATTCCTTCTTCATCAAGAAGGCCACAGATAACAGGAGTAGCAATTCTGAAATATTTATATCTACTTATTACACCTAAAGCTGCAGTTTACTTCAGGCAGTTTACAGTATTCCTCTGACAGCTGCCGTTACCTTTTTCTGCTCTGGAACAACGGCTGGTGATTTGGATTTTTTGATTTTTTGTTTGTTTTGTTTAAATCAAAGCCATCCTCAAAGTCAGGCAAGCGCTACGGATCCGTGGGCGCTACCCAGCAACTGTTCGCAGCCCGCTGTAGGCGGGCAGCTTCTGCCCCCACCCGGCCCCCCGCCTGCCAGCTGCCTGCCATGCTCTCAGGTCTCCAAACGCTGCCTGCCGCCCCCTCTCTCGCCAAACGCCTCCGGCTGCATCAACAAGCTGCCGTTCCTGCCTAAGCCGTGACGGGCACGCTCGGATCGGGCCGGCCGAGGGCAGGTTCCCCCCCCCCCCCCCCCCACGCTCTGGCCTGTGCGCCTCTTCGCCCTGACCTACGGGCGTCGGCTCCGCGGATCCGCCGGACCGAGCCCGCGCACGAGGGACGAGACTTTCCCCACACAGGGCGCCCGCGGAGGGGCCGCCCGGCCCGGGCAGAGCCGCTTCGCGTCGGGAGAGCGGGCGGGGACGCAGAGCCACAGCCGCGGCCCCCCCCCCGCCGCCACCAGCCTCCGGAGGGAGGGGGCGGACGCGGAGACCCGGCGGGAGGCGCGCCGCCCCCTGCCCCTCTCCCACACACCCGCACGCACACGGACGGCCCCGCCGCTCCCCACACCGAGCGGCCCGCGGCGGCGGCCCCGGCGGGCGGTAACCGGCCGATCCGAGCGGCGGCGGTTCCTCGCCGGCAGAGGGAGCCGGCCCGCGGCCCTACCCGCGGAGCCCCGGCGTGGGGCGGGCCTGCCCGCCGCGCTCACCCGGCACGGGCCGTCCTGGAAGACGCGCGGGTCCAGGTTGCAGGCGATGGTGGCGGTGGGCAGGTCCCGCAGCGCCACCGCCTCCATCTCGCCGTCAACGAAGCTCCAGGCCGTCTCGCTCTCGGGCGGCGGCGGCGGCAACAGCAGCGCCGCCGCCGCCTCCTCCTCCTCCTCCTCCTCCTCTTCCTCCTCCTCTTCCCCGGGCGGCAGCGGCTGCTGGAGCGGCGGCTCCTCCTGCCCCGCCGGGCCCCTCCCGCCGCCGCCGCTGTCCATGGCCGGGGGCGAGCGGAGCCCCCGCGGGGCGGGGCCCGGCGGCGGTTTCGCCCCGCTCCTCCCCGCCCTTTTGTTCCCTTAACCCCCGCGCCGGTTCAACCGCCGCCTTCCCGCCCCCGCCCCTCCCCGCCTGCGGGGCGCACGGCGCCGCGTGAGCCAATAGGAAGCCGCCGCCGCAGCAACAGGTGGCCTGGCCGAGCGGGGTGCTGCTTCCGCCATCTTGAGTGAGGGCAGCGGGGCGTGAGGGAGCCCGCGGGTCGTGGGGCGGCGGCGCGCCCGTGGGAGGCACGAACTGCGGTCGCCCGGGCGATCGGGGCGGCGTGGGGGGGCGAGGTGGGCCGGCAGCCGAGGTTGGGCTCGCGGCCCGTGAGTGGGGCCGTCCGGTCAGGGGTAATCGCAGCGACCCGGGGCCAAGGTGACAGGGCAAGGCCTGCCGCAGTGACACAGCTGTGTTTTGCTGCACGGTTGGAGCACGGAACAACGTGTCTGGGTTTAGAAGACAAGGAGTATTGTGCAACAAGCAGATAAATCTTACTCAAACACTTATAAATCAGCCGAAAGTTACCGTCGTGTACACGTTATTTCTCTTATCTGCCTTAAGGACACGCCAACCAACCCTTGATGTTCTGCAAACAGTTCACTGAACAGACAACAGAAAGGAAGCCTAGGGGAAAAAAAAATAAAAAGCCGTAACAGTGTCTGGCCAGTTGCATCTCCTCTTGCCGGGGAATGATGCAACTAATCTTCACCCTTTCCTTGCACTTTTTTCAAAGGTATCCTATTGCTGGGCCAAGACCAAACATGTTCTAACTTGAAAACTCGTGAAAGAGGGCACATAAAGCCGTGTCTATGTCCTTTCCTCCTTACTTTGGACCTGAAAGATGCGTTTTCTTACAATCTTCCTCTTTTTCCTGTGTCAAAAGGCTGTAAAGGACAATTGCACCTTCTCTGGCTACACTCAAGGAGCTGCTCAAGTCAGACATTCTTATGTAGAAGAATAAAGTTTACCTAATGTGCTTAACTGTTTAGTCTGACCTAACTAACGTAGACACTTTTCTTACGTACGTATACGTAGCATCACCTTCTAGGGAAAGACACAAAAGTGAGCTTCAGAGGTCGCAGGTTTTTTATAAAGTTATTGTGACGTTCACACATCTACCTCAAACATCCTATACTAATACAAGGATAATGCAGTATAGTAAAAGGTGGTAAGGAGTGAGAGGGTGCTAGGTAGTAGTTGGCAAATTACTAACCAAATATTCTACCCTTGCAGGGCTATGTAAGAAAGAATGAGGTCTGAAAAGTGGAAAGAACTATCAGTCAGAAGCCTGTTTTCTCACCTGAGAGCTGCTCAAGACCAAAATGAGGCTACTAGTGAAAGGTACTTGAGTTCCTGTAAAGAATGAGGACTGGTGGCAAAACATGGGAGTTCCTTCTTATCATGAGAAAGCCTCTGAGGACCTAATCCTATTCTTATTTCCAGCTACAAGAAACTTCTCAAAGACATGAGTGAGGAGATAGTCGGCAGTTATACTATAGCTCAGAGTCCCAGGGCTTGCTTAGAAAACAACATTTAATCATGCATAGTGATCTTGTCATCAGGCATCATCTATCCAGAGACTGAAAAAAATACTTCATTTCATAATGTCTGGTATTCTAGATCACAGATTTTTAACTGTATTTTTTTAGATAATATGTGTTAGTGTGCACTTGGAAAAAATTACTATGCCAAATACAGGATTGGATGTTGTAACCAGACTATAAACATATTGATGCAGGCTATGATGGGTTACTTGTTCAGCAACAGTAATTATTTTAATTATTTAAAATATGGTACAGCAAAAATTATGGCAAATGGTGTTCAAAGTAGAATATTCTTATAGATCTTTTCTTCCAAAATGCAGCAACATTTTGGTGAAGTAAAGAACTTCTGAAAAACTAATATTGACAGTTGGGAATGCTGTATCACCTGCTAATCTGCAGTGTGCAAAGTTTAAAGCTGAGGCAACAGCCCCACTCCTCGAGATACCACTGTTACCCTATCTTAAGTTAGCACTGCTGACCTGTTTTTTCCAACAGATCAGAGACTTTAAACTGATGAATTACTTGTCTCAGCTGATTTTAATGAGATCTTGCAGGGTACAACAAGAAGGAGAAAAATGTCACGTGGAGAGATAATCATTTGCATTCTCCCTCCTCTTCCTTTAGAAGTTTCTTCGGACTCTGTAATCTGTTTTGAACCATTTAAGCCTTTTTCGTAGAGATAAGCTCTCATTTTAGATCCAGGATATTTTCATGATCAGTTGTGCTAAGCGACATAAGTCTGTATGTTCTCACACCAGTTTTCACAAAAATTCAGACAAATGGTATCTTAAAAGAAAAGTCACATATATGAACAAGCTGAAATTTTTTAATGCTAAATTAGCATTAGAACCTCCAGATAAACTAATGCCTTTTTTAACTTTATTCTTTGATCTCAGATTTGCTTCCTGAGAGGAGTTGTGACACTTGCCTCTTTGAGAAGCTATCTGTCTGTATCCTCTGCATCAAGACCTCTAGCCCTGCTACAGAAATCTCACCTGAGGGATCTGAATGGAAATCTGCTGTTACATATATTTAAAGACTTGCAGACATGAAGCAAAACTCGCCAAGAACAAATTCTGGTAATTGCAGCCTGCCATCTTACTATTATGAAAGCCGTTGAAAAATACTCATCTACCCACCACTGGTCTAACGGCATAAGCCACCCCCCAGCCGGTTATTGTAACTCGGGTATCAGTATCAGATTCGGGAGTGAAAAGAAGTTATTAATGATATTCATATCGTAATAGCACCGAAAGCTCAACTGAGGTCATTATCACATTGTACCAAGCACTGCAGTACTCCACAGCTGAAGAACCAATCTGCGCTTGGAGCTTGAAAGTTCAAATAGACAATTCAGAGAAGGCAAGCATTGCTGACATTCCACAAACACGGCAAATAAATAAAATATGAAGTGACACCCCCCCAGCATTAATTCAGTCATAGACTTCAGAAGAAAAATTAAACCTGGAGTTTAATGACGGATAGATCCTTTCTTTTTGTTACATATGAAGGGAATGCAACATACGCTTTTGACTGGAGGAGCTGGTAAACCAAGAAAAAATTAGATCTTCACTCCAATGCTCAGCATTGGGATAGAGCCCATCTTTCAATGTAAGTGCCAGTGATTAACAATAACGATTACTTTATACACAGGAAAAAAGATTCCTGGGATAAATTGCTAAATGCACACTAGAACAGTGCTGTGCAAATGTTTTAAACAACACACACTACCATCTAGTGGTAAAATGAAAAGCATGAAGGATCTCAAAAGGCTGCTTTTATTACATGCAACTGCAACGAAAATCCTCACTTCTCAAGTGAAAAGTAGCTATATAACCAGCAGGAAAAAGAAAATCAAACTATACAGAACTTGATTATAACTAAACGGAAAATGTTTGGAGAAAGACTGAACATGTGGTCCTATGGGTGACTTCACTTCCTAAGCACTCATTTAAACAGTTGACTTATTTAATATTCCTCAGAATAGGTTTTCATTGCACCTATTTAACGGCTACACATAGGCAGGTGTAGTTAGCAGTTTAAATGCATGGCATTGGTATCAGTGACAATACTTAAGACTTTGAGGTTTTTTCCTGCATAGAAGCTCATTCACAAGACAGTACTGCAATCATTCATTGGCTGTAGGCTTTAAAAAAGGCTATGCATATCTAAAATACGCATATATTAACACTGAAGATTAATTCTGGCTATCAATAACACAGTTTTCTTTTCATTAAAATAAATTTTCTTTAATTACCCCCATACCCTGCAAGGACAAAGGCACGTGCCCTCAGTTACTTCCTTATACTAACATTGAAATATTTGTACCATCAGTTATGTGCATATGTGTAACAGGAAACTTTTATTTCTTAAACCTTAACCAAATAACCCCCTAGATTTACAATAACAAATGTCCAACGCTTTCACAGACTTCAGAGCTCAAAGCAACCCAATCATCCAGTTAAATCTAAAAGATGGACAAAAGAACTTGATCCACACTCATACTTTCCCCACAGTCAAGCATGGCACACCTGTGTATCGTACAGCATCTTAGATATTTACTTCATTTATCTCGTTAGATCATACGGACTTCATGGAAGTCTGACTGGTGCAACAACACTGACTTGTGGGGATCTTCTCTGGGGTCCAAGGAAGGGGTTCTCAAACTCCTATGTGGAAGGGCATACCTTAAGTGTGCCAGTCACTTTTCAGTCCATTTGCTCCAAATTCAGTTCTTCTGTTGGAGGGGAAATGCCTTATTCCTTCCCAGAGCCAGGAGGCCCCTTCCACACAGTGGTGGCTCCTTTACAGGCTCCCCAAAGAGCTTCACCTCCTACGTTTCTTATAGCCTCCTGAAGGCCTTTTGCTCTAGGAGGTGTCACTAAAAATCCTACTCATTAAAGCCTTCAGTTTACTTATTTCAAGTGCTTATTGTCTGCCAAGCAGCCCCTCTTGGTTAATTTCTCACAGATAGGCTTATTTCCCTTGAAACAGCCTCCCATAGACAGAGAGAGGTCTGACCCTTTTTAAGGCAAGCCACTCATCTTAAAGTGAATATATAAACTACACAAAATCTCATTACTTTAAACTCAGTTTGAGCAAAGCATATGCCCTGAAAAGGAAATAGATATAAAATCCCCAGTCTTATTTAACAGTTTGTTCTGATGTTAAATGCTGTTAAAGGTATGTTTTCTTTCTAGCTTAAATCTACCTGGTTCTCACTGATAGACATTTGTTCTAGTTATGTTTTTCTCCACTGTAATAAAAAGTCTCTGGGTACTTGATGTTTTATGTTGGAGTCCCTCCTCACTATTCTTTTTGTTCAGCTAAGCAGATCCAGCCCTGCAAATCTCTGAAGAGTGTTTTTCCTCTTAGAGCTGCTGGTCCAGGTTTCATGCCTGGTTTGTGCTTCTCCCAGTCATGTTCCCTTTTATTCCCTTGACTTAATCCAGACATCCCAAGGGATTCCCTTTTCCGAGTGTCATCACCCTTGCCCTCCGAGGGTCTGGATGCCATCCAGTGCTGCCTGCCAAGCTCCTGCCATACCTATGCAGCATCATGTCCCCACCCTGCCTTTCCTTCTGGATGCCCGCAGTCTCCACAGCTGCTTGCTTAGCTCGGCCTCTGTCCACCGATCCTTGCAGCAACCACAGTAATCAGGTGTCCTGAGCGCACTTACTCCAGTTTGATAGACTTCCCCAAGCCTTACCAAGGCAAACATACACCTTAAAACACCATTACCACAGGTTTGATTTTTGGTTGGCTTGGAATAATTTGTATAGATCACTTTTCTATATGTTTTTTTGGTCTTTGTAGCCAACAGCACTCAAGCTACAGCCTGTATCGTATCAACCATCTACATTAGCTATTTCCAGCTGTATTGACTGAAAATATCTCATGACTGGCTCTCATAGCAAAATGTCTTTAACAGCAAAACTTAAATAGTTGTTTCTAATAGCAGTTTGGTGCACTGCATTTGCCAGTACAATACCCCATCCTTTTTGTTGTGTTTTGTTTTTTGCTTCTTTAACTTGTGCACTGATACTTTTTGTCTCAGAACCACAGTAGTGAGAATGAGAAAGCAGAGTGATAGTCTCTCTGCCCCATATTGTGCAGATGGGTCTTTTATAGAAGGACCTGGCACCCGCAGGAGAGGTAGGATTAGCTGGAGTGTTTTTCAGAAGAACTGCTAGTATTTGGAAGAGTAGGAGTTGTCCCAGAGCAGAGAAGAAACATACAAATAAATTCTGTTAAATAAAATAAATACAGTGGAGCTAAGGTTTCTTTACCTTGGTATTGGTAGGAGGCTAAAAAAAAGGCTTGAGGTGCAGAAGCTAAGGCTTGTTAAGGAGTCTTTAAAGTGGTAGGTAATGTACAAAGCTCATGTAACTGATTCAGATCAGTTGCTTTGTTAAATGTCTATCAGCACAATCTCTTCTCTTTTATATGTATCTTCCCCTTGCCCATGGTTCATTATGCTTTTCCCCACCCCTGTTCTCAGTTGGACGGTAGGTTGCTCTGGAATGCATCTTCCTATATTTGCATTGTGCCTGGCAGGGTTGGACTCCCAAGGTCACTGCCACCTTTGGATGCCACCCCAGATCTCACAACAATACGCTTTTCATTATAGAAACACAGCAGGTTACGGTGTACCTCTTACTGATTTTTAAACTATGCTCTGGTAAGTCAGCTCCTAAATTAGGTAGAAAAGAATACTACATAGTAGAGGTAAAAGAGCCATTTATTTCAGGAGCAATCAGTAATAAGCCTGATTACTGATTTACCATTGAGCTCATTTACAAGTGCTGTAGAACAAATGGGTTTTGTCAGTAAGCATTTCTGAAAAGGAACAATATATATAATACAATTTCAACAAAACCTGTGTCAAAGCTGTTAATAGAGAGAGTAAGATTGGATTCCTAATCCTGAGGAAAGAAAATAAAAAATAAAAAAAGAAAAAGAAATAAAAGAAAAAAAAGGAAAAGGAAAAGGAAAAGGAAAAGGAAAAGGAAAAGGAAAAGGAAAAGGAAAAGGAAAAGGAAAAGGAAAAGGAAAAAGAAGAAAAAAGAAAGAAAAAGAAAAAAGAGAAAGAAAAAGAGAAAAAAGAAAAAGAGAAAGGAAAAGAAAAAGGAAAGAAAAAGCGAGAGATTGTAGCATAACCTGCGTGCGAATAAAATAAAATGAACATTAGTGAAAAATGGTCCTGGGCCCATCCAGAACAAACTGTGTGTAATTCTATCCCAAGGCAGATGGTGCTTGCCTTTTTCTGCAGTTTCCTACCCTTTATCATCACTTCTAGAGCATTGTGCATCAAAACCAGCTTCATTAAACACCTCCTCAAAAAAAAAAAAAAGAAAGGAAAAAAGAGTCAGCTGCATAGATGTCATGGGAATTCCACATCTGAATTAAGCAAAAGTAGGGCTAAAGAGACCCCTGGAGATCGCCTGTTGCAGCCTTTCACTACAAGGCTGCAAAAATATCGATTTCTTTACTGACGATATGAAAAGCTATTTTCAAAGCTATTATTACAGTGTATAAAAATATTTCAGAAAATTCTGCTGAAATGGAAGTTATATATTAATTTATAGAGATCTACATATAGAGGTGATCTGTTTTTCTAATGAATTAAGTAATTTAACACTAAATGTAACAGTCAATCTGCAAATACTGCAACACTAGTAATAAAAGACAAATGATCACTGTACCTCGTGATTGCACATGTAACTTACTTCTATATCAGGTAGGCATTAACTCAAATAATTTTATGACTATTTTGAAATAGTTCAAGTTTTATTCCCCAAATATATAATTATTTTAAAAGCTATAGTAATTTTAAAAGTTCTCTGAGTTTTGCAAAGAATTGTATTAAAAGCCAACTTCAAGTGGAAATGGTACAGAATGTGCCTTTGTTTTACATGGGAAAAAAAAAGCCTGTTAAGAGCTATGAAATGTAAACTGAAATTTAAAACAGAAGCAAGAGTACAGAAAAGATCAAATAAGCTGTAATTAGGGATTATATTTTAAGAAATTATTTCAAGATGCAACAGGCACAGTAAAATAGGAAACTAATTTAAAATAAATGACAGTTTAATGTAATAGGAATTAGAATAATAGAGGAGTTCAAGAAAACCTAGACACTTTATTAAAAGTGAAGAAAATCTCTTGGATCTTAGAAAAAGCTTTGAGTTATTTCCAGGTTCCACAGTAAAATGCTCTGATGGATCTAATTAGGACTTCACATACAATTTTGTAAACCAGGTCAATGTGAGAAAAGCAGCATTTATAACACAGAAAACATGGAACACCGTATGTAGTTTATTCATTTAGTTTTGAGTGTAAGCATGTCCTGGGCACTTTGCAAAACATGTTATCTTCTCTGAAGAGCTTTTATTTTAAGGACTAGTTTTCAGATGCCTTGAGCAGATGAAATACAGCTGAAGTTGGAGCAGTTCGTCACTTTTGAAAACTCTGCCCCAAATTCAATGCCACAGTATGTGTCAGAAAATAGAGGGAAGGAGGAACGATGAGGGTGACAATAATGAAATCACAGTTACTTAATAAGACCCAGATCCTTGCAAAGACTCTTAGCTTTAAACATATCAGTAATCCTATTGAATCATGTGCAAATCAAGATGGCCTTTAAATAGTGGTGTGTGCACGCCCTTCCCGAAGCAATGGTGCATGAGGACGGAAATGGTTGAAAGGCATTTGAAAGTGATGGAGAGGAGGGAGTTCAGTGAAGTGAGTTTGCCGGGGATTTCCCAAGCAGAATCAAAAGCCTGGGCAGAGGACCAGAGTTGTCCAAAATGAGAGCAGGTCCAGAGTTCAAGCCAGAAATGCTGTTAACAACAAAGTGAGTGCTGAGCTGGCCTTATTATTTAGCTAGCAAATGAGACAATACGAGGCTCCAGGACAGTGATCAGACTTTCTAGGACCTCAATACTTCTGAGGCACTTTCAAAGTTAACTCCAAACCACTATTTTATTGAATTAGATATGATACTTGACAATAAAAAACTACATATGAAGTCTGTTTGTTATCTTGCCTGCGGCACATGGAGGACATTATTGCTTCATTAAAATAGTACTGCTTAACAAAAATAAAAGTAGAAGGTAAGAATAGGAAAGTCAATTAGAATGGAGAATTGAACAGATTTTAAGTACTTAAAAAATAGTAAGCAGTACAGAGTTTACTTTTTGGAAAGCTTTGTTATTGATATTCTTGATTTTTTTAACACATGACAGAATGATTTATTCAGAATTTCAGTACAGGCTGCATTGGCACCTGCAGCTTTGTGGAATGCCAGCAATTCGGGGAACTGAGTAACATAGAGAAGGAAGAGAGGGACTGGTGGTATCTGGCAAGAAGGTGCATCTAGTCTTCCTCTCCACTTTTTTGGCCTTGGTTAGAGGTAGCTTGGCTTTCTGTGCTTCCTAGCCCAGCAACCAGGCTTTTGCCTCCCTCGCATGTCTACATCCCTACCTTCTTCCCAAGCAGACTGCTTCTAAGCAGCTGGGAAGGGAGCCGATTGCCCCTAATCAGCTTAGTGCTGGGAAGCTCAGAACTCTAAATACAGATGGCATCACCCCCCGCCTCAACATGCAGCATGCCGCTGCGATTTTCAGGCATCTCTATCTCTCCCTCTTAATTTTGTTTGTGTGGACCAAACACCCTCTCAACCACAAAGGAGCAGAATGCCATGCTGAATTCTTGACAAAAGTTTAAGAAACCAGGGACAAGCAGAGCAAACATATGTGTATTTTGAAAGTAGTAAAAATTATAGTCCTCCAGTACCATTTTTTCACTTGCAACTTTGTCTTTTCCATAGTTGAAACACATATTTTAAATAGGAGCATACAGAACTGGCTTACAAACAAATGTTAATACAGTTTAGGGTTCTTTTTTTCCATCACAAAGGGCTAGGCAGTCATGTTCTTATATGGGATAATGTTTTATACCACAAGTAATTTGTGGAAATTCCAGTTAAACCACCAGCTGCAATAAAAATAATGCAGAAAAAGTAATCGGGCTTTGGCCTACATTTTGCTGATGGTCCATTTTCAAATTTCAGTCTGTACGAAAATCACCTGGGACAGGATTAATCTCATAGGAGTTTAGATGTGTCCAGCACAGACACCATCCCCCTGAGCCGGTCACCCTCAAGTCCTTGTACAGACAGTGTAGAGAAATGGGCACTTTTCTGTCAAGGATCATCTGGTCTGCTTTAGACATCTACCTTGGGGTGAGAAGAATCATTTCACTGACTCTGCTTACTAGATCTCTGTTGGCTCTAGGGTCTGCAAACATGCAGTTTGTACTTGTCTATGTTTGCTCTGATAAATCCCTCCTTCCATCCCGTGGTGGAGAACCCAATTAAATGCCACCCAATTTCTGGAGGCTCTGCTCACCCCTATTTCCCACTGAGTTCAGTGCAAAATAGCAGTTACCCGACATCTGGCAGAAAAAAATAGAATTCAAATAGTGTGCAGGCAGCTTTTGCCCTGGGGGTACTTACATTCACTTCTGAAAAGTGGCAAACCCTGGGAAGAGCAGATGCACATGCTTGATGAAACAGCACAACTTCAGCCAGAGCAGGCACCAGGGAATAGGCAGAGCAGGCTTCTGTGGGAGGCAGCGACCTGCACAGGGAGGCAAAAAGCCTTGCTGGCTCCATCACCCCGGTTCACTTAGGGCAAACCATTAAATATTTGGCATTTGTGTATTTGGCACTGCACAGGACTGTGAACTGAAGTCGCAGAGGCATGAACAAATACCCTGGTGTGCTCCCTTTGCGGTGGGGCTGACCTGTCCCGGGAGTTAGGCAGGCCAGTGGGGAGGGCTCTCTCCGAGACCCTTGTAATGCAAGAGGCATTTTTTCCTTACCTCAGGCTGCAAAAACTACAACCTTGATCTGCAACTCCCTGGACAGTCAGGGAAGGAAAAGAAGTTACAACAATCCAAGCAAGTACAGCCTAACTGATAACCCCCAGGGATATAACTTGTTTGCTAACAGAGTATAAAGGGATCTTCATGTTGTCCACTAATGTCTAACATCTGTGATATTTAATTACCTGCACTCATCCTTTAAATGAAGAAGGTGTACAGTAATCCTTCCTGTAGCCGAACTGAGAAAATAATATTTATTAGCTGAGGGCCTATTTTAGAAACAGATGGGGTGTAAAGAGCTTGAAGGTAGTGTAGAGGAGGAGTGTGAAGCAGGAGAGATTAATTGCTAAGTAATTGAGGTAGAGGGGAAGAGTGTTGAATGCAGAGAGCGCAGAACAACAGAGATCCAAAGCTCTGGGATTTCACTGGGACAGATCTAATTTTAATGGTGTATGTCCAAAACTGCCTTTGTGAAACCACGACGCTGAAGAGTGACAAGCAGCAACGCTGGGCTGACTGGCCAGCTCTCCTCTAAACTGTGCCCACCCTGTCCCTCTTTTTACCCTGTCCCCAGGCTCTCTGACTTCCTACTTTGTCTCTCTGCAACCACCAGCAGGGTGACCTGCTAGAGCAGCAACATTAACCCCGTGTCTGCACATGTCATTGCTAGGTCTCAACTCCAGCAGAATTTGGAAGTGTCTGTTCCTATACTTGAGGAAAAACACAGCAAGATCTGTTACAAACTATTCAATCATTACTCCATAAAAACGGTAACCGTATCAAACACTATACCTTAAACTTTTCTCTATCCTACAAAGATAATTACCAACTTGGCTATGTCTGCTGTTAGTCCTTTTCTGCTTTGCCTTTGTCAGACTTCCATGAGTATTTAAAGAGCTAATCTTTTGTTACGCTTAAACATTGTCCAATATTAATAATCAGGCGGTGTTTATCACCGAAAGGTTTCTTTTGCTGGCTTAGAAATCCCCACCTTGTTTTGTACTAAGGGCTACACAGCAGGGAATAGGCAAATAAAGAAAAATAGGATACTGGTGTTAATGAATAAGCTCGGCAATGAATAAGTATAGGTGAGAGACAGTCATCTCTCATGTAATTCCATCAGATCAGCAGGATGCAAGTTCCGTGTCAAACTCACAACCTGAGCAAAAACTGAAACTGATACCCAAAGGAGGTATTTAGAGAAGTGGTGCAGATCCAAAGGACAGTTGAGAAGAAGAAGCGCTTAAGAACAGGCAGCTCCAGTGGGCCAGAGGAGGCTGTGCTACATGGGGCTGCAGAGGGAACCCAGCTGTCAGGGCCCATCAGCCACCAAAGCTGAGCAAAGCTGAGCTCCTGGGGACTGGGGACTCGGAGCAGGAGAGGGCTTCTCAAGGGGTGCAGCCAAACACAGTATTCATATATAAGCATAGCCAGCTGACTTCAGTGGTTGTGCCTGTAACCTGCAACCATTTCTCCTTCAAAATTCCCACCATTTTTATGCCATGGATGTTGCTTTGCTATTCATTCCCACCATGAAAACCTGAGGTGAGCCTTCTTCCTTCCAGCCAGTGTCCTATCCACCATTGGGCAGGAGACAACATGGATGGTCTGCACAGTTGAAGACATCTCTGTCTCGTATCTGAAAGCTTTGTAAGATGGGACTTGTATTGCACCTGGGGGATGTGGCCAGCCTTCAGGCCAAGGGTTAAGAACCCTTCAGGAAAGGTTAGGATGAGTAAACCAATATTATCCATATAGAAACAGAGATTGCCTGAGATGTGTCATTCTACTGATGTCAGAACCCACAAGAAAGAAGTGAAATAATTGCCTTACGATGGGTCCCGCTGCAAGACCTCCATTGCCAGATGCTGACCCTCCATTCCTAAATCTCCAAGAAGCATCCCTTCTGACCATGACTGCCCCCGTTCTTTTGTCTCACTGGCAATGCACCTCTGGGCAAGCATAAATTCTATGAAAAATAGCTGCAGGATTGTTTATTTATTTGCCTGATTGTTTATTTTTATCAGAGCAGATATTTGACCTGACAGAATGATTTATTCTGTAGTATATCCCATTTCTTGTTGGCTGCATCTTCTCCCTTCCCATCCATTCCAACACCCTGTGTTCAGTCTGTCCCCACTCTTTCGACTCTCAAATATAAAAAAGTGTTCCTATATACACATACATAAATCTGCTTGGCTGCATATTTTTAAAATATGATACCTCACTCCTGCCAGCTAACTTTTCCATCCACTGTTCTCTCTGCACCTAGAAAACTAGGACTATTTTCCGTTCCAATAGCATAAGTAATGCTTTCACATAAATCACTTCGGAGAAGAGTGGGACTAGAGCAGGCTGCATCTCCTAGAAAATGACTTCTTGCCTACAAGCAAAACTGCTGAAGCTTATCCTCACAGCAGCACCTGCTGATTGTCTTTTTGTGTGTGAAGTACCTCCATAAACCAGAGAAATTACCAAAACTGTAAAAAGATGTCTTTCATCTGGGACAGAAGGCCTGTGGGATGAATCTGCAGCTGCCTTACCCAAACTAAAAGTTACTGCTTCTTTCACACCAGCTGCCTGCTCTGCACAGAACATGGTATTTCTCATCCCATTTAAATGCAAACTCTTGCAGAGGTGCATAGTATTTGGCATGGTCACATATGAAGGAAAGCTACTTAAAAGTATGCAAATCTGGGTTGTTTTTTTTTACACAGTGTTTCGATGTTCCCTCTTAAAACTTTTGCAAGTTGATAAGGATACCTTTTCTTTCTTAACAATGTTTGGTGCAGCCCAGAGAGGGTTTGGGAATACATTTCAGACACTGTGTAGCTGCTGAGATGAGGTATTTTAAGAAACTGTGCAAGACTGTCAGGGCTCTGCCAGTTTCAGTGCACCAGCAGCGGTGGGGGTATCAGCGGTTCCCTTCATAAACCTGGATCTGGAAAATGCCGTCCCTTCCCTTGTTCTGGCGGCCAGCAGTCCCTCAGCGCCTGGGTGGCTGTCAGCCCCACCTGCCAGCGGGCCCAGGGCTTGTGGGTGCCAGGCTGGTGCCTGGGGGAGGAGCAGGGCGTCTGGGGGTGCAAGAGACACAGCGCCTGAGGCCATGAGCAGCAGCGAAGGGGAAAAGCAAGGGCAGAAATGGGGCTCGGGGGCGGGGGGGCTTTGGGGTGGGAGCTGAGGCCGGGGCAGGGCAGGCAGCAGGTGCTCGGCAGGCATGCCCAGCCAGCACCGGTGGGGCCGCTGGAGGCGGGGGGGGGGGGGGGGACACAAGCTTTTTGGCCACTCTTTGCAAAGGCTCCAGTCCCGGCTGAGCAGCTGCAAGCAGCCGGTGTGTAGGGAGGCGATGGCCGAGGGGAGACCTGGCAGCGCTTGGTGCCACCACGGTCACGCTCTCGCCACCTCCTCCCGTGCCAGCTGCAGCCAAAATCGGTGGAAAAGAGATTTACCGGGGCAGAGAGGTCTGGGGTTTGGGGGGGGGGGGGGGGGGGGAGGACTCGCTGGCCTTGCCCTGTGCGGGGGAGGCGCGGGAGGAGGAGCGCGGGCACCTGTGGCTGCCGCCCCCTACCCACCCCCCCCCCCCCCCGGCCCCGGGGGCGGCCGTGCGCAGGCGTCGCCGTCCCCCCCGTCGGTGCCGGGCGCTGATCCCCGGCGGCGGCGGATCCGCTCGTCCCAGCTCGTCCCGGCGGTCGGACGCGCCCGCCCCGCTGCGTGCGCTTTTGGGCATGGCGGAGAGCCCGGGGCGGCCCGGCGCCCCGCCGCCGGAGGGGAGCGACCTCCCGCGGGAAGGAAGCGACGAGGAAGCGGCGGCGGAGCCGCAGCCCGGAGTGTCCCCCGAGGGGGCGGCGGAGCCCCCGGACGGGCCCTCCCCCGGTGAAGCGCCGCGGCTGAGCGGGGAGGCAGCGGCTGGGCAGGAGCCGGCCCCGGCAGCCGTGCCCCCCGGGGACAGCGGCGGGACGGGGAGCGGCTTCTCCGGGGGGGCGGCGGAGGTCTCGGGCGGGCCGGGAGCGGAGCAGCAGGCTCCGGCGGGGGCTGAGCAGCGAGACCCCGCCGGGGGCTCCCTGGCGGGCGAGGGTCTGCCGGGAGGGGAGCCGGCGGCGGCGGCCGCGGGGGTAGACGCGCCCGAGGGCTCCGCGCCGGCGGGGACGGACCCCGAGGAGGCGGCGGCGACCCCGGCGGGGACGGACCCCGAGGAGGCAGCGCCGGCGGGGACAGACCCCGAGGACGCGCCCATGGCCCCGACGGGGACGGAGTCCGAAGAAGTGGAGGCAAGCCCGCCGGCGACGGACACTGAGGAGGCGGTGAGGGAAGCAGCTCGGGCGGGGACAGACCCCGAGGAGGCGTCGGCGACAATGCCGGAGGGGACAGACCCCGAGGATGCGGTGTGGGAGGCAGCCCCGGCGGGGACAGGCTCCGAGGAGGCGGCGGCGACAATCCCGGCGGGGACAGACCCCGAGGATGCGGTGCGGGAGGCAGCCCCGGCGGGGACAGGCTCCGAGGAGGCGGCGGCAGAGGTGGCGGAGACAGACCCCGAGGAGACGGAGGCGACAGTCCCGGCGGGGACAGACCCCGAAGAGGCGCTAAGGCAGGCAGTCCCGGAGGGGACAGACCCTGAGGAGGCGGTGCGGGAGGCAGCCCCGGCGGGGACAGACCCCGAGGAGGCGGCGGCGGCGGCCCCGGCGGGGAGCGAGCTGGCTCCCGAGAGCCGCAGGGAAGCGGAGGTGGCGGTGCCGGCCGGCGGGGAGGCCGACGGCGGACGCCGGTCGCCGGGCGGCCCCGAGGGCGAGGACGGAGCGGAGACGGCGGGGGCGGAGCGGGGAGCCGGTGCCCCGGCGGCGGCGGGAGCGGGGAGCGCGGTGCCTGGGGCAGGGGAAGGCGGCGCGGCGGCGGCGGCGGCGGCGGGGCAGCGCGGCGGATCCCCGGGCCCCGAGGGCGGCGAGTGGGACGCGGCAGGTCGGAGCCTGAACGGCGTGCGGGGCCGGGCGGAGGAGGAGGAGGAGACGGGCTCGCCGGCTGCCCTGGAGGAGGAAGAGGAGGATGAGGAGAAGCAGGAACACGACATTTCCCTCTTCGTCAAGGTAGGGTGTGAGGGGCTGCTGGGGAAACCTGGGTTCGCGACCGTTCACTCTTCCAGGAGCCCCGGGCAGCTCCTGTGTTTACATCTGGCAGGCAGAAATCCAGCCTGGCTAAGGTGATTTGATTATTAACGCCCAAAATAAACCTGCCTCTGGCTCCTCATTCCTTCTGCAGGTGGCAGGCAGGACAGGACAGGGCTTCCCGCGCAGTGGCCGAAGGCCAGCGCTGCCCGTCCCCTCGGCTGCGGGAGCTGGTGGTACCACTCAGCCCAGAACCCAGAGAAGCACAGACCTGACCTGCAAGGTGGTTTCCTCCATAGTTTTCCCTCATGGGCTCTTTGCTGCGTTACTTGAGGTTTCTTTAGGTTTCAATGGGAAAGGTATGCAGGGATCTCGGTTTCGGTGGAATCAGGGGCTCTCCTGTGCCCTCCTTACCGTGGGGCTGGGACCCAGCAGCATGTGTTTGGAATCACTAGCTGCGACTTGCGGCATAAGGGATTTTGAGATCTTCAGAATAGAGTAAGAAGGGCACACAGCACATTGTGGGGGCTGAGGTGGAAGAAATGGGAAAGTATCATTTAAAATGTGATATTGGGATTTTCCAACATGAACTGTGGTCAACATTTAGATGATCGCCCCAAAGTTTGGCAAGGCTGGATTTAGAGAGTCAGTAAACTTCCCAGCAGTTTGGCATCCCTTGTAATTGTACAATTTGTGCATGTTTGGACAGGGAAGATTTAGGTTAGACAGAAATGGACAAAAAAGAGAAAAATTGTAATGGTCTTAAACTGATTTCTGGTATTTAATAGTAGAGAGCTTTAGAGTTTCTTCCTAGCTTGTGCCTGGAATCCCATCAAAATCAGTGGGACTCAGCATGGAAACGGCATCTGTCCACAGAGATGAAATATCAGACATGAAATTTCTGTGCGTAGAAACCATCCTAAGGTGTTTTTCTTCCCTCTTCTCTGACCTCTCTGAACTAAATAAAGTGTGGAACAGGGTGGGATATTTTTCTCAGGGTAGCCCTAAAACTAAGGAACTAAAACTAGTGAAGCAGAGAGTGTTTGGGACCTTCTCCCCTACAAGCCATACCTCCCATGCAAATAGTGTGCCTCCTGAGTTGGCCGAGGCTAATTCTGTAGCAGCTGGAATTAACCGTGAAAGCAAAACTCAGTGCCAGCCCTCTGGGTGAGGGGGGGTTAGGGCTGAAGCGATGTTTATGCCTTGATTTATCCAACCTCAGTGCACACTCCTTTTTTTACAAGGCTGACACTCTGCAGTATTACTACTTGAAAAAGGCTGAGGAATGCTCCGAGGCTTACCCATAGCAGTGTCAGACGTGCTGGATAATGCCCTACTGGAAAGATGAATGATAATAACAGTTGATATTGGTGAACACTCCCCAGCCAGTCCCCACTTTAAGCAATTCCTTAGCACACAGGCTGGGAAGGATTCTGTGGTCTAAAGGCAACTCTGTATGTCAGGTTGGTGTACAGTAGCTAAATGATAATGATGGAGTTGAAATCTGTGATTTTGCGTCAAACAGCAGGAGCTGTTACTGTTGAGCCTGGCAGAGATGACTTATGGGCTTTTTGGCTCAAAGATCAACAGCCCCCTTTGCAGGGATACTTTTGTAACTTATTTATTCTCATTTTATGCTCTTATATCCATGAGGGAATGCCAGGGAGCTAAAGCCATAAAGGCTACCTGTGCATTACTGCACCTGGTGCACGCTTTATGGAAGAGCAACGTGGCCAAAATTAGAGAGCAGACTATAATAAGCGCATCTGTTGTGACTCTGTAGTCCCCAAATATTAGGATTAAGCATGGTTTTTGAAAATATTTATGCATTAATAAGAAGGAACATTTTCATGATTGACTTAGCATTAGTAACTTAAGAACACCTTGAAAATACTACAGCTGCTCTTATAATGATTTCAGTGGAGGAGGGTTACAAAGCTTGAATATTTTACTTCATCTGGAGCTAGGTTTTTTGAATTTTTTTAGTTTGAGACTGGCACGAGTTCTTCCAGTTCAGTGCAAGAAAAAAATGCCTATTGGAGAGCTCAGCATCTCCCCACTCACCAAAATGTGCCGGGGCCGCAGTGCTGGGAAATGAGCAGCACTTCTCTTTCCCACTGTCGGGAGAGTTCATGTTCGTGCTGCTCTTGCTGTCACCTGGAGACACGCTCACTATCTATCTACCCTTCTCTTGGCAGCAGGAAAGGGCATATAAAAAGGGGGATACTGCAAGTTCTCTGTGGTGGCCTAAAGCAGGTTTTAAGAGCACATACATATTGCTATGCTTAAATAGGTGCTGATGTATTTTGATGGGAAAAAGGGGGAGAGTGGATTCCAACATGGGACAGCGTGAACTGTGGCATTCGGGGATTATTGAGTGTATATATCTGACCACAGCATGTGGTCCACAGACATGATGCTCCTTCCTGAGCACGTGCTAAAACTCGAGGGTTAAGGAAGTGAGAAGATGATCCAAACTGAATGCAAACATTCATTTCCAGCCTGAAACACTTCCCTTCACATGCATGACCACCCCTCTTATGCTCTGTTATATTACTATTTTATGCCTGCCTATTAGCTTTTATGTGCTTTTGAGATGTTGACACCCACCTCTACTTTGCAAGTGCCACTGACCTCTTTCACCCTTCTGCTGCGTTTCTCAGCAAGCACCTTGTCTACTTTCTCCCATGCAGCTGGGGGCTTCCTTGTAAATGTGTTATCCATCAGCTCCCTGACCTTCTTCAAACCTCTATATAAAACAATACCCTTCTGTAATGCCACTGCAAACTGGGCAGTGATTAGGCTGTTTAAAATACTGAGATCATTGTTTGTTCTGTTCAGTATGACCCTAATTTCTTTGTCATCCCTATTTCTGTTTGTTTCACCTGCCTCTTGATTTTTGTCTTAGTTGTAAATGGTCAAGGTGGGCATTGTCTGCCTGTTATCTGTGCCTGCATGCACAGTGCTAGAGATAGGAGGTCTGTGCCATGATTTGATAACACTATACAAATACAGAGAAATGTTAAAAGCAAGTCCCATAATAGGAGAACACTCACAAGGAGTAGTGATTGAATGATCCTCGCAGTTTCCCTGGTATGGACCATTACATTAGGCTCGGCAGACAGTAAAGTACCTGGTAGTCTTTCAGTAATAACGTTTTGAGAACAAGCAACAGAATCATCACCATCAGAAAGAAACTTTTCAGATATAACTGTATGATGAGCCGTGTTCCTTGTTTTTACTGTTGCTGATGAAGCTTGTTCTTTTCAGAGTTTTTTTTTTTTTTCCTCCTCTTCTGCTTCCTGCTGCTTTGCATTGGTTCATTTAATTTTGCATATATGTATTTGAATATTGTGACTATCATGTCACCTCATGCCTCCCACGGTGAGGTGGTGGCAAAATTCTGGCTAGCTCCACAAGCATGGGTATCAGCAGTTGTGCTTTTAAGCTGATTTGGGTTGCTCCGCAGTGCTATTTAGTTTGAAATCAGACACCCAGGGTTCCAAGTTGAGATCTCATGCTACCTGAGGTATTCTAGCACTTAGCAGGGTCTGCAGCATCTATGGGTGATAATGTCCTTCTGGACCAGCAGCTCGATGCTGGACAGGCTACAGTAAGGCATCTCCAAAGACAGCAGACACCTGTGTTTGGGCAACCAAACTGTGCCCTTAATGAAGCTGAACTACATAAGACTCCTTGGCTATAAGAGGAAGGCCATATCAAAATTGCTTTGAGGGTTTCACTAGGTGCCTATTTGATTTCCATTTTCCCATGAAACAACATGTACCGTATATTTCCTTTAGATAGTAATATTTGATGTTTCTGGTGTTTCAAACTCAAATGTTTGCAAAGGTCATCCAGATACACTTTCTGACTGGCCTGTGGTAATTCAGCTAAGTCTATCAGGCACCTTGGGTAGGACACCTTGCGGAAGTTGAAACTTGCTAGCTGGTCTTCTAAGGTCAATGGTATATGTAGGGCTTTTTTTTTTTCCCTGTGGCAAAAGGCCTTTATTTGTCAGAAGATGTCTGTAAATGACATAAATTTATTTTACTATTTGCACATAGTAGAACTCTCACCAAAATAATTCAGTTAATTTTGAGCAGTTTAAACATTTATGTAGGACTTAAGAGTTTATTTCTTAATTAAAAAAAAAGCCTCCAAGGTTGTCTATCAATCAATTCTAAATTTTCTTACAGATAGAAAACTTAAACACCAGAATCACAACTGCAGATTTCATCATTCCAAAGATTTCTAGGTATAGTGATTTATCTGTAAGTGTTGAACACAAACAGTCGGCCAAACAACCCAGCTTCAGCACAAGGTCTTATCTGAGATTGCTCATCTTCCGAACAATACTTGCTTAGTTTCTGGGTTAAATGGTACATAGTAAAAGCTGACCATGAGCCTAAGGTAATAGATTTTATCCAATAAAAATAGGATAATAGGCTTTATTCAGTTTTGTGATATTCTTGGTCTCTAAATCGAAGTCATTTATTTTGCCTCAGAGAGTTATTTCATTCCTACCAGGGACCAAGGTTACTTTACTGATACAGAATTTCCTTGCCCCTTTCCTGAGAAGTGCTTGACTGACTTGATATATAGAGCTGCACTGAATTATCAAAAGTGCTGATAAACAAGAAAGTAAAAGCCTTGCTGTGAGTAGAGACATAGGAGTAATAGGTGCTTGCATCTGTGCCTCCAAACACCACAGTTAACATATCCAACTTAAATGGTAATGAGTGTTTAGAGCACAAAAAAGAATCTCCTTTTCTGTGATGTGATCGATCTGTGGTTTATATATAACTTACATTGAAAGTATAAACTGAACTTCTGGGCTTTGAGTACTGTAAGTAAGAAGTCCATGGGCAGATCCCTGGAAAAACCTCCTAGCCTGTGTGCCCATTCAGTGGACTCTGTGCTGTACCTGATGCTGGATGTAAACATTCACAGTATAATCACCGAGTAGGTATTTGTGCTTAAGACCTTGATTTTTTTCTCATCAGCGCAATCAGTCTGTAAATCAGTTAGATGAGTATGATTTATAAGGAGAATAGCTGACATCCTGTATCAAAATGAAAGTAGACAGGTATTTACTGTCCTTTATAGTGTAGATTCACTGTAGAAGCCCAGTATTTAGATGACCTCAGGAAGGTGAAAGTAAGGATTTGTGTGTGTGGAGTTAACGCTAGCTTTGTATTTATGGATTAAAAACAGTTTGGGGGGAAATTTAGGTACTGGGTATTTATCCAAGCAAAGGGAACTACCCAAAGCTTGCCAAAGGCGAGCACATTGGATCTGTGTGATGCTACAGAAGGACAAATTGTTGTGGAATGAGCAGGGAAGCATTTGGTATGGTTTGGGCAATGGTAGGAAACAGACAGCTTCTTTTTCCCTTCCTTCCCCCCATCCCTACCAGTGTTGCTGCATTTCACTTTCCATCAAAACCACACTGTATTTTCCCAGAGGAGCACATCTGCTCCTTTCTCCTCACTCTCTGGTTTTCTCCTTCTCGAGCTGCATTTTGTGTAACTTCTTCAAAAGTAGGAGCTTTTCTCAAGTGCCACATTGCTGCCACTAAAACCCTGTCATTTTTTTATATGTTGTTTCCCTCCACCATTCTTTTGGATATTCTGTTTTCCAGTTGGCTATGTCTGCTTTTATAACTGAGTAGTTACAAAAGTTATCCCAGAATAAGGAAAAAATCATTCAGGAGAAAGCCCCTTTCCTGGAGCAGAGCATGAGCACCACGTAGGCTAGATTTGCTGAAAACGGAATCTAAGTGAAGCTGGTCAGGACTGAGCCTTGTGGGGCTGCCCAGCAAACCCAGCATAGCCCAGCTTTTCTGGCTGCTGGTTAATTAGCTGTTTGTATGGTGATTTTGATTCTTTGACTATATACAGCTGTACGCAAAGCACCGAATCAGCAGAGATGTATTTGTTCAAAGACATTTTGCGGTTCTGTTCCCTGTTTTGTCGTACAAAGCAGGAAGCTGGCTCCCTTCCCATGGGTATTTGCCCTTTCTCAGCTACTTTTTTTCAGCTGGAATATGGCAATTTCAGGTTCCTTAATGCAGCTTAAGAGGAACTGGCATTACAAATTCCTTTCATAACTCTTCAGGTTATTGTGCATGCCGGGTGCACCTGCAGCAGTTTTTCTGCGAGCCGAGTATGCTTCCAGCAGTCTTCAATAAAACTGTGCTTGGGAGGTTTTGGTTTGAAAGGCAATGTTATCAATCTTTTTTCTGAAAGAGCTATGCAAATATTTTGAATGTGCAATCTTTTTAATTTTTACTTCTCATGCTTTCCTTTCTGGCTGTTCAGGTTGTCACCTTTTTAGAGCTTAGACTGCTAAAAAGAAACAAGGTTCCTTGGAGCCTTTGAGGAATAGCTTTGAAAGCCACACCAAAATTAGTTTTGCTGCTTTGCTCCTGGAGGGATACTTAACGGAGCAGTAGCGTGCTCTGTTTGTTTATGCCAGTGTCAGTTCTGACAACTGACAGGCCAAGTCCTCTTCCAGAAAGACACAAACCAACAGGTAGATGTAAGTGATCAGAAATATGAAGCTGCATCTAAATTAATTTTTTTTTTGTATGATCTAGGCATACTTCTTGGAGTCATCTTTTTGTCTGTGCTTTGGACGTTCTAAATCTGCATGTGCACGTAGGATTGTACAAGCCTTAGTCATTTATTTATTCCCAGTTTGACCGCAGATCTCTGTAGTTTGCAGGCTTGTTTTAGGCAAAAAAGTTTTGAAATAAAGTAAATGTCTTCCAAGCTACATTCCTAGACCTTTTCCTATTTTTATTTACTGTCAGTAAAGCACCTCACCATGTGTTTTACTTTAAGCACGAGCTTAAAGTCACGTGCTATTTAAGCCCTTCGCTGAACAGGGGACACTTTCCTGATGCAGTCCTAGGGCACAGCCTGTATTTCTTGCTGGTTGACACCAGCAGAAACTTCTGATGAGATGAGCCTGCTGCCCAAAATTCAACCACAGTGCCTCTGTTCCTTGACTTTTGTCTTCATTAAAGGTTGATCTTACCTGTGATCATCACAGACCAGGTACAAGGATGGAAGTTTTCCTTGCCTGCTTTCTGCCTTTGGTCCCTGGTTGTCTGAAGTGAACCATCATTTCATAAATCTTGTTGGGGAGCTGCAGCCTTCATCAGAAACATTGATGATTGCTGTATGAGGTGATTGCCATGCAGCTGTGCCTGGGAATTTTCATGCTGTCTGCCTGTTTAATTTGAGGCTTGATTCATATTTGTATATAGATGAATAACAAACCAGTCTACAGGACCCATGGCATTCACAAATATAAAATATTAGAGTGTGGTTAATGACTTTCTGGGCAAGGGGAGGAAAGGGATTTGGCCTATTAGTTGAAAAATATAACTACACTCAAATTAAATTATTAATAGATTCAGGTGAAATTTTGGAAATTGTCTTCATTAAATAAAAATTAAGTGCTTTTTTTGAGGAAATATTACCTGTCAGCATTAGGCCTAGATTCATTCACAAGGGGTTTAGGCACAGTTGCCAAAATGGAGAAGGCAGCAGTAGCTGCATCATTAGCCCTATACTTAGGACACTGATGTGGGGTGTGGGTGACTGAGGTTGTGATGTTACCTGGAGCATAAGTGGAAGATTCGTATGCATCCCTCTCCCAAGCCAGTGCCACAGACACAGAATTAGAGTTATTCCTCTCTCTTTGGCACCATCAACATATAATAATTACTGGCAAAGTAACACAGCATCAGAAAGGTGAAATGCAAGGAGCCAAGCATATCCAGCAACCTTATGGTTAGGCAATATATGGTTTATTTGCTGTTATTTCCTATCATAGCAGTATGTAGATTTTAAATGGTATTCAGTAGCCTCTGGTTCCCATGGAATTTGGGATTGCTCTCACGCTTCGAGAAACCAGAATGTGATAGGCATTAAAAACATGAAAAGACATTGTGTCCCCTTCCCAGCATGGGTATAACAAATAATGCCTAGTCCGCTTGAGAATCTGGATTTTGGTTTTATTAACAGTAAAAATAAACCATTTTTTGTTGGTTAAAAGAAGTCTAATTCTATTTATTAGATATCTTTAATACTAAACCAACTTTTTCTTCCATGTCTTCTTCCATTTGAAATCAGTTCTCTCCAGCACTTTGCTGCCCTGTTCACAGGAAGAGGATTAGGCAGCCTTGTGATTGCTCTGCTTCCACAGACAATTCCACCGCTTTGGGCTCTTCACCTTGACAGGTACCCACCAGGGTTAGCCATCCCAGGGACCCTGTGTTTCAGCCTTTCTTACAGTCTCGTATGGATCCATGCAAAATTATATCTACAGTTCTTTTTTAGAAGTTAGTTTAAATATTGTGAAGCAGAAGTGATAATAGAAATTATTAATATGACCACACTTTTTTAGGATGCTTATCTCAGGTGAATTCGCTTTGAATTGGTGGCTGTACACTTTTTTTGGCAAGAAACAGGCCCCTCCTCTTCAGAGATAGTAAAGGGAGTAAGGTAGTGAAAGGAAATATTTTACATATTTTATGGAAGAGGAAGTGAAGCATGGAGACTTATCCTGTGCCATTGCTGACTGTATTCACTGTGTCTCCCCTAAAGAGGTCCTACTGCTTCTTTTAAAAAGTAAGAAATTGCATGTTCTGCTGACTCTGCCCAAGGAGCATAAGTAAATGCCATCTGAAGGACACATGATTATTTTCTTGCTCAGATAATAAAATGTCACGCTGCGAGAAGGACTTGTATGCATTTCCATTTGCAATATCTGCTTATTTACTGATAAAATCCTGAACAAGTCGAGTGACTCCATTCCAGTTGCTTTCAATAACACCCACCTTGTCAGCAGTAAAGTGTTTTAATTCCTTCATAAAAATATTTAGCTTCTCAAAGCAAACAGCAGCAGCTTGTACAGCCTACCACCGACACACCTGTTGGAGGCCTTCCCTGGGAGGAGGGTGTCCGTCGCAGCCTCCTCCCTGTGAGGAGCCTGGGACTGGCACGCCAGCCAGCTGCGGGATGTGCCACCCACAGGGAGATGGTTATCGTGAAGCCTCACAGACAGGCAGAGGTGCAAAGAGGATACTTCCCATCTTGGTTTTTCCCTCTTCATATGTTGAAATTTTAGCATATATTTGAATATTCAAAATAGACTAGAAATATAATTGTTACAGAACAAAGTAAACTACAGCAGGACTGGAGTCAAAAATGCATGCCCTTTCCCAGGTTATTCAAATGGCATAGTTACAAAGAAGTTAAACATTTACTCAGATTTCAGAAAAATTCTCATTTGTGTCTCGGAGAATCACTGATGTTTACCTGGTAGTCATTTCTGAAATTATTTTTAAAAACTATTACAGAACCTGAGCGTTTTGTAAAAAATCAAGTTTCTTTCCATGATGGTGTTAGATGAAACTCGAAACAGGATCCAAATATACCCTAAAAACTTAAAAATTTCAGGTCATATGCTGCCTACAGAAATGAACATGCTACCAACCCCCTCAGCAAAACCACCTGCCTCCTTTTTGCCAGGAGCACTGCAGGGGCCGGGGGCTTCCCGGGGGCCGGGACCTCAGGGGCGGTCCTTGTTTTGAGGAATATCAGTGTTATAGCTGTAGACACCATGGCTGATTGGTTTGCAGTATGATTCATGCAGTATATCTTTATTTAAAAACTGTGTTTAATTAGCAATACTGTGTTTCTGATAGTTTCCCAAAGCCTGTGAATGGAAGCAAGATGGTGAGGAGAGCAGGATGAAGAATAGCCTTCAATTTGAATTTAGACAGGGAAGGGAAAGAATAGAGTCCAGCCCCGTCTCTGTCAAGCTAATGGGTTTTTGTTGGTATTTGTGCCCAGTTTTCAACTGCTCTTTCAGGACATGTCTTTGCCAGTTCCCACTGGAGCTGACAGATTTTTTTATGTAATATTTTACTTGGTCATTTGAATTATTTTCAACTTGGATCAAAATATCACATACTGTTAATGGGGAAAAAACCCACAAAACCAAATCCCTCTTTTCATCTTTCACCTTCACCTCTTGATTTAAACGTCAGAGTTAGGAATACCATTGGCAAATTATTTTTTCAAGCCTTCAATGACCTACTACCTGAAGCTGCATAAAATAGCTTATTTATTTGATTATTTCTTATTTATTTACTTATTTGTTTACTACACAAATCACAGATACTTTATATATGTGCATACAGTTTTTGCTTTTAGATTGAAACAGCACAGCTGTGTATTGCAGGTTAAGTATCATATGGTGAAGTGTAAAACAGGATGTGTCATTGAAATACCAGTTAATCTGTTTTCCCCAGACCTATAATGTGTTAGAGAATATAATGCTCTTTTGTTGAAGTAATTCCCTGTAAGAATTTAAAAAGGATATAAGATTTTTGTCTCCATGTAGAATGTTCAGCTGGCATCTTGCCATGTTATTAAATACGGATTAGAAATAGCATTGAGGTATTTAAACATAATTCTTGTAACAGGATAAATAGCTAATAGCATTTGGTTTGCTGCTTGTGGCTTGTGACCTGGTAATGTTCCCATTAACACAAACACTGACGGCATGAACTCTGTAGGCAGAATTCACAGCAGAAGGAAATTCGGTTTTTGAACTAGTTGGTATAAGATTAAAGCCAGTGATCTGTAACTGGGTGGCGTTCCCCACCTCCGATTTTCACCTGCGTTCAGTTAAAAGGCTCTCAGTTTTTGTACACTACTGAAAGGTTTTTGAAAATAATCTTGACTCTTAAAATTAAAGAATGGGTAAGGATTAGGGGGATTGATCTTTTTGAGGGCTGTGTATTTTTATTAATTAGCCATCATATTTCTGCATGGTTAAAGAGGACGATGGCATTCCCTCTCCTCACTTCAGGGGGAGTGGAGCAGGGGCACCTCTGCAGTCTCTGCATAAGGAGCACCCTTTGCCCCTGCTTAAAACCTTCTCTTCTGAATAAACCACTTGATTTTTTTGGGTTTTTTTACAAGCAATGGAGATTTTGTCACATCTCCCGTTAAAATAAAACGGCTTCCATTTTGGAGGAGTGGCAATAATTACTTACATTGCTTTGAAAAGTCTCGGTCACTGTGCATGAGTAATACACATATAATTCATTATCATCGTGTACTAAAAAAGTAAACAAATAGCGATGACTGAAAGTAATGCTATTTTGAGTCAGGCGTAAAACAAGTATAATTCATGCGATATGACAATTTCTTGTGTAAGAGAATGATATTCCTAAATTGGGCAAGATTAATTTAAACCCTACTAAATTGTAGCTGAAGTTTTTCAGTCTTTGCTAGCCACAAGTAAATTTTCGTATATATTTATACATTTAATTTTCCTTGCTTTCCTCTGTTCTCCTTGCCATGCACAGCTCCTGGATGCTTGCTTGTCACTGTCATCGAAGTAAGCCTTGTAAAATAAAAGATAAGTAAGTAATAATGCATTGATAATTATGATGGGATAAAGTACTATTTGTTGAAATAATTTTCCAAGCTTTTTCAGGAAAAAAGTAAATTGTCACAAAGGGTTACTCTATTCATGTATTGTTGCTGGGGGCTAGGCATCTAAAAAACAGTAGAAAGGATGTTTACTTTGCCTTAAAGCATTTAGTATCTGACCAGGAAAAGGCTGTGGGTGATTGCGGCACTATGACACAGAGATGTAAACCTGGGGAAATGCTGACTTTTGCCCAGCTCTCTACCAGGGCTTGCTGGCCCCCACCTGTCAGTGCCCGGCTGCACGAGACGTGGCACGGGAAGCACCGCAGGCCACTTTCCGGGTGGGCATCCCTGAGCGGCAGGAGCGTGAGACAAAGATCTCCCCTCAAAGCCGAAGCAGCCCGAGGGAAACCTCTTTCTGATGCTCCCCAAATGCTGATGTTGCCACAGGAGCATCTGATTTCCCTTTCCTGCTCCCCCCAGTGCCACGTGAGAGGATCTGCTCATGCAAGGAGCCTCCTTCAGTCAGCATTGCTTGGGATGACCAGGCCTTATTACTCAAACTATTTATTAATTATTTAAGCAAATTATTGCTGAGTTCGTGAAGCAGTAGATTCCTGGTTGCTGATTGCTTTTGCGTTATTACCACATACTTATTGTGCTGTGGACGGCAGGTAGCTAGATGCAAGCATCGTCTATTTTTAATTAATTGCCTTCCCATCATAAGAGGCACCAAAAGTTTCGTTTTGAAACCAGCTTCAGCACTGTCCCAGGTTATGCTAAATACTGTAGCTACCAGAGTGGCTTTATTTGCAGACCTGGTAGAGGTAGCTGTAAGAGTTCTTAGGAAATAAACCTGTAATTTGCATTTTTCCTTTGTAATTTAAATCGATTTCAGGAATTTTTTTAAAAGCATCTGTTGACTGCCTGTTGACTGCAGAGAGCCACAGCTGTAGTTGAAAATACCTGTGACAATGAGAAGGGCCTGGCCCCAGGCTAGCAATAGCAGTATGTGCAAAATTGCAGAATTGGTTTACTTTTCTCTTTTGGAGGAGTGCACACACACATAAGTTTTAATCTTTAATTTCTTTAATGCAAATAAGAGTGAATATTCGTGAAACCACAGCCTCTATAAATGTATTACAAGACATTGCACATTTTAATTTTCACCTACACAGTCTTGTGTTTTGTTCGCTTTACAGATTTATCGTTTAATGGTTCATTTATTTATAATCTTTGTCAGAACTGGAAGGGCAGGGTGCAGGCAGACCCACTGCTCAGTAGAAGTACTGATCAGACAGTGATATTGAAATAAAAAGTAAAAGGATATTTTATCTAAGTAACAGGAGTGAGTTTGGGCCTTTTGTTTCTTCATTATTTATAAAGTAACTGGACAAAGGTAAAAAGTTTATTGCCACAAAGTTGCTTCTTAATGAAGGAAAATTTCTTCCTATGCATCAAAAGCATTTAATTACTTACTAGGTAATTAAGTTAATTTCAGCAATAATTACTTACCCAGCAGACCGTGAGTAAGTAAATAATGCAATGCAAGTTAGAATAAAGGAGGCTTTCTCTGCTCTGAAATGGCTGCTGGCATGTAGGGGGGAGAGAGAACTGAAACCAGAGGAAATTACAGCCTCAGACTTCTTTTCCTTTCTGTCATCTAGAGAGGATTAGAATTTCCAGATGTATATAACCCCTTTAAGCTGTGACTACTGCTCACTACATAAAAACAGGGTCGAGGGAAATATCCCATAAAGAAACTCCAACACACTGTTAATCCCTCAACACGAACTGAGGACCAAGAGCATTCAAAGAACCATTTCTAGCAAAGAGCCTTACTGAACATACGAATTATGAAATCAAATAAAACAAAATAATCATAGTAAGTTAATGCAAACACGGCATGAAGGAAAGTATAGTATCATTTCAGAAACCAAACAGAATGAGAAAAGCCTTAACAATGAAATTGTTAGTAGATGTTATGAAATGCTAATAGGTGGCCAGACCAGGAGTCATAAATCTTGCCCAAGCTTCAGATGTTAAAATGTGAGGTAGCAAGGGTTTCGTTACTTCTGCAGTGGGAGCTCAGCCTGAACTCACATTCAGTGCCAGAAGAGCTCTGCTCCAGGACAGGCAGGGCCCATCTTTTGTTACTAGTAATAGCTAGGTAACTAATAATGAGATGACCACTCATGTACAGCTGCTTCATAAAAAACACAGTAGACAGGTGTATCTAAATTGTCATCCTGTTTGTAGGTAGACTCAGCCTTTGGCCTACTACTTATAGTCCGTGGTCACACAAAAACCAATTTAATGGTGTTCTGTGGTCAGTTGAAGCCATGCAGGTGAAAAGTTAATTTCTTTTACCGCCTTACGCCTACACTTGTTTCCTTTCATTCTCTTTCCCTTGGCATCTCTTTTTGGCCTAGCTTTTGCTAAAAGCCTTAATCTACACAGCGTTTTATAAAAAGACTTCCAAAAATCCTTTAGCATTCCCACATCCCCGCTAGTGGGCTTCATATAAGTTTTCTACATATAAGTTTTCTGTTTGTTTTTTAAGTTAGGAGCAATCTTTTCATTCTGTATTTGTACAGCACTTTAAGGCAGGACTCCTAAGATACCATCTTCGCAGCCTGTTTTGTGGATGGACATTTAACATCTGATGGGTACAAACAACTGCTGATGGGTTTCAGCAGTTGATCTGGCTCTCTGTCAAGGGGACTGACTACATGCATGCTGTTCCCCAGCAGCGGCCAGCCCCAAGCACCCAGAGCAGCCTGCTGATGTCTGGTCCAGGTACTCAGCAACTTAGACCTGTCTGAAAGTTACCACTCCTTATCACCAACCGTTTGATGGCTCATAATCTTCCAGGTATGCGCATCTTTGAATCAACATCCCATCCTTTGATGGTATTGCTTTTACAGGTAGGAGACTTTCTCCCTAGCCGTTGCTGCTGCTGTTCTGCTAGATGGCATTCTGGTACCATGTCCCCTATACCTTGTTTTGATGATTATCCACAATCAGGCTAGCCAATGCCTGAGATACCTCCTGAGCCCTCCTGTACTCCATTGGGCCTGAGCTGCTTGGATGTCCTTGCTGTCTGAGAGGATGCTGCTGCTGCAGCCACCCTGTTATGCGTTTGGATCCTGTAGCTGCCTCAAGACTTGTGTCCCATTGCAGCTCAGACTCTGTTGCCTTTTGCCAGTGATGTGTGAGGCTACTGGGCTGAGGAGAATATTTTTTCAGTTGCCATTGCTGGGATCCTTGCATTGCTCCTTGTACTCTGCAAGCTGAGCAGTTGTGCCTGACCTGTATCAGTGGATGAATACTGGCACATACTAGCATGTGTCCATCCCTAGTTGCATCAAACATACAGCATCAGCGGTTAGATTTGCAGTGATTTGCTCAAGCCACTTTAGATAAAATGCCATTTTGTGCTAACTGCTCTTCTGTTCTTCCTCAGAAGAGGATAATCTGGCACCATTTACTTTATGCTGTCTGGCTAATCTTAACACGTGGACTCTCTTCTGGTGCCTGGCTGGAACTCACTGTCAGAGACACCATATCCATCATCTATTTCCTTTTCCAAGGAATCATTCAATTATTTTAGAGTGTAAACTCTGTTTGGGATAGCTGCTGCTGTTTACTGAGCAGTACCTTTCCCTTCCATCATTCCCCCAGAGTTTGCTACATGCATTATTTTCACTTGGACACGTTCAGTGGCATGGAATACAAAAGCATGGCACTTGCCATCATCTTGTCCTTGGAGTGACGTCCATGTCATGTGCAAAGAAACAATGGGCAGCAAGGAACCTTCCAGTGGAGAATAAGTCCAAGTCCCTGCTGAAAGGGATCAAATCCCATCTTGAGACAAATTTTTTTTTCCTCTTGTGCTGTCACATATGCACATACATATTGATACACCTGCTAATCCTACTGGAAATCTGGTTCAAAGCCTCATGCTGTGGTAGTTAGGAACCCTTCTAATTGTCAGTTAGAAACATTCATGGCCAGTTTGTACCCATATGTTTTTGTTCCAGCATCACCCTCAACTATCAGGGAAAAAATTATACTTGCACTGAGTAATCAAATCTTCCCTCAGTCTTTGCTTTCCAAATTTAAACAAGAGTAGATTTTCCTGCCCTCTGTTGTAAAATAGGTTCCTCATTTTCATTGTCATCTTAGTAGTGCTTGACTGAGTTTGATTTAATCTTTCATGAAGGTGGAGGACCAGATTTTTGCAGAGACCTCTTCAGGACCGTGTATGGTGTCTTGTGCTGTGCCTTGAATGCTGCCTTGCTTTCATGGAAGTGCCAGCTTTGATATAACCTAAGGCAACATCACCTTTTCCCTACAGCTCCGTTGGGCAGTTGGGTCAGACACACTGGGAATAATGCACTCTGGTCTTTTGTTTTTTTTTCCAGCAGTTATCTCTAGCTGACAAGTAGCCTCCAAGGGTGGGATTCGGCTCACTTAAGTTAAATTAGATGCCTAAACTCTATAGGGCTATTTAGTGCTGTACTCAGAGAAAGCAGCACTACCAGAGAGCACGTCATCCCAGGTGGGTGGGTGGGTGAAACAGGCAAGATGATGAACCCTCAAGGAGTGGCGCTCTCTTCCCCGTGCCTGCCCCCCCCGGCCAGAGACCTGTTTCTTCTGGCTGACTCTATGTGAGGTGGCTTCCAGCTTCAGTGTGTAACATAACAGTTTGTAACCATTTTTATCGCTTATCCATTATCCCAGCACTCAGGGTTATCAGTTTGTGGGGTATTCAGTCTGTTCCAAAAAGCACTGGTGGTGCTGCCGGTGTTCCTGCCTCCTGGGTTGCAGGCTCCATCTGCAGGTCTTGTTATCATTAGATAATTCTCTAGCATCTCTTTGACTGAAACTTGCCCTTATGTTTTGCTGAAGTGCCAGACAGGACCTCCAAGGCTCCCTCCTGGACCAGTGCGCATTTTCACTTTTGTGAGGGGGAGGAAGAGGACAGGAAAGCCAGCACACCTGGTGATTTGAACCACTTCCAGCTACCCTGGTGCTCTAGAAGTCATGTGCTTTTTGGTTGATCACATTCTGTTCTGTGCAGTGGGACTCTCTGCACTGCTGCCTCTCCCTGTAGCACATGGCATCCGTTGACCTGAATGGAGAGGGCTTCATATTTCTGTAACAAAACCAGGCTCTTCCCTCCGGGGTAGTAGCAGGTCACGGTCAGGCCAAGTGCACACAAATTAAGTTGTTGGTTCCTCCTCCAGGTTTCCTTCCTGCAATTCTGCCTGTACCTGTCTTCAGGTTTTGTGCAGCTTGCTAAGCTGGGCACCTACCCTTTTTAACACGCCCTTTTCCTACAGCACCTCTACTTACAGACTGGATCATTGAGATGTAAAGTCAACTGATGCTCTACTTTGTCATTTCTCCTCCTCTACTGAGTGCACAGGACTTATAATGAAAGTCTGCTGTACTCTGACAACAAAATTAAATCCACTTGAGCTCACGTAACTAGCTGCATTTCAGGTTGTTATTCAAGAGGATATTTAGCAGATACAAAACACAAAGGACCCGTCCTTCTATTTGCAGTTGGTAAGCCAGCTTGCTTGTTTAAAAGTTACCGGCACACCTAAATGCATTGACTGATTTTGACTTGAAAGAGAGGTAGGAGAAAGGGGAGAAAGTGGAAGACATCCAGAGGTCCCAAGGCCCATTTTTCAGCTGACTGTCCAGATTACTAATTTTGCGTGCCCTGTAAGATCTATTGCAACACGTTGGCATGGTTTAGTTTGGATGGATGGTCATGGGGATCCTTTCAGTCCTGCTTTGAATGATCTCACTACTGGGACCGTATCTTGAACCACTCAAACACATGCTTGGGGAGGGTTGTATAGTGTGAGAACTTGTCTATGATGTAGCTGAAGGCTGCAGCTGTGATAGCCTTTGCAGTCCTAACTTGGTCCTTCTTATGTAGAGTGTGGTGGGTAGAGAAGGGGATCATTCCTGCTCAGATGGAGAAGGGCCATGCTTCCTACAGGTGCGGAGTTCAACGTGGACACTCTTCTGATCAAAGACTCAGCTACTCAACTACTAGAAGGTGTTTGCACTGGAAGGAGAGTGCTCAGAGTTTGTCCCCAGTTGCATTTGAGTCAGCAGGGGCAGAATTCCAGCTTCAGCAGGAAAAAGGGGCCGTACAAGTGACATAGGAGAGGATGGTGAAAGTGAAATCACCCCTTCATTCTTTAGAGAAAACATTTTAGTATACTTGCTCCCTCCTTCCCCTGCATGCGTTTTTGTCTCAGAGAAAAGAGAAAAAAGCAATTTTTAGCAGAATGCTTGTAGTTACATTTACTGTTGCCTCCTTAACCTGAAAGCTTAATTAGGCTTTAGGACAAAAAGTGTGGTTTTGAACTCCTTTGTTCAAAGTTGTAATACTTTAAGTATGTTTTGTGTTCTCTGAACCCTGTGATACTGTTCAAGAGAAAAGACAGATGTTATTAATACTTCTAAATATAAAATAGGATATATTTCTTTTTAAACCAGAAATCCTTATGGCACACTTTCAATATCAAGCTGCATATTTTGCTCTTAAAAAAGAAAAAGGGAAGGGGAAATTAATTTTTTTACCCGAAGGAGTGTCCGATTGCTGTTTAACACAGCTTTCTCATTGAACTTCACTATTGCAGATGTCACACACAGCAAGAATCTACCCTAGCAAGTACCAAAAATATGAATTATGTGCAGGAACTTCAACTACCAGCCACATTTTAAATATAAATATTTCTGCTATTTGGCTGATAAATTAAACAGCAGCTGGAAACATCTGTTTTAAGTGTTGGATATTAGTGGATAGGCAGAGCTACATGACTGTTTAGAAGTATTGGAATAATAAGTGGCAAAATTTTTACTTTGTCCATTAAAATGTATTTTAAATTACAGATATTTCATCTTAAAACTTAGCCTGGAAGTACCATTTCAGTATTTCATGTATTCTCAAGAGTGCCATTAGCAAAAAGCGAAGCACCTAGCTGCGGAGGTGGCTCCAAGGCAGAACCTCTCATGATGAGATATGGTAACCTCTAAGGCTGCCACTGCTCATCGCTCCAAGAGAGAGCTCAAGATTTCCATTTAAAGCCCAGTAGGTGGCATCAAAAGAGTTCTCTAAAATTCAGCGTTTGGGTGTTCATACCCTAGCCCTAGGCCACAGAATGAACACAGTGCTTAGATAGTGAAAATTCCAGGTAATCTGTCTCTTCCTTGCGGAAAGCTTTGGTTTGAATGTGATCTGACACAAATGACATGCCTGTGGTGCTTCTGTGCCTAGCACAGAATATATGTTATTAGGTGCATTGTAGTTGCCTTCAGTGAACCAAAATGAGTTGTAGCTATATTTTTACTGCATTCATAACAGAAGTAATACTACCAATTTTGTTTTCTTTCAGTGTTGTGGTACTCTAGGAATCTGCATGAATACTGTAGCAGGCATCAAGAATGTAAAACACACTTTGTATCCTCAAGGAGTAGATGCTTTTTTTTTTTTTAATTAAATTGATATATCTATGACAGCACACTAACAGAACATGGTTATGTCTAGAAAATAGATATTTGCTAGTGTAGCTGCAGTTCAAACCCATGTGCTTCTCACACCCCATTGCCAAGGCTGAAGGAGGTCTTTGTGCTAGTGGGAGCATAGGAGTGCAGTCATACTGCTTCCTTCTGCCTTTCTGCCTGTGATCTTAAAAAAATGCTCTTAAAAAAATGGCTTGGGCATTTCATGGTAAACCAGAGGGTAGTGGGATTTCCTCTCAGGGGTGAGGAGGAGAGGGGAGGCACTGGGAGTTCCCCTCCCCTTTCTCCTTGGTCATCATGCAGCCAAGTTCAATGGCTGGTCCCAGCAGTGCAGCAAGGCAGGAAGCAGAGCTGTCTACCACAGGGGCCTTTCTTGCATTGATGCTATGTGTGCAGAGGTACTCATAGCAGCTACTGCAGTCAGGCTGGCATTGCAGGGCTTAGTTCAGGGCAAGAGTTGGTGCTAGGAATGCAGTGGGCTCAGTTAATCCATGCCAGTGCAGAACAAATGAGTCTGTAGAAGGAATTAAAGCAAAATAGCTGTTGGTCTTGAAAGTCGCACCCAGCCTTAAAGTTGCTTCCCACAGGTGGCCCAAGCTTGCGAACTCCTTGTAGGTCTCGAAGCAGTAGTTTTGAGCTGGTTGCTGTGGTTCCTGTTCTTTGACAGGAGATCAAAAGTGTTGTGAAAAAGGAGGGGGGAGTTGTTGGTGTGGTATGGGAAGGAAGAGCACACAAAATCTGCCTGATAGCTGAAGACTGAATAAAGAAACTTGGAGCAAAGTCCCAGTTCAGCCTGAGACAGCTAGCTCAGCAGAACAGGCAGCGGCAGATCCATGATGCTGGTCCCAGTTGGGCGGTTCGTTGTCTCCCAGTAGGCAGTGGTTCTGCTCCACTTGCTGGATAAACCTGCCTCTTAGCCAGCATAAATATGGGAAAGGAGGTAACTTAGCTCCCTCGTGTCAAAGAAAGAAAATGGAATTGGAGTTCAGCTTTTGAAAAAAAAAAAGTTATGCTCCTTGTTCTCCTTTTTATTGTAGCTTCAAAGGGATTATATAATTATATGAAAACAAATAAAAAAGTCTTCTCTGCTCCTTCTGAACTGTTTCTTCCATGCTTAACCTTCAAAAGGAAACAAAAAGTCCAGGAAAAACAAATTCCACTCATCATGATTTTGAAGGCACAGAACATTTGAGGTCAATAGAAGAGCCTTCAAAAACCTGGTTCCCGAGATGTTTGGACAGAAACGGTTACGAAACAAATTCTTACAACAGCTCCAGGGGCAGAGCAACTCCAGCTCAGGGAGGGCCCAAACTCCTGGCTTAAGAATGACATATGGTGTGTGACTCCTGGGTAAAGTCATTATAATTATCCGCTTGCTATGGATGAGGATGTGGAGGCAAGTGACCTCTTCAACGCCACTCATAAAAGCAGAGCTGCTGAATCAAGGTGGCAGCAGCAGCTCCAGAAACTGAATATAGTTCTTTTGGGACCCTCTTTAATATCTTGTGCGTAAGGTCTTGCTGCCTAGTGAAATTAGCCTAGGGCATGGTGGTGCTCCTACCCATGAGCTTAAGCAGTAGTGGAATGAAGGGTATAGAGAGCTTTTTCCCTTTTCAGCATCTTTGAGTAAGACCCAGAACAACAACAAAAGACACTGAAGAGAGTGGAACAGTGAAAAATTAATGAAAACAGGGAGTGTAGGCTAATAATCCCTGTGGCACACAATTATGGAGAGCTGTCTTAAGTCGATGCTGTCACAATATACGATTGCTTCCTACGGCTCTGAAGGCTCTCAGTGAAAGCTTCTATGCACGGCCTGACATTTTTCTCCTCTGCAGCAGTGGCTGTCTTAATTGTTCGATTAGTGAACTCATTAAGTTGCAGTATTACTAGAAAAAAGCGTATTGACCTCCTGACCAATCACAATTAAAACGTAAATGCCACTTATTCAAGACACTGGTTAACCATCTATTTAAGCAGCAGAAGAGCATAAAAACCAGCTTTGTGCTTTGGGGATTTGGCCCACTTCACCCACAAGATCTGGATGTTAAAAGAATGTCACAATTGCAGGTGGAGGCCAACTTGCAGCATTACCTGCAATTACAGCAGCGTTTGCCTGGTTATTAAGATTATAACCAGTCTGAAAACACAACCCTCTATTGAATCAACAGCAAGAGACTCTGGTTGACTTCACTGGAGTTAAGATTTCACCCTGCACCATCACTAAGCACAACAGTGAGGAAGTGTAGTTAAATTATGTGCGTGTACCAAGCACAGCTCAAAGTTACACATCCCTGAGTGGTGGTATGGAGAAAAATGCAGGGAGTTTTTCTCCCAGACACTAATGTCCCTAGCTGCACTATCTTCCTGGGAGTATTATTGTGGGACAGGTGGGTCTTTTCTGGTTCTCTCACTGCTGCATCATGTCCCTGCGAGGTAAGATATCGACACACAGTCTCACTTCTGTAAAAAGGCCACACATGCTTTGTTGGATAGTACATTATTGTGTGATGATGGCATACCTCAGCTATTGTTGTGTTGTTTGATACACAGCTATAAAGCTATTTCAGTGTCCCAGCTCGTGATTTTTGAGTGGCTGGTGTCATCATGGCAGACCCTCTGTCTGGAAACCTGAGCAAACAACTTCAGCATGTGTCACTGATGCTTTTATGTCCAGTAGGAATTGTAGCTCCCCAGATTAGATGAGCCGAGGTAGGAGGACAGAGTTGTTGCCTGTAAGCCAAAATGTAAGTTGACATATCTGAAGGCATTTTAGCTAGCTGTATTCACCCTGTTTTCTGCAACAGGCCAAAACATCCACGTTCTGGGCTTTCAACAAAGGTTACAGGAAACTGTAGCATCTTTGAGCTGCTGGGTCAAACTGTGTCAAGGTCTGAATCAGATTTGGTGTTCAAGGTCTTGCAGTCACTTCAGAGTGCTGGTCACTGTTACAGTAGAGAAAGGTTTAATCACTGCTTGTGCTATTGTGTGGGCTTCTGTAATTTGCCTCCAGCTCTGCAGAACTGAAGGAAACCTGGAGGTATCCACCACCAGCCCTGGTGTGGCAAGACTAGAGATTTGTCCTCCCTTCACCCCTCACCCAAAGCTCAAGCACCTGGGGACCAAATGGCTTCCAGCTTCCTAAAGCTCGATGTGGTTCACCAGCTTCCCAGTTGTCCCTACCTGAATGGCTGCTGGGTCCTTTACTGTAGGACCTCAGCAGCCAAGGCTTTTGACTGAGTAACTCCCGAAGGTCTGCTTGTTGTTCTCAGTCCAGGCACAGCAACCCTAGAGGACATGGCCCTGTCTTAGACATTGGGATGTACTACTACACTACTACTACACTACACAGCAGTGCAGGGCTTTTATAATAGGTTTCTATTAATAAAGTGCACCAATGGTTTCACAAGGAAACTGCTCAGAAGTTTTCCTCCTTAGCCTGTGAGAAGGATCATGGCCACATCAGAAATGAGGAAACATCCTAGTCTCTGTGAACTTATTTTCTGCTGTAAAAGCCAAGTGCATACCATAAACACTGGAGACAGCAAAGCTGGGCAAACACTGCAGCACTTCACTAGAGACCGAGGCACCTGCGTTGGACAGAACACAGCTAAGATAGCAGTACACTATTAATGCTCCTTGTAGGCAGCATGGGAGGGGAGACAGCACAGTACATGAAGGTCAGATGCCTTCTGGACTTCATCAGTGTGTTTAACACCATCAGAACTAGCCCATAGAAGTAGTCAAAAAGTACCAAATAAACAATGAATCATCTCAGTCATTACAGTTGGCAGAGCATTCAACGATGCTTAATCCCTTGCTTTATTTAATTCCTCAGTGTTCAAATGATTTTTTTTTTTTTGTGAAAGGTTGCTAGCATGCTGAGAGGCATGAAGGTAAAAGGCTGAGGGATTCGCTGTTTGCTATTTTATCCATTGCAAAATAGAAAAACAGTAGTGCTATAGAAAATTTTCCTCCCAAGTAAGTATGAACATTAAAAAGTTTGCACTCGGAAACAAGACAGGAGGTTGCTTCTGTAGCATCTCTAGGGCTGCCAGTCCCTCACCTTCCTGGTTGACTATATGTCATTCCAGTTAAGGACAAACTGAGACTCAGTGCCTGCTTTGTGTCTGTATTTGTCATGGTAACGTATCTGTCCTGACCTGGGTCTCTGACTCTACCTATGGATGTTTCCCCAGAAGAGCAGGCTGGGACTGCTGCGTCCGGCTCCCTGAAATGTACTGTCACGAAGGTGATGGGGGACAAAATGAAGCAAAAATGGCGTTTCCTTAGCTCCAGCAGTAAAAGTTAGAGGGAGCCAAAATGTTGGCATTTAATGGCCATCAGAAGATAGTAGCTGATCAGGAAAAGTTCACCCTGCTGTCACTCTTGATCACATAGCTGTTCTTGACCACAGGGCTATCTGCAAAGTTCTTTGAGCGGTACATGAATCCTGCTGAGGTAACTTATTTTTTCCTATCAAAGGCCGAATGAAAATATCAAATCAGTTGTAGGAACTGTTTTTTCTGGACACTTGTTCTTTCTTTCCCCAGACCACAGCAATCTGCTACTGTAAAATTATTTCTTCACTGACTCAGGTTGATGGTTTAAATTCCTCTGTAATAAACTGTTTAAGACACCAAAGCACAGGTTGGTACCAGGTTGGGCTGCTGTCCCCTCAGGGGTTTCCCTGAAAGCCCATCTCGTGTGAACAGCTGGCTGTTGGCAGCACAGCTTGTGTGAAGGCAGGGGGCTGGGATGTGGTTGTGGCAGAGAGTAAGGGGCAGCTGGAAGGAGCGGGCAGGAGCCAGCCCATCACCAGACATATCCGCCTGCCTCATCCAGACATGGCACCTCCAAAACGACATCTCCTGACTGCTGCTTCTCCCCTCAGTGCAGCCTAGCACTGAGAGAGCATGGGGTACCCATTGCTAGCACTGAGGGGTCACAGTAACACCCTTCACCCTCTTTTTTCCTTGTGGGGTAGGTAAAACATGACATAAGAGGCAGGATGAGGCAAAATGGTGATGGCATGTATTTAGCTCTATTTTAAGCACATGCTAGAGCGCTTATAGTCTTGTTCTCATGAAATACACAGTAGTTTTCTATCTTCCTGTTGCTGTAAACTGCACAGTGCTGGAAAGCAGAGCTCTGAGTAGGAGGAAAAATACAATAGTAGCTTTTGACCAGCTTTCATTTTTTGCCACCTACGAAACAAGACTTTTCTAACACAGTGGTCCAGCTGTTTCAGCATTTCTAGAAGTTTTCATACCCTGGCAGTGTTTAAGGCAATAGGCTATTCTGGTTTTCATTACCGAGAAAGCCAGTGGTTATCACACTACCAGAGGCAGAAAACAGCTGAGAGTTATCAGAGGAGAATCCTTTGAGTTGATACAGAGAATAAGAAGGTTTATCAAGCCGCAGGAGTGTCCCTCCTCTTGCATCCCTCGAGCTCCATGACAGAAACCTGCCTGCACCAGACCAGGTGCTTGTTTCCAGACATAGAGCTCTTTGTGAAGGTGAGCATTGTAAAACTATCCAACAGCAATGTTTGTTTATGGAGAACTTTTTACTATATTTGAGATTCATTTGATAGTGTTGAGAAAGGTGAAAGAGCAAGCAGAACTGGTTTCATTAATGTGTGTTGTTTGGTTATAAGGTCTGCAAGCCTTGATGAACTAAACCATTAACTAAGTAAATGATACACCTGGTTTTTTACTCCTGCGCCCTTACATTTAATATTAAGTTTTAAAACTGCTCTTTGGGAGAATCAGATGAAGGGCTTAAAAATTAGACCTCTGCTCTCTTCCAACAATGTCGCATGAAGCCTAACTTAACCAATAGCAACTACGCAAGACTTTGCCTCATTTTAACGAAGTCTTTTAACAAAATGCAATACAAAGTACATGAGAGCAACACTTCTGTGGTGACATGTCCGGTGAGCTGCACCTCTTGTGCTTTACATTAACACCTGGTAATTTGTTTAGTCAAAAACAAAAGACCATCATTACAGGGGCACAGAGGAAGAGACATTATGTGACTTGCATACAGCCACACTTAAGTGTTCAAAGTGGGAGCCCTGGGTCTATAACGAGGAGGGATTTGCCAGGGGGACAGGGCACTTGTGCTTCATTAGTCCTCAGTTCAGCAAAGCACAGAGACGGATGCGTTCAGCTGGAGCAAGGCTACTGCCTAATTTCCCTCCTTCTCTGGGGTGCCCACAGTTGTCTAGTTTGAAACTCTTAATTATTTGATTTATTCTATTTATTCCCTTAAGTGCTTTAGACGTTACATCTCAATTTATGCTGGTAAATCTTTCTCTGCTTGTTTTCTGTGACCATAAACTGATTTAAACTTGTTTTAATCTTGCAGTGACTTAGGTAGATTTATGTTCACATAGACAAATGAGGTGGAGACTATTTCCTTTGGAAGGACTGCTGTGATTTCAAGTTTGTTTTCTAACTTGTGGCAACATTCATTATGCATTTTAATGAAAAACTGCATCTCCAAGATGACAGGATTCTTCGTCATATCTATGTGCATGTTTGGAGAATGATATAAAGAAATTTTGCATGAAAATATATATTAGTAGAGATGAGTAACATGCTATACGTACTCTTAGCAGATCTGGGTTTTCTGCTTTCCAGCTGCATCTGCTGTCAAAATTTGCTATTATCACAGAAGTATGTATACTTTTTTTTTTTTTTTAATTGTAGGCCGGCAGTGATGGGGAAAGTATTGGAAATTGCCCGTTCTCTCAGCGTCTCTTTATGATTCTGTGGCTAAAAGGTGTCATATTTAATGTCACAACAGTGGATTTGAAAAGGTGAGATTGTAACCAGAGTTCTCATTTTCAGAACAAGTTTTCCAAAATGGTGATTTTAAAGGGTGACTCTCTTCTGATTGATTTGAAATGCACACTGTGGCTTTGCATTATGCTAATGGTCTGGATATCTGATTCCTCTTTAGGGTTCACTAGTATGAAGTGGACTAACTCCTTTGAAGCAGTTGAGATTTTAATCTGTTTTGGAGTAGGTCTCTGTAACATAAGACAGAAGTTTGGGGTTTTTTTTTTTAAGCATTTCAGAGCACATTCAGACAGGCAAGTGAATTCTCACACCACCGGTGTGAGGCAGCTGGCTAAGTTTTATTTTGTGAGAAAGATGTAGAGTAGCCTGCTATTTTAAAGGTGAAACAGTTCGTTGCAATTAAGTAGAAATTGCAAAAGTGGTTCCTGTTGTGATTAACCCCATCTCTTTCCTCCCATCAGAAAGCCTGCTGACCTGCAGAACCTTGCCCCGGGAACAAACCCCCCCTTCATGACATTTGACGGCGAAGTGAAAACGGATGTCAATAAGATTGAGGAGTTCTTGGAAGAAAAGCTAGCGCCACCCCGGTACTGTATTCCTGTCTGCTTTTAGCCCCTCACAGCCCTTGACAGCAGTCAGTGACCAAACCCCCTCGGTTTCGGCGGGTCAGGCCCTTGATGAACTGCACATGTTATAATTGCGAGGCTTAAGGGGGGGCTGGTCCGGCTGCTGTGGTGGAGCTTTCTGGGAGGGGTAACTTTGACTGGAGTCAAACAGTGCTGAAGCTGAAGCCTGGCACTGTGCTGGGGATGTCCCTGGGGTGTCCTCGAGACACTGGCTGTGCTCCTCCCGCCGCCCTCGCCTTTGCCCCGAGTTCACCGCTGTGCCACTGCAGTCATTCCCAAGGCCTGAAACCCACCCTGCTGCAGCAAGCGTCTGCAGAAACCTGCGCGCCACTGCAGAAACCTGAGCTCTTTTCCTACATTTGTGTTTGTTTGAGGTTTCCCTCTTCACACGATACAAATAATTGCGCTTACTGGGAGCCGGCAGTTGGAAGAAAAGGGCAGTGAATGCCTCCCACACGGCAGATGTGCTAGGGCTCATTTTGAGTGGCTGGGTGGGCCCATCTTAGCACAAAACAGGGTCTGGGTTTCAGACTTGTCCTTCCCCACCCCAGCAGCTCTTCCCACCTCTTCCCAAACCCTGCTGTCCCACCATCAGCAGCATCGTGTCCCCTACCCACATACCTTCTCTCCCCCAGGACAGCAGCCCCCTCCGCAGTGCTCCCTTCTCTAGCAGCCAAACCTGACTTAAACTAGGCAAGCAGCTGCTCCCCTCCACTTTTCCCTTCCTATCTCCCCCTGGCAACAAAGCTGCTGGACTGGCCGCTCTGCGCTTGCTTACACGTGAGCGGACCAGGTGAGGAGGCTGAGAGGAGCAGCAGCTAGTGCGAGTAGGGACTTTCCCTCCTCTCCTCCTCACGACAGAAGCCATGCTCCACGCAGCCTCACCTCTAGTGGAGGAGGCCTGGGAGAGGCACTGGGCTGTTTGGGCAGTGTTTGCAGCCATAACAGTCGTTTCCCATCTCCCTCAGGAAAAGGAGGTCATCCGTATGGTTTAACTATGGTTTAAATTTGCACTTGCTAACTCTTTTTGTTTCTTTTAACTCCTCAGGTATCCCAAACTTGCACCGAACCACCCTGAGTCTAACTCTGCAGGAAACGATGTGTTTGCAAAATTCTCTGCATTCATAAAGAACCCAAGAAAAGATGCTAATGAAAGTATGTGCTGCAGTCCTTTCGTCAGGCCTGGTAGTTACTGAGAGAAATTAGAGCTGTACAATTCTAGCACACTGTGCTGGAGATATCCCATTTACAGTTTAGGTTAAAGAGTCATTTTCCAGAGCATAAAGGCTGTGGAAATCTGTGCCTATTCACTCTCTTATTTGAGGATTCCCAAAGTTAGTTTATGCAGATGCCACCGTCAGCATGGGAGCACCAACTCCAGCTCCTCCTTGTTTCTTTAGCTCTCAAGCCCATAACACTGCACCTTCCCCACAGCTCCACTAAAAGCACAGGCCGCTTGAACTGAGACCTTGCCTTTCTACTCCATTTCTGTAAATAATGAGGACTCTAGCCCGATGGCACGTCTCTCTAGAGCAGGAACCTCACTCCCACCATGCAATTAACTCATCTCTGTCCTCCAGCTCCCAGCCGTGTTCCCTTTGCTCTTCCCTTCTCCCCTCTCCACAGTGGCACACAGGCACCATCAACCCATGAAAACCCCAGCCAACCCTTGCCAGCCCCTGCTGCCCCCACCACACTCCTGTGCACTCAGCCGAAAACACAGGACTCACGGGCTGGTTTCCCATACAACCCAAAGCAGCATCCCGGTGGCTTGCTGTCATCGCTCCCAGCCTTGTTGTCCTGCCTGTGGGCAGGCACTTGCCCCGTGGCTCCCAAAGCGAGAGTCAATGTGAAGGCAGAGCCACTCTGCCGGGCCACTCTGCAAATGCACACTCTGCAGAGGTGTTTGAGGAGCCATTTCTGGTAACACAGCCCCAGTCTGGTTTTTCTCAGAACACCCTTTAGCTACTTAGAGCTCTTATCCCAGCATTAAGTTTTAAGCTTAGGATAAAGGAATTGCAGAAGTTGGCATGGCCGGGTATCTGCAAGCTGGGTTGGTGCCAGGAGACAGGATGCAGGAGTCGCCTTTCTGCTTGGTGTCAGAGAGACCTTGGTACAGGCTTGAATGACCTTTTTATTGTCTTAACCTAGATTTGGAAAAATCTTTGCTTAAAGCCCTGAGGAAGCTGGACAACTATTTAAATAGCCCCTTGCCTGATGAAATTGATGCTTACAGCACTGAGGAGATCACTGTTTCCAGCCGGAAATTCCTGGATGGAGATGAGCTCACCTTAGCGGATTGCAACCTCCTACCAAAGCTCCATATAATCAAGGTTTGCATTTGCTTTTTAGCTTCCTGAAGAGAAGGGCGACACAGAAGCTCAAGTCCTTTCCTGAAAGGCAGAGGGATCCTTTATCCATTCTGAGGCCACGCAGTAGCTGTGTAGGGACACTGAATGCTAATGCACAAGGCCATTTCATTACAGCACAGCTGGGCAGATCCTCAAATTTATGACTCTGGAGCTAAAATATCTGGTTTCATGTCTGGACTGTGACTGCACTCACTAAGCCTCTCACAAGTATGAAATGAGTGCTATAGTCAGTGCTGTAGAGAAGTGTTTCATTTGCATTTCATATGCAAGGTGCCATGGACCAGTAAGGTTAAATTATTTTGTCCATGCCAATTCAAGAAGCCAGCAAAAGCTGAAATTTGAACTTGTGTCTCCCACCTTTAATCCAAAACTCTTGCTTTGCTGAATATCACTAGTACCAATAATGCTGGCAGGGTAGCCACCACCCACTGCCTTCCAGCCAAGGCTCCCACCCTCTTCTTACAGGGCTGTGGAGCATCCACACACACCTAACAGTCCTGGTTCCCAAGATGTCTGGGTGTTGTCACAGCCTGTCCCTGGGCTACTCTGGAGCCAACCAGGCTCTGGAAGAGAAATGGCCACACTGGAAATTCATTGGTTTTCAAACAAACAAGGTCACTTCAGAAAGGTTCCTTTTTGACTACTATTTTGTCAGAGGAAGAGTGGATTGAATTGCTTTCTTACACCTGCACAAGTGAAAACTTTCCCCAGAGGTGTCCTGGTTGAACCTACTGCAGAGACAGTAACAAGGGAATGAGCCCTTTCCCACGCCCACGCAAAGCTCAGGCACAGCAAAGCGCGAGAGACAGCAGGGTCAGCAGAGCCAATGCAGGGAGAATCACCTTATGTTAGGTGAATGTCTGAAGGATGATGGATGATGAACGTCACACCATCCTTGCTGGCCAAACAGGGAGGGATTAGGTATTGGCCAATAGTTGTTTTCCCTAGCCATTTGAAATTTAGTATTTTAATTCAAGTTTTCCCTTTCTGTTTCAGTGAAAATATCCAAGTGTTGGCCAGTTTATTACTCTAAGATTATTCTGTTAATTTTGTTTTATGCCAGGTCCTTTGCTGTTTTAAGTTGCATCTCTTCCAGGTGTGGTCTACAGGTCCACATAGCTCTGCATAGCTCTAGCAGAGTATTTATACCAAATAAATAATTTTAAGTGAGTTAGCTTGTTTGCTACCTTTTTTCATCCCATGTCTTCTGGTTTTTTTGTCTTTCCTTCTCCTTTCCTCCTACGTTGCATATAATGACAGACTTACACATCGAAAATTAAAAATGTGCATAAAGAGTAGATTTGGATTTTTTTTCAGATATGTGTAATGATATTTTTCTTTTTTTTTTTAATAAAAGGTTGTTGCAAAAAAATATAGAAATTTTGATTTTCCACCTGAAATGACAGGGATTTCAAGATACTTGAACAATGCATATGCAAGAGATGAATTTACAAATACTTGTCCTGCTGATCAAGAAATTGAGTATGCGTATTTGGATGTTGCAAAGAGAATGAAGTAAACAGAAGATGCATCCGTTCTTCGTTACTTCTGAGATTCAGATGGGCACCAGCCAAGATGGAAAAAATTAAAGCCAGCATACATTCTGCAGTGTAATTTTAAGTTCTGCTATTGGCCAATCCTTCTTTTATAATGATTGTATAGCATTATTTGCTCACTTTTAAATTATATATGTGTATGTTTGTGTGTCTGTACAGATGTCTGCACACATGAATGTCTGTTGTGCATTGCAAGTTAAAGGCATCAGTCAATATTAAAGCATTTGTTGAAGTTAGGGAAACAGTGTAGGTTGCACAATTATAGCAATATTGCAGACTAGTGACTTATGCTAAATTGCTGAATTTTGAGAAGTAATAGCCCCGTTTCTAACACACATTTAACCTGTCATTATTGCTGCCTCTGATCTCTGTTTCACAGTTGTTGCCAAACTTCACAGTTACCGGGAGGGTTTCTGTTTGCTTCTCTGCAAGCCTTGGAGGGCCGCAAGCCAGCAGCTGGTGCCCATGCAGCACCCTGGTTAACCCAGGAGAGAGGCCAGCCTGTAGGTGGGACCACACCTGACTTCCAGAAGCCCTCTCCTCTGTGCTAGAGACCTGCAGGGCAGGTCAACGAAGAACAACTCCTTTTCACATTGCGTGAGTCTTCTTTGAAATTAAAAATAAATTAAAATGGCTTTGTAGCACCTATATCCACAAAAAGACTGTTACAGACTAGTCATTTGTCCTTGTCCACGTCAAACATGTGCTTGCTTTCTAACAAAGCATTACTTAACAGTAATAGTGGGTGTCAGATATATTGTGTCTGCGGTGTCTTCGTCATGCACACTGCACAGTTCTGATGCAAACGTGCTATCTTCACAATTATTTGTAAGCGTTGTTCAATACGCAGTTTTAGTTTGCCTTTAGCGAAAACAGACTCAATACCTCTCCCCTCCCACCCTCAACTGTGAACTCTCATTGGGGCTGATAGCTGAGCAGTCACTCATCACATGTTACTAACCGTTACTTTGTATTTTCAAATACATACATATATATATAAAAAATATATAAAAAATGAAATCTGTATACTCTTTTCATATGCCTTACAAATTTAAATAGAAAATATACAAATTCATAACTAATTTGAACAGTGTTCTGTCTTTATTTCCTTCGTAATTTCCTGATACGATGCATTGCAACAGTGGCCTGGACTTTAAGAAATAAGAGACAAAATTTAACCCAGCATTGATTTTGGAGGAATCACGTATGCTGCTGACCTGCAGTGAGATCTTGGGAGCAATACATACTGGCTGTGCCCATTACTGCTGAATAAAAACCCAAAGGGCCAGGGTGTAATCCTTGACCACCAAGCCACCTAGCACAAACTGTGCCACATCCATGCTGGTTTGTGGCTGGCCACATTTGTAACTGTTTGTTCTTGGGGAGATCAACTTGGGATGATCCAAAGAAGCCAGGGACTATTCACGCTGCTCAGCAGCTCTTGCAGCAATCCAAATGCATGAGCCTGCTCCTGGCTCTCTTACTTCTCACCATATACACAGTAATGGTTGTTTATCATCAGTAAATAACAGAGAGTCTGGGCTATTCTCTGGCCCTGAGAGCATGTAGCAATGTGTGGTTCACATCCTGTGGCTCTTTCCTACCTCCTGGAAACAGGGTGGCCATGCTGGTAGTGGAGAACAGTACCTATCTCCAAGTCATGCCTGGACGTTGGTGAGAGCAATGCTCTTTGGCACAGGTCAGAGTATTTGTAACACAGGTCTTGAGGTTGGTGATGATGAATGAAAACGTGTGTGTGAAAGCACTAGAAGAAACAGAAAAACAAGGGTTAAAAAAAGGAATAGATTAATCACTATAGGGCACTGTAGAAATAATTTCATTCAAAGGACCAGATAGCAAGAAGGCAAAGAACAAACTGAAGCCTCAAGCTAAGGTAAAGAGATGAGGAGGAACCAGAGGGGAGCCATAAAACATCCTGATAAAGAAAACAAAAGAACAATGGGAAGCAGGTATTTTGCCTTTGACTTAAAGATTCTGACAGATCCCTAGGGGGTATAAAAGGCACTTCCAGAAAACAGCTTGTTGTCACCAGCAAAGAACAGAAGAGATGTGCCAGGACGCCACAGCCGGTGGCACTGGCTTGCCACCTCACACACAAACTGCCTGGACAGGAGTCTGGGTGCAGATGACCCATGGGACACTGAAAGTGAGTAGATAATAATAGAATAAATAGAATAAATATCACCCTTCTCTTCCATAAAGTCCCGCACTGGCTTCCTTCCCCTGGACCCATGGTAACAACCACACCATGGCCTGTCCCTGCCTGCTTTCCCAACCCAAACACAGCACCCGTGTCCGCATCTGGAGCTGGCTGCAGCTCAGGAGCTGGTGTGCCAGGGCTCAGTGGCAGCCCATCACCATTCGTCCTTACTGACTGAAAAGGGCAAGAACCATATCTGCCTGAAACACCATGCTGTTATGCCCATGTTTATGGTTTATAGACACCATGAAACTTCTTTTTGCCTCCAGATCATTCATGTAACCTCCCTCACCCTGTCCTCTTTTTGTAAGGCTTCATCAGAATCACATGCCTGCACTTCCAGTACTGTCAGGTGAAGGGAAAAAAATGCCTCAGACACTCAATAAACATGTGTTTTCTTTTCCTTAAATTCTGACATTGCTTGGAAGGATATTTGATTAAATGCTTGTGGTGACTGATAGTTTTGAAACCTCATGTTTTGTGGTTTCCTTACTCCTCTTACACATGCAAAAGAAGTTCATGGCTCCAGTCCTCCATGACGAATTGTTGGGCACACATAATGCCACCTAAAAGAGCACATTATGGTTGGTGTTTGCATATTTCAGGCCACACAAGGAGAAAATGTGGGTAGTGATGCGATAGAAATGACCCAGCATATCAGAAGACTGAAGTCACTTCATTTGTCCCGGGATGGGGTGAGCCAAAGTGTCCACACAATTCCATGGTAAATGAATCCATAGCTACTACACATTTTGAGTGTCTGAGTCTGGCACTTCTTAAAACACATTATTTCAAGAAAATACCGTTGTCCATATTTGAGTTATTCTATTTGTAAAAGACCACTGAAATATATATTTTAAACAATTTACTGGAGAACAAGTTAGATGAGATAAAAGGAGAGAGAAAGCAAGTTGTGTTAATGGTATCACCAGCTGTCTGAGTGGCCTTGACATGCAATAAGATGTAATATCTAGACACAGATTTGTAGTGCTTGATCCCATGCCAGGGCAGAGATCATGTTTCATTATTTAAAGGCATGTTTGCAGAGATAAAGCTACTGATTTCCAAATGCTTATTAGCACAAGTAGTCTTCTGTGTGGTGTTGCTTGTACAAAAAAAGTTTTTATTATATTGTAATTTTAAATACAATCTTTACATATCCCTTTTAAACACCTATTAAATGTAAGGCAAATATGGTCAGACAGTTACTTTATTAATTACTCTTCAACCACTTGTGTAGGAAGCTCTTCAAGATTTGCAGATTTCTTTCTCAGTTTCAGTATCTTAGTCTTCAGCGTGACCCATCAACTTGAAGGTTAAACACTACTTGCGCTCAACGCAGTATTTCCAAAAGCAAGCCGAAATAAAATCAAATGGAGGGTAACTAACTGTAACATATTTCCCCCCAATTCATTATTTTTTTAAAAATAGCTTCAAAGCAATGAAAAAATAAACCTCATGAAAGCAAGTAAGTATTCCTCATCTGTATCAACATGCTATTTGTTTGAGTATAAGCAAATATCTACATTTCACAGCTCCTTACAACTGGTTGAAGTTTAGTTTAAAAGCCAGGTTTTTTCCTAGGTTATTAGAAAGGTTATTTCTAAGCTGTCAAGAACCAGTTACCAACTGCTAAGGTGAGGCATGACCCTGAAAGTTCAAGTCAACAGAAACTATCCACAGCATGGTAGAGCCTTGACTAGGTTAGCAACTTCCCTCTAAACCAGCCACCCCAAGTGCTGATACCACTCAATCGCTGCCAGCCACCTGGATGCCCCCCATGGACGCTTAAAAGGTACTTAAAGGCTCATAGTGGTTCTGTGGACATTTGCTGTGACTTTACTGGCCACACATGGGAGCTGCTTCCCTACAAACTGAGTTTGTTGGTTAGAGATCCTGAACACCTGGCAGAGCTGGGAGAGCAGAGGTTTGCCACACGGCTCACTACTATGTTCTCACGTCAGCAGTCCTAACTGGCATCGTATCCCTGAACAACTCTCAGCTGTCTCGTGTGACAAAGACACAAACGCAGGCCCTGCTCATGAGCGATGGGGTAAAGCAAGCTGGTTGCTAATGGATGGCTCAAACCAGCATTCAGTTTTCCTTCACTAGCAAACTGCAAAGTAGTGAAGGAGCAGGGTTTTTCCAGGTCCTGGCCTAAACTGGACTCCTGCTGATTAAGATGTTTCTATTGATGAACAGAATGCAAACAGAAAAATCTTTTCTGGAAATGAACTAAGGGAAACAAGAGCCTTGTTTCAAAATCTGAAAATTGTTCAACTTTTTGATTAAGTCAAACCAATCAGCTGAAATCAAAATAAATGTTCCTTTTCAAAAACTGAGGGCATTTGTTTTTCTTGGGTTTCTTCCTTCTATCATTCCCTTCCCTTTTATTTTTTTTTTAGTGATGAAAGGTGGAAAATGAGAGCTAGAAGTGCTAGAGAAGAAAAGAAAAAAGACCATAGAATACCAAACCTTGGTTTTCAACTCAAGATTAAGAAGTAAAACAAGACCTAAACTAAACCTATGTCTTCATTTGTTGAAAAATATTTGAAAAGTTGCTTTCATCCAACTTCTTGTTCTTCATTTTGAAAACATTAGGATCAGCAGAAAGCTACTAAAAGTTTCACTCCTCTCAAGTGATCTGCAGTGAAGTCAAGGGGTCTCCAGAGGTGAAAACTCTGCTGCTCCTTTGCCCATAGGAATAATCACAGAACAGATCTTCCAGCTCACGCCATTGTAGGACACTGAAATAGTTGTAAATTGCTTCAGGTAATGAAGCCATAGTCACCTGAGAGGCTACAAGGATTCGGACCATACACAGGTTGCAAGGAAGATGCTGCATGTCAAATTCCCCGACATAATGTACAGGCTCTGTGTGCCTCACACATAACTATACTGTAGCAGACAGAGTGTTACAAGCCCTTCAATGCCTGAGCTAACAGGATGCAGGGCGATAAGGATGTGTTCATACAGTAAGAGTACTCATTATAATACCTTGTGATGTGAATAGAAAGTCCTACCATTGCATCAGTACAAATCTTCCTGAAGGTTCCTCCTCTGCTGGTATCAGCAAACCCTCCTCTGGTAGAGCTCACATCACTGTGGATGTAATTTGAGGTAAATTGAAGGCCTCCCCCCACCTCCTCCCTCCCTTTCCCATCTCATTCTAGATAAAGCTGTTGCCTTGGGAAATGTGGTAGCAAAGGCACACCCAGATAGTCGCATCAGTGAACTGATAAAGCACACAGTCTGCTGAACCACAGCTGCTGCAGAGGTGAGAGCAGCTGTAGCAGCTAACCATGTTCCTGCATCCTCATGAAGACTGTCATCTTGGCTCTGCAGGCTTGTGCAACAGCAATCTAACCTGGTTCAGCTGTCCAAAGTGCCTAAGTTACCCTGATTTTCTTCACCAATATGACACTCTGTCCAGGTTAGAGTACCCTGCTTCACCATGGAGTGAGGTATCCACAATAGCCTGCTTGTATCAGGTAGACACACCCCTAATACCACAGCAAGGTGGTTCTCACTGAGTTAAGAGTTGTTTCTAGGTAAATGTGGGAAGGCACTGGAATGCTTTAGTCTCCATCCTCTTTTTCCTTATTCAAAGAGTGGGTTTCTTGCCCCTGGCATAAGCAGCACAGAGTCTCTACCTACGGCATGCAGAGGAGCTGCTCACTTGGGTCTCATGCCAGCTGGGGCTGAGTACACACCTTGAGCTAGAAGCTCTCCCAGGGCCCACAGAAATATAGACCAGACAAAATGCAAATTCAGTTGGCCCTACAGTGTGATAAGCAAACGAGATGAATGGCTCATGTTGTGCTTGAACCCCACTGCAAGAATCAACAGATCCCACCCAAGGGCAGTTTTGGGCAGGACTGAGGGGTGCTCGGTGTGCAGAAAGAGGCACCGAGATGTAACAAGCTCTGAAACATTACTCTGCCCACTTTAATTTATACAATTGATTTTTGCTTGCTGCTTGGCTTTTTAAATCTTCCAGTATATCAAATGTGTGCTATACAATGTTGAAGTGCTGTTGAAGTACATCTACCGCTATCAATCTTCTCAGCCGCAAAAATCAGGAATTAGACCTCTGGAAGAATGAACTGACTTGAAAAGTGTGACAGACTGAAGGGGTAAGTGTTCCCTCTTCTGTTTTGCCTGCTTTTCTGTACTAGCAGAATGCTAATACCTAATTACATATCGTAAAAAAGAAAAATGTGACTTGGGATCCTCAGTCCCACCTAGGGCTATGAACTGCTAGTTAGGTACTAAAGTACTGATTTATATATCTACCAGGAATATAAATCCAAAGCACAGGAACTAGAAGGGACAAGAAGAAAAGTAGAAGAGAAGTAGAAAAGGAGAACATTAAAGAACAAAAAATTTTAAAAGAGGTAGACTGAGACAAGGGAAGGGAGATGTTCTTTCTGAGTAATAGGCAGTGTTTGTACTGCATGTACCTGGTATAAACAATGTTTTATATACACACACAGAGAGTGCCTTTAAGGTTTTGTGCTCCTTCGCTCAGTCAGAATGCAAACCCCATCTACCCACCTGTGTCTCTGAAGAATATGCCTATAAGTGTTCAGGAACAATACTTTACTTTGTAAGAAATTATATGACCAAAATAGGAGTGGGGGAAGTTGTAAATGGAACACCCTTCTTTTCCCCTGAATTTAAGAACTTGCCATTAGATTATATTATAAAATCTAATGGGGGATAAGTCAAAATAATTCATCTAGATTAAAAACAACATCTTATTTGTAAAGTTGACATTTTAAAAGGTTTGAAAGCCAGTTAAAAATGAGATGGCTTTTAAAAAATAATCCCAGAAGATTTCATGATAAAAAAATGTTGAAACAATTTCTAACCAGCTTCCTATCTCACTCCTATTGCTGTAGCATTTGAATGCCTCAGAAGTATACTCACATCCATAACACCCTTGTCACAAAAGGAAAGCTGTTATTCTCATTTCGTACCCACAGAACTGAAGGAGGCACAAAGAAAATGTTTCTGGTCGAGAGACATGAGGCAAACTGCGGTGAAGTGAAGCTTACAGTCCAGCTCCAACAACCTGAGTGAGAGCTTTCCTTAGAAAGACTTTGTTATAAGTACACAGGGAGCTGCGCATTTGGCAATAGAAGGTCAGATCTGATTCAACCTGATAATGGCTTAAATGTTTACTTTCTGGTTACTGTTCAATCATTTTCACAGCACAGATAGATTCCTTTGTGTTATGGGCCTCACCAACACTTGGCATGATTAGCATGAATCCAGAGTTTGGATGGCCCTAGAGACTGAACTGATGTCTCACCTGTGGATATATGTTAGGAGAAAGTGTTTCAGCGAGAAAGCTATGGTTTACACTATACATTTTTTTTAGTCATGCACTTCTAGCACCTTCTACAACACTAGCCATGGTACCAAAGTGACCCAGTAACTAGCTAGACAAGGTACAGCATCATTCTTTAAGTCCCACCTCTCTTAATTTTCCAGGAGGTTGGCAGTGAAGGCTTCCAGAAGTTCTTCCCACGTAAAGGACTTACTTCCAGGAGGTCCTTGCTCAGTTCAGATGGAGGATCAGATGGACCCTCATTTACACCTTTCTGTCCAGAACAGTACAAATGTAGGACAGCGCCAGTGAGGCAGCCTCTAGAAACCGAGAACACTGGCAACCCCGGAAACACAAAACACAGCATTGCTTACTTTACTGAATAATGATGAGAGCTATATGGGTATTAGACAACAACTAGAGTAACACATAAGGAAAAACAGAGCTGCCTGTTCTCACCATTTCAACTTTCTTTCCATGTGTCTTGGTGTAACCTGAAATGCAAAAAGGGAACATAGTTAGAAGCTGTTCTGGAAGATGATGATTCTGCTTCCTGCACACTTCAGCGTGATCCGTCATTTAACAAGATGCATCCATGCGGAAAGTTAGCAGAGCTGGCTCTTCCCACAGCTTGGCTTTCCCTAAATGTAGCATCACCCTGTGTCTGTCAAAGGTCAACTTCACCTTCAGCACCACTTCTGTCCCTGATTAGGATATGAACAACTGAGCTGTTGAGACTTTCTAAAGTGGATAGGTGGCTGCTTTGACTTCTTTACAGTACAAGGAACATTTTACTACTTGTATGAGAGTTAAGACTGACAGATCTTGGTGATTGGATGCTTTTTGGAGATTCACAACACCATTGTGACTCAGATAGGAGACAGATTTGACCCTGAAAACTATCTTCTTGAACAAGTGCTCAAACCATAGCTACTGCTACACACAAGCAGTAAAAGTCCCTGTGTAAATTTTTACGCAACAGGAACACCAGGTCTGTAAGTGCCTAACTACAGATAAGGTGTTACAGCTTGAGACTGGGGCTCTTATTGGTGTGAGGGCTTAGAGGGCTTATTTTCAGTCTGAGGCCCTTGCTCTGTATTTCAATTATTGTTTATGTAGGTAGCTCCCTGCTCAGGTAAATTTCCAAGCATGTAACTTTTTGCAGGCATTACAAAGAGTCTGAGCCCTAACTCAGGAGCAGCAGGCAACAGGGTAGCCAGGAGAAAGGCACCAAAGAGCATGCGTATATTTGAGGCTCTCAGTCAATGCCTCTGCTTGTGGACAGTGGACCTGAGAAGAGCAGTATCAGGTGTGTGCTGGGTGAATGCATCCCTACTCCTGCTCTGCACAGAGAAGCATGGCCACCCAAGTCTGGGTTAGCCAGTGTAGTGGATGAACACTGCCTTGCCACTTTCAGCCAGAACCAGAAAGATAAGCAGCAGACCACAAAAGACTGAAGAAAACCAAATCAGACATACAGAGGCAAATTTATGTTTAGAGCCTTAAACCCCTTCTTAAGAGATGTCACAGTCATCTAGACACAACGTTACGCACAAAGACACAAAAGACAATGCCTTTAAATGACAGATGGAGGCTAAAAATAATGTTTGCTAGAATAAGTGTCTAGCAAATGCAGCGTAGGCTGTCCCAGAATGTATCTACTTGTTGCTGGCTGCGTGGAGAGAGCTCAGACTTGGAAACCTCAGCGGTCCATGCTATATGTGTGTGTCTATGACAGTGATGTGGAGATTTCCATATCCAACACTTGCTTGACATGTCTGCGATTTCAAAGGCACTGAAAGAGAAGAATATTCAGTCTCAGTGCCATGCAGCACCTGCTGAGTTACTTTCACACAATGGTTTCAGGTGGTGCTCCCTGTTTTGGTATGCTCCAGGTTTTACAGAAACTGCACAATTTCAAACAAGATGCTCTTGTTTCTACCCCAAAGTTAGTTTAACGAGAGCATTTTAGCCAAATCCACAAGGAATCCTTGAGGAGACAAAAAATCCAGTTTAGAAAACAGTTACAACTTTCCCTTTCCCTGAAGATAACTCAAAGGGGACCAAAGCTGGGAACAGGAAACAAATAATCTAATAGTATATAACCAACTTTTCAAATTCACTAGATAGTGGAGCTTACTCACTATTAACTTACCAGTACATCACATGGGTGTAAACAGTCTGTGCAGTGAGCATATGATGGTCCAATTCCACAAACAATATTGCTTATATGCAACTTCTGAAACAACATAGATACACCTGACAGAAAACTGCCCACAGTATACTCCAAAGCAAATACTAAATCAGAGGGCAATTAACTGAAAGTAGAGGTGTGTGTCTGTGGGGGTAACTGTATTCTTCTGTGCTGAAGCAGTTGCTTTACTACTGTAAAACCTCACCCATTTTCCCCCCCTTATGCAAAAGCTGCCTTTCAAGATACACGTGGTCGTCTTGAGTCTCCAGAAAAGCAGTTCTGTGCTCTGATGGGATCTTTGAAATTGTCCTGGTACAGAAATAGGTCAGACAACCTGGGTCACACAAGCATAAACCCAGATTGATTCAGACTGAACTGCCCACTCATGATAGATACTTCTGTTCGAAAACCCTACTGGGCACTGTGGCAGCTCTGGCAGTGACAAGGATCACCACAGTCTAATTCAGCTGACTGCAGAGCAGCGGGGCTTTTTAGATGCCTATGGACAAGGCATAAAATTCAGACAAAATTCTCTTGTGCTGAGACATCTACCAAATTTGCCCCAAGAAAGCTGCAAATCTCTCTCTTTTTTGGTTTGGGTTTAGCTGGGTGGTTTTGTTGCACAGAATTTGTATTGTTTGTGGACTATAAAATTTAATGCTGGTTCTCATAGCAGGATGTTCTTGCCATGACTTGGAACACCGTTCAGTGCTCACAGGCTTACATTCTTCATTTAAACATGTCTAGATAATAATAAATTTAACATCAACTGCATGCATAAATCCTGTTCTTTGTTTCCATTTGCACACTTCCAGCTCTCATTAAGTTAAAATGGATTCTCTGTTACTTTGTGGAAAAGTTTTATGAAAGAGCTATGGACAAATACTGAACCTACACTAAGTTTATGACTGAAGTGAGATCCTTGTTTAACCAGGCAGATGGTAGATATGACACACCAGAATCTAGTGAGGAAACTCTCATTTATAGCACGATTCTATGGTGTACATGAATCAGGTTATATAGCATTTACATTCTGAAGCTGGAATGTGACCTACAAGTGTTAGTAAAAGAAATTATTTAGCTTCTTCTAAGATTTAAAAGCAAAAGATCACTCGTCCAAATAAAAGTCAATGGAAATTCTGTGGCTTGTGGGTTCGTTTCTTGTTTAAATCTCTCCACCTCCCTGGGTGTGTTTTTGCTTCCAGTTATACTGAGATATGACCTCTGCCCTGCAGATATGATCATTATCTCTTCAATATTTGACTCATGCTGTGTCACTGGTGCTGAACGACATGGCAAAGTAAAACATACAGAACCAATATTAATAAATGAGGTACCCTGAGAATACTCAAGAAACATCTGCAATGACATATTGCTTGCAGTAAGGTTTTTCACAGCTTGCTCTCCTCTCCATTTTTGGATTTTGTCATAAAGAAATATCTCCAACACTCTGAAAACTTGTTTGCCTACAAGACATTTTAGTGGAGACAATGTTCTCGTTTCACCTCTCCTTCCCAAAAAATCTTCCCATAACACACAGACAAGCATGCAGGTACCCCTTCCTTAAAAAAACACACATTTAAAAACAACAGTCAAGGAAATAAGGAAGAACCTTGGCCCATTCAAAAAGGTACCTGGCAGATTTTGTTACCCAACTTTTACATACTTTATAGAAAAAAGGCATACACAGAATCAGCTATATACAACACCTTGTCTCTGCAAAACCACTAGCGGATTTGCAAATTTCCAGACCAATTACTTTTTGGCAGTTACCTTTGATTCCATTGATTTTAGGGTCTGTTATGGGAATGGCACCTTTTTGTGCTTCATCAAACAATGACAAAAATTTCAGGATCCTTTCTTGTTGATCTGCTACAGGGATCTCCAATGACATCTGCCTCTGAGTTTGGTTGGGGGAAAAAAAAAAAGTGTTACGATCTTCTTCAATGTCACGTGTAAAACTGTATCTACAGTTTAGCTGGATTCACACCTAATTTTTCTTCTTAGATATGTTTATGTCAAAAAGGTAGCCTTGCACTTACTGAAAATGCAGATCTCTAGTACAGTTCAGCTCAATGATAGAGTTTGCTGTGAAGTACACAGCTTTAATACACAAAATAGTAATGAATTATTAAATAATTAAAATATATAGAAGTAGATAATTATATTATTAAAATATAATAAATAATTACATTATTTAATTTAAAAGAAAAATGTTAAACAATAAAAAGGACTTATTAAAAGGAATTCAACATCTTCAGCAAGCCAGTTCCTTCAGTGGGGCTATGAGAGTTACTCCACCTGAGAATATCTTGCTTTGTATCTTAGTAATCCCTACCATAATATAAAAAAAAAATCTTCTTTTCATTCTTCTTCCTTACCTCTGTCAACTCATGTTCCAACCAGCCCACTTAACAATTACACCCATGATATCCTGGTATCCTACTGAGACGTACCACAGGACAGCACTGTGATCCTGCACTAAAGTAGACCCTACCTGTTGGATGCTGTGGTTTTGCAGGCATGACTGGAGAAGCAGCTGCCAGAAAACCATTTGAAATAACTGCAGTGAGAAGAAGAATCTTCCGGGTGCCGAAGCCTCTAACTACAAAGCTTGTCAAAATTCCTTCATGCACAATTTCTCTCTGGTTGAACAAATCATCCCATCTCCTGCCTTATAAATCCTTGGCCTTTCTCCATTATTCACAGAACAAATTCCACATCCAATTTCACTTTACCGATCTGCATTTTGACATTTGGTGATGTTTCTTTTTCTGTTTTCTGTGGTTTGCTTTGTGCCACTCTAATAATAGAGTCACCAACGTCAGAAGCCTTTTCTCTGCCCGAGCAAACACATTAACGGAGTGCTGTCACTGCTTGAACAGGAGAATCTTAAACGTGTAAGCAAACTTTGGGATTGAGCGCAGTCATGGCTAACAGCACAGAGGCAACCTCCTGGATTCACATCGTCAAGGCGCAGAGAAGAAATGGGGCTACTACTTCAGGAGCCAAGATTTCAAACACGGCAGTGATGCCAGCTGTCAGCAAAGCAAACAGTGAGGAACTGAATAAATAGCAAAGCCTCCAAACTCCATCATGTGCTCCTGGGGACTAAATAAAAATGTGAGATAGGGGGGAAACCAGCCTGAATGAATCTGTCAAATGCAGGGCTAAATCACTTGACTGCTGGCAGCCAAAGTTGAAGTGGGAGTGATATACCACTGGTTCAAGAGCTTGCCTCAACCTGCAGGGAGTGATAGCCAAGAGCATTCCTCCTGTGTGTCAGAGGCATTTGGCACTGGAGGAAAGGCTCCAAGGGGCATTCTCAGTAGCAGAATGGTAGCTGAACTTCACAGTACACCCTGGGCTGTACTTCCCCAACATCCAGGCAGTGCAACATGGGGGAAAAGAGTCCCAGAACCACACTGGGGAAAGAGAAGCAGCTTGGAGTGAGCACTGCCATTTGACTGAGCAAAAGGGTGCCTTTTGGTCCTGGCAGAGGCCTGCACCGCCCACCACAACATGGTATGTAGCTGACTCCATATGCACACTTAAAGGGTTCCCCACTGACTAATGGGGCCTCTCTGCTTCACAAACCACAGCTTTCCTGCAGGGAAAGCATTGCTGAGGCTCAGGGAAAGAAGCCTAGAATCCAAGTGAGATTCCCCAAGCACAGCGAGAGGGCTGAGAGCAGTGCTGGGAACAAAGAGCAGCTCTCTTTTCCCATACCTTCACCACAAAATTGTTTGGTTTTTTTTTCCAGCACATGTAAAATGTATTGCAAGTGCACTACTGGGGGAAAGGATTGGTCTTTTTACTGAAAGAGGAAATACTAAGCCATCCTGAAACGATGCGCTTGACCTAACACTCCCTGGGAAGGACACCTGGTAGCTTCATTCTGAAGAATTCCCCCAGCCCAACACCTCCTCACCCAAAATTCATTCATAGTGAGTAAATAGTACCCTATCTGGCCCTGTGTTTCTCCAAATAGTTTCCATGGCTGTTTTGTCAGCCTTTTGTTGGTCACTCATGGCTGATCTCAGGTGAGCTGACGTTTCAGCATGACACTGCCTCCTGTTTGTTGGCAGTTTCTTGAAACCAAAGCTTGGGCAAGCGGTCAGAGCTAAGTATGGACAGATTTTTGCTGTGCTTTTGGCTAAGGAAACCACAAGAAAGACTAGTGAATTGTTTTGACAGCATCCCACATAGCCTGGATGTAAAAAAGAAGCTGAAGCTGCTGTTTGAGGCCTTGGGCAGGGAAGGGCCGGATAAACTTCATTTACTTGTATAACCCTTCTTTCGGGACTTGACTGGCAACAAGGGCTGATTTCAAATCCTACGGGTCATGTCTAAACCCAGATGCCCATCCAGAAGCTCGGGAAAATTAACACTAAACTTTCTGGTTCTTAGCAAGCTAATTTTCTTTATTTGCAAACATGACTCAGTTGACTTAATAAACAATGTTTTATTAATGGAAGAAAGGTAGATAAACAGCACAGCAGACAATATTTAACTCCTGGTATATTACTATTTGACAGTCATCTATTTTGGGGAAGCTGGTTAGCTCAGCTCTCAGGTGCTTCCCTACCTCCTGCAGCAACACCCCACTTCCAGCTTGGGTTGGTCAAATCTTGCTGAGCAGCAAGGTCTTATTCAGGCTGTGGGCTCCCTTACCGTTCCCTCTCGCCAGTCCTCACTCTCCAAGCTAACGTTGGAGACAATTTCCGTTTTTCCAGCTCTTCAGCAAGCCTGCATGCAACATCCCAGATTACCCCCGTCCCTGCGCATTCAGGAAACCCTTCACCCCATTCTTGTCTCTCACTTTGGAGAAGACTTCTAAACAGATTCTACCCCATTTTACCCTTTAAAGAAAACTTTTAATCAAAGCTGTTTTCTTTTGCCTCTCTGCCATTTTGGTTTTTGTTTGTTGCTTCATTTTTTTGAGGCTATAAAACTTTTGCATTCCAGTTCTGGATGCTATTGCCCTGGTGAGGGTGACCAACTCACCCCAGGGACACTGAAGTGTAGCTCCTTGGCCCAGACTTCTATTCTTGGTTAGAATTACAAACATTCCTCTGCTTAATTACGCTCCTCTTTTTACCAGAAATGCCTCCCAAACATAATAAAGTAATATGTGCAAAGTAAACATGTCTCAGGCCTGCCCATCAGTTCCTTTCATTTATCTCCCCTCTTCTCTACCAGAAGTCAGTGGAGTGCTCTTTATTTTTTTGCATTTCCTTGGAGCGGTGAGACCACTGCTCTCTCTTTTAGACTGCTTGTTAAAGCATGGCTGACAATTGTCAAGGGAAAAAAAAAAATCTGTCAACACATTTGCAAACAGGACTGCACAGCCAGGGGCCATTTTCACTGCTGGGCGGATAGCTCAGGTCAGCAGCATTTCCATGTAGAAACCTCAGCACTTTTGGAACCTCCTGAAGAAGAAGCTGCCCAGGCCTGCATCTTGTATGGCTCTGGCCAGCAGTAAGAGCTGCTCCTAATTATTATGCAGCTGTCTGAACTCACAGTGCTTAAAATTATGGTTCATGCATATCCTACTCCCAGGACAGCAATGAAAATAAATGCATTAAAGATTCTGAGAAACCTAGTTTACTATATGTTGAGGACAGGCATATCTAAGTGAAAGGGAGAAGGAATTTGAGCATGCAGTAGGTATGTAAATCTTTGCCTGTTAATTTTTTTTTACCGTAAAAAAATATATATTCTCCTGTGAAAACATGTGGAATTGAGAAAATGCACTTGTTTTATACTTTACTGTACAGCTTCTTTTTCAAGGCCTGGACCAAGCCAAAGAATGCACACCTACTTTCATGCACCCACAATTAGTCAGACTACATCTACGTTTGGAACTGGTTAGTGTTAAAAGTTAAGCATGCCAATGAAACACAGCATCCCAGCTCAATGCTACCAAAAGAAATGTGGTCTACCTTATGGTACTGGCTGGCAGGTTACCGGCACACTGCTTTGGAGGATTAGGTCTGTACCAGGGTTTCAGACAAGAGGTATAAGGGATTCAGTAAGAAGCCCCAAAGTTTTTTAAAATTTCTTCTGTAGACACCCTGCCAGGTCACCCAGCAACAGAAATAGTAGGTCCTGCCTTTCCTTAGCGCAATGTTTGTCAGAAACAACACTGATGGCTAGCTCTGAGCACATGCCTTCAAACCAAAAGCCAAAGGCAAAGCCAGGGATCTCAGGAAATTGGGTGGGAAGATCTCAGAGGGCTTGTTTTACTTTTAGGTTCCTCTGCATACTACAGGCTAACCTCATGGGTCTTTTCACCACGCTACCTAAATATTAACATGTAATTCAGGATACCTAAGTATACCTACACTTCCTACTCTAACCTGCCAAAACCATGTTGTATTAAGAGCACAACCTTCCTTCATTATAATGTTATGATTCTCACTGCATAGCTCTATTAACTTCTTCAGGATTTCATAAATCTTATTTTAAATTGAATTTTAACCCTTGGGAGAGAAAATGCTTGATGACTCCAGAGACAAGCAAGCTCCTGAGAAGAACCTCGTCAACCGCAGTAGCAGCTTCCCTTGCTCAATACTGTTACTCCACCTCAGAAGGGCTGGCCCGAGTTATGAACAGTTTAACTTCCACATCTGGTGGGCCCTTGACCTCTCTGCAGAAGCTATCAAAGGCAGAGCTCATAGTGTGAATTGTGGTGCATTTTCAATGAAAAAAACACGTATTCCTATGACAAAAGAAAACTGGTCTTGGATGCAAACGCCTCTTGTTGATGTAGGATGTTGTTTGCTGGACTTCCAAAATTATTAGTTGTGATTTTTGTTATTCAGGGTACCTGTCAGGGAGCAGCAAGGGCCGGATGATCCCCAAGGAACTTGGAGCCAAGAGAAAAGGGTGACCCCAGTGCAGGCAGTGCCTTCACTGACATGCACCGCCCTGCAGGGTCTGAAGGCGGCGGGCAGAGCCAGGGGCTGGTAGCATGGTCCATTGACAGCCTCCAACACAGCAAGAGAGTGAGTCAGGGCCAGGATCAATGCATGGCCAGCAGCAGGGCTAGAGACAAGCACACCTACAAGCACAGCTGAGGCTGCACTGAGGCACAGCTGAGGGTGGAATCCACGTCTAGAAGGAACAAGGGCATCGTTGGCAGCAGGCTGGCCAACTTGGTGAGGAGGGCTTTAAACTGAGGGACTCGGGGTGTGGGGGCCAAAGTGGCCGTGCTAATGCCATCACATCCAACAGGGGAATAAGACAGGTCAACCAGAGCAGTGACAAAGGTGCCTTACCTGCCTCATGAGATGACAACCAGGAAATCAATCACCTCAAGGGTGTGCATGGCTGTGGTGGGTCCTCATGCACCCGTCCAGGGAAACCCGCATGCTCAAGTACCTTTCTGAAATGCCTGTACACCAATGCACGCAGCATGGGGAATCAACAGGAGGAACTAGAGGTCTGTGTGCAGTCGCAGGGCCATGATCTGATTGCAATTACAGAGACATGGTGGGATAGCTCGCATGACTGGAATGTGGTCATGGATGGCTACAGGTTTTTCAGAAAAGACAGGCCAGCAAGGCAAGGTGGGGGAGTTGCTCTTTACGTGAGGGAGCAACTGGAATGCATCAAGCTCTGCTTTGGAGTGGAAGAAGAACAAGTTGAGAGCTTATGGGTAAAAATCAAGGGGCAGGCAAATATGGGTGACACTGTTGTGAGTGTCTACTACAGGCCACCTGATCAGGAAGAGGAAGTTGATGAAGCCTTCTATAGGCAGCTGGAAGTAGTCTCGCAATCGCAGGCCCTGGTCCTTGGGGGGGACTTCAACCACCCTGATATTTGCTGGAAAAGCAACACAGCAAGGCATGCACAATCTAAGAGGTTCCTGCAGAGCACTGAGGACAACTCTTTCATGCAAGTGGTGGAGGAACCAATGAGGCAAGATGTGCTGCTTGACCTTATACTAACAAACAAGGAAGGGCTAGTTGAGGATGTGAGAGTTGGAGGTAGCCTTGGCTGCAGTGACCATGAGAGAGTAGAGTTCAGGATCCTACATGGTAGAAGCAGGGTGACATGTAGGATTACAACCCTGGATTTCAGGAGAGCTAACTTTGGCCTCTTCAAAGACCTCCTTGGAGGAATCCCATGGGCTAGGGCTCTAAAAGGTAGGGGGGCCCAAAACAGCTGGTCAGTATTCAAGGACCGCTTCCTCCAAGCTCAAGATTGATGCATCCCTGTGAGGAAGAAGTCAAGCAGAGGAGCCAGGAGACCTGCATGGATGACCACAGAGCTTCTAGAGAAACTCAAATGGAAGAGGGATGTTCACAGTATGTGGAAAAAGGGACTGGCCACTTGGGAGGAATATAGGAACATTGTCAGGGTATGCAGAGATGTAATGTGGAAAGCCAAAGCCCACTTGGAACTCAGTTTGGTAAGGAATGTCAAGGATAACAAGAAGGGCTTCTTCAAATATATCAGTAGTAAAAGGAAGATGGGATACAGTGGGCCTGCTGCTGAACAAGGTGGGTGCCCTGGTGATGCAGGATGCAGAGAAGGCGGAGTTACTGAATGCCTTCTTTGCTTCAGTCTTTACTGCTAAGGCTGGCCCTCAGGCATCCCAGCCCCCAGGGGTGAGAGAGAAAATCTGGAGAAAGGAAGACTTCCCCTTGGTTGAGGAGGACTGGGTCAGAGATCACCTAGGCAAACTGGATCCTCGCAAATTCATGGGCCTCAATGGGATGCACCCATGAGTGCTGAAGGAGGTGGCGGTTGTTCTTGCCAAGCCACTCTCCATCATCTTTGAAAGGTCATGGAGGACAGGAGAGGTGTCCGAGGACTGAAGGGTAGTCAATGTCACTCCAATCTTCAAAAAGGGCAAGAAGGAGGACCTGGGAAACTATAGGCCAGTCAGCCTCACCTTTATCCCTGGAAAGGTGATGGAGCAGTTCATTCTGGGGATCATCTCCAGGCATGTAGAGGAAAAGAAGGTTATCAGAAGTAGTCAACATGGATTCACCAATGGAAGATCATGCTTGACCAACCTTCTATGATGGTGTGACTGGCTGGGTCGATGAAGGGAGAGCAGTGGATGTTGTTTACCTTGACTTCAGCAAGGCATTCGACACTGTCTCCCATAACATCCTCATGGACAAGCTAAGGAAGTGTGGGTTAGATGAGAGGACCGTGAGGTGGATAGAGAACTGGCTGAACAACAGAGCCCAAAGAGTCGTGATCAACAGCGCAGAGTCTGGTTGGAGGCATGTAACTAGCGGTGCTCCCCAGGGTTCTGTGCTGGGTCCAGTCCTGTTCAATATATTCAGTGACCTGGACGAAGGGATAGAGTGTAACCTCAGCAAGTTTGCTGATGATACCAAGCTGGGAGGAGTGGCTGATACACCAGAAGGCTGTGCTGCCATTCAGCAAGACCTGGACAGGCTGGAGAGCTGGGCCGAGAGGAACCTAATGAAATTCAACAAGACCAAGTGTAAGGTCCTGCACCTGGGGAGGAACAGCCCCATGCACCAGTACAGGTTGGGGGTTGACCTGCTGAAAAGCAGCTCCGCTGAGAAGGACCTTGGAGTGCTTGTGAACAACAGGCTGATCATGAGCCAGCACTGTGCCCTTGTGGCCAAGAAGGCCAACGGTATCCTGGGGTGCATAAAAAGGAGTGTGGCCAGCAGATCGAGGGAGGTTATCCTCCCCCTCTACTCCGCCCTAGTGAGGCCACATCTGCAGTACTGTGTCCAGTTCTGGGCTCCCCAGTTTAAGAAGGACAGGGAACTGCTAGAGCAAGTCCAGCGGAGAGCTACAAAGATGATCAGGGGACGGGAACATCTCCCTTATGAGGAAAGGCTGAGAGACCTGGGCTTGTTCAGCCTGGAGAAGAGAAGACTGAGGGGTGATCTTATCAATGCTTATAAATATCTAAAGGGTGGGTGTCAAGAGGATGGGACCAGACTCTTTTCAGTGGTGCCCAATGACAGGACAAGGGGCAATGGGCGCAAGTTGGAACATAGGACGTTCCACTTAAACATGAGAAAAAACTTCTTTCCTGTGAGGGTGACAGAGCAGTGGAACAGGCTGCCCACAGAGGTTGTGGAGTCTCCTTCCCTGGAGACATTCAAAACCCGCCTGGATGCAGTCCTGTGCACCCTGCTCTAGGTGTACCTGCTCAAGCAGGGGGGTTGGACAAGATGATCTACTGAGGTCCCTTCCAACCCCTACCATTCTGTGATTCTGTGATTCTGTGGACTGGGAGCCCAGGCCAGTACTGAAATGGGGCTCCTGGCCCATGGGCAAGGGTGGGGGCAGGCCCAGGGGAGGCTGGGCAGGGACACTCAAGCCTGTTAGTGCCTGACAGAATCAAAATCAGAATTTCTGATTTTGATCAACAAAATAATCTGCTCTCCCTTTGGGAATGCTCATCAGAAATAAATATTGTCACTGAGTCTCTCTCTGATTAGCCTCTTTCTTAGTGATACAACCCAGCCTCTGTGTCTGAACTTGTAGAATGGGATATGGGACATGTTCAGATCTAGGCCAAAGTTTTATCAAAAAGACTGCTTGCCAGATTGTTTGTAAAAACCACCTGACATTTACAAGTCCTCGTTTTGCCAAGAGGAATACTCCTGTGAACCTCTTTGATACCTGCTGTAGTCTCAGTGAAGTGGTAACTCATTTACTCTTGAGGTGAAACCAAACATGTAGATGATACAATACCAATAAAGCAGAGAAACACATCTGAACAATCTGGTTTGTTATCTGGTGATCCTTCTTATGATTTCTGGATCAGTTCGTATTCTACTGAGAAAAGCCATAAATCTCAGGGACAGCTCATCAGATGTGGCTGGAAACATGCTGTCATGGGGCTCAAGCCGTCTTGCAGATCCAGGATGACAAAGTATTTGGCACTCCGAAAGTTTGGATGACAAAGAATGGAAGGCAAGCAATGAGTGCTAATATTCTGCATATTGTTGAAGGAGTAGGAATGGGCCAGCCTCAGGCGTCGAAGTCTTCCTATCAGCTAGCCAGGGCGCCTGATGCATTGCTGAGATTACAGTCATAACAATACTGCAGACAACCCAGCCTATTAGCTTTGAACCTCATATTACAGTCAACTTCCAACATTTTCCAAGCTTCCAGGTCTCTGATGTGGCAATGGGAAGTTCTTCTAAGCTATTTCCCATCTGGATGCATTTATGGCTCCTGACAGTTTTGATCAAGACTTCTTGAAATTTATTCCCCATAAGCATTTATGGATCTCTCTGGTTGTCTGATCAGGGCATTCACAGCTAGCCCATCTGCCTGGAAACGTCAGGATTTCTCTCTAACTGGGCCATGATTACAAGGCCCAAGCCCAGAGATACAGTACTGTTTGCCTTCCTGCCAGGTGTGGATTCAGTTAATTAGAAAAGCCTTTCACAAGAGAACTAAGTTAAGAATTTTTTTCCTTCAGATTTAGAGATCCGCAGTTGTCAGAAGCTTTAAAATAATCCATTTCATCTCAGCTGTATGCCTGTGCCTTTTCTTCATTGGATTTCACTTCCCCTACTCCTTGCAATGCCGCGTTTTGGGCTGCTCCAGGCCATCCTTCCCTTGAGCCGTACTGCTCAAGTCCCCCACGCGGTGGCAGAGTGGGCCACCTCACGAAAAAGCGGGGAAAGGATCCGTGGCTGAAACTTGGAAAGAAACACCAGATGGATGTATTCCATTCATTTTCACTGGAGATGCATAGCTACATACACCCTTGGCGCTGCTTTGAAAATCTCATCCAGCAGCAATGAACACAGAAGGCGAAAATGTCTTGCAGACAAGGTCAACAGCTTTTTAAAATTTCCCTTCTGTCAGGAGGAAAAGCTTGTTGTTGTCCTTCCTACTGCTACCGCCAACGTATATCCATTCCTCCTGCTAGTGCCTGGTTGTAGCCTTGTTGAGCTGAAGGGCTGCGCTCTACTGTGAGACCCAGTGAATGGATGAGGCCTTTTGCCTTCCTGCCTACGGTGTTCCCCTCAAGCTCGGCACCTAGTTACTACTTCATAGAATGACCTTTCCAGTTTAAACCCAGCAAGCCAGCACCATGTAAACCGAGAAACTATCTGCTAAGCTCACAGACACCAGACAAATTTTGCCAATGCTCTCCTCTCCCTTTATTGATCTAAGAGCGTATCAAACAGCTTTCAGATTCCTGGCAAATAGCAGAACCCTGCTGTGGGGAGGCTCAGCCTTCAGACACTGTTAGATTTAATGCCTGACAATTACTCATATTTGTTTAATTCCAGTGTCTTGTTGCTCTGAGGGGCCGTCACACTGCAGCTCCCCATGGAGGGTGACAACCCTCTGAAAGGGCGGCTTAAGACGACATTGTAAACCCCGACCCCCGGCGCCTGCCAGCCCGGCTGATCACAACGGGCTTCCCAGCTGTGCAGAGAGGGAGCGAGATGCTGGGGAGGATAGCGGCTACCAGGTTTGGGGAAAAGTCTCACCAATGGATGCGGGGCTCTGCTAAGACCCAGGCTAGACAAGACTCCGGTTGTACAGAGCTCCGTTTCCTCAGGCAGCTCATCGCCAGGCACGCAAAACGCCAGGCTCAGCGAGGAAGGGCTGAGGCAGCAGGGCTCGGAGCCGAGCCCCGGCCGCCGGGCGCCTTACCCGGCCACGGCTGACACGGTGCCCCTGAGGCACTCCTTATCCACCGCCCCATCCGCATCTCACCCTCCTCGCCAGGGCACCGCGGCACTCGCTTCTCCCCGCAGCGCGCCCCGCTCCTGCCAGGCTGGGAGGCACGGCCGTCACCCCCGCGGCCCGGTGCCTCCCGGGCCTGCCCTCCGGCGCTGGCCCGCCCCGGCGAGCCCGCCGCGCACCGGGCCTCCTCCGGCCCCTCGGCAGCGGCGCCGCGGGGACCCTCCCGCCGCCGGCAGCTCCAGCGGCGGCGCCGCCGCCCCGGCTGCCGGCGGGGGCCGCCCGCCCTTAGCCGCGGAGGCCCTCTAGCGGCCTCCGCCCCGGCCGGGAGCAGAGGGCTCCCTCAGCCGCGGGCCGCGGCCCGGCGGCGGTGGCCGGCGGCCGTTGGGGACCGTGAGGGCGGCGGCAGGCGCCCCGCCCCGGCGCCTGCAGCGGAGCCGGGCCCCGCACGGGTGCGCGGCGTAGCTCGGGGTAGCGGGGAGCTTCCCCCTTGCAGCGAGGGCTCTGCCCGCCCCGAAACCCCGGGGTCCCAGCTCAGGCCTGCGTCTGGGACGAGCCTCTCGGGAACAGAGGCTTTGCTCTGGGAGGACAACCCGGACCGGGCTCTGACCGACCCCTTCGCTGGTCAGAGCCTCTCCAAACCAAACCCAACAAGAAGCAGCTATGCTGTTCCTGGTGGGGATCAAGTTCTGGGGGGTCGCACCGTGGTAAATGTGCACGTGTAACTAACAGGAGGCGGTATTAGCTGTGAGTGACCTGCTGCTTTCAAAGAAGCTTTCCTTCCCCTCCCTGCCCCGAAAGGCAGGCATCGCAGCCTTGTAGCTTGTAAAGCTTAGAAGGACCCATTGCAATTCTCTGACCTGAACATTTTTAGCACAGGCCCTCCGTACAGTTTGTGTTTCACATTTCATCAAGAGGCCGAGTGGGTGTGGTAACAGCCTAGGTTTTTATGTTCCCAGGGCCCATGTCCGTGACGGTCACGGCCTCCACCTCTTTCCCCCGTTAAGTCCCTCTACTCACCAACATGAAAAAATAATTCCTTCTTCCATCCACCCCGGCTCAGCCATTCTCCAGGAAGACCTGAGTCAGATGTTTGGTACCTAAACCAAATACCTGAGGAAGGTGGGGAAGGAGACAATTGCTGGAGGGAGACACACAGTTACTAAACCAGCCTAATGTAAACAAGATCTAAAGCAAGAGTTCAAAGTTATTAAAACTAGGGGAAAATGCCAAAGAAGGAAATTCTTCTCTGTTCAGTCACCCAGCTCCAGAGCCAATGAAACCTGCTTCACCATCCCAGAAAGATGATTTATGAGCATGTTTTTAAACTGCAGACAACAATAACAACAACCTCCTCTCCATGAACCTTTTCATCAATGGAGCTCAAAGTGCTTCTCAAAGAAGGTCAGTGTCACTATCCATTTGGAGATGAGGAAACCGAGGCACAGGAAGAAAGGGATTTTGCTACAGCCTTCCACAAGTAAAGAAGCCAGAGGCAGATCCTTAGTTGAGTACATTCTGTGCTAAGATATGTCACTCAACAAACAGAAGCCTAAATTTACAAATGGCACCTGAGATGGGACACATCTTAATAGAGCAGCAGGGGCTTACCCCCTCATCATGCTCTCAGGTGTCTGTATGGGCCATGGACTCATCTGAAAGAGATACACCTCTGATGAGACCGCACAGGGTTGGATACAAGCCAGAGTTGATGGTAGAGCACCGTTGAGCTGGACAAATGGGAGCCATTCTGAGGGACAGGAAAGGGGGGAAAATACAGCAATAGCTGCATTTAAGATAGCATCATAACAACTGGCAAGGAGATAAGCAACTTGTGGGAACCGTGTTAGTTTCTAATGGTGGGTTATTACCAGCAGCTGAGAGCTCTGGATCATAAAGCTCTACAGTGTGTGTGTGCAGTGGTACAAACAAGAGAAGAGACACTTGAGGAATTTAATTCTGAGAGGTGCTGAGCAATCACTGTGAGAAGCTGATGTTATTCTCCTCCTTGAAGCATCTGTCTCCATTAGCATCACAGAGGAGAACCTAGTTCCTAGGATGGTTTAGCTCTGTCATATGTTTGTTTTATCAAGGATAGGAAAAAAACCTTCAGAAGTTTTCCTTTTTTTCAGCTATTTACAGCTTCTTGCACTGGAAGAAGAAACCACTCTTTGGGGACTGTTCTTGCACCTCTTTAACAGACAATGAAAAAACTCCTTCTCCGTAACAGAACTCATTTTTTCTGCTAGAACTTTTTTCTCTTTCCTAGTTACAGAATCCAGATGGGAGGGATAACAGACAGGAAACATATTTTTGCTTATTTAAAGATTTGGAATAAATTTGACCTCCCACTAGCCCCTCTTCTCCCCCACAAGACAGACCAAACACAACTCACTCTTCCCTCATATGTAGCTGTGTTACTGAAACCACCAAGCTTCTTGTGGGAGGCAAACCTCAATATGCCTGTAGATATTGTTGCAAACAGGGCACAAAAATATCCCTCAAAGAAGCAAATGAAGGGCTGTCTCTCTTCCACCAGGTCTTGTCTCTAGTACACTGTTATATCTAAAGCCTTGAGAAGTGGCAAAATTCACCACCTCCAAGGATGGGACTCAGCAATGAGTGACTCCTTCTTCATCTTTAATGGAACCACACTGGTTGAATGGACACTCGGAAACTTCTTGACCATACCATGTAATTGTATACATGCTATGGCAAGGTGTGATGAATGGTGCATCTTAAGACTTTAAAATCTGATAAGCAGACATCAGAGAGTCAAAGAATGGTCACCTCCTGTGAGACAGGCAGCAATGGAGACATGGCAACAAAGATTGCCCCAAAGACCATTGCTTGAGGCATATATGCAGAACAAACATGCTTTGCAAAGTGACTGCATACTTGTAGTTTTATCTTCCAAATCATGCTTCATGATTTTCATAACTTTTCTTCCTTTCATTCCTTCCCCATCTCCTGTCCTCTCTGGTTGCTGGCTATGGACTGACATAACCTTATCTGAGGAAAGAGTGCAAGCAAACATGAGTGAGAAGAAGCCACCTCTTTAAGGGTGAGGAGGAACACTGGCAGGTATTTGTTCCGGAGACAGCAGCTGAAGGCCAAATACCAATTCAGCTATAGGCTACTCATTGAAACAGAGTAGCCTGCCAGCCTTTAAAGTCTCTTATGTTCCGTTTGTGGGTAAAAGGCACCTCTGCTTTGCTGGATTCACTCCTCATTTATTAACTTTACCCTCAGGAGAACTAAGAGAAGTGCAACCCACAAATTTTGTGTCTTAAGGAGAATAAGGTGCATGTAAGACTTTAAAAAGCAGAAAATGTCAAGCTTGGTTACAGGACACTGAGAAAGGACACAAATATTTTCCAGCAGGTGATATGCTTAAAGACCCAGAGAGGTTAGGAAGTATACAAGGCATTACAAAGTGATCTTACTAATCGAGTCAAACTGAAGGGATCACATTTGGAAAGGCAGAACTACAAGGCAAAATATCTGCCCCTTTAACACCTTAGGTCTGCAAGGTCACCCAAGTGAGCCCATGGGATCAGAGCCACAGTCGTGACAGTGCTGAAAAGTAGCCAAAATGCCTGTGAAGGAAGAGGTTGCGTTTGGCCACTCATACCTGGGGCTGGTTGGAAATTTTTCTGATAAACTGTGGTGCAACATGCTGACTCACCCCAACCATGCCACTGTTGCTGCCGATCATCAGCATTGCCTGCTTCCCACAGAGTGAGGAACCTGGAAGGCCCAGGATTCCCAGCTAAGCTGGCAGGCTCCAACCTTTGGCAACCAATATCATTTTGGTTTCAGCATTTTCAAAAGGATACTACTGAACATTATTTCAGGACCACATGGACAGATGTTTGCCGCATAGAGAAAGTTTTGGAAATGTGAGTTTCTGTTCCAAAATAGAACAACTCTTCTTCTTCTCATCCAGCCCCAGAATCATAATGCCCATGGGATGGACATACTGGCATTTGGCCGGCTGTGATCATATGTCCCCCAAAGTTACATGTGTTGGACTGACATTGCTGGGCTCCCAGTTCTGCAAGGAGCCTGGACAAATATCACAGACACGTGTGTTAGAGGAGGGAGCAGAACAGGAAAAGAAGGGGAGGGGGTCAGGTGCTTTCCCCCTCCGCAAATTTAGCTACTGTTTTACATGGCAAAAGTGAAACAGGAAACATTCCCTGTGTAAAATAACCAGATTGGCTTGTTGCAGAGCAACTCTTTATCACAGACATTTAAGAGAGGAAGGGTGATGTTTGCCATGGGGGCTTCACACAGGGATTTTACTATTTCAGTGAAAATTAGCTGATTTTCAACCAATTTCAGAGGACTTCTGTGTCTGTGATGCTCACCCGATGCAGACATAGTGCTGTTTGACCACTGGGCTCCTTTGAAGAAGGCCATATAAAAAGTTGAGCGGTTGTTGGTATTAGAGGACACTGGAATACCCGGGCTGGGCTCTTTGGCATGGGGTTCAGTGCCCCTCAGGCACACACCTGCTGAGCTGCTAGGGCCAGGAAACCTGCAGCCTCGTACCTGTGGTATCCCTGCAGATGATAACAGAGCTGACTTCTGAACTGGGAGGTCTTGGTCCTGAGGGATTCTGGTGTGGGAAAACAGGGGAAATGAGACTAAGCAGCCAGCAGGCACAAACCTGGTGGCTGCATGAAGCACACCGGGATGTGAGAGACCTCCTGAGGAACTGTACTTGAAGGCTGCCCTGAATACAGGCTCTCTTCTCTGCTTACAGGACGTGTCAAGTGCAGCAGCAGATAATAAGAAGACTGCCGTCTAAGCTTCCCCAGAAAAGCTACAGATGTTCTTGTGTTTGGGGCATTTGAAAGTAAAACAGCCAGAGGCACTTTCTACATGCTACAGGAAACAATTCTGCATCAGCAGGGAGCAGGTTTTCTCTCTTTTGACAGCCTTCCTACCCTTAGGAACCAGTGTTTTATAAAGCCCTCAAATCAGTCCTAACCCCCTCCCTGCTCTGAAAGCAGGCTATGTTTTAAATCTGTGTATTAGATTTTCTTTCTAAATTGTTTTATCCTCCTCTCACAAACCCAAACAATTCCCAGACAGTGACTCGTGCTGACTAATCCAGTCTGGGAGACTTCTAGGTGTCCCTGTAACTTAAAACCAGAAAACAAGCTTCCTAATTCAGTAGCTAGACATTCCAATGAAGACCTGTAGCTTCTGAGCTTTTATTTTCCTTCTCCTCAGGGTTAAACATGCTTTTATCTACACTGTGCCTCCCTCCCCCAGCAGGCAAGAGTTGAGATGAGCTGTAATTCGGACATTCCTTCCCTGAGATCCTGCCTACGTTAGAAGTTCTGCTCCACGGGGCATCCCAGTGGCAAAGTTAATGTGAGTCCTCAACATAGTTAAAGAGTGAAAAAGGGTGTTGTCTTCCGGGGAGAAGAAGGGGGTGCCTAAAGTAATGTCGAGATATGTTCCCAAATCATCTTACAGACCTGTAAAAAGCCCAGAGCTGTAAAAAGATATGGAGTCACGGATAAGTTGTATTTTTGGCCCATTTACAGTGCTGGACTGAGTCATATTTTAGTCATGTCTGGAAACCACAGTGCCATTACAAGGTCTTCCAGTATCGTAGCAGTTGCAGTGGTGATAGGCTTCTAAGCTATGAATGCTGTGAACAAGGTCTGTCTCAGAGCAGATAATACGGAGTTTATTGTCCGTTCTGTGACGACACGCTGCACCAGTAACCAGAATTTCCTTGCCTGCTCAGAAAAAGGGATATCACTTCCGGGCACAGTAAGCTGCACCACTAATCTGAGCCTGTTGTCTTGTGAGACAAGCCACTGAAAAGAGGGAAAATGCCATGTACACTGAAGGTAACACACCTGTGTTGTCTTTCCAGGACATCTGTGTTGAGTTGTACGGTGCCTTGCAGGCTGGTAGTATTTAATAAACTGCTTTTGCTTTGGAGCCTGGCTTAGGGCTGTTTCCTCATCGCTTGCGCAAGTCAAACAAAACAGTGTGGGAGAACACCCATGACAATGGCCTTTATAATTAAAGGTCATTAAAAGCTGTCAGTCAGGGTGTGAGGTGCAACAAGAAGTCAACAACCTTTTGCGTTCACCCTTGCCAGCCCCTCCTCTCATAAACAGCAGCCTCCAGCCTTAGTCTTTCTTACCTTCTTTGCCCTTTCTTCTTCCTCCCTCTCAAGCAGCCAGAGGTGGGGGATTGAGCTGGCCTTTCTCAGCTGCCAAAACAGGCATGGCAGGGCCACCTCGAGTGCCCAGGGATCCCAGAGGGCTGCCCTGACTGCGCACTACCTGCTTGTGAGCTCTCACCTCCCCGGTTTGCCACCTCCCCTGGGTGGCAAGGCAGGAAGGAAGGCAGAGGGGCAGGAGAGGGCAGCTGCCCATGCTTCTTCCCTTCACCCTGCAGAGAGCAGGTGCCACTGATCTGGAATGGCACAACCACTGTGGAAGCTGGCAGGCTTGGGGCTAGGAGGGACTTGCCTCAGTCCAGCTGGCCTGCACTAATGCCTGAGCTGCTGCTGTCAAGTAAGAAAGACACAGCCTTTCTCACAAGGACAGGTAGCCTCAGTGGCAGCGGGATATGTGCATCTGGTTAAAATGGCCATGGCAGTCTGGTGCTTTACCCTCCTATACAAAATGAGAACTCTGCTGGTATGTCCTCTACATAGTCTTCAAAATCTAGCTACAAATATTTCTGCTGAGATGCCCTTGGGTGTAATATTTTTGTTTTTGTTTTGACTGGTGCTATTTGGAGCTTCTTTTCCTGTTGTGTTAAAGTAAGAAACAAAATAAATATGTGCTCTACTTCATCATCCACCTCTAACGAAGTGCTCTTGGATTTCATAGGGTAAGGAGAAGAATCTGTAGGGTAGACCCTTGCAAAAATATAAGTGCAATATTGTTAGGATAACGTGGGATTGTGCCGGAAAGAAGTGTTGGATGGTCATACTGAGCAGGGTAACCAGTAACCACGTCAGAGGTATGTGTTAGCATTTCTATCCTCTAAAGAAGTTAGAAATTCAAGTACCTGGAATTCAGTAACTGTTTTCTCCTAGCGTCTTGGCCCTAATTTTAAAAACGTAATATGAATTATTATTTGAGAGATGATGTGCTACCTGACAAGTTGTCAGAAAAAATACACCTTTGATAGCTTGCTTTGTAGCTTCACTGAGAGTAGATGTAAGTTAATCTTTGTATATATATTATTGTGTAGAAGGATACTACTGAAAGTTTCTTTAATATACTGCAATATGTGTGTAGAGCCAATATTAGAAGAATTATCTATATCTATATATGCATAGATACAGAGGCTTTCAGATTAAACTTTCAATATTGACTCTGGGTTTTTTCCTCATTTTGAAAGCTTGGTTCCCCCATATTAATGTTTCATTAACACAACTGTTTCATTATTTATTTAAAGAGAAAAACAACCAATGTATCTCATAAGTAATATGACCTCAAACTATCTGTTTTGGTGCTCCTGAAGTAAGGTTCAACTCATCAATATCAAAAAGGATCCAACCCAAGAGGCAAAAGATTAAGGGGGAAAAATAAGAGCTGTAGATGACCTTGAAACATCAAAATTTAATCAAGAAGCCAGAGATATACTGCAATTACTAGGCTTCTGTACCTGCAAAGTCTCCTTTCAGTCCTATTTTGATAGTTCTGTTGGATAGCAGGCCTTCTGCCAGGTCACTCCATAGCAGGAAAATGCCATTTTATGTTAGAAAAGAAAGAAATCAGTAAAAGAGAAAGGTATGGAAACATATTTTTGATGGTATGAGTGATACATGCTCATTATCCTTTTTCTGATGGTTACTTTTTCTCCAAAAGAGTTGTTTTCTCCCTGATGAAAGAACGCACCAGGCCAATGTGCATACTTGTCAAACATTTTATTTGTCATTCACACTAATTATGATACTGAATTTACAGAGGAAACTGTGGTACAAAGAAAGAAAGAAAGAAAGAAAGAAAGAAAGTCTTCATTAGAACTTAACGCAGCAGTCCAGCTGCTCTGCGTGCTAGTTGTAATGAATTCTCCTGTGGCGCTGGACACAGCCATCCCTATGTACAGCAAGAGTCTACTCTGACGTGGTATCTAGAGACTTCCTGTAGTGGGGGAAAAATCTACTCTATTCTCTTTTCCTATCTGGTTCAAAAAAACAGCAGCCCACCCTCCTTTTCTGCCCCCCCTGCCGCCCCCCCCCACCCCCCCAAAAAAAAATCCCCTGCAATCAAAAACAAAAAAGCAAAACCTCCCAGAACCTGGTATTTTCCCCTTCTGGAAATGTTCAGCATGACAGTGTCAAGGGAAAATGTGACTGTTGCAGGATGCTACAGCATCTGTTTTGTAAATGCACCCAGTAAATGCTGAACGAATACACTTTGATGCCGTTCTGATAGGAGTGTGTCTCCTGCTGTGTCCTCCCCTCAGACTTACCATACGGCCACCTCAGACTGAAAGTTTAGTTTTTGTTTTCAAGAAAGATGTAACTGTCAAACCCAGAATACCACAAATAACCCACAGATTTTTGCACATTCATTTCTCCCCTACCACAAAAAAGTGAAGAGTGTTGAATAGAGACCATGCTATAACTGTTTACAAAAGTGAATAAAATGTGGTTAATCTTGAAGCCTAAAATAACTAATTTGGAAAGAAATAAGTCTCACTACAGTGTTTAAGCAAACACAAAGGTAAGTTCATTAAAAACACAGAAAAATGAAAAAAATGCGGAGTAATTACAAGCACTAAATATTTTGCTATGAAGCTTTTGAAATCTATTTACATACATAAATACAAGTAACTCTGTTGATGCAATCCTTTCAGGACAAGGAGAAAAATGCCAAGTGATTGGTACTGACCAAGCAAGATTAACAAAAATAAAATATGAAAATGTTACGATGCAGGAAAACAAGTAAGTGTTTTGCTCAAATAGAAAAATGATCCACTTCTCCTGAATCTTCAAATACACCAATGGAAAAGGTCACCCAGAAAGCAGTAATGAATGTTTCAAGAGTGCAGGCAATTCGGAACACTCTGACAAAGACTGTGGCCCATTTGGAGGAAAGGGTTTTTCTCCTTTCCAGCAGATAATTTGGCATAATTCTACAAATGAAATCCTTTGTAGCAGGGATGCACTCTGCATCTGCCTCCCCCTTGCGCTAAAGCTCCTGTACATCACCCTGGAAGTGTAGCAGGAACTCTTGAAGTGAGCAGAAACGTTGTCTGAGAGCAAAGTTTGAGGCCTTAGAGCAAATGAGAGCTGGTCCCTATATTTGCTTTAAAATTGTTTGATATGGCTGCATCTGGACAACAAGTTGTGTCTTGTGAAAGGAACACACAAGCTGATAGTAAGGACTGCCATTAACTGCATTTTGGTAGGGGAAGGTATCTAAGGCACTCTGCTGACTGCGACTTGCAAACAGAAGCACAATAGTTCTTTTTTGATTCCATTCAGCTACTGGGATGATAAAACTATATAAATATATATATATTGTATATATATAAAAATATATACTATAATTTGGAGATGCATGAATGGGGGAAATCTTTTATCCAAATGTCCTCTTTCTGCCTGTTGAGTGCTCTTAAGATACGACATGAGAGCATTTTTACAGCCTTGAAGATCTTTGCTGTCCTTAGTGGGATGGGTGCTGGCTACAAAAATAGAGATTTGAGTAAACTGTGGTTTCTCATAAGCACTTGTGTGAATACACTGAAACCCACAGTGATTAAACACACTAATTCCAAAGGATAATGGACTTAGATTTTCCTCTGTAAAGAGGGTGCTGCTTTGTGCTGTGCTTGGCATACACGGAGAGTTTAGACTCAAAAGTTTAGTTGCTGGCAATTATCAGATGTGAGACACTGGGAAATCCCAGGGTTTTGTTACGTGTCAGTAAAGACACAGGGTAAGTAAGTGTGGTGACCAGTTCTGCAGTTTCTCGTCCTGTTCACAGCAGGGAGCGTAAAATTAAATTTCACCTTTTGAACAAGTGTAAAGAAAGTAGATCTGTAGACATAAAAAAAGTTCAGTGTTAGATCTAATCTCCAGACTAAGAGATGCCAACTCCCCATTCTTGTAAATCCCTGACTGTTTAGTTTCAAAGGTGCGTAGTACAAACTACGGGCTAAAAGGGGCAAAGGGCTTTAGCAGAAAGCAGTCTGTGGCGACAGAGAGGCCTGGGAGAGTACTAGCCATATCAACCTCATTTCTGCCACTGGGCGGAAGTCACCTGGCCGTGGCAGCCCTGCCCTCCACGGTGAGGCATCTGGCTCCTCTGAGGTCCTCTCCTCTCCCTCACTTCTGGGTTCACGCTCGCAGTACTATGCACTTGGGTGGTCCAGTCACAAGGCAGATGTGAGAGCTGTAGTAAGTGATGATTTTAAGTGCACAGCGACAGAGAATGTGTAAGATGGATTCTGCAACAGAGCTACTGTTTAGTGATGAAGGACTTTTTTTTTAGGCTACTGAAGAGGTGAGATTCCAACTAGCTGAATGTCACAACAGGTAGGGTCTCTGTATTTCCTTATTGAGCAAGGTCTCCATATTTCCAAAATATATTTTTAACTGTTCTGATAGAATTTTGATGTTTTCTGCCTTTTTTGTTCAGAGCAAACTCTAGAAAATGATAAAGAATATTATGCTAAATGAAAAGCACAAGGCCGTGCATGTATTTTAACAGAATCATTTTTAACTTTTGCTGAGATCTCTTGAAACACTCCCTATTTTCTGCACAAAAATGACCTTACTGACAATGTAAATTCTTCAATGTGTAACTTTTCAATACCAAAGTGCTATTGCATCTGACTTAAACAAAGAATCAAAATCATATAAAAAAAGAAAACTTGAAAAACAAATGGTTTTAAATAAGTCCAGCTGTTTTGCTGCCTGCAGCCAAGGATCTTTTTAATTTGAATCCTTTTAATTTTTTTTTAACATCAAACACTGATCTGAAGTCCTGCTTTCAAATACTCTCTGAGTTGACCTGCAATTGTTTCACTCATTTAAGAGGTACATTAAATAATAATCATCTAATTTGGAACGCATACGTGTCAACATCAGCAGTTTGTAATTAATGAGTAGTACAACAACTGCATTCAGACCAAACCCTCAAATAAAATAGTGCCATAAACTTTACAGTGACATCTGATATGTTTATGCTGTAACGATGGGCAATGATGACAACTCTGTATTAACATGCTGTTAGTATAAGCCTTGCATATTTGTTACAGGACAGAATATTGTGAGCGCCAGTTTTAGATACCCTTCCTCTTCCCTTAGAAAATGGTGACAGAGGAACAGTTAAGGCCCCTTCTTTTCTATTCTGCTTTCCAGATGAGCTTGACAACCCTGTTCAGTTCAAGTTATTTTGTGATGCATGAACTGATCTATTTTCCAGTGCACTGGAACGTGGCTTTTGTACTGTGCAGAAATCTTGGCTCTGCTGAGCCAGGAGCAAATCTCACACCAATTCCATCAGAGCCAGGACTTCACTCTTGCCATGCTAGTTGCGTGTTGGCTTTCGCTTTTGAAAGACTAGGAGGCTTCCACTGGCGCTGTTAGGAAGCCCAGGCAAGCTTGGGAGCAGAATGGGGCCATATAGGGATGTATTTAGTTAGGGAATATTGAGTCTGCCTTATGAAATATGTACATCCTGATTACTGATCCTGAGGGTCACCACTGGTGACGAAGGAAGAGCGAGGAAGGAGTAGGGAGAGATGACTCCACTGGGTGGGGAGGCACAGAAATTCACAGGGATTTTGGTGCCTAAATCATTTCAGTGGGAGTTGGGCACCTAAATGCCTTTGAGGATCTGAGCCCAGTCAGCTGAGTAAAATGAGAGTGAGATAACTGTAAACAATATTTCTGGTAATTAGGAGGTCACTTTACCCATCGTTACTCCAGCCTTTTTCAATGTGATAAATTTGACTTTGGCTGCTACCAAAAAAGGCAATTGCTGATCTTTTTTATATAGGTATACTTAAATAATAATAGTATCAACAAATAAGAAAAGTCTAAATATCAAGCATAAATATCAATGAACTCATCAAAGTAGTACAGTAGTTGAAAATGACCCAAGGCTGTAGCCGTTGTATTAAAAAAAAAAGTCCAAGAGAAAAAGTTAAATTAACTCATTGAAAAAGGGGCTGATTCTTTCAGTTGACAAAGCAAGAAAGAAGCAAGCATGATTAAAACAAAAAAAAGAGTAAAATCTTTTTTTTTGCAATTTATAAGGTGCCAAGAGAAATAAAACAAATTAGATGCAAAGCAGGATGAGCTGCATCCTAAAAAAAAAAAACCAAACCAAAAACAACAAACCCAAAACAAAACAAAAAAAACCCCCAGCAATAAAAAATTTCCATATTCTTTGGAATATACAATGTGGTTTAAAAAAAAGGAAGAATGAAGTTCAACATATAAAACCTCTCATTCACAGCATTGCTAAAACAGAAGCGTTCACAGTTTCCCTCTGGGAATCTTCCTATACTTCCTTACAGTTAATATGTCCATAAGATGCAGTAAACTCACTAAGATTTCTTTAGGTTATAAGTCTTAAAAATAGAAGTGAACCGAAACTCTCTTTAGGGCTGTGGAGACCTTAAAGCCCAGGCACGTTAGAAAGCCACTGGCCTGGAAACAGACCGGGTACTTTTCTACCCACCCTCGCTACCTCTGGACCACCAACTCAGGTGTCCTCCTTTCCAGAAGCTCAGCCCTCCACGAGGGATGCTTTGCTGGAGTGACGTCGCTTTGCCAGGGGCTGGCTAATGCATGCCACCGCTCCTGGGAGCGCTGGCTTCTGGAGGGTTTCCTTCTCAAAGTGATGTATGAACATGGCAGGGCCCATAAGCAAGACAGGTGTTTATGGGATTCCTACGGGCACTGGGAAATGGAAAGCACATTAGTCCTGGCCCATAACTACTTAAAATGTATTTAGTATGGTCGCCACACCGCTTCCTCTAGCCTTGCTGTGGTCGCCATGTTAGTGGGGGAGTTGCTGTGGCTCCCTTCTGCCTCGACCACATCACTTTGGTTGGGAAGGTTGGGGTTGAGGAGCGTTGATCCTGTGGAGGCGTTGGTGCAGGGGGGATGAATGCGTGGGGGGGACCGGTCTCCCCCCGAGATCATGGAGAACTGATAGGAGCCGGCAGAGGTTCCATAGTAGAGGTGGTAGGAGGGTGAGCTTGTCTGGAACGGGCTGCCTTGGGCCTGCGACGAGCCGGGGTAGGGAGGTGGGAGGTAAGTGTGGTATCTCGTGGCTGTGGACATGGCAGACATACCAATTCCTATCCCTGAACTGACGGGCGTTGGCGTGTAGGTGAATGCTCCCGGGTAGTGCATCCGAGGGTCAGAGATGGAGGGGAGTGCGGAGAAGGAGCGGTCGATTCCCACCCGGGGGTCACTGAACGCAGTCAAGTCAGAAGCACCTGGATGGTGGGGAAGGGAGACAGAGAACTGTTGAACTGGCAGAACAAAGGTCCACCTCTTCGAGGCGATAACCAACATCCAAACTCTGGTCTACGGTTAACTGAAGCGGTACTGATACTGCCAGAACAGAGCTATCCCTCACCTGATCTCCAATGCAGTCATTGTAGTGCTTATGGATCTGGATGTTTTGGATTAATTTCAGTAAAGCAGCAATTAAAGAGGAGTGCCAAGCTCTTGCCCTGTTTTGTACGTGTATGCGTTTGCTCTTAGAGACCTTACAGCACATGCAATCAATTATTTACACTTCCAGCGTGCCCTTGTCCTCAGCGGGTGGGTGGATGGGAACAGGGATGCAGATCTCAAGCTCCTTGCCCAGCATCACTTGACTCACCAGGGACACTGATGGGGCCTAAATATAAATTGTCCAGCTTCTGCATAGTCTCTCCTTGCACCCGGTTTTATTTGCCGAATCAAATGAGGAAGCTCCATGGTGCAGAGATTGTTCTTCGGGTACACGAACCTGCACAGGCGGGATTTACACAGACAGGCTCAGCCCAGCTGTCAGCGCTTAGGAGCACAGTTCCCCATTGACTCTCAACACTTCCAAAGTCAAGATAAATCAGGTTCACTTAAGGTCTTCGTATCTGGGTCCTTATATATTGTCCATATATTTGTTACTAACTTCTGAAAATCTTGGCTCTAATGAGTATGTAAAAAGGGACAACAATAGTACTGCCTTTTTAAAGCAGAATGATATATTTGGGGGTTGGCCTTTTTTCTTCCTTTCATGTGCGCTAGAAGCCCTTCTCATCCTGCTAAGCGAAATGTTTTATAGGACAGTCAAATTCTGTTCCGCTTTGTCTGACATCAGTGGAAGTATGCCCGGTCCCATCGTCTCCTTCCCTGGTGTGCAAGGATTAAACAAGCGGAGCAGATAATGGCCTCTTTAGGAATGATCTTCTTCATGACTCAGATTAATGGAAGGTGTCAGTCCCTAGAGTTGGCAGCTATGCATGATTAAAATAACAACAATAATAATTAAGAAAAAATCTTTCCAGAAGACAATTTCTTCTGTCAGACAAGACGTAGAGTCTGCAGAAGAGGAGCCATGTGCTGAAGGAAATACTCATGAGAAGAAGCCGAGAGAAAACAAAGCTCTGGGCTCTGACCAGCTTTAAAGCTAGAGCAGACACACTCCAGCGCCAAGTTCTGAAAGCTCATCAATGACACAGCCAGCACACTTTGATTAATTTCTGAAAATTTCTTAGAAAAGCTCTGACGCATGCTGTATGCTTCCTTTTTGAGTTTGCCTTCCATTTTTTTCTGGAAGATTAATGGGACCCCTGAACACATTTCCTTCCCCGAGACCCAGCACCTTTAGATTTAACATGGCAAGATACCCTATTGTATGGAATGGCAGGAGCTTCAGAGTAGCTAAGGTTGAAGGTGGTATCTGACAATCTGCCAGATTTTAAATGGTACTTCCACCATGCAATGCAAAAAATATCACATTTCCATACTGAGTGCATTCACTCATTTGAGGGCAACCTCAGTTGCCACACTGCTAAAGATAAAGCGTGATTAACATCGCCATTCAGTCTGATTCACATATCTACATCTACAAGTACACATGGATCGGGCACCCCCGTATAGGGTTTGAAAATCAAAATAACTGGTAAATATTGATTTCAAACAATTCTGTCAAGAAAAATTTCTTTTCTAAGAAAAAAACTTGATAAAATAATTTGTTTTACTTGACATTTTTGGTTGCTATGAAGAAGACCTTTTTTCATCCTCCGTTTTCTCCACTTCTGCATTTTGCCAGTGGAAAGGAGTGCAAATGGAGGGAAACACAGAGGAGAAAATAAAAACGAGTCTTTTTATTTTAAAAGAGTGTGTCAATGAAGAATGAGAGTTTTTATAGACTTTTTATAAACAAGAAATTTCACATTTTTTTCTTCTGAAAATTCCTGTATTTTCAGCTATCTTTAAGATGTAATTAGCACCCAGACCTAACAAATAATTTATTTTTGCTGGACATCGTCCCTGTGACTCTTTCAAAGCAGGCTCTATATGACAACAATAGGACAGGCTGGAGCACGTTCAAGTGATTCTCTCTGATCTTAGAAGAAGCCCTGAGTATTCAAATGAGAGCAATATGTGCGGCCAAAGAAGATATTTTTGAAAAAGCCGTGTGCAAATTTGAATTATATGGCTCTCATTCATTTTAAGAAAATTCCTGCTATTGAACACACACACACACACATATTGGTTCAATATGTGTGGGTTAGAGGCAGCAGATGGTCAGTTGAGTATGGTGGAAACCAGGGGGGTAGCTTTCACTTCCATGCTATATTTTTATGTTGGCTTGTAAAGCCCTGCAGTACAATTTGACGAAGATGTAACAAGACAATCCAGCGCAACACTTAAAATGTCAAACCCCACCATCCTGCAGCCAGTGTGTCCACCCATAACCTGCTGTGCTCTGGTCTGAATTTAGAGCGAGGGAAGGAAACAGAACTGAAATATCTGTGGCATTCATTTCTTGGCAGATATGATAGCTCTTCAGCACTCCAAACTATTTTTATAGTTCCATACATCTTCAAAGTGCTGCTTTCTCCTCTTTTTTTTTTTCTGTTTTGACAATGTTATGTTGGGGCCCAAACCATATTTCTTTACTCTTTGCACAAATCACAGTAAAGGGTTGGAGAAGGCTTGTCTGCAGTAGGCTTCACTGCAACTGGAGAAAGGCTGCAGCAGCACCCTAGGACATTGCAACTGGTTTGCACTGGAGTCAGCCTTGAGGCTTTGGTGAGGTCCAGTGTAGGGGCACTAACTTTTAGGTACTTACCTGACAGCCGGCTTGAAAGCTCTGCAGTGAGGGTTGTCATGCCGCTAGCCCTGCCGGGTGATATTGGTGTGGCGGGGTGCACGGAGGGGGTAGCAATGGAGCCCAGGTACTGGTAGGACTGGTCATAGGACCATGGTGGAGATGGCTGTACTTGCCTTGTGTCTGCAATGAAAAAGAGACCTATAGGCTGTTTTGAATGATAAAACTTTGCAATCAGGTATGTGAACCAAACCACATGGTGGAAATAGAAACTTAAATGCCAAGATAATTACATTTCAGTTCCATAATCCCCTTTGTCAAGACATCTTCAGATGAACTGCTTTCTAAAATATTATTTGTGCATCTGTGAGTTTTGATCAGTTGATTTTTTCTTGTGAAGCTTTTTGATACTTCACATTGACAGTGGGCAGGGAAAAGCAGTTGAGGAAAAGCAGATTAAGCTTTCCAAGGTGAAAGACTGCTCATTGCTGAGATACATTAGTATTTTGGGCTATGTGTTTGCAGCCCTTTTAGCCAAAAAGGCACATCTTGCATGGCACCAAGGAGACAAAAATACTGAACTGTGAGTGTTTCTGTGCAAGCGTGTAAGTAGAGAGAGAAAAACGAGATGAAAATATGTGTGAGAGACGGAGGTGGAGCCCGAAACTAGTGTCCTCCAGAAGGCAGACTCCTAAGTGGATGAATAGGACTGGGGAATATGACTTCCTCAATCTTTTGAAAATCCCAGGCTTAATGAAATGAGCAGGTATTTTGCACATCTGTTTTGTATATGCTAAATACAGGAATACAATTCAGAGTGATGGGTACATCTACTAGCAGTGGCTGAACTTCAGAAACAGAAAGCCTTACACAAGCAATGGCACTGCTAAGCTGAAAATGCAGACACCCTACAGGTACTGGCTTTCTGTAGAAACTGCTGCTTCTTGGAAGCAAAATCTCAAAACACACAGATGCATAAAACATTTACAGAAAAAGCACTAACCTATTATTTTCTAGCCACATGACTAGTTTGGTTGACATTTGAAATCAGAGATGCACAGCATGGAGTTTGTCTAAACCTGTTGCACCAAAGCAGAAACAACTCTTTTCTGCTTATTTCATTTTTGCAAATGAAGCTGGCATTTTTCAGTGTATAGAAATGTCTAATTTTTGTATAAATCAAAGTGAGAAAGATTCCTCCCCCCCTTACCTACCCAGCAATTTTTTTACTATTTTTAGTAAAATCTTTTCTATTTTCTTCAGCTCTAGGAGCATTCTTCTGCAGCTTCATCTAGCTAATTGCCTTTTTGAAAAAAAGCAAATGTTGGATGAACTGCATTCAGATAAAACAGATATCAGCATGGAAGGAAAATTTCCCAAGACTGAGATGAAGGACTTTGATCTTCCATCAGAAGGTCCATCTGGAAATTATTATTTTGTTGTGCTTTATCGAGATGAGTTTTACATTTTGTTTGTTTCATCTGTTTAGAAGGGAAGATTTATACAAAAGTCCAAGCCTTTAACAAATAACTAGTGAAGTCACTTGCAGAATAAACTAAAGTCTTGTAAAGGCTTTTCTGCTGAGTAACATATTCAAATTCAGATATTACTGATATTTAATTATTTTTCAGGCAGACTTCCTTAAAAATAAATTCAGTTGATTCATGCTGTTTTAAAAGCAACATCCAATCGGACTACATGGACTTCAGTAGAAACAAACAAAAAGACATAGGCACAAAGCCTGTCTTATTCTGAATTACAACATCATCGTATTGTTAATGTATGGTCAGTGTTCATTAGAGATGACAGGGAGACAGATGAGGGAATTCAGTCTCCAGGGATGGAATTAGGATAAATACCAGAAAGCATTGGCAGAGCAAGCATTGTAATGGTATGACACTGTGTGTTTCAGTTCTAAAACGGGGTTAATTAAATCATTACTCCTTTATTTCAGCATGCGATCCCATTGATTTCAGTTCAGCAATGTGACCGAGTACTAGAATCATGCTATGTACGCTGGAGGGATCCCAGCCCGGGGATGGAAACTCCCCAGGCTAGTCCTCCTGCCTGGGAAGCCCTCGATGTGCTCTGCCAAGGCTGACGCCACAGGTGACAGAGCCTCCCCTCTGTCACCTCTCTCTCAAGAACTCTGTTCAACACTGTCACTGCAGAAGCCACTGAACCCCTTTGGCTGGAAATGTTTTATCACCTGCTTCCAGGTGCTCTATTGTTAGGTCTTAGCACTGCAAAGTAGAGGGGAAAAGTCTGCCTTCAGAGAGATCTGGATATGTGTGAAGGGGGTGCTGCCACCCATCCTTGTTTTTCAGGCTGAAAAGAGAGAATGTACTGTCTGTTTTCTCCTGCTACAAACTCTCATTGCATGGTGGGGCAGCTCTGTCTGCCACTTTTCTCCTGTTTCTTACATTGCTGGCTCTTCAGGACAAAAGACATGGTTTTGTCCTGTACCTTGCCCAGCACTCATGGGATCCCGGTCCATAAAACAACGCCAAGTACAATAAACACATGAACAACAGTAAGAAGATGCAGAAAAAGCCGCAGCAGCCGCTGCAGTGGCAGAAGAGGAAGCAAGAGCTTGTCACGGATTTACTAATCGCTGACAAGACTGAACTGAAATCTGGTTTCTTTCTTTTGGTGCTACTAGAATTAGCTTTGTGCTGTGTCCTGACTAGGAACCAGATAAGGGACCAAGCACATGTCTAGTAATATCCAGAAAGAGACTACCGAGGTATGTGACCTGCCTCATCCATTTGCTGCTATTACTGACCTCTGGGGTAGTAGATACAGCGACAGACAGCCCGAGAGACCCCCATTATTAATCTCGTAAGTGAAAGTTCAAACTACCAATCAATTTTCTGTCTTGGTAGCTATATTCCCAATCCCTGTATTTGCTTTTAAAGATTGGCTTTTTGACATCAGACTGGTTAACAAGTTGCATTCTATTCAGTGATGTTAATATAGCGCATTATATTATATACACATATTAAAACTGGCTGTGCTGACTAACCCCAGGCATCACCTTCACAGTTTTTTAATAACAAGTGGAGAAAAGTATCACTGTAATAGCATTTTTATGGCACCATTTCAGTATCAGGAGGCAGACTCGGCTCCCAGTAAAGGCAAGGTTTGCATTTCCAGCAGCTTCAGTAGGATCTGGATCAGGGCCCTCAAATAGCATTTTATTTTTGTGATATCTGCTTTTCTTCAGCTTTCAGGTTACCCGAAATTGAACTGGAATGGGTTCAAATTTGCCACGGGACTAGGCTACACAAACAGGCAATTTCAGAATCAATTTCTTTTCTGCTTTCAAAATAAAGAGGTGCATATCGCAGAAGTTAGTAGCTTGGTGTGGGGAACTGAATGTGTGGCTGAAGTTAATTTGGTGAAAATATGCTGCAAATAAATCGGAGTTGCTTCCCAACTCAGAATATCTGTGAAGAGATTTGCAGGGAGAGCTACATGAACAAAGGGAAATAACAGGGCTTTGGGCCCACACTGTTTTAAAGCCAAACAGGATTCCAAAATCATTTAAAAGCAGATCAAAATAGCACAAAACCTAAGGAAGTTGCTCCAGTTGGTGATCTGTGCCCAGTCCTCCCGGTATTTCTCCCATTAGCAAGTACTTTCCATTTCTGCTTTTTATGGTGTGAGAAAATGTATTTAAAACATGAAAACAGTTATTAATTGCAATAAAACACTCCAGGGCGAGAATTATGGTGCAATAATTCACACCTTGCTGTGTAGTCACGAGCTCTCGGCCTCTAGCCTCATGCCTAACAAGCTATTAAGCAGAAAGTATTGAACCATCTTTCATGCCTCGTCATGTTTTATTGCCACGAAAAGGTTGCGTTCGGCTTGTTTTAAAAAGTTGTAATTAAGCTGTACAAATGTTGCATAATGCTTAATAGTTTAATGAAACAAGCTTTGGTTAGAGGCTTGGCGAAAAAAACCCAAAGCCGGTCTCTCCCTTTCATGATGCTCCCTCTGGTCCTAGTATTTAGCATTTTTCCAGCCATTTTCGCCGTGGAAAAATCAAAAGCCTAACCCGAAGGAGGCGGCGGGCGGCTGCTCTCGCCGGAGATGCCGGCGGCAGCGGTGTATCGGTAGGTGGCAGCGGAGACCTTGCAGCAGGCGGCCGGGGGAGCGCGGCGGGGCCAGGCTGCCTTCGAGACCCGCTGTAAAATAACCAGCTTGAGCATGAATTTTCCCGGAGCCGCCACAGCCCTTCATACGACCTTTGCAACACCTATTAGTCATTCCCACCCCGGGACGCCGCCGGTGCTGTCTAACTGCAGCCCTGCTCTGCACAGTCACTGCACAGAAGTAGCATCTCTCTTCGGAGCAGCTCTGGGCCCAGTGGGTATCCAAGAGCACGGGTGCACAGGAGAGGTGCGTACACCCTGACCCAAGGATACCCTTGCTCAGCAGAAGCGGCATGGCTAAGCAGGGTGAACAACCTGCCAGGCAATGGAGTTGTCCTAGTGTGACATGGGGCATGTTTTGGCTTCCAGAGTTGTTACTGATAGTCGAGTACAAAAAGATAACTCCCTTCACGCTCAGAGCACAGGATGAATGGGTCAAGACCTCAGTCAAAGCCACAGCATATCTCCTGAGCTCGCACAGAGCATCCTTTTGTCTGTAAAACTGGTCCTGAGCATACAGGACACACAAATCACCGGGACATAATAAACATGAAGTCCTGGGATGCTATTTCTATGTGATTGTTTTTCAGAGGGGGCACACGCTTTAAAATGTAAAACAACACCCCCCTCTCCCTCCGAAAGAAAACACTGTGATGCTGTCAGGCACTCAGGAGGTATAAATTAGCAAGTTTCTGTGGGGCTGCAGTGATTCATAGTACCAGCTTAGTAAGCTGCTTGAGATGAGAGCAAAAATGTCTATCACCTCATCATTTCTATGTAACAAATATAACAATCCATATTAGGCTGCCTAAAAGAAAACCCCCACAAGATTTTATATTCTGATCAGAAAATAGTGCTTTTTAGCCATATCAAAAGCTTTAAGCTTTGAATTCAAATCAGATAACAGGTCCCACTTCACCTATGAGCCAAAAGGAAAAATGCTTATGTGGATGAGCGTGGCTTGTGCCAGGCTGGATCCCGCACACCTCTGGATCTGTTTTATGCCCTTGGATCACAGAGGGAGACAGCTCTCTGTGTGTCATTGCAGGTCAGACATTGCTGCCTGCTCCTAGCCAAGAGGCGCTGCGTAGCCAAATCTTAGTATGATACAGCACGTTCCTGGAAGCTTCAGAAAGGAGCAGCAGGATGTGAGTCAGTAGGCCGCGGCGCAAGGCAGGATGGCGGCAGAGCCGGCAGCGGCCCGGGAGGGAGCAGGTATGCCTTTGACTCAGCCAGGCTGCCTGCCTTTCCACCTTCCCCTTCCTGCCGGGCTGCACTTGCACGTGGACTGCCTGCGCGTCCTCTCTCCTCCCTCGCCCGTCTGCCTCAGAAATGACACCTGCCTGCTCGAAAACATAATTACCCGGACAAAGTACAAGTGATTTTCCCAGGCCAGGGTCAGGTGAGACACAAGAGTCAGCCCTGAGTACCGAGCAGCTAATTAACCACTGTGTATGTTGGTGAAAATCCCCCCATCCTCGGCATAGCGAGCTGAAGACGAATTGCGAAATAGCTTCTGCTGTTGCCAGACGTTTTTCTCAAGTTGCAAAAATTTCTGTCAGTCATACGCAACAAACCCCGAAAGTCACATAGCATCAAGCTTTGCAATTCCTCCACCATCCTGGCAAGCACTTTAAAGGCAGCAACTGGCAGAAGACATGGGGTGAATGAAAGCTGGGATTAGTTTACTGGTGTCAAACTCAGAGGCAGACAAGAGAGAGTTGGATCCTTAACTGCTTTGAAAGGCTTTTCTGAGTCTGGGATTTGTCCATCCCCACCCCCCCGCCAGTCTGATTTGCTAATCTTTCCAAAGGGAAACAGTTTTTATAGTGTGACTTTCCCTTCCTTTGAGTGTAAGGCAGGAATGGTCTTGATTAGACTTGTTCATTCAGAGAGGTGTCTTGCTTAATAGAGGAAACGGACTATGAGCACAGAAATACTCCTTGTAGTTTTGTGCTCAGGAGAAAGATGCTGCCTGCCTAAAAACTTCAACCTTCCCTCCTTCCCCCCTTTGCCAACATCTCTTAAGTGCCTGTCTCTGCCTCTTCTTCCTGCTTGCTTTCTCTCATTCCGCCCTAGCCCCAGAAACTTCAGTTGCAGGTGTGAGCAGCACAAGGGATGGTGATACAGTCCTTCATGAGTCTGACCTAGTCTCTCTCTGAAGGACGGCATCCAAAATGACTCAACCTCCCTCCTTTGCTCAGGACCCAGCAAATCCTCAGCCTAATGCAGCACCGTGAAAAGGTGTGTCATCTCCCGGCAGCTGAAAGAATTAGTCAGTAGCTTAAATAAGGGGGACTTTCCAAAGGACAAGTTCATCACTGGCAGCAGCAGCAGCAGCAGCAGCAGCAGCAGCAGCAGCAGCAGTGGCAGCAGCCGCACAAGGCTGGTATTCTCATACCTCTCAGCGCTGGAACATGAGGAGCTGGAAAATTACAGAGCAAACTGTAAAATTCCACCAGCAGCTACTTCACCCTGCAGGGTGGTTTCCCTCTGTGTGCCAGGCTGTGGAAACCACTGTCACGCCACAGGGCCACCTCCCAGTGCAACAGCTGGGAGACCTGCACGTTTCATAGAGGTGGGTGCGAGCTCTGATTTGCCCCCAGGGAAAGTTTTTCAAAGCCTTCTAATTTCCACTGGAAATTTATAGGAGATGAGCATTCACTCCTCTCCGTGGCCTTGAAAAGCCCCTTTTAGATTGCTAACAGGTGACAGGACTTATTCTGGTTGAGAACAACAATGACAGATATGTTGCATGTCTGGAAATTTTTAAGTTGGGGGGTGGGGTGGAAGAGCCACCCAAATCCCCAGCTATTCTCTGGAAGAGAGATCTTTGGCAGCGACCTCCTGCCTCAATGTTTGCTTTCGTTTTATTCCAATATTACTGTGGTTTTGTGGAGTATTGCAAAGGCTAGAGAAGTTCTAGAGGCATTTGAGCCTCTAAAAAACCTCCTGTGGGATAGGAGAATGAGGGAGTTTCTCCACACTGAGGCATCACACTCAGGAGAATAAAGGAGAAGAATACCAGCCTCAAGCAGAAACCTTTCAGAAAACAGTTGCTGAGTCTGTTTGTTCTGGCTGTGGTGCTTGGCATTGATGCAGAACTTCCCAAAGCATGCTAGGTGCTGCATGGACATACAGGAGGGTACCAGCCACTGAGAAGGGTCGAGCAGATAGTAAACAAGACCATGGAAAACCACAGAGAAAGAGTGGTGCTATTAGGTGCTAGGTGCAGAGCACCAGTTCTACTGTTTGTTCAGTACTTTGCATTCAGTTTCTGTGCATCATCTACCCCCAACTCATCTTCTGTGTTAGCTCGTTTCTTTTCAGCACTGCACTAGAAAGGGTCTTGAGGACAAAAATGATGCAAATCTGTCAGCACCTTTGAGGATATCAGTCCTCCAGTGCTGAATGTAGCGAAAGACTGGAAGTCTTATATGAAGGTTTTTTGCTAGCTTCTCTTTAGAAATAGATGACAGGGAAGGGAGAAAAACAAACAAGTGCATCCTAATGGTTTGTTTGAAGTTCCTTAACTCTCTTCATGTCCATGTCAAGAAAGTCGGTGCTCCAATGATAGTAAGATACCTGGAGATGATATCAAAGGCAGCAGGAGAAAGCACCTGTTCTAGCTGTGTATATTCTAGGGATAGAATGAGGAGAAGTGTGTATTCCTTCAAGTTTAAAGCTGCCTGAATGAGCTGCCTAGGCTAGCAGAACTGTATATGCACAATGAGCCGTAAAGAAACAAGTAGCATTTTAGTAATGGCAACTGGCTGTGGGGAGGTGGTCGGGGTGGGGGTCCCCTCAAAAACCTCTCGGGTCTCATTGCTAACTTGGTGCCAGAATCAGGAAGTGCAGACAACTCCAAATACCGAACTGTGAAAACTCTGATTTCACAATCAACATATGTGCTGCCCTAGCAGGTTAGTACATAAGCTGCTGAAATGAAATATAAACCATCTCTCCTCCTGAGTAAGCACACTCCTTCTGGGCTGGCGTCACTGCTGCTTTGAAGAACATGATGGCATTATGGGCAAACTGCAAAGTCTCTGGGTGCCAGTGACACACAGAAGTTGGAAAGCTGAGTTTTGCAAATTAAGGATGCATTGTTCTTTGTCTTCGGAGGTATGAGTCACCCTGGAGAGCTGCAGTTATTTGTTCAAGAGGGAGACTCCATTCCACCACCCGTCCTTCTCTTCCCTCCCTCCCCACATCAACAAGGAATGAAGTAAAAGAATTCAACCTTGACCTTCCACTCTTTTGGCTCCCCTGGAGGAGACTTGCCGCCAGACTCGATGCTGCTGCAGTGTTCTCCCCTATCTCTAAGTGTACTGCTAAAGCACAAAGTGAAACAGTGAGGAAATCAGGGAGAGATACCATGCGAATGTCAGCAGCGAGCAGGCTTCACCCTTTGTCCCGCTGAGCCCAGTCTGGGAGGTGGCGCGATGTAGAGAGCCCCATGGCCCAGGCAGAAGGAAGCCACTACAAGCACGTACGCATGTGTACATGCGCATACGTACATGTACATGCATATACACTTGTCTACTTGCTGTATGGCACTGCAGTTTCCTCTAGCTTCAGAGGCACGAGGGAGAGAGCAGGTTGTTGTACTGCTGCTGGGAGGGCATATAATCTGTGGTGACCTGCACAGGGACTAGGGGGTGGGACCTGTTGGAGGAGTTACTGCTCCCTTATCCATCTAGGTAAATCCACACCTAGAAATCACATTTTTAGGAGTCCGGAGGGGAATCGCATGGGGACTGTGGCAGCAGGTCAGAGACAAACCTTGCCGGACAACAGGGCACCTCTGTTCCTGTCCCACCTGTCCCTTCCCCAGCTTCTCCCCTCTGCTGCTCTAGGTCCCAGCTACTGCTCTCCTCTTCGCCTTTCCCTGAACCACATTGGTACGTGATCGCCTCCCAGCTAATTAGTTCTTTGATACTCACACTGCCCCCTGAGGAAGGGTGTTATTGTGATCCTCATTTTAGCAGGCAGAGAACTGATGCATGCAGAAAGCAAGGCTTCGGTTCAGCAGAGCACTCAGGGCACAGAGCTCAGCGCTTGGCTGAGTCAGAGCACATGCGAATAACCTGAGGTCACCCTGGTAGGGAAAGTTCACCCATGAAAACAGCTCGGGGGAGATGTATCCACTTTGTCCTAGTTAGCTCACATCTTGAAAGCAGTCCACCTGAAGTGTAGGGCTCAGGTAGGGTACAATGCTCACTGAGAAGCAGGTCAATTAGCCCATCTCACTACCTTGCTGCTGGTGAGAGCAGCTGCTTTCAGCCTGCCTTGGGCAGGTATATCGTGCCCTGGAAACACAGACACAGAACTAGAGTGCTAATTGTGTACAAAGTATAACGCTGTCTCCTGGTGTCCTGGCTCTTGGGGGAGGATTCATCCCACCTGAGAGATCTACAATGTAGGTGTCTACCTCTGAGCTACTTGTCTAGACTCTAGACTTTATTGCCAGCAGGGTAAAGCAGACACTTGTGGGGTGCAAGTAATTTCATCCTAAGGGAAACATCTAAGCCAAGCCAGGTGGGTGAATCACACCCGATGAACAGCTGTTTCTCTGCCCGATTGCAAAGATACCAGATGACTGTGTCGGACGGAGACACACAAAACACGGATGTCTAAAGTTAGGTGAAATGAATCCCAGCCCAGTTATACCTCCAAAGCTTCTCTTTCATGGGGTGGAGCAAGACCAAAGGAAGTGGAGAGAAACCTCCTGGGCCAGGACCTGGAAGTCACGTTGAGTCACTATTTGCAGATGTAGGATTATCTGCACCTTTCTTTCTAGGGCAATACCCTCCATGCCTGTGGGCTGGACCTGACTCTGCTAGTCCTGGGAGGGGATTGTTGATACCCTGGTGCCTGGCCCCAGAGCCGTTGCCTGAATGGGACTCTGCCTTTGGGTGTTCAAAAAGGCAGTCATGAGCTCATGTCACAGCGAAACATTTCCTAGCTGTGTGTCTACATTTCAAGACAATTAAATACGAGGCTGAGAGTTCCTTGGATGGATTATTCCCACTGGAAAACCAATGCCATGAAAAAAGGAGCAGAGCTGCATGAGGAAGTCTCTGCAGTCTGCTGGGAGACACGGTGATAAAGAAATGACTACAACATGGCTTCATGTATCTTACAGGTTGCTCCTGATGATGTGAACTGATCACTCCATATTAAAGTTCTTTAGCCTACACATAAACAAATAGTCCCATCAATCTCTTCTTTTACACTTTCAGTGCTCCCTCCTCTTTTTCAACATAACAGTAGTGGAAGGAAAAACTTACTCTCTGGAGCTTACAGTCATTTTATCCAATGCAAAACACTGACCTTGATGTGGACTAATTAGGATTGCAATAGATTATTAATACAAGTTGGTAAGGTGGGCTTTTGTCAGTATAAAAGAGGCCTTTGAAGATAACAGCCATTTACACTTTCATGATCTCATCCCAAGTGCTCAGAAGAAAGCCTATAAACTAATAAGGTAGAATTCATCCAGGGGCACTCTGCACACACAGCGGAATATCACCCTCCAAACTCTTATTCAGGATGGCAAATGAAATCTGCTTGGATTCTTTTAAATTCCAACACAAATCAGGATTAAAACAACTTTTGGTAATAAGCAGATCTCTGATGATCTAAAGGCCTGCTGGTTCATTTTATTGACTTAGAGAATGTAAGTGACATATCAAATGCAACGTTCATACTTTAACAACTGAGGTCACCTTGAGAAAAATGATACTGAGCTCAGTGGTATGAAACCTCTCTCCAGAGTGCAGCTTTGATTTACAAGGTGAAGTAAGGTCTTCTTCATGTGAACATATATTCATAAAGTCAGTTTGACTTAGAACGACACATGAATTTTTTTTTAAAAGGAGGTAACTAAGAAACTTGCTCATTATAGTACTAAACCAAAATGGACTTGTTGAAAACTCTATTAAATGATCTGCTCCTCTAAACTGCCAAGCTGGTTTTGAGGAGATCTGCAAAACCAAAATGGAAAATGAGTCAAGCCCAGAAGTATGTGCTGAAAGCCCCAACTCACTGGGTTGTCAGGGGCATTCAGTCCAGAAATACATTTAAAATACCGTTTAAGAAACGCTTTGCTTCCTTTATGAAATCCCTTGGCACTTGCTGTGTAGCCAAGGAATGCAGCATCCTGCCGTGCGGCGGCCATCACCAATTCCACCCGACCTATGGCACCGACTGGTGGCAGCAGGACGTCTCCCCTGACTCCACTCTGAATCTGAGAGGCCAGAGCAGTGCAGCCAGAGAAAGAAGGATTAAAAGGAAGGTAAAGACTTATCTCCTTGTCAACCCTTCTCCACAGCTGCGGGAACAGGAGTGCTCAAGACATGCACTAGGCCCAGTTCAGCTTGTATGTTTGCTCTGCTGGACATATTTAAATGCTATACCAACTGATTTCAGAGCAGGCTAGATCTAAATCTGAAGGGCAAAAGATACAGGCGGCACAAGCTTTGAAGTTAAAAGTGCTTCTCTCTTTAGTGCTACTGAAGATGCCAAGCAGAAGCTCAGGAAATAAACACACACAGAAGCTGTTGCAGGGCTGAAGCCCCTTGGTAGTCCTTCCAAAGCAAGGTACCAAAAATGAGACCCCTCAGTAAGTATGTGTGGGGCTTTGAAAATTCCAGCAATGCTGCGAACACACACTCATGGAGAGGCGGTCGGGGAAGGGTCTGCCCTGAACAGGGAGGATACGCCTGTGCCACCCATCAGGGCAGTGATGCCTGGAGGAGAACCGGGGGGAACCTGCTGATGCCTCACCTCCAGTGTGCCTCCCTACCCCTTCTCCTAGAGCAATTCCTGCAGAGGACCCAGGACAACCAGGCTACTCAGAAAAATGCACTGTCACCCCAAATTTTGTGTACTGACATCCTGATCATAATTTCTAGTTTGTGTGCAGGTGGGTGCTACCAGAATGGGTGGAGTAAGGAATAACAGTGTTGAAGGAAAATTGTAATCCAGTATAGAAAAGAAGTGTCAACACATGTCAAATGTTGCAAAATGTGCCAGTATGGAAGAAATAAAGTAATTCCCAGTATTAACCAACAAACAGCTGTTGTGTTGCCAGACTGAGAAAGATTTTTTTGGAATAGGAAATGTGTGATGTTTTATACAAAAACCAGTTTTGTTTCACTTTCTATATTAAACATCTTAAAAATTAACCTTTAATATACTAAACACTTCTGAACGGCTTGAAAAGTCTAGCTTGCTATAACTTCTTTTCAAATTACACCCTGTCTGCTCAGAAATATCATGTGAAATTATTGTTCTCTGTCAGAAGTTACAAACCAATGAAACACTGACACATCAAAAACTTTTTAGAAACATAGCTAAACACAGCTAAACTGCACTGAATGTGCTGAACTGAGCACTTTTAGACAACTGTGGCATGGAGAGCAAGATCACAAGTCATCATTATATGCAAAAGGAACTTTTTCCCACTTAAGAAGCTATCTCAAAGGTAAACATAATTGTGATATGTAAGCAACTATTAAATAATTATTTAAGTAAGAGTAAGAGTAAGACTAAACAAAGGCATTTACATTTAATGTAAAAATCCAATGTAATGGCAAGAAACAGGGTTATTGTAGGTTATAGATTTTTGGCTTGATCAGGGACAAAAAAACTTCAGAAATTGCCCTAATTGAAATATTTCTTATGTCTACATTTTCACAATTCTAAAAATTGGCAACATTTTGAAACATTTCATGTATTCTAACCAGAAATTATATATTTGCTGTTGTTACTTTGCTGTTGTTGATATTTTGGGACTGCCAGAGAAACAAAACAAAAAAACCCCTTCATTTATTTGTGCAGCTCTTTAATCTGTTTAAATTAATATGCTGTATTACTCATTTTTTCCCCAACGTGATCCTAAAATGATCGCTTAGCTGCACTCACATTAGTCCCTCCTGCCAGCGAATTAAATATGAAATGGTTTATTCCCCTGTCCTCCAGCAGCTCTTCCCCCATCCTCACATGCTCATTTAGCCAGTCTGAACTTACAGATAAGCTGATGATGAGACACTAGAAGGCAAAAACAGACAATTACCTAGGCAAATGTTTGAAGGATTTGGGCCCTGCGGCAAAAATGCTGTTTACTGAAGACTGAAATGCACCATTTCTACTTAGTACAAGCCAGTGTGTCTGAACTCAGCAGTTCTGGATAGTGGCCACCAGTGGACTCAGAGCAAGGTTTATAGGTGCAAGATAACATCATGCTCCCGTCTGCATTTCATCACCGCAGGGCCTTTTTCTGTATTCTTAAACAAAGGCATGCAAGTACCAACAGAAGTATACTTTACCATCTGTCTTTATATTCACTCATTACATAGTTAATCATTTATTTTTATGCTGAAGACCACCCCGACAAGGTGCAAGGGCAGATCCTCAGCTGGCCTAGTTAGTAGAGCAAGGCCAGCTTACATTGTCTGAAGAGCTGCCTTTTGGTCTGATTCTGCACCTTTCAAAACTCACTGGATACGAGCAGGGTTGCAGTGCCTCATGGTCTCCTTTTTTCCTTCCTACTTTCCTCCTCAAAAGATGTTTTGGGGCAAAGAACAGAGGCTGCAGTAAGAGTGAAGATGAGGAGGAACAAGAACACAACACTGTGTTGCATTTCATGCCACTCCCTCCCACCCAGCCCTCCATCTACCCACCCCCATCTGCACAGTCCTGACGATGCAACCAGTGATGGCACTGGCAAAAATGGAGGAGATTGGGCTAGAAAGCATAGAAAAAGGGCATGAGAAAGCTGCTGAACTGCACCACCAGTCTTTCAGCTGGATGGATGGACCCAGTCACTAACAGCACCACAGCGGTTCTGCTGACTCACGAGGCTCAGTTAGCCTTTGCTGATACATGGCAAACAGGTATGTGGGGATAATCTGGAAGGCCACTCTGCATTTTCAGGCTGTTTCAGCAGTAGGGAGCAAACTCCCGCTCCAAGGAAATGCTCAGCCACATGCCTCCTGTCTGAGTTAGTGAAAAAATGCCATTAACACAGTAAATGGAAAAAACCCTGCATGGGACAGGTCTACAGCCCCTGCCTCCCTCTGCTATCCACTCTCAGTGGGAAGAAGGGCACAACAGAAGGGGCAGGAAAAGGCTCTAATTTAGGACCTGAAGTACCATCTGACCAGAGCAGAGCTAGAAAACAAATCTAACTTCATTTTGACACAACACTTTGAAAGAAATAGCTGACATTACAGTTTCCAGAGGATGCACATCTAAGACATCTGTGCAACAGAACGGGAGGAGGAAGAGTGGATGAAGGGAGACCACAAGGGCAATGATGGACATCCAAGACAAAGATCAGACTCCTGCCTTCAACTCTGGAGTGAGTGGTGTCTGGAGCCAGGCTGATCCTCCATCCAGGCTAAGCTGCTACAGTGCCAGGAAGCAGAGGATCTCAGCCACGCTGGCATCCGAGCCCAGCACCTTTCACAGTCTCTGAGATCTCAAGAAATAACCCCAAAATGCTAGGTGAATGGCACAGGTGCTAGGCATACTGATAAGAAGCTATTAATAGTGCTAACCCAGGTAGAGGTAAGCTTTCCAGTAAGGGTGTGATAAACTAGGTGCCTATCTCCCATGCTTAATCCACCAGGCATGGTCCTACAAAGTCACTGGAGACCAAGCCTTAGTCACATTTAACTGCCAGGATTAAGCTACACTTTCCATAAGCACTCCACTGGCTTTGTTTTGTAAATATATTTTCCCATAAAGAAAAGAGGGGCATGCTGCATCAAGGCATAGGGAACGTGTCTTGTGAGGAGACAGCATTTCCTCAGTCCTCCCTTTTTTTTTTCCTTCTTCTTCAAATGTGAAAAATAAGTTGTATGACAGCCTTTGGTGGAGATGTGTGCAACAAGGCCTTCATTGTCTCAGACAGGTGTGAGATTGGAATTGATTCAGCGCCAACAACCCCAGTATCAGAGCCAGCTCTGTGAGCTGAAAACATACACCAACCATCCAGTAATACCACTGCAGCCAGCCAGAGACTCAACAATTTAAGGCTTAACACACACAACATAAATCAGATGAGGATGTACCAGCCAACCGTCAGCTTCTTGGGCAGATGCCTGCAGACCGTCTGTGCAGATCAGACCTTGCCTGTTTCAGTTATTGGAAACTTTTTTTTTTTCATATAAAGATGAGAGGCTGGGTGGAGCAGCTAGCTCAGACACATTTACATTTGCCCTATCTTGCCCCAACAGCCCTCCTTTGCTTGCTCTTTGGAGGCAGTCCTTCTTGTAAAGTCACTTTATTCCAAGTGCAGGAGGGAAGGAATTACATCTTGGGGAAATGTTTAATGTACAAATACAAAAATCACATGGACGCACACTCAGTATGCACCGCCCTCATGAAACAAAACCGTTCCTTTCCATGGGAGTTTAGGAGGCTCTGAACATGATCAAACAAGCACGAGAATTAACACAGCTGTTTTTCTTTCTTTCTTTCTCTCTTTCTTTTTTTTCCCCATGGATATATTTCCTTCACTTTTCCAGGAAAACCTGTTTTCACACTCTCTCCTCTCTGCCTTTACTTCTCCCACCTGCTTCAACCTAGTCCCTGCTCTACGTCTGTCCGCGTTAGTCACTGCAGTGAGGGCGAGAGCGGGCAGTGCCGGTGGCCTCCCACTCTTCCCCCAGGCTCTGGCACGTGCAGGGAGAGATCCTGCGTGGCACCCCAGCCACCCCGGGCTTGGTCACCTGTGGGTGACCCACAGATGCACTGGTGACAGCTGGGCCCTCCACCGCGCCCGAGGCATCTGGCGAGCCCTGCTCCGCCTGCTTTCTCCCTATGCCCTGGCAGGTCAGTTTTAGCTGCCCTTGATCCCAGCTGCAAGTCCTTCTCCTTTCTCCAGCTCCTCCATCCTCGGGATGCACACGGGGCTCTTACATTTCATAACTCAGACAGGCAGTGCTTGCAGTCACTTGCCGAGCAAAAGGGGGATTGACAGGAGGCTTCCCTGGGCCAGGGCTGTCTCCTGCAGGTCCCAGGCTGGTCCCCTGCCACATCCACCGGGAGGGCTTATCTGCTGGCTGGGCAATGGGAGAGGGCTTGCAAGGGTGGAGGCTGGGGAACGCCATCAGCACAAGAGCCTGGCACAAACAACAGGTATGTGCTTAAAAGCTGAAGAAAGCTGAAAGAGAGTTTTTCAAAAAAGTATTTGCAGAGGAGAGGTAAAAATGACAATATGCTAGTGATCCATTTGTATCTAGGTGAGCATTAGTTGGCAAACCTTGGTTTACACTCACTTGAAATGTCTCCCTCCCTTTTGTGCTGTTCCTTTTCAAGTTAACACAAGTGTTCACTTTTATAATGTATGGCAGAGCAGAACTGTTTTCTGGTGGATATTTTCCCCCATGAACTAATTAATACTGAGTTTGAATTTGCAAATGGTTTTGCATGTAAAATTGCTCATGTATATATAGGTCTCAAGGATATCAAAGAGACTATTCTTTTGAACAGTTATTCACGTGCTGTACTGCAGAATGAGGATCATTGTTTGGACTTGGTATTTTTAAAATTAAATATACTCCAGTAACCTTATGCAATGAGAACTGAAATAATCATAAACATTACACTTGCTCAGCTAGCTGTAAATCATCATTAGACTAATAAAACAAAGCATCGCTTTTGACAGAACATTGTCTTTCCTACAGTCCAAAGAACGTATCAGGTTACAGCAACTTCTCTGAATACTGGAAACTTATTGAAGAATAAAGCAGTAAATGTAACTTGTTGCTATGCAAAGGATTTTTGGTTTCATTGGTTTTTGTTGGCAATGATCACCTGAATTTCATCTGCAAGAAGCTAAGGGAACCTAAACTGACCAGGTCATATCCAGGAGCTTTGATAATTGCAATTATTTAAAAATGCAGAGGATGCAAACTACAATGGTTTATATTCTAAATTGTGCCTAGTGATCAAGTTCCATTTTTGAGTACCTAATCAAAGAAATTTAAAGCATCTCTTTTGCAGAAATTCAGGCTCCTTGAAAGTGCCTGGAGTTGAGCACCAAAGCCTAGAAGCTCTCAGAACTGCCAGTGTTGAACTGAGTATCTTGCCCAACACAGATAAACCAAGTAAACCTCTGAAACAGACCTAGGCATTTACTGTTGGAAATCAAGCCGACCCTGACAGCAAAGCCACAATTTTTTAATGGATCTATTTCCTATGCTTTTGTTTTTCAATGCTTTTAAGAGGAGAGTTGTATAAATAGAATTAAAATGGTCAGACGGAGACAATCATCTATTTGACTATATAATGTGCACTTCCCCACATAATTGATTGTTTTACCGAGCACATCCAAGCCCATTGTTCTTTGGATGTGAACAATCTCCATTTATAGGGGTCATAATATATTGAATACACAGGGAAAACTTATAAATAAGTTTGCTAAGGGTGTACTGTGTACTCAGTCTTGTAAAAAGAGCCCTGTGAACCCTCTAACTGCGTGAGATCATTAGAGAAGATCTGCTTGACGCAACATCTTGTTAAAGGCATGGCAGCAGAAGAGGTGAGGGCATGTCTGCACTTGATGCTTCAAAAGGAGCCCCCTGCCCCATGGATAAATCCCACTGGTGATGAAAGTGGAGATGGTGCCAGTCATCCTGAATGCAAAGCCCCTTGAATGCTATGAGCACCAGTAGCCACTGTAGCCTCCTGCGGAGCCAGAGAGGTTGATTTCACTCCATCCAAATCTAGCTGTCTGTACCAACCCAGACCATGCGGGCTCTGTTTACTGATGTGGGGTTTTCACCTCAGAAACAAACATTTGAACACTAACTTGTGTGCTAGTCTCCTCATTTCCTCCTTCTTTGTTTTGTAGATGGCAAACAGTAAGGGTGTGTGTGGTCACTCTGCTCTAACCCCTCAGCATTTCAAGTTTGGAGAGGCTCAATTCAGTACTTGAGGGAAAAGAATACATTCAGTTACAAAATCAAAGTGGTATCTTCTGGCACTTGGGCAGCAGCATCAGCTGAATAATAAGCTGGTTTCAGTGGGTGTTTGTTTTTAGGGTAAGGAGCTTTTATTTATTTTTTGTTTGTTTTATTTACCATGGAAGGTAATCTGAGCTCTGGTATCAAAACATGTCATGTTCTGCCAAGATGGGATTAAAGACGAGAATGCTATGGAAAGAAACTGGGTTTGTCAGTAAAGAACTGAGATTTTATTTACTGGAGTTTTGCAATCAGTATTTTTAATCTTTCTCACAATTGGGCCATTCAAAGGCCAAGAATATGCTTCAAGGGCCAGTGAGGAATAACCCAAAAACCAAGGAGTAGCTGCCTCAAATGCTGAAATTCTATCAAACACATGGCCACGTGTTGCCATCCAAAGTTCAGGATGGTAGAAACACCTGCCTCTGTAGCAGGTAGGGATATTTGCTTTAGACATCTTCAGCACGCTGATGCCATAGGTGAGATTTAGAGCAGGGCAAGAGAAGATGTAAGCCAGAATTAGGTGTTTCCATGGAAAAGAGAGAGAGCCTGGTGACCCAGCTAATCTCAACAGCAGATAGAAATGTCCCCTGAGGTACAGTGCATTTAAGCTGCCATCCTGAAAAATGCTGAGCCTTCTCAGTTGCGCAGACATGAGGAGGAGAGAAGAGCAGGCAGAAGCTCCACCTCAGAGGGGTGACTCCAGCACTGCTGTACCAGGAGAGAGCTAAAGGAGCAAGAAGTGAGCCTGAGTAATTCACTCTTTTCTCTGGCAATCACAGTAACCACTGAGAGCACTAACGTTAGGTTGGTAACATCAGCGTAGGCACAAGATCCCTGCATTGGGTCAGAGAGTGGCCCCACTTTTGCAATGACATAGCGGAGAAGGGACTTCGGCATACTAAGTCGAAGATGACAAAACCAAACAAACCAGAGAGGATCACTGTGCAAGTTAAAAACTGAACCAGGGATACTTGTCCCTACCTGCAAGCTGTTTCTCTTAGCACTATCCATCAGCTCAACATTGTTCTCATGTGGTAAAAGACATGGACTGATTAATGAAAAATAAAACTGTGTCTGGGCGCAAGCTGCCAAATTTTATAGGTGCCTAAAGATTCAGCTAGACAGCTAGAGAGATTTCCAAAGGCATCTCCATAGCTGTCACTGATTTCTCTGGCCTTAGGTGCTTGAGCACTATCAAAAATCTTGCTAAGGCACCTTTCTGGTGTGCTAAGTTTTCCTAAATAGTTTGTATAAAATCAGGCTCTAAATAGCTTGCCTAAAGATATGCAGAATGACTTTGACAAGGCTTAGAACAAAATACAGATTTCTAAACACCTCAATTTCTGCTTTAAAACCAAGTTCCTTTTCTTTACTTACAGCCATCCTTTAGGATGCTCTGTGCTGAGGACAAAAGGGGGAAAAAAAACCAGAAGGAAAATTTGTGTAAGTGGAGATGTTGCTCGGGGACTGAGAACATATTTGTTGCCTTATCTACTGCTTTTTTTAATCCCAGGAAGTGCCAGGCAATTGAAATATGAAGATTAGTATCTTTTAAATATATCGACACTTGGAAATCTTCTGGATTAAACACCATTACATAACTCTTTCCATTAGTGCCTTAAGTTGATGAAAAAGCTAAACAATTTCAAGCCCTTTTTTTTCTAGAGCTGAATGTGAGGAGGTAGAGGAGGCTCTTGAGCAAGGCTTATGCCCTGGAGCTGGGCATGCTGCCTGCAATGCGGGCAGGTGTTGAGGAACTGGCTTCCTCACCTTGCTCTGCCCCGAGTGGGAACAGTCGGCGGAGGCACAAATCTGTGGCTGAAGGGGATGAATCCTCGAGGTGCACGGAGGGGGCGGCAGGACGGATTCCTGCTGCCCTCAAATGGGAAAAGCCTTCCCCTAAGCAGGTGAAGCATGAGGTCTCCAGTACCGGTGCTGGAGAGCTGGCTGAGCCTGCGTCCCAGATGGGATTTTTTCAGAGAACTGCTGAAGACCTGGTGGTCCAAGTGGGAGTAAGGAGTGCACTGGGAGTTTGCAGACAAAGGTGTAATCTTGTCACTGACATCCGACAGAGCAAAGAGTTGAGAAGATCCCTGAGCCTCCTCCGTCCTGTCCTGGAGAATGAAATGTCCCTTGTTTTGCCTCGGTGAAGCAACAGGTGCAGAGAATTGATCAAATGGAAGAAAATATAGGCCCAGACAGCATCTCCTGGGCCCTGCAGCCCAGCCACATCTTGTGTTCTGCACTTACATAACAGAGCAAGAGCCGTCTTAAATTACATCTTTCTGTCTCTAATAGCCCCCTGGAAGGCTGCCAGGGCTGCTCTGATACCTAGGAACCATCTTCTAATTTCCAGACTAAATTCATTGACGGTCAGTTTACAGAATAACCACTTGTTCTTGAGCCAACACTGTCCTTCAGTGCAAATGGTTCTCCTCCCTCCCCGATGTTGAACCTCTCCATTGCGTTTATTGACTGTAATTATCTTCCCTCTCAGCCTCTGTTTCGGCACGCTGAATAAACCCGGATATGCTAATCTCTTCTTTAAAGCAAAGTCTTTATTCCTCTTGTCATACTAACAGCCCCCCTTTGCACCCGTTGCCACTTGAATTAATTTTTCTTGAACACTGGATAACCATTACTTCATCTGGATCTCACAGGAGATTTTTCTAAAACTTTCTATAATGATATTAATACAGTATCCCACCTATCGTATCTCAAAATAGCAAAGCTGGTGGCCCGCTCCTGGCAGGGAAGGAGGGAAGAGAGGAGATTTCTAATGCTGGACAGAGTGAATTCCTCAGGACCTCTCGTTCCTAGGCTACTGCTAGGTATCACCACCCTTCTCGTGTGTCACAGCACAAGGAGCCCTGCAGATAAGCAAAGTCTTGGCAGAGATAATGTCTCACGGTAACAAAATTTTATCCCTGTCAAAATTAGTATTTGGAGAGGACCCAGATAGCATTATGAACTTTACAAATCAAATGGAAGACATGCCTCTTGCTGTAAGGAGCCTATTTCCACATGGGATGAAGCGACTGAGTAAAAAATGATGTTGAGAGCTAGAGCCAAGAAAAAATGGACACTATGAAGCTGTGAGTTATTTAGTTATATTATGCATATCTTGTGTATATCTTTACCAGACTGATATTTTCTGGTCTATACTATATATTCTGTATATACTATAACCTCACAAACATTCTCCAAGATACATATATGGAAGGTGTTAGTTTCACAGCGAAATGAGAAGTCCCACTTGGCCAGAAATGCTACACAACTTACTTTTGAGCTTCTGCGGATGGCAAGAGTCACATTTCTGTGACTCCCTTTTAGTTTATGCTTTAGAGCAAACTTCCTAAGACATACTCCAGTTTGGTTGATGCAAGTAACTCTGGAAAAAAACAGGAGCACCTGTGCCTGCAGAGCTACAGGATGGATTCAGACACTCTTAAACAGGACGTTTATATATATTTGTTAGTAGGGGGTGTGAAAAAGGAGGGATTTTTCCCCAGACTGGACTTCTATTAGACTCATTGAAAGAACTGTTTTGCATATGCTAATCCAGTTCACATGCTCGTGTGCTCATCTCTTCAGATGCAAGCTGATTTATGACATGATAAACAGATAGCAGCATAAGTCTGCTGCTAATGACACTGTGCCCATTAAAAAGAAAAACTGCTGAGGTTACTCATGGCTTTATATAAAAGTATTATGTGCTGAGCAATAACTGCAAATCAAAGAAACATATTGTACTTTCAGTAAAAAGATATTTTCTCTATATAAAATTTCCTTTTTGATAGAGCCAGTTGGAAACCTTCCATCTAAACAGATTTGGTTTCCAAAATACTTTGGGAAAATATCACTAGTTCAACAAACTTCCTGCAACTTCCTGGTGGCTGTGGCACTCAGGCTCTGGGTCCACACCACTGGGGCGGCTTCACCTCCTGCCTTTTTCCTGCACAGGAGCTATTTGGTGGCTATTGGCATTGAAAGGAGGGGAAAGGAGAAAGAGCATCTCTCCCCCTCACCCAAAGCAGGCTCCTGGCACGCATTCAGCACGTTGGCTGCCTGCCCCAGGAGAGGGGCAATGGAGGGGAGCTACATCAAAGGGGATCTCCCCTGACCGCCGTGACCTGGCTCGTGGTGGGGAAACTGTACTCCAAGGCTGGGGAGGAGGGCTCCCGCACATCCAGGAGAAGCGCCAGAGCCAGGGAGCTTGGCAGCCCTGGCAGTGCTGATTGGAAATGACATACCCGCTGCCAACTCCCGTGCTGCCTGTGCTGCCCATGCTGCCCACGCTGCCCACCAGTGCGACTCACCTCCCGCTACTCTGCTGGCAGGGGGAGGGGGCAGGAGCAGTGCTGATAGGAGGTGTGCCAAGCTCAGGCAGCACTCGCTCGACATGCCCGGGAGTGTATTTTGGGATGGAGAGGTCAGGTGGTTAATCAACTGGAAATGGGATGACACACCATTAAAATGCCATGTACTTGCTCTGCAAGCATGCCAGGTTAAGGAAAGACAGGGAGACCCAGACGTGTCCTAGGTGAACATAAAAATATCAGCATTTAGTGTATTGCACAACAGAAAGAGTTGGCGAGCCCCTAATCTTGAGAGCCTGTTTATCTGTTTTGGCAGGGAGCTACAAGCACGTCAGTATGGATTCTCAAAAGCGCCTGAAAACTACATTTTGCAGCAGTAAAACGCGGAGGCAGAAAGACAGTCCCGTCGAAGCCCGCTCTGCAATGTTGCCCTATGAACACTTCTAACTCTATTAACCTACAGCCTGTTAAGCTGATTTAAAAGTGGAAATATTAAAAATTGGGGCAGGATACAGCCATAGCAGGAACAAAGCCATTTTAAATCCTCAGGCTTAAACGCCACCCTTGACTCCACTCCTGTGTTTCACCAGTTCATGGGAACCCTGATAAACTTGGGCTGGTTTTGGTGGAATGAGATTACGATAGCAAGGACCTTGAAATGTCTCTTAAACAAAGCGTATTGCACCTGGAGGAAGACAAAAGGCTGGCTTGTAACAAAATAATCTCTCAGTTGTTATGTTTCGTACTAAGGCAAAGAGTTGATCTTTAAATGATCTCTCTTGCTTTGCTATCGGTGCTAATTCTGCTGCTTCGCTTAAAGATCTGTCAGCAATTTTATTACAGCCTCTTGTTTCAAGGGATTTTTGACTAGGTCATAAAAGCATGGTCCCAGCTGAAACTTAACATATAAGGTTACAAAATTAAAAAAAAAAAAAAAAGGAAAGAAAAAAAGCAAGCAAGCAAACTCAGATATTTTTAAGGCTATAAAAGCATAAAAAAACCCCAGAAGCACGTAGCTTAAAGTGATTACAATGAATACTTCTTTTCCATAGACGGAAGAAATAGCTTTATTTTATTTATTTATTTATTTAACCTATGGGTAATTAATAAATCACCAGTTGGAAATATTGTTTGGGCTAATTTGGAAAAAAAAAATTGAAGTTATTCAACTGCACATGGTTTTGGATGATATTCCTAACCCCACTAGTTAGAAATTTGTTTATGCAATTTACTAACTCAACATTAGTGCCTCCAAAACAATACCTTCTTGGCCTGATGACTTACACTTTTAAAATATTTCTATTGGACCTGAAAAAAATGATACTGTTAAGGAACCATACAAATTCTTATTTACGTAAAACTCTTGAATTACATATCTACCTACTCTGGTTAGCATTAACCACTGTAAAATCAGTAATTATGTATTTAGTATCTGGTTCAGGCTGGTGTTAGAAGAAACTCAACCATAATATATAGATAGATATATTTATAGTTATTGTATATATAATTTTAAATGCTCACCAAGGGTCTTACTTAGTCTTTTTAAACAACATCCCAGCACAGCTCACATGGCTCTGTCTATTTTCTTTTCCCTCTGTACAAAGGAAGAGGTGAGTTAAGGTTGAAGTGTTGGCTGGTTTGGAGCTTTAACTGAATTTCCTTACTCTGTGCGTGTAGGTCAAATCCTTTGACATTATATGCTTGGTACTGGCACAAAGTAATCTTTCAACTTAAACCATGTGTGATGTGGTGGAAGGTTTTTCTCCCCTTCTGTTCTCCTTTGGTCTGTGAATCGGCTATGGTTAGATCTTTTAAATGAACAGGTGTACTTTCTCCCTCCTTGTGATATGAAAGAAGCATAAAACTCGATTATGGCAATTTATGGTCTCTTAACTTGCTTGGACTTGTATCCATGACAAAAGCAGCTTTATGCTCAAATTCAAGTCTTGGTAAAATAGGAAGTTAAAATTAACCTCAATCCTTTTATAGATGAAAACCTCAACAAATAAACAGTGGTTTAGTGGCATGGCAACCTGCCCCTTTAAATCCAAGAACTAGTCTGAGATGTCTATTTTGAGTTAGTTTTGTTTTTTTAAAAAAAGATAATTGGACTTGGATGAATAGAGGAATAGCCTGTGATTCATACTGGTGTGAGTTAAAGCAAAGTTTAATGCTACTGCTTGGAAGTTAACAATGCATGGGATTTTTTTGCCTTATTTTATGCCTGTATATACATAGGCATAAAATATATATGCCTGTACACTCTTCAGTGAGAGAGTTTCAGTAGAAGTGTTTCAGGATACAAAGATGTGCAGATAGGTACAGCAGTGCTATGGAGCAGGTCAGAAGTGTTTTGGTTTTGGGGGCCTGCGTCCTGATGTAGCGCTGTTTATTAAAAATAAAAAAAAAGATAATATCCTGACTCCCTAGAGGTCACACAGAAGGTCAGCCTGAAAACCACTTGTCCTTTCAACACAGAAAAAAATGATGGTGCTGGAGCTCCTTCCCACCCTAGCCCTTTTCCACTGCTGTGATAGCGTGACCCTGAAAAGATGAGCCCTAGAAATTAAAAGGCGTCTGCAACAGAGACAGACCCAAATGAGGGAGGCTTCAGTTTGGGGTTTATTTTACTGATAGCGACTGCAAGCCTCAACAAGTTGCTCAATGGATAATGCGCACGTTTCAGAGGCAAGGGGAAAGGGGAACTGGGAGAAAGCAGCCCAAGAGGTGGAGAGGAGGGTGTCACTGAGGGACCGTTAGCAGCTCGATTGCTACCATTTTCTGAGCTATGTCCACAAGTGAAACACATTAAAATCTTGTTTGCAAAGAGCAAAGCAGAGCAATGTACTAAAACTATTTCTGGAGTGCTGAATCCCTGGCTGAGCGTGAAAAGCCCATTGCTCTGAAGTCGTACAAGCAAGGGACTTTCACAGGGAACTAGGGAAGAGGGATACTTGATGTTAAACCCGATATCCTGCTAAGCATATAGTGTTCCCAAGAAGCTGAAGAATGCAAGTCTGCAACCGATACCTCCACCCACGTAGCTGCTGGCTGCTGAGTAGCCATAATAATATGTGCGTTTTCTTTTACAGGAACGGAGCTGTGCACAGAAGAGACCCAGCGTGGTTAGCTTTGCAAATCAGAAAACTACATGAGGGGACTGCCAGGGGCTGGGAGAGGTGCAGGACTGGATCCTTCACCTGAGCTGACCTGGCATGGCTCCAGGGAGGGAAGGAGGTGTGCGGTCCTTCCAACTGTCTTTTTGCCTGCCTCTTTGTACAGTACAGCCTGTGGCAATGTGTTGATTTATTTCCCATGCTTCTTAAAAAAACCGGCTTCTGCTCACAGCAAAGTCAACAGCACATTTGCAACAGATCTCATTAAGTCAAAGACCTTCCTAGCCCAGCCCTTGAATAAAAGGATGTAACAAGTGTTTGCCTTAGGCAAGCGATGACCATTTCTGTACGCAACAAAGAGTACCCTGGTTTTAAAAATAAATGCTGAAAAAAGATCTTATTCCAATTCGTGGTAACTATTTCTCCCCAAAACCCCAGCAGAGAACCTCGACAAAGGCCATTTCATTCTGGCTGGAAGAATAGAGGAAAACTCCATTAGGAACAGCGTTTGCTAAACCTAATACTGTCCCACACCCTCCCTTTAGGTACACCTCCCTGTGAATCTGCATTTTGACATGCATTTTGCAGAACACGTATCAGCTGATGGTTTAGTGACCTGATTCCCTGCTCACTGAGTTCCAGCTGATCCCAGGAACAGAGTTGGTTTTCGCAGGGACAGACTCAGCTCTAGCAGTGGCAGATAAGATGTCAGGCTAGATGACTTGGTTTCATTGGCACCATCTGAGCCTGAGCCTCAGAGGAAATCAGACTCCTGAGTCACTGTTTTACAAGTTTTCATTCAAATAAAACCCACTGGATAACCACCGGCCACAGAAATACACTCAAACCAGCCTACCCATATTAACGTCTTAGCTCTAAGAGCTCCTCTTCAGTGGACAAAGCACTTTGCAAAGCTTTCTTTGCTATTGCCTTCCTGGGAAATGACAAAGTGAGGCATTGACGGTATTTCTCTCTCATTCAAGCACACAATGTAATTGATAAATATCCATTGGGAAATATACCTACACATAGAAAAAAGCCTGGCATAATGCATCTTTGCAAGAAAACAACAACTTTCAAGATGTTATGGTACCATAGGTGAGGTTAACAAACACCATGAGCTGTACTGACACTGGGAAGGTGAGACAGTACAGGCCCCTTAAAATCTGGCAGGTCTTTAGAAATACAGACATATGTTAGGAAGCCCCTCCTTTCACTCATTAAAGGCTCTCACTCATTAAAGGCAGCCAAGGAGAGTCCAGAAGAGATGGAGGGATGAGGGGGCAGCACCTGCGAGCCCCCGCGCTCCACAGGCTGGTGGGGTGGAGGTGGGCGAGCCGGGGGAGGATTTCAGGTACTTACCCTGAATCTGACTCTGAGGCTGAGGGTTAAAAGCAGTGGTGTGGTTCAAGGAGGCTCGTGGGTTGGGTGTGGGGGCTGGGTGGTGTGGGCTGACCCTCATGGCCGTACGACGCAACTGCTCCAGTTCACTCAGGCGCTCTGAAAAGGACAAGCTCCCGGGCTTTGTCTGCTCATCTATTTTCTGACGATGTCCTATTGTGGGAGGGGGGGGAAAAAGATCAGAAAATCTCACTGATACATGAGGTCTGTTGATTTATTTTCCTTTTTAAAAATTTTTCTTTTTTTTATTAACCCCTCATCCACTGGCAAAGTACCTAACCAGCTAGCGGCCATCTGAAATAAAACTGAAACTACCTCTCTGTAAGAGCAGGAGACACAAGCAAGTCATGCATTGTAACTGTATCGCGGGGCAGCCCGAGACATGGCCCAGTCTGAAGAACCAGATCCACTGAAAATTGCAGTGCTTCTTACACCTCACACTGGGAGAGGAGGCATTTTTAAAAGAGTAGTCTGCAAAGGTGAATAAAAGGAGGAACTTCTAGTGGCCCCTGTGCTAAACCTGCACTGGAGCAACTGATGAAAAATTCAATCCCAGATTGTCATAAGGTACCATAATTAGACAAGTACTATGGAGCTATAAAATAACAAACTCAAACAAATCCCATTTTTGGATCCTTTCGCAATGGATTTACAGACAGGAATAGGAAAGAAATACCAGAAGCTGGCAGAATTGCAACTGGAGTAATGAAGTCTTAGTGGCATCAGGAGCTTCAAAAACATGAGATTCCACCACACATCCAACTGTAAGAGAGTACATGCTGACATTACAGCATTGGCCAGTGCACAGCAGACTTGGCCAGCACTCCCCAGGGCAGCCCTTGGAGCATGGTCCCCATGAAGCTCCGGTCCTGTGGCCCTGCAGGGCTGGGAAGGGACAGGGAAGGTGCTGGAGAGGCCCAACTCCAGTGCACCATCAAGGCACATCCAGATTCAGCCAGAAGGGCAGAGACATATCTCATCACGGGCAAGACTGGTTTCAGGATAAGCCTTAGCTAACAGCAACAAGTGGTATGCAAGGACTAAGGTAATGTACTTCTAACTGTTGCCTGTGGCTGCTCTCTTCTCTGGGATCCTTTGTGTGCCAATGTGCAAGCACAGAGACTGCACACAGAGCATCCAAGAGAGGCATCTCGTCTGCTGGAGCACTTGCTCCTCTGGCAGCCGGGACAAAAGCAAAAATTTTAAATCCTCTTTCCACCTTCTTAAGAGTTAACCTATTGCCACAACTTTGCAAACCACTTTTCTGTCCATTGGTTTCCAGCCCTATGAGATATCATTCAAAAGTGGGGTGTCGTATCCTGGAAGGCTGCTGACACTACGCTTTGGGGCTGAAATGGAAACCTCCCTAGCAGACCTTTGTTTGGTGAAATGTCTGAAATGGGATGGTTCAGCAACAATCCCAACCAGGTGGAATCAAAACTTTCCTTTGTAATTTTCCCTCATCCGCCAATAGGGCTTTTTCTTCTTAAAGATCACAGAAAACAGCCTTTCAGCAGAAAGCCCAAAAGCAGACTGTCACTGTCACACAAGCTGTCCTTTCAAAGGTGCTCTCTGCAAATGGAGGGCAAGATACTGACTGCAATGAGTCCATGAGGAAATATCCTCAACTCACCTGTATTTAGTCAATGGAGTAGTATCCCCAGCTCCAAAAATGTAATTTTTATACCTTCTGCTTGGGGACCTTCTTGTGGAGCAGTGAATGTCATCGTCCCACCTTTTCCCTCAAACCCAATCCCATTTTTGCACTTTGCATTTGTCTCAAGAAATCAGCTGACTTGTGAATCTTTGTGGCTCATCCCTTCCCCTTTCTTTCTGCAGGGCACTGCTACCCTGATGGGAATGCATGTCAAATCTAGCCCAGAGGTCAAACATCTTTTCTTCTACTTGTTCTCTTGAAGAAGGTGGCATTATCCTTGGTTTCTGCTGAACACCATAGTTTGCTGTCTATCTGCTCCCAATTTTCATTTTCTTGTCGTGAAGAGTTGCCTTCTGCAGCTTTCTTTGCATCTCCATCCTCCCCACAAGGAGGTGGCCAGTGCTGTTCCTATGGCGAGTCCTCTCTCAACTCACGTCTACAGCAGTGAAACAGACTGGCACAAAACTCCTGAAAATAATCCACCATGCCCTATTCCACATATCCTCATAGTATTTAATACATAAACATTCATAAACATCCAGCTTCCAGTTTTGAGTATCAGTGAATAAGCAGCAAAAGGTCTTTGAAGGACTTTGTATACCCCTTACTCTACAGAGCACTCTTTCAAGCCACCCTAACAGCTCAATCAAGACACAGGACCATTTTATGCACTAAAAGGAAAATGTGCATTTAAAAGCAGTTCTCAGTAGCTGCATTTCTAAAATTAAATTTTATAACTTGTATTATGATTCCAAATCACAGTGGCTCAGCATTTCTTCCTGTTGCCAGGCCCTTTGGCACAGCTTGAACTGTCTCAGATTCCACACTGTGCCGTAAATTATCCCAAGGGGGGGGGGAATTAAAATATAAAAAGACATATTATATAGTAGCGGTTTCATCATTAAAGAGTCCCATTAAGGCTTCAAAAAAAAAAAAAAAAAAAAAGGAGAGGAGAAGAGAAGAAAGATGAAAAAGACTTTTATCTGACATTCTAGTTGGTCAAGAGCAAACGCTTCATTTGTCAGCAGTGCAAAGCTGGACGCTGCCTCAAGCCTTGGGCTTCTAACTCTGGACTTGAACGCAAACACGTGGAGTCATACAAGATGTGTAAAATACCTCATACATTTGGATTATTTTAAGCTTCAGCAGGCTGAACCCAGGGCTTGCAGAGCCAAGAGCCAGGTCCTTCCAAATCCATCCTCCTGATGTAATTTATTCCTAATGTCAAATTCCGCTCAGACATCTCCTGCTTTAAGTGAGTGCACCAATGCCAAGTTTGACCTCCTGCTACCCTACTTTCCCCTCCTACCTCCCTGGTGCTGCCCACCCGGCATCTGGAGTTTTGCCTGCCTGGCACAAAACCAAGCGTCCCAGCAACGCAAGCCGGTGTGCTAGCAGCTTCACATGGAGGTCAGCAGTTCCTCTGAAACCAACAGGACAAGGGTTGCATTAAGGCTGGTGAGGCAAGAATTAACTTTCCTCTTTGAATCTAGCTCAGGCACTAAATTTGTGTCGAGCTGGCACAATGCCGGCCAGGGCAGACAAACCCGAGCTTGCTCCAAACAACCCAGCTCGCAGCCAGCAAGCACGGCAAATTAACCCAGGCACAGCATCCTCCCAAGGTCACTGCGGGGCACCCTGATCCCAGGCCAGCTCCTTCCAAACTGATGGGAGTATCTCTGAATGTCTCCACTGCGCATCTACCAGGCAAAACTCCCGGACCCCGCCACCCTGCGCTGCCCCAGATCACCCTGCTGAACCCGAGATCTGCCTCATCCCTTGGGCTTGTGGAAATCCCACTCATGTCAGTGCATTCGGGGAGGAAAGACCAGCGCCAGCAGGTTCCTTCAGAGGGGAACTCTGCTGTTGTTTTCATCCATATGCTGTAAGTTTTGGTGGGAACTACCTAGAAACAATGTCAGGCAATAGTCACCTCAAAATGTAGCTCCAAAAGTGGCTCTTTTCTCCCCAGAATTGCTATTTCACCTTTTCTCCCTTGCTGACTGCTGCAGGTAGCAGCACAGAACCCATTTTGCATGAAGGTCTGCAGCAGGAAAGTAAAGAACTGTGTCAGAAAAATGTAACAAATATAAATGGTTTTCCCAAGCCACTATAAATGCACAGGCAGAGCTTTGCTAGGGTGACTTGTATTTTTGTGTTTATTAGCTTTACTTTGAAGTTACCCTCTAAACACCGTGCTTAAAGAGCAGGGAAGTTATCCTCGGTTCACCCCTGTAAAGCCCAGGACTATTATTATCCTCCTTTTATAGGTGGAGAACTGAATGACAGAGAAATGAGGCGATTTGCCCATGGTCAGGCAGTGACCCTGTGGCAGATGCTCGCCTCCCAGCTCAGTGCAGTGACCACAAGCGCAGGCTTCCCCTTCGCAGGAGAGCAGTGTGATGCAGGATGAAAAAGAGCAGCAGGAAGGCGCTTGGAAACTGGTGCAGCTCTGCTGAGACAGCAGTTTGGCCACAAGGATCTGCCACGAAACTTGCAAATCCGATGGGACTTTATGGAAGTCAGTCAAACATCCAGCTGTTGAATGAAGACGACCTTGGCCCAGAGCTCACAGAGAGAGACAGCTTGCCACGAGACAGCACCACTGTCCTCTTTCCTTCCCCACATCCTCAGACTTTTTGTCAAGCATCAATTTGCAAGTACTAGCAGAGGAAAGAAAAGGGCAGCATCTTTTTCCCTTGGGTTGCAGGGTCAGTGTTTGAGACACTGGAACAAATAGGACATCCAGCCTGCTTGGCTAAACCACAGGTTTTGGGGGCTTTTGGACATTTTTTAACTTATCCCTTTCAAATACTGTCTCAGTGAGGCCAGGTGGATTTTTTAATGCAGAATATTAAGCAAAGAGGGCAGAGAAAACATTAGCTTTTCCGATACTTTTACAGCAATGCAACATGAAAGTGCACTCCCTTTTAATGGGAGGGAAACGCAGTTTTATAGACTTTAAGAGACCGTGGAGCACTCAGCTTGGCCCGTGGCCATCTGGTTGGGGCTCTGGATGTGGAAACAACAAGAACAAAGTGCCTTGGCAGCCCCCATTTTTGTTCACATCGGGCACTCATTGGGAATGATTGCTCGGTCCAGGTTTCACACTGCAGCCAGCCCCACGGAGACGACAGCAGCACTCCAGGCTGCCTCAATGTGCCAGGTGTCCCATTAGTTCCTTTTTGGCCTAGTTTTTAAAAGTGTCACTAGATGCCTTTCAGGTTCAGAGGGGGAGAAGCAGGTAAAACAGAGGCTAAGGAAAGGCATGAGGCCATTGGTACTCTCATTCTGCCAACTGAACTTACTGAAATTCCTGTGGGTACCCAGGACCGTTTTACAAGTAAACACTGCTGGAATGGATTAATGGACATTTTTTTTCCTTTTAATCAAGTCACAGGGTGAGTACACTCTTCTGTTGCTTGCTCTCATTCACTCACAAATCTGACTATTTGGAGCTCGTGCACTGGGAGGTACTAATGCCCGCAAAAGATTGGGCTTGGGGGACCAGGTGCCTGATGGAGACTCACTGGCTCATGGCTGCTGAGCATCCTGGCTAGAGGCAGACCCAAGCAGAAATGCCACAGGTTTTCATGTGTATTACAAGTTTTCTGCCCAAAATGAGCAGGTTGTACTTGCATGGAGATAGTATAAGGGGAGTTTAATTAAGCGGAGCCCTTTCTCCCCGAGGGGAGCAGAATACCTCTCCCTCTCCCCTCTGCCCCACCTTTTCCCAGGTAGAAACGGAAACTTTTCACACCCAAGAAGTGGATTATACACAGGAAAATACAGCATCTGGCCAGACATGTGGCCAGACTTTGCCGAAGTAGGGAGTGACTGATGAGACCTGACGCTTTGGTTTAACGAAAGCTGGCTGCTTTGGAACCACATTGGACCTTGATCCAAGTGTCTCCTCTTTTCAGGGCTGTTTGTGTTCAGGGCTTTGGTTTGGCTCCAGCTCTAGTGGGGTAGAAAATAAGCCATGTTTCATTGTGTCGGGTTAATAAAGTGGTAAACATTGTTTTGTGCCATGGAGCTAAAATAAATCCAATTATTTTGTACATATTGAAGGATGAGAAGAAAATATACTCTTTCACATTATTCTAGGAAGTGAGCACACACTATCTTTAGTGCAAAAAATGTTATATTCTTGTAAACAAAAGTGAATTAAGGCATAGCGCTTCTATATTACTACCAAACTGGGAAATGCAAATGCTTGAAAATTAGCTATTCTGCTTGTAAAATAAGCATTTTTTTTTGCTGACAATAGAAATAGTGCCTTAAGTGCATAAACCAGTAATATTTTTCTATGTGCCAGATATCCCAGATATAAAATACTTTGCACACTATTTTTCCCTGATTTCCTATCTGCACAGAAAGAGCAAGTAGTATAGCTTTACTAGGACACCATTTGCTGTGTTTTCAAACACATCTGACTTGATTCTGCAGAGATGTATGCACATGCTTAGTGTAAGGCACTAACAATTGTTACACAGCAGCCCATGGGCCTCTAGGAAATCACACTTGAAAATAAAACCAATCTGTAGAGTGGTTTTCTCTCTAGCCTCCATCACTTGGAAAAGACTTATACCACACTCAGGCAATAGAAGGATCAGTACAGGACAGCGTTGGAGCTCACCAACCTCTTGTACAGTGTTAAAAATATAACGTAAAAAGTTCCTAAAAAAGGAATTAGATGCACTGTAGGATATTTTCTCTTTCCTCAGTTAAAAATATTACTGCTGTGGTGAGGAAAAATAATAGTGATGGTAGTCAGAGCTTCGAGTAGACTCATCAGCAATTATATTTTTTTGCTGTTTTTCTTAAGCACTGTACAACACAAGCCTTCTTTCCAGACTGAAGGAACATCATAGTAGACAGGATATTATGCAAAATGTTTTTGTGTCCTGTCTGTAATTACCAGCAGAATCAGTGCTGGTCATCAGACCCAACCTGACCATAGGCACGAGGTGCTGGGAAACATGTGAATGAGGCTGGATATTACATGACTCAATGACCAGGCTGACATCCAGCCACCCTTCAGAAGCAAAATGCTGAGCAATGTCAAGCATGGACAGACTGACACTGGGAAGCCCTTCCAGATGCAATTCTCCTATCAGCTCCCTGGCAAACCTCACCCTTTCTCTGTCTCTATAGAAGAATCTGCTTGTTACTCTGAGTAACTGCAGACATAGGAGACATTTCAGGTACGATCCTTTGCTGAGCATTTGATTTTTTCCACCAGGTGATCCAGTCTGTCTGTGTGTTGAACAAGTGTCCAGTGACACCAACAAGGTGAACAGAGATTTACACAGCAGGTTCCTTGTCTCCGGTAACTCCCCACTTTGCCTGGGGGAAACCCCAGGTAGCTTCTTGCACCTCTGTTGGAGGTTTAGTCACCGTACTGTAATGACATGTATCCTGAGCAGCTGGAGCATTTTTTCCTACGTGTTTTAACAGTAGTTAAACAATTTTTTGGTAATATTTTTTCTCTTACCTCTTCTTTTTAAAATGAGTGCTTTTAAAAAAACCCACAAAACAGATGCTATAGGTAGAGCGAAATTTGCAATGAGAGGGAGTCCTGCCCTGGAACAAACAAGAGCAGGCAGGAGAGTCCGGATCAAGCCCCTCTTCATGGTCTATACTAGGAAACAAATTTCAGTTTCCTGTTTTCCAGGTGAGTGCCATAATTGCAGGCTGGGATCCCTTTTCGTCACTGATTCACTATCCAGCTGTGTTGGGAGATCTCCAGCAGGTAATGTCCCCAGGAAAAGGGACAAGCAGAGGCTGCCGGTCTTCCTCGCTCCAGCCAGCATGCTGTGAGACTGCGGTCTCCTCTGGGCTGGGTCCCTCCAGCTCTCTCCCTGCCTCCTGACAAATATAAGAAAAGCCTCATGTCTACCCTGACATACCACAGCCAGAAAAAGCAATCTTGACAATTTTTTCAAGGCAGGAAATATGCTTCCTTTCCCCCCAGCTCTGCTGGTGAGGCTTGTGCTGTACTAACAAATAGCAACGCACAAACATATTTCCACTTAAAACACAATTATTTTGCTTGCCGTGGATCCACCAAAACTTCTGATGAATCTGACATGTATGTGTCCTCTACTTCTGTCATGGAAGTGCAATTATTCTGTGGGTTCACCCCAGGAATTAGGTCATCACAGCAAAGTAAAAGTAAGGGAACCGAGCATTAGGAGTTTGGAGGGAAGAAATTGTTCATGAAAGTTAAATTAGCCTGCAAAATTATACCCTTTGCTTTCTTTTCCCTTTCCCCATGTCAATGTATATCCTTTAAAAATCCCGACTCCTTGACAAAGTTTGAATGACTCCCAACTTAAGCATCACATTGCCAAAAGCCTCTTTTGTTTCTTTATAGTTTGCATCTTCCCACATGTACAAACCGCCATAAGAATACCCTCCAGCCATGGGCTGAGACATCATAGTTGCAGATATGTATGAGAGAGTAGGTGCAGAATGAGGCACAACCAGCCAACCAACAGCTCAACAAGCAACCAAGAAAAATACAAGCACAAAAAGACACCTCTGTCCAAAGAAAAGCTGCAGAAACACAAGGCTCAGTCAGCAAGGACTGAGCCGCCATTTGAGCAGCCCTTGGGAGAAGGTTGTCTTTCTGCTGAATACAGGGGACCAGGCTCCTATTTCAGACACCTTAATCAAATGCCTAAGCTTAGGTGGGATGAATCTGGACCCTCTCCCTCAGCGTCAGTGGGAAAAGTGAGGGATGATAGCATTTGCCACCTCTGCAGTGCCTCAGAGAGGACAAATGAATGGGGAAGTGGGTTGCACAAACATCACGGTATTGGAGGTCAGAGAAATAGCTTAGACAGAAACCCATTTCATCAGCCCACTGAAATATCTCTAGACAGTGAAAGGTCTTCATCATTCAGCCTCGGACAGAGTTGAACAAGGGACCTGCAACTTAAAAGTCAAGTCCTGTGGCTCACTGTTTATGTAAACCAGGGGAATTTGGCAACACAAAAGTAAATTTACCCCCCCATGGATACTGCCCATTTAGAATTTGACAACTTGCAAAAAACTTTGCTCCTGTCCAAAAAAAGTATCTAGCTGGCTATGCGCTTCCCTTGAACTAAAGACCTTTGCTTTTACCAAGTCCGGTGACTGGTGTTTCCACACAATAATTGAAAATACCTGTTTTTCCAAAGAAATGAGTTTGGATATTTTAATCTGTAGGTTACTAAGCAGTCCCTCCTCTGTACTAATGCTCCATTGTGCCTACACAGGACTGCAGTTCACTGAAAGCTCATAAATTTCATGTGGTTCTGCCTAGTCTTTATTTTAGGTTCTTGAACCATTTTTTGCTTTCCTCATTTTCTTTGCAGCTGCAGAGAGATATAGTAAGCTACTGTATAACATTTTGAAAGCAGGGCCTCTGAGAAGTTTCCAAACTGCATACAAGCAGGTTATTCTTTGGCTTGTTTTCTTTGGCTTGGTGTTAGCAGTACAGAATGAGTCAAACAGTATTAACTTTCAAGAGGGAAGTGGTGTGGTCAACCAAAACTGTTTGCGGCTAGATTGTGAAGATAGGTAGAGCAGGTAATGAAGAACAGCCCATAATGCAGGGTGTAGGTAGGAGAGGCAGACAGACTCAGACAAACAGAATCCTTAATAATTAGATCAACACTGTCGCCTAAATTTTTCTGCAGCTTTATGTGCTAAGGTTATGAGACAGCCTGGCTTTTCTGGACTGGTCAGCCTTGAGAAGATGGCCTGGTGCATGTCGTGCTTAATGGACTCAAACTACAACGCTCTGCAAGAGAAGAATAAAGGTTGGGTGCTATGAAAAAAAAAAAAAAATCAACTTTTCATTTGTGGCTGGTTAAATTCTTTCTTGTGTCTCCTCCCATTTTTACAAGCTGTTCCTTATCTGCTCCACAGTTAAAGAAGGCAAGGAAGATGTTTCCATCGTTCCTTCTCTCTAGGATGTGTTTCAGATATTAACAAGCACATTGTGCCCTCATACAACAAACAACTCTTTCCCTTGCGATTCAGAAGAGTCGAGATGGCCTCTCCCAAGCATTGCTCTCCCTCATGCTTTGCACAGACCCGTGCAGCACTGACATAGGAACAGTCTGGCCAAGATTTATGATTAACACTAATAGAAAATGCATTTACTCATTACAATTCCCAATTGTACCAGACAAACAAAGAGCAAGGGCACAAATGGAGATGCAGAGCAAAAGTCCTTTCTACATTCTTCATAATGGGTGACAGAGGATGAAGCAAAAGCCTACAGTGTTTTTGTATGGGCCTGGAAGGAGGAAGCTGCTGCACCTTCTGATAATCCAGGGCAGGTGAAGCTGGGAGGGACTGTAGCATGCATGAGTTTTCACCCCTTCCAGTTATGTTCCAAGAAGAAAGTGCTGTTCACTGAAAGTGAACAGCTTCATCCAGTCTTTCTCTTAGACAGGTGTTGTTTTGGTAAACCCGTAAGTAAGGCAGCTCCTTAAAAACAGAGGCTTCAGAAAAGGTCCTGCACTGCCAAAATCTTGCTTGGCGAATGGGAGTGTCTGACCACTCCAGACAGGGTAAAAATTTCCCTCCCGCTTCTCACAGCTCCCTTAGGAGCCTGAGGAAGAGAAAGCCCTCTCTCTCGCACCTCCTGCAGAGAGTAGGGTGAAAGAAGCAGGTTGAAGAGGTTGCGTGCAGTTGGGTCCTGCTGCCCTCCAGCCTATCCCTGCAGGAAACTTTCTTGTCTGACAGCAGAGTGGTAGATATTTGGTGGTGAACCCTGGAGGGGACAGTGGGATTGCTGACCAACGCTCCACCAGCCCAGCTTTGCTAACTAACCTCCTTCTAGGAAGTGTAGGGCCTATATGACACCCTTAAAACCACAGCAGGCAAGTGCAACATAGGATTTAATCTACAAGTCCATCCTTCCCCAGCTCACACAAAGCCCCAGCAGCTGCCACAAAACTTTCATTCGCTCACGTTTAATGACTGCCATTCAAAAGTCCGTTCTTGCTGAAGAAACATGATGGATGAAGGACCAGACTCAGAAGTCTTTGATTCAGAGCACCACCAACTAACTTCACTGGAAAGATACTTGGCATGTCAGTGAACTAGGGTCTTCAGTGGGGACCAGTGTATAGTCACATCCCCTAGGGCCAACCTACTTGACAGGGTGCCGCATATTCATGCTTTTCTTTGCATACACACACACACACTACAAGTGGCATCTATACAGTCTTTTTTCATATTTCTATGGAAAATGGTGTCCCCACCCAAAGACTTTTTCACCGATCTTAACAGCTACAAATACTTCGTAGGTAAGTGCAGTTGACAGAAGAAAGTCAGACCTACTGACTGCTTATGAAGTGTTTTCAGAAGTAATACACATTCACCTAATTCTGCTTTTGTCACAGTTACATAGTATCTGCCCCCTGATTTCAGCAGAGCTAGACCGAGGCTGTATAGCCCTTGAAAATGCCACCATGTGAATACAGGTAAACACTTAAAAATATTCACCACAGTCTTTGTAGCCATTCAACCCCTAGGCGATCTAATAATGAAGTGCAAAAAACCGAAAGATTGAGAGAGATGAAAAAAAGTGAAAGAAATGAAAAATAAATACTACCTGTTCTCAATTTAAAATCACACTAATTCAAGGGGGTGGGGGGAGAGTTGTGTGGGATTAAATGACTCAAAAAGGGAGTTGAAATAATTTCTATAGGACTGGGCCAGTCTTACCACCATTCCTAGCCCACACTGCAGCAACTCTGGTTTCCTGTTTACCTACTTTGTGTGAGGAAGGAGCTTGTCTTTTCAACATTTCTGTGTATCTTTAAAAAATCAGCCAAATAACTAGGCAAGGAAATATATATGAGCACTCCCAGAAAAGCAATCTTGACACAAGATTTTGTATTGCATAGATTTGGCAATTTTATTAAAGTAAAATTATGAATTCCCTGCCTCACTTCACCCAACATCAACTCTCCTAACCGACTCCCTGACAAATGCCAGGGAAAATAAACCTGTTACATCTTTTCCAGATGGAAAAGACACATCTGCACCATGAAATCTCAAGGATGCTGGTATTAAAAACCTATTGAGGTCCTACCTATTGAGTAGGTCAAAGAGGAACACCCCTATCATTGTTACGCCAGGAAATGCCAAACATTCATATAAATTTCATAATGCTTTGCACATCTGATGGAGAACAACCAGCACTGTTTTTAGGAGCTGTGGGTAGCCACCAGCCAGTTAAAGTCAACACAAGGCAGGTCTTGCCTGCACCTTGCGTGCACTGAGGGATCTTTGCACTGGGGTGGTTACAGTAGCTACTGGTCTTTGCTTTTACTGGTCTTTTCAGCTTGTGGGCGGTGTGCCTGCTGTATGATATCCAGTCTGAAACCGACTGCTTGAATGCATGGGTCTCTCCATCTCCACTTGTGTATATAAGTTTTGCTTCAGGTTCCTGCTTCCAGTCAACCTCCCCCCAGGGTGGCCAGGTGAGGGGACTCTGAGACATCAAAAAACAGGATGGTGCTGTGCTAGCCCTGCCAGCCACTGCAAGGGGGCCAACCCCAGAACAGAGCTGCCCCTGCCCCAAGGGGGCTGCTCCACCATCCCCTTGTGGAGGAGAAGGGGCTTGCCGAGCAGCCAGGATGTGAGGCACAGAGAGGTCTTTCTGGTACTGGGGGACTCAAGAGCTGCGGAGGTGCCCATGGGTGCTCTGCAGAGCTGACTGCATCCAGACATGCAACCTCTGGTCCTGTTCTGCAGCTGAACTTTTAACATCCAGTGTCAGGTGGTCCTGTGCTATGTGATGCTCCTGTGCTATACGGTCCTGCGCTAAGCCAGAAAGCCCAATGCTATATCACTGGAGTAATTCAGGGAGGTTGTGTGAAAGTGCGTGCATAATGGAAACAGGCTGATTTCCCCCTCACTCTTCACTTTTCTTCAGAAAACACAAGTCACAAAGGGACAAACTGCTCTCTGCTCTTTCGCTCTTTGTGTACTTTCATTATGAAAAATGGGCTGGTGGCATGCACAGCTTTCACAGTGGGGGGAGACGTGCCCAACCGCAGGATGTACATTTTAGGCTGTTGTTCCCTTGCCACTCTGGGGGACAGTGGAGCTGGCCTGGCTGCCAGGGGGCTGCTAGGACTGTTCTGCCTGTTCAAAGACAGCTCCTTTGGTCTGCAAGCATGCCCTTGCAATAATATACCACTTTATTTTATTTAAATGGATTCAGTTGCTCTTCTTTGTCCATCCTTCGATGAGACACACACACAGAGAGAAAGGAAACCAACAGCAACCCTCTACCTATCTGTACCCCTTTAAAGACAGCAACACATCAAGTCACATTGTGTGGGTTTGAGCGAGCGATGTTTTGTAACTTCCACCAGCCGCTGCACGCTTGCATATAGCCATTGCCCAAGCCAACTACAAATGTCCCCAGAGTGCACCCATAATTTAAGGACTAGTCCACCCACGTGAGTGTCACCCAGACAATAGGACGTGGGGACACAAACACACAGGTACAGACCCGGCAGTGTGCAACCGTTGGCCTTTCTTGCAACCCAACCCTTTCTTTTGTCTGTACGCAGTCTATTTAGATTGGAAGCTCTCAGGGGCAAGTACCTTAGCCAAGATTTTTTAAAAAGCGATTAGCAAAGCTGGATTGTGATACTGGGAGGGTGATGTGTTGTGGAGCACGCAGCTAGTGCTAGCAAAGGAAGAAAGAGTCCCTGTTGTGTTTCTGTTATATAGAAAATCAACTTGTAAACACCACCTTTTCCTCTAAACGTTTTCTGCTAAGTAATTTTTAGGCACTGTAAGTCTCCAGGTGAATGGAAGTATCTGAAAAGCCATCACTGACATTTATATGGTGGGTCTATTCCAATGACACGATGATTCATTTTTTCATGGCTTTTAAGCTGTTTGTTGGTACATGTTGGTCTCAGTTTAACAGATGGAGGCACTTGCAGGAGAAAGCAAACAAGAAATAAAGGCATTTAGTATTATTTCAGCTCACTGAGATGCAAAGGTTTTTTGGAGAACCGTTTGGCTTTTCCGTGCATGAAACATTGAAGATGGAAGTGATGTGAAACCCTCAGAAGAATCATCTCTCCCCAGCCTGACATGTGCAGAATCTTCCTTGCTTCTGCCATGGGACGGGGGATGCCAACCCCTCACAGGGTCTGCTGACTCTCCTCCCAGAAGCTGCTCGAAAGTCTGTGGGCAAAGGCTGGATGGGGCAGGGGAAAGGATAAGCAGATCAGGTGCACTTAACACCACCAGACTTTGGGGATTCCCTAAAAAAGACCTCAGACTGGGCAAAGGGGTGTTTGAAGATTTCTTTCAGAACAGCTACAAGCCATTGAGCTTTCCTTGAACCTTGCAAGTGAGGTGGGATCACTTCAGATCAGGTTCTGAGGGAGCCCTTAGCTGCGGTTGAGCAAAGATGTACCCCCCTACGGCTAACCTTGCCAGGAGGTAAAGGGAAATTTCCATCCCTAAAAAGGCACTTCTTGGGCCAGCAGCTTTTTAAGCTCCTTCTCAAATCCTGCTCAGCAATATTATTCTCTCTCTCCACTCCTTAGCATCCTGCCCTTTGGTATAAGGATGCCAAAAAAATATTTGGGAAAACACATATCCAATATGGGATAATCACATTTAATGCCCAGCTTAACCCTGGACGTCTCAGGCCCACTGGGGCTAAACCCATGTAGCCTTTTCCTTTTGCACTGTTTTCAGGCACCTAGTCCATTAGTGAATTTTTCAGAGCTATGTAGGTTAAAACAATTCAATGAGAAAAACAGAAAGAAGCAGTCCGAAGAAGAAAAACTTAATTTTTTTAGATGTACACAGTAGGTCAAATGGCCTAAGGGAAATATTTAAAAGTCACATTATTTCTACCAAGTTTCCTAACCAAAAGTATTTTCATCAGGAGCACCACTCTTGATCTGCTTACTGCTAATGATTTTCCCCATGGACTTAACTCATAAAAACATAAATTGCTTTATGAATCATAGAATCATAGAAGTTGGAGAAGAAAATGATGGGTTAGGTCATCATGCCCTCCTCTCTGACAGTGCAGTATTATTTCTTTTTCTAAAAAATTTTGAAAATAAGCTTTTATTTAAAGCTGGAGAATGAAAATCCTAAGTTCAAAAGAGATTTTAAAAATACATAATGAAAGCAGTGGAGGAAGAGTCAGATTCTTAAGTATCTTGGCTCTCTCTACAAGCCGTGACAATGTGATGAGAAGTATCGTCTGGATAGGCACAGACAGAGATTCAACAGCAAAAAAAGGACAACGGTATAAGCCCTGCACACCAGTAATTATCATAGTTGTAAATGCAAACCTGGTAGTTACATAGGCAAATATGCTGCTAGGCAAAGACCGGGCCATCACAATAACTGCGACCAAATGTACAACGTGACGTGCAAGAACCCAAAGTCTGCAGGCCTTTGTGAAGAGAGTGAAGGTGTGCACGTGTGATAATACACACCATGTTATTGTCACCTATTGTGACATCTCCACACATCGCAGTGAGCCAAAAAGTCTGTGCTTTTGGAGCCTTTGGTTTGAGTATTTTTCTGTTTTCCAAAAATGGCTTCAAATCTTGCTTTGTATTACTTTTTTAACTTTTTTTCCCCAAGCATATTTAGTTGAAGAAGCTGTCCTTTTGCATTAAAAATACCCACTTTAAGAACCCATCTAATTCAGGCTTAGAAATTTGTCTTGATCTGTCATTGTCTGAAAACAAAAGAAAATGTTTCTGTTATTTCTTAAGTTAATCAACCTTAAAGTTTTTTTTTTAAAAAGGTATTTCTATGTCCTGTAAAGTTCACTAAAAGTCATCCTGGTGTGAAGTTCTGACTTTTGTCTCAGATGGCCTCCATCCGCAGAAATGGTCCCTTACCTTCCAGCATTTCTTGAGAGAACCATTCTAAAGTAAATGAATGAAAAATTGTCGCTGGAGTTGGTTTTGGACTTCCAAATGTTTTTTCTAGATCTCTGTAAGACAGCAGCATCTAATTTTGTTCCCATTACTGTCTTCCGTGGATTTCTTTTGAATCGGGACATGTTAGAAAAGACATCTTGGTATTTCTGTAATTCTTTTAGCTCAAGCAAGCGAGTCATGGATCTCTAAGGAAAAATGTTTCCAAATATTGATTACTGAAACTAGAAACACTCTAATCTAGCAGTTTTTATTCTGATTCTAGTCTCAAGAAGGCCTTCTTTAAGAAGGCCTATATCATTTTAATTCCCTCCAGTACACAGCATGCACGTTTTGGTATGTCTGACCACAAATCTTGTATGTGAGTTTGTGCAGGTAACAGCCCTGCAATTTATTTTTGTACAGGCTACACATGTAACTGATCTGATTGAACCAATGCAAAATATGATACACCCACCCACCAAGTGAGAGTATAGAAAAATAAACGTATAGCCCAAAACCACCAGAACTGTCTCAGAACGGAGAATGCACTGGGTACCACTTCTTTTTTCCTTCACAGCCTGTGGCGTATCTCTTCAGGCCAATCCATATCTCAGTCAAATATATAAAGAAGAGAGGAGATACCAGACTGAGCACAACAGCTACTGTGATTCAGAAACCCTTGGTAAGAAGTCAAACCAAAGGACTTTGCAGCCCTCTTACAAATGAAGGGAGCATAGTCCCTTCTACGCTGTGTCACGAATGACTTAGCGATAAAAGGAGCTGTGCATTCCTACTGAGGGGGAAGTCTGACCTCTTCTCCTGGCATGCATAAAGCCTCCTCCACTATGCAGCTGATTTGCCTATGACAAAGTGAAATTATTTACAAGGAAGCTTTTACATACATTTGAGTTGGGAATATACATATGTTGCTTCAGTATGTATTATATCTCTACTTCCTTTTTAAAATGTAGAATCTTATTAAATATTAACTATTATACCAACTGAAGAATTGATTTAAAACCGTAGGTATGCCTGCAGGATGATTTTGTTTCTTACCATTCTAGCAGACTCATATTCAAAAAACTAAAGCTTATTTGTTGTCTTCAAACCAGGAACATGCCCAGGTAATTGCATATGCAAATCTGGAACTTGCATATACAAATATCTTTTTTATGTGCACAGCTGCCTGGTTCACCGGGGATATTTTTCAGGGACAATTCAACCACAATTTAAAAAAAAAAACCCAAAAACAACAAATTAAATAAGAAGCCTTACCCCAACAACAGTATTTATTTTAAAACCTGTCCTCAAATCCAAAAAATATACGTCAGATTTTTCCACTAAATGCATACAGTATCATGACGCAACTCAGACAAATGAAGGCTTGAGAAGAGAATGCACAGGCAAGACATGAGTTTTCTAAGCCTTTTTAGTTGAAGTTTCAAACCTTTCTTTTCTTTCTGCACCTCATTTAAGCAATCCTGAGCTGCGAGTCTCATTCTCTAGTGGGTGTTTGAAGACTACTGCTCTCTTCTCCTGGGACAATTCCACTTAAGCAACAGCCAGAACTCTTGCCAAGTGTGCGGGAGGAGTGCAAGAAACTAACCACAAACCTCAATTTACATCAGGGCATTTTGATAAAAATATGAAAATGCCCCATTCAGGCTATCGACTGAGGTTAATGATTGCCTCTGGTAACAGGCAGCATAGCAGATGCAGAAGCATCTATACCTGCAGATCCACTCCACCTTCACTTCACCCCGCAGACAAAACAGCCTGACCTTGCCACCCGAACAAAACAACCACCTGCGTGAAAGATGCAGGTATTCCCCTGGAGATATCAAACCATCCGTCTCCTCCTTGTGTTTGATTCTTAAAAAAAGAAAGGAAAAAAAGGAGGAAAGGTTGGCTGTCTGTGAAAATGGGTGCTCCTAAGCTATACAACAGCATGAGGTACAGTGAACTCCACAAGGCAGCAACCAGGTGTCCTCTCTCAGGCATTTCTTTATTTTTGCAGGGTGGCTGAGCTGAAAACTTAGATCAATGACATATTGGCTTCCAATGCTTTAAAATCCTCCTAACATCTGAAAGGCAAGACTAGCAAGAAATGATGCGTAAGGTATACGCTGCCCACATTTTACCAGCATCCCTTCTGTCAGCTCTTGGGTATGATCCAAGTCATCCCTGGGTAGATATTTTAGAAATGCAATGCAAGTCATATTCTAGATCAGCTGGACACCCATGAAAAATAAGGCTTCAGGAAGGCATAATTAAAACCATTCATAGGACAGCCTTGGCTTAAAACATACCCACTGCTCCACATGCATTGGACATTGCTGCGTTTCATGAGGCTGGTGATGAACCCCTATAATAAACCATTAACTTGGCCTTCTACAAATGCTGTCATTATCTCACTTACTTCTGGGTTCACGAGGTCCGTCCACTGTTATCTTGATGGCTCTGTGGTATGTGGCTACTTGTGGTGGATTTGTGAAGACCGTGATAGTCAGCGTGAAGCTTTTCCCTGCAACAGGAAAAAAATGTTACTGAGCATATGTGCTGAGAAAAGGTGTACTCCTCATTTCAGATAGCGCTCAAATACACCAAATGGCACTAAAACATTTTAGTTGTCTGTATCTGAAGACAGATACACCCCAGAGAGTGGGGTGTATAACCTCACAAGTGCCTGGTGCTGGATGCATTCCCTCGTTGGCAACTGCTCAAAGCTTTCAGAAAAAAAATTAATTTATATTTAAATGATCTATACTTTGTCCGTAAAAAAAGGAGGTTACCCCTAACAGCTAGAGTATCTGATCTACATGACTGCTGGTACATTATCTGTACTTTCCAAAGGGTGTTAGTTCAGAGAGGCTTAGAAATTGTGGTTGACTCTTCCAAAACTGCCAAGGGAATCTGATCAACAGCGCTTGTTAAAATTAAAGAGAAGTGGGTGCTCAGATCCCCTAGGCAGATCATAAAATCCCACGCTTTGTGGTTGAAGCTAGCATTAGATCAATTCCATATTGCGAACCAGAACCCTTTAAAAATAATCTGCTACTGCAATGCCAAGAAACAAGGGAATGGAAAAAAAAAAAAGTCCCTACAGCTTGTCCACAGAGAATTAAAACATTTTATGAAGACATAGCAGAGCATTATGCTTAGTTTCTCTATTATTCAGTAAGAAAACTGTGATGGCCTTTTCAAAATTGTTATGTGTGTGCCATGGCTCTAAGTTGGGAAAAATACTCGTTTTGATGGCTGCTGGGGAGGGTTTCATATCCCCTTGTGACTGCAATGCCTTCAGATCCTGCTATCCCTGGATTTGCTTTTGGCCAATGCCAGCATTTACTTCAGGCATTTTTTTAAATAACAAATGTAACATTCTGCATCTTTGATAAGACCTCATATATGCATTCATTGTGGCTTTGGCCTGGACAGCAATAAAAACATTGCCTGTCAGCAGGTTTAGCATAGTTTTCTCAGCATCATGAAGGACTCAGATACTGACAGAAATCTTTGTCAGTATCAGTAAGAGACATCAAGGGACATCACCCCAAGTTAGATAACCAGGAACTGCTGTATGAAATTTGAGGTTCTCCTCCTTTAGGCACGTGCTGTGTGAGCTTTCCCATACAGATCTGCCTGCTTAATTTTACCACTTGGCTCCAGCCCTCTTGAGTGCTGAGTTTTTTTCCTTCTAAGACTTCCCATTTTTATTGTTTGCTCTATTTATCTATATAAATAAATATAAATTTAAATATAAATGTAAATATAAATGCCTGCCTCTGGCAGCAATATTCTCCCCCTCCCTATGCACATTCACTTGCAATTCAATACTTCTCTTAATGCAGTTCCTACTTTGGTGCTAATGGTCTACATCAACATCACGGTGAGCACATTCACATAGCTGTTACTGGAAACTGTCCTCATCACATCCCTGTGAATTACAGAGGTATTCTCCCCACTCTACAGATGAGGAACTGTGGGGAGATAAAGTGTCTTGGCTGCGATCTCACAGGAAGCCTGTGGCGAGTGATGCTAACCGCTTTGGCTGCTGCAACTAAATCCAACTATAACCCTGAATCACAGCCCTGACAAAACAGAAGCTGAAACACAAGCCTCGCAAATCCCAGGCCAATGTCTTCCCACCTCCACATCCTCATTAGAAAGCAGTCCCTGAGATTGAAAGAATTGCAATAGAAGCAAAAGTCTTTTCAGATGCCTGCCTCAGGGCCTTTGGCCCTCAACTCCTGGGTCCTACATCTACCGGGACCAAGGATCCTTTAAATACCAAATTACATGATAAAGCTTTACAGCTTTGTTACTTTTTCTCCACCAGCACAACAGATCTTTCTATTGCATTGGGGCATCAGTAATAAAGTTCATTAAACTTCCTTCCAAAAAACTTTATTACCCATAGCATTAGACTTAACAAATACCAGAGAGGCACCTGTAGATCTTCCTCCTTTCCAAAAATAGTTTCCCTGTATCATTATATACAACACCTAGATCAGTAAGACTGAAAGAGACTTTGAAAATATACTTTATTCTCTTTACTAATCTGCAGTATTTCCATCTTGCTTCCCGTTTTGTTTTTGGGTTTTTTTTTTTTTTTTTTTTTTTGACAACTGCTTATGCATTAGGTAAGGTGCTCCTGCTGTTCTGCTAGAATACATAGTTAATTTATTTCTTTAGAAGGCTCTTGTGGATTTTCCAGATAGAAAAGAAATGCAGAAAATAATTTATAACAATAGGAAATTGTAGTACAATGTGGCCACATTACCAGTCTACAAGACCAGAACAGAGAAGAAGAAGGAGGTGAAGTTACTTTCAAGATTTCCTACAGAACAGACTAGATCTCAGAGCCTGTATAAGGCTGTGACACAGGTTGGCAAAAGCAGGAAGATACTTAGCTTACTTCTTGTTGACAGAAGACTATTCATTAACCACATACTGGTTAACCACAGGACTATATAACCATAAACCTACATGTCACTCATTGCTGCTTACCAATAATTCTGGCTGTGTTTTTTCTTTGGTTATTCTGTTTCATTTACATTTAACATTATTAAGTGGTTTTATCATTTTTATTCATAGCTTCTACATTATTCATCATTTGTTTGTCTGGTTGACAAAGGTAGATTTAGATTAGAGGTATTGTTAGTGAAATCTGTGTTTTATGGATATACCTGTTTTGGGATGACAGCAGGACTATAAACGTCTCCTCCTCGCCTTTATATATTATGATGCAGCCATGGTACAAATTTTTATTTTCAACATACACTTGCATAATACACTTACACACACACACATACATATGCAACACGCAGCAGACTAAACTGGTGGAAATAATACTAAATTAGTCAGTGGTGGCTCTATTCAGACTCCCTAGCACTGGAGCCTATATTAGATGCCATGATTTCTGATGCCTAAGTAAGTGGACCTCCTAACTATTGGTAGAAGACCTACACTGAGCACTTAGTGTCTCTAGCACTTAGTGTCTCTGCTCAACTCAGAAAGGGGTAGGTGCCACCAAAACTGAGTCAGACAGCCTAAGTGATGAACTGACCTCTCTAGTAACTGTAAAGAGGGACCAAACACCCCAAGAAGGCATTCTGAAACTCTGGCCTGGTTTGGATGCCTCCAATAATCATGATGACAATTTGATGACATCCTAGCAGTTGCAGCAAGTTGGCATGTAGCCCTCCATTAGCTAACATCAAAATCTGAGACCCTCTGGGTTAAGCAGTCCCATAAATCTACAGAAGACCGTACACAAAGTAGCTTGGGTCTATGATGCATGCCTCAGTTTACTGAAGCCAATTGCTACTGCATCATCGTGGGAGTCTTTGCTACTAATGGAAGGGCTGACGGGTGATGTCAGTGTCAAGCTGTGCCTTGCAGGGGTGCAAGAGTCACTTTGGAGACTGTTGCTCTCTCTGTGACTATCCCTGGCAGTTCCTAATATTAGGCACATAGGACCTCATGGGCACAAGGACTAAATTCTCCAGATGTGGGACAAGGCTCTGCCTTTGGAAACCCTTCCCAGAGACATCAAGCATACCCTTATATAAGGGCAGGGCACAAGACTCACTGCTTCCATCAAGTCTTCCCTCACAACTAGGGTAGGAAAAATTGCTTGCTAATGTTTGTTTTTGCAAGAGCATTAAGGTCAGAACCCTTCTAGAAAAAATAATGGAAACAGTAGCATTTCTGGTCAAAATACAATACTGAATTTTGAAATAATACCTAGAGACTCTGCTGATGGGTTTGCTAGAGACTGTGCTATCAAAAGTGCCCTCAAGAGTCACTGCTGATTTGGCAGCTGAAGTCGGATGGATTAAACCAGTTATCCCCAGCTCATGACTTTACACGATTGCTCGTGAGATCCCCTGATGCTGTGCAAAGCTGCAAGAACTTCAGAGGAAGCACAGAGCATGATATTGTCCACCAGCACCTGCTCAGCTGGTCCTTTCCTGGACCAGCAAATGGTGAAGATCAGCCTCCAAGACCCAAGCATCTGAAGGTGTTGTGCCCGTGCTCTACACTGTAATACAGGAACTTGAAGCCTGCATTCACTCTGCATCCCATCTGACAGAGGCTGGAAGCAAAACAAGCAGTGAACTCACATCTAGCATGGTGAGACATTAAGTGGTCCCCCAGAACAGCACTGAAGGGCTCTAGAGGGAGCAATAGGCTTGTAAGCTATGGCCCCTGGGAATGTTTGAGAGGAACCAAAGGGGGAAAAAATGAATCCCAAGTGACAACATGGTCACATGAAGTTCCTGTGTGCTGCTTTAGTCATCCCTGAGCAGTGTCATAACCAGATGGGTCTGGGGCTGAGAAGGCACACTTAAAATATAAGCGGCTACATGGGCAGATGCAAAGGGGAATGAGAACAGACATGCTTTAGGGAAGAGAGGCCACATCTTGAACCTATCACTTCATATTAATCCACCTGTTTCTCAGGCAAAAAGAGCTGTTGATTCCATTGATGAAGGTTCATCCAAAAGGGGACAGAAAAAAATAGAGTTAAAGCTTCAGAAATTTGCCTGTGGGGGGTGGGGAGGAAAGGGAGACCAACAGATGATGTGGTTACAATTACTATCTTTTGCTTTTGGGATTTTTTCTGGTGATCACAGATGTGTAACTAAAGTTGTTTCTTTCTTTTTTTTTTTTTAAATTGTTACAGTAAATTATTAGATAAAAAGAAGAATCAAAAAGGGAAAGGAGCCAAGAATGCTTGTGCTGACAAGGACAAAAGGTATAGATGGAAAACTAAGAAATGTAATACACAAATGCAATACAAATTATGTTACAGACATTTCTATTGTATTAGTGAGAGACTCCCAGGTTCTAGTAAGAAAGATTACGATACTTCTTTTTTTTTATCCAGCTTCTACTTTTTAGTGCTTATGTACTTACTTTTATTAAACCATGCTAAATGATCAATTTTATACATCTTTACAATTTTTCACAACATCTTCCTGGGTATCTGCCAAAGTGAAGATGTCTACTGCATTTTAATAACATACCTGACTGTATCTCTGGGCAGGATGTAATACACAAACACTTGCATATTCATTCTCAAATGTTGACTATTATACAGTGGGGCCAAATTTTGTCATTCTTATCACTTAAGCTGCTGAATACTCCAAATGTTATCAATAGGATGAGAAGGGCCAACATAATTTGACCCTTCATTGATTAACTGCTGCTCATCATATGAGTGAAATATTTTTGTAGTTGTTCAAGGTGCATGTCCAATTGCAAAAAACCTGCACAAGTTGAAATTCTGTGCTCAGATGATGACTCTTTTCTCCTGCCCCCGGTGACAGTTTCACACAGTCAGAATATAACTTTGCCTGTTATGTTTGGTCTAGTGGCTATTTCATCAGAAAAAAGCTGCAGCTGAAGTGAGCGGCATCAAAAAAATAACATAATTTGTTTACCATCAGCACCACACATACCACTGAATTTAAATATGAGAAAAAACTGTTATTCACCTCATCCGCTACCAGGCTGTAAATGGTTTACAAATGCTGACCACCACAGACCAATGGTCCAAACAGATAAATGTGAACATGGGGAGATGTCAGCAAATCGGGGTGACTGCCCAAAGAAATGCAAGAACTACCCATGCAAATCTGTTGCACGGGCAATGGATCTGTTTGTGTATTTATATGGATGTTTTGCGGGTGTAAGCGTGTGTCAAGTTGGAGATTTGGGAAGTACACCCACTTGCCTCCTGCCAAACCAGCCTGGGTCAGCATAAAGGTATACTTTTGAACATTTCTGTTGAGTGTCTCACTCCAGGAAGTTCTTATATCTGTGTTTACATAGCATCTACTTACCCAGAATGAAATCTCCATTGCATTAAATCAATAGGTGTTTTGTTCTGGATTTATATGAGGCCAAGTTGTCATGCAAATGACCAAATGTGGCCCTGCTGCAAACTTGGACCCAGCTATGAACTATTGAATTTGCTTTGCAATAAGCTGTGGAAAAGCAACTCACTGCTGCGGGAGTGTGGCTGGCGTTCCCTTCCCTTACCAGCTCCCTGCAGCACTACCGAGCGCTTAACCAAGATGCGTACTTCACTGTCTTTTCCCTCTTGCCCGTTCTCCAAGGTTTTTTCTAGCTAACAGGTCGAATGCTGTGGTGGAGAGCAGCAGAGCTGCCTGCCTCTCCTGTCGTGGCTCTGGAGATTCCCAGAGCTAGAAGGCTAGAAGAAAGTGGTGGAATTGTTTCAAGGTGTTATTTTGGTGAAGTGTATGTACATTTAACCTAAGGCAACACAGGCACTATATTAAGCAACCAAAATTACATAACTGAAATCAAGTAACATTAATAGAGACACTGTCAACCTAAGCAGGCACTAAAATTGAATTTTACCTTAAGCCCATTATCTGGGTGATAAGAATAGTCACTGACACTCTTCTGGAAATTGTCCCTGACAATCTTCTTATTTCATGTCAAAAACATAACCCTAAGTCTGCAAGCTGCAGACACAAAATATTTAAGCATATAGATGCAGAAACTAGTTCTATACTCGGTGTAATTTACAGCTGTTAAAATAAAGCTGACTGGGCCCTCAGCCACTATTCCAGCAGACACATATTGGTGATGCACAGCAATGTTTTGTGCATGCCCCTTGTCACCAGGTGTACCAGGCATGCTACAAGACCTGTTCCCCTACACTACTTCCCTTTGCACTGGAGAATGTCCACAAAGGTAGCAGGTCCTAAAGGTGCTTTTCCCCTGCTTTGCTGTGCTACAGGGGTACTGACATTCAAATCCCTTTCCTCAGATAAAAAGAACATCTTCCTGCTTGAACAAACAAAAAATGCCAGCACCCAGCATCCCAGAAATGTGTCACCGTCAATTCAAAAGTCACATATTTGCTTGAATGCTGCTTTTTATCCATTACTGTAGCAACTAACACCTTTAGTATTTGATCTGAAGCCCTCAGAAGAGTGATTCTCCCTTACACAAACAGGGATCACTCACATTCTCAAGTGTTGCAAGGGTGGGACTCAGCTCACTAAAACAGCCACAATTTTTCTCTCTTTTTTTGGCCAGATGTTTACGTTTTAATTTGACAAGTTTGTGTGCAGCCAGTTTCACTTCTGCGCTGATGAGAGGTTTCACTTCCCAGTCCCATGTGCTGTCACGATGATACCGTCCGCTGCCTCTTCCAGCCTTGCAGAGGCCTCTGTGCTAATCCCTTCCCTGACAGCCTGACAATGTGTGTAAAAGTGCAGCTGCTGTTGCTGCTGCTTCTCCACTGTTTGCCTGCGAGGCACCTGATGACCCTTCTCTGCCTAAGAAACTTGGATTTGAAATGCACTCATTTGAAGTGTTCATGTCTAAAATGTTAGACGCAAGGCATCAGTCTCAATTGGATTCGTTTGGGTTTCTTCCCTCAGGTTGCTACTTCTACTACCTTCATGTTATTTTTCCTGTGAACATGCTTCAGTACAGATGCCACAAAGGCACAGTTTATTCTGTTTAGTGCAAAAAAACCTGGGGCAGTTGAGCAGCAGGAGATACCAGGTGTGAGTACTAAATGGTCATGGCCATTTATCAAGAAGGGAGCTGCAGCAGAAGATGGGTAGGAGAATAACTCTGAGCTTATGGGAAAGGACATAAATGAACTGAGGAGAAGAGGCATAGGGTCAAGAAATTTGGGACCGAGATGGCAAGAAGGAGGTCTCTGAAGACACGGTGTCCTACAATAGTTAGCTTAGGGTGACACCCAGTAGTTAACGTAGACATTAGTCACTTTTGTATGCCGACATCAACAATTCACAAACACACAAAACCACCATTTCAAGCTGTGGTAGGAATTTGGCTGGCAGGAACGTTATTTGTACTTTAGCATCCTTAGGTCTAAGACCTATGTAAAAACCAGCTTTTAGGCTTTGTGGTAGAGGTGGTATATGTATATGTATATGTGTGTGTGAGTGGGGGCACCAGAGTTACAACAATGTTTGACAATGTTAAAAGAAAGTGTTTTTCCATTCTGTTCTGAAAGACAACCCAAGTGACCTGTTTTAACTGAATTTTTGGGGTGGGATGCCTTCTTAGACTGAAAGCCTGCAGATCAGGTTTGCAAAATGGATTAAAGCATTAAAAGACTGGGATGGGGGGAAGACCTTTTAATGAAAAAGGCAAGCAGCCTCTAACTATAAGTGGAGTTGCTGCAGTAACCACTATAAAATTCTTATGAACTTGGGTGGAGACAGTAATTACAGCACAGGAAGAATGAGATGCTATGGGGTGCCTGGCTTCTGCAGCAGAGTGGCAGCACAAGGAGATTACAGTTTGAGTCTTAAAATGCAATGTTTATTGTTAAAATATTTTTAAGACTTGAAATGTATATATGCAATTTATACAAATGTACATGTCACTAATGTTTGAACACAGATTTTGAGAGGGTAGAATTATTTTTTCCCCAAAGATGACTCTAACAGAAATCTCTGATGCTCCTATCTGGTTTGGGCTACCCCAAAACCTGAGCCTCTGCTTTCAAGCTGTGACCTACTACATATCAGGCAATTCTGAATTTTTTTCTTAGTGCAATATCATTTTAGTTTTGAATGAAGTGCTTCTCTGTACCGGAGCTTGGGCTGTTTGTGAATATGTGTTCAGAAATGACTTAGCCTCCATGAAGTGCATCCAGCTCCAGAGTGGAGTGAAGAAGCGGTCATTCAGCAGACTGCTGTGTCACTGCTGAATGGTTCACAGAAAGGGAAAAACAGCAACAGGAACACCAGATGGAAGGACAGTTCAAACCAAAATGACTTAAATGCAAAGCTACCACCTTCTCACAGAAAATGCCTTGGGATCTTTAAGCCTAATAATAGTCCTTAACCCAGCTATAATTTCAAACCATTAATAAGCTTTTTGAGGTAGAAATTATCACCCGCACTTCATAGGTGATGAGAGACACATGAAAAGGTTAAGGCCCAGATTCACAAGAGGATTTAGCTGCCTGAAGTGGGATTCAGGTTTGATTTTAATGCTTAAGTCCAAAATTACACCCCTTACCCCTCCCAGTCCCCCCCACCCCCATCCGGATGATGCCTAGCAGCAGATGCAATGGACATCTGAGGGGGTTTCTCTTGCTGAACAGCCTTCTGCCCTTGAGGCTGCAAGCTCAGCGTCTGGGAAGGAGCAGCTCGTCATGGTCAGTCTAGCCCCAACCCGCAGCCTAAGCCCTCTTCTGCCCCAATCCGGGGGCGGTTTGGTCCGGGAGCTGCTTCCTGGGGCTAACCCGCTGACTTAGTTTCTCATGGTGGCCCCTTCTCTGGCTTTAATCATTAGGGCATTTCCCCAGGGAAGCTCCCTGCTCTGTAGGACATGCCTCAGATGTACACTTTGCACCTCCCTGAAGTGCACCCTGGCCAGACGGCTGTGGTGTGATGGCAGAGTCCTCAACCCTGGCAGTTCCCTGGCAGGAAGTCCTTTGGGTGAAGAGGTCCTTTGGGCAGAGGGGCAATACACACCTGGTTCTTGGGGCTGGTGGCTGCAGTGTTTGGGGCGAGGGGAGCACCTCATTCCAGTCTCTTCTCTAAAGGCTGCTTTTGTGTTTGAACCTATGATTTCTTCACCCCTCAAAGGCCTGTTCTCATCCTTTGCCTAATCATGAGACTGGGAAAACCTCAGTGTAATGGGTATTGTGGTTTTTGGCAGATCATATTCTGAAGCATCTTCATTTCATGGTGCATTTTCCTGTGAACCTAGACAAAGCCCTTTGAGACCTGGATTTTTTCTCAGTCCCTCTCCCTTTTTCCAGCACTGGCTTTCATTTGGCACCAGCCCCAGCCTGGCTACCTGTCCAGACAGATGCTGGCATACCTTAGTGCTCTGGCACAGAGCTGGAGCTGGGAACAGCCATGATCCTTGCCCTATGGAGCAATGAAGAGGATGACCTCTTGGCATGGCTGCAGGAAGAGGCACGAGGTACAGGGAAGAAGGAAGATGTGGGTTCACTGGAAGACCAATGTACTGCTCTGAATATGAAAGGCAAGGAGCACCTTTATGATCATCAGGGCCATTTTAGCAAGCAATGGACCTCTGCCTGCAGTGGCCTGAAGCAGGTGAACGCCAGAAGACAACCTGAAAAGTCACCTCTTCAGTAGCTAGCCGAGCGTGGGAGTGTGCACTGGGACTGTTTACTCTGAATTTATTTTCTTAGAGGAAGGACTCCTCCATGCTGTCATTACACTAATGCAATGCGCATTGATTTCAGAGCTAAGAAGAGGTCTGGGGTCACTCGATGGATATCCATGCAGTCAGTGATGGGGGAGATAACACTGCCATTACAAACTTGGAAGCTGCCAAGTTCTGCCAGAGACAACCTTCAAACATAGAGCAACCTCTGTGGCCTCAGATACGGACACGGCTTTGTTAGAGTTGTGGTGCATAAAGTCTAGCCTGTGGAAACTTTGTGGCCTTGCCAAAGTGTTTCCTTCAGTTCCTCCCTAAACTTCAGGGAACTGATGTGCATACACACTGCTCCAAGCACCGCCCCGCTGAAGAGCTCTTTTGGCATCAAGCCTTCAAAGCAGCTGCTTCCCTCCTCCTCGCCTCTCGCTTAGGTCTCCAGAACCTCCTCCCTCTCCCCCACGCACTGCCCGCTCCCTCCCTGCAACACACGGCAGGTAGCTCCCAGTCCTCGGGAGGAATGGTAGGAAAGGGCGGAAGGAATTAAGGATAGTTCCTGGCAGCATGCCTTCAGGCCAAAACCCACTCCTGTGATAAAGGCTCACACAGGAATTCCCAACCTGTGCTGAGAGGCAGCAGCTCTCAAAAGGGATGGACAGGAAGAGCATCAATAGAGGAAGGAGAACAAGAGACAGAGATTGATGCAGGACAGGGATGAAGGGAATAAGGTCCATTTGGAGAGGTTGAGAAAACTGCATTGAAATAATATGATGGGAAAACCAGGAGAGAAGTAGGATGGGAGCAAAAGAGGTGGAGAGTCACACAGCATTAAGGTAACAGAAAAAAAAAGTGTCTTTTTTTTTATTGTTGCTAAAGGGTTTTTAGAAGGCAACAGAGACTGATTCAGACTGATGAAGGTTTATGCACATGACCGTGCTGGAAAAGACTCTCCTGACAGCAGTTGTAAGCCACTGATTTGCAGCATCTTCACTTCTGCTAATCCTGAGTGAGCTGACAAGAACTGCATGCCATAGGATAGTCATCTGAAGTTCACTAGCCAGCCCGGAAGCCAGCATCCTAATTCATTTCTCAGAATGATTTTATTCTGATGACAAAAGAGCAGCTGTTATTTGGGTTGTAATACAGGTAGCTACATATATAGGTACATAGGTACACACAAAAATAAATGGTTTTTTTTTTTTACCAGAACTCAAGCAGCCTCTGAAGGAGACAAAACAAAATAAAAACAAAGGGGGGGGGGGGGGGGGAAGAAAAGCTGAAGGGCAAACAGATCACTTGAAACTATGTAACCTCTTCATCTAGAGAGGTACTTTGTTTTCCCTAAGCAGTATCCGGGTAAGCCCAACTCCTTTTATCATGGCAAAAAATTATAAGAAAATGCTCAGAGGATAGCGTCTGCCTCATCCTCATCGTTAGCCTGAGTTTCAAAAATGTACGAGCAGAGCTCTGCAGAACCAAAAAATAGATTTATTGTTATTGGACTGAGGGCAGTGGTTCAGCACTTGGCATGGCCACTGTTTACAGCAGTAATGCTCCCGGAGACAGGAAGTTCTCCAAATCACTCTGCCATTATTTTTCTCCTGTTGACGCTTTCTGATCGAGAGTTTTTTCGCCCAGACGAAATTTTAAGTAACCCAGCAGAGAGTGTTTGGGAGCTGGCAAAGCCAGCCACAGTCATGCTCGGCCTCACGGACCACATGATGTTTTTTGAGTCAAACCCCTGCACAGAGCTGCATCATACGTATGCTTTCTTACACAATCAGCAATTCATGCAAACCGGGCTGCACGTAGCGAGTGTGTGCCGAAGACGGCTCAGGCAGCACTGGCGTAATGAGAAAGTGTTCTCCCCTCCCCTCCTCTGCCACTATGTCCCTGCCAAAGGCCAGCACCGAGGCAGCCATTGTCTTTAAAGGGCTGGGTTTGCTGATCAATCTAACACCGACCTGGGCTTTTCGGCCTGAAATAGGCATCAACTCCTCTGTATCAGCGTGGGGAATCTGCACGCTGAACTCTTCCATGGCTACTTGGTTTACACAGAAATCTCAAAAAAATTAATGAAACAACTAAGCAACTCTAAGTCACTTAAAAATAAAATTACTGCTTCTGTCCTCAGTCTTTTAGAGAAAAATTCACTGTTCAGACCAGATCGGACAAAGAGTCTTGCGATAAACATTGACCCTCTAACACACACCTGGGGCAAGGACCAGCAGCGCGGCCCCGGATGAGCAGCACTGCAGATGCCCAACTCTCCCACCCCTAGGGCCATGCCAGCCTTGCCCAGCCCGGTGCAATGGCATGGCGCAGGATGGCTCAAAGAACTGCCCATTTCTCTATGGCCAAACCACCCTCCCACTGGCGGTAGCATCCTGCTAGCACTGCATACTTATCAATCCTAACTATAAATAAACAGTTGATTTTAAGCTCTATCAATTGACTCTTTTCTCAGTTTTGATAGCAGTTGAATTCCTTCTATTTTCATCACATCTGGCAAGTGCTGTTCATTGTTACTCCAGTATCTGATACTGCGTCCCCTGAAGCGTTCCAATGGCTTGGACAAGGACCCGGCCGTCTGCTTAATACTGGTTTTACGATCCTGTTGAATAGCATCCTCCTCTGTTTTGCACATACTTTTATAATTTTGAATGCGTTTAAGTAAAAAATAAAACAAATTTTAGCAAAGTGCTTAAATAGTGCAACCACAAGCTGAAGCTGCACAGAAGGAGCAACATTCTAAATTCAGAGGACCAATAAAAATAATTGGACTCAGAATCCAGGCCAGTAATTTTTGAGTTTTAAGTATTTTTGAGATTCCAGCTTAAACTGATTTTTCTTCCCCAAAACTACAGCCAGAAGGAAGAGTCCTGATGGCAGAAACTTCTGATTATGCTTGGTAATCTCTCTCTCTCTCTTGTTCTCCTACCAGCTACTCCTGTGAAAAAGGAGTACTTCTTTGGCTCTGCGGAAATTGAAAACTGTCGCAAAACTTATTCATGACTCTTTTCCCAATAGCTGGTAGGAAATATATATGTAGGCTTAATTTTCAGTCCTTTCCAAGACGCAGTTTTTAAAATGGCCTTGCTGGAAACCTATCTTGAAGCTTCAGCTCCAGATCGCACCTTTAGATTGAGATCTTCTGTAGCAAGCCAAGACACTTCCCCTTTAGCTACTATTATGATAACCTATTAATAATTATTTTCATCTGTAAAACATGTTTATTTGTTAGGGTTTTTTTAATGTTACGTTCTACAAAGAAGATAGTTACTGGGATTAATGATTCCATGAGGAAAATATGTAATGCTTACTGAGCCACGAAGCTTTCCCTCTCCAAAATAACTATTTATTTTTAATTTTATCCAATGAATTTCTATGGTGTCAGGCTTTTTGCATCAGATTTATTTCATCATAAACTGGTTCATTATACATTAAGAAAACAGGGTACTTTGCAGTAGTAGCATTTTGAAGTTTGAAGTGTTTATGAATGGAGGGAAAAATATTAGGTTTTTTTAACCAGGTAATCAGTCAGGTGGGGCTGAGATTGGCTGAAGTTTTAAACTACATTTTTCTTTCAGAAATTACTTACTTGGTCTTACAAGCCAGACGGGCAGGTTTTCCCAGTAGCATTCTCAAACTAGGGTGAGGAATAGTAACTCTGGAGCCCAGCCAATTCCAATGTAAATCTGTTTTGTTCAGGAAAGCAAGCCAAATTGCTTTTATACAACATCTCAATGTTTCAGGTAACCTGCAATATTTTCAGCTCCCATTCTGGGTGTCAAGAAAATCAAGTGGGTGTTTTTTTCAATTCTGAACGACAGGCACAGGCAGAGCAACAGGGGCAACCACTTGCTATTAGATATGAAGCGAATGCTGAAATGCAGTTCGGTTCTTTAAGTTTCGGCCAATATTTGGCTGGTGCATCTGCTCTGAAAGACAAGCAGGATCAGATCCCCGAATGGGGGGAATGGCTGTAACTCTCTCACATTCAGTGCAGAACCACTTATTCACTGAGGCAAAAATGTGGACAATAGTCTTACATTTTAAAACAGCTGTCAGGCTGTCTTGCTAGATTTCATTTAAAGCCCATGGAAGAAAATTTAAACTCTTTATTAAGAATATCAAGAATGACAATTTCTGACTCTCTTAGAAGGCAGAAAGGTTTGCCCTCGGTTCAGCAAGGTTTTCAATGGTGATGGTTTCACCTGGGCAATAACAGATGCAGAGGGAACTGTCACCGGTCGAAGCTATTCCTTATTCTCCGGCAGTGATTTTAAATCACCCAAGGTACACTAAGAGCGTCCACTCTGACCGTAACTGACGTGAACTTTCAATCACTGTTCACATAATACTCTTGGCATCGCATTATCACTGGTGGCAACTGAACTTATTCAAACTCAAATATTACACAGCAAACAAAGTTTTGGTTAATTTTCCTCCAGCAAAGTATCAAAGGAAGCAATGCCCTTTGAAGCAGCTACCTTATGCTTTAAGCTTTATACAAATTCAACAGAACAGCACCTCAGAAATCCTGTACCAAATGCAAACAATCCCCACCTTTGGAAAACAATCCCCTGTTCGAGGAGTAAACAAAAGCATACATTAGTCACTCGTTCCAAAGATGGGCAGCCAATGGAGATGATGAGATTTAACCTCAAAGACTGACTAATAGCATGCAGCGTTCCCAAATCACCCCATTGCTTAAAGGATCCCGAGCCCCTGAATATCATAGAACGTACAAGGTTTATGTCCATGCGCCAGTGACCGGCTACTAGCAACCAGTTACGGTAAGGGGCTCAGCGATACTCCCCGCCAAGCTTTTCTGCATGAATAGGGACTGTTCTCCCTCAGCTGCTGGATTTTGACCTTGAAACTCACACAGTTCACTGTTATGATTTCTAGCTTCACTACCATGGCCAGGAACTGAACTACAGGTTTGTTTTTATTAGCTTCTCTGCCACTCTGCCAGCTATTCATTTGAATCTTCTAAACAGTCATCTCTGAATCATAATGCAAATTCCATTTACTGAAAAGGTGGAACCTTTAATATAACAAATGAACATGTTTAATGACTGATACTTTTAGACATTACAGCATCTCTCATGTTTTCAGTAAATGGATATAATTTTCTCTGCATTACCCTATTATTATTCTTTGCTAGCATTACGAAGCTACATTCTCAGCTGCGGGTGTTTTCCACCAAGTGCATTTTGAAGACAGCCCAAACAACAAGATTTAAAAGACATCTCCCTCTGTATCCTCAGCTAAAAATGCTGCAGGATACGGAGGGATCAGGTTGGTATTTTATTCTTCTAATGTATTTACTGCTCACATCTATGTTTCAACAGGGCCACGTTCTTCCACAATTGCTGACTGTATTTATACTGGAAGAATATCTACAGATGCATTTCACTTCAAAGGCAAATAAAGGCTGTTGTGTATAATCAGGATAACTTCCTCAGTCTGAAGCCTGACCCATCTCCAATTTGGAATAAAACATTTTGAGAGCGAGTGAGCAGAAGTGGGTCACCTTTGTAACTCTCCTGAAGCATGCTCATAACTCCGTTTGTGTTCATAAGAGCCAGGGATGCAACCACACATCAGGAGATGGCTCGGGTGCTCACATGGGGAGAGAGGGAGGGGAAAATGGTGAGGAGGGGTCAGTGAGCCCCAGGTATTTAATCTGGTTCAGAGAGACACCAGCGCACAAATTACTCAGAAAGGTAGTCTACAGAAACCAACTTAAGTGCAGTAGACACTATAATTTTCACTTGTGAGCATTACAGCACTGAATTGTCCCTAAGTAACACTGCTGGGTTTGGAACACCATAATGTTACATTCCGATCTTACTTAAAGACTCGAATGAAACAGAATAAAAATACATAAGTAAATATCATACGAAGTCACATGGAAGATGTGACAGTTTTTCATTCTTGACCTTAAGAGAGGCTGATCTTTCCCCCGAGATTTTTCTAAGCAACAGCTTACCAGCTTCTCTTCTATGGGTTTGACTGTCCCCCACCCCAACCCACGCAAAGGGACTCCACTCACAGCAACAAAGGCAGTAATGCAAGAGGAGCGCTTAAAATAAACTTGTAATAGAAAGGTAAACATGATTGCTTGAAACTTATGGGGTTTAAGATTATGGACCGGAGCCAAAGAGTGAAGTTGTGAAGGGTCCTTCTGTTGATTTTATGGGCTTTTGGATCAAACTTTGTACACCTGCCCACTCGCACGCAATGTGAGCTGCCCATGTTGGATGCTGTTTGCAGCTTCCTAACAACATTTTTATATAGTTCTAGTCTAAGTCAGCTTCAACACCTATTTGTTACTTATGCTCATAAGGCCTTTATGTTTATTATGTACTAGCAATTACTGGTTATGACAGAGATACAGCAAGTCAGATATTAAGCTCATCTGTTCTGTTCTGTTCTATCCTACGCACCTTGCAGGAGCACATTAAAAACCAAGACTGTGGCATATTGTTCCATATCTATTCCAGAGAAAGAAAGGTCAGAAAAAGTGCTTTGTGCCTTTATCAGGTCATGATGAAGCCAGAAAATGTTTAGATCAATGCAGGAATTATTTATAATTTTAGGTTGACTCACTCTGTTACAGAGACCAGCTTTTGCAGAGAGTGCCTGGGAACCCTGAGGCGGTCAAGAGTCTTTACACAAGCTGAAAATTCTCATTTTAAATTGAAAGTACATTGTTTAAACTTAAACATGGGCAATATTGTGCCATTCTAAATTTGATGGGATGGCTTCTGGAGTCAAAATGTGACTTGCTGTCTATGTGATTTTTGTTTTTCAAATGAGATGTCACTGTTTAAAAATTGAAGTGACACAGAGGACAGGCTAGGATAAAGCAAGAAAACCATATAGCTAATTCTGTGCCTTTGGAATCGGCCTAAAGCCACATCTTGCAGCATTCCCTGCCACAGAAAACTCGATAGACACCGACTTCAAATTCCCTCCACGTAACCAGAACTTGACATAGCTGGTGAACGTGACCGAAGTATAGTTGAGAACAAACACATACCTCTTCCACTTCTACCCACGAATCGGAGGTCGTTGAACCTTGCTACTTGGTTTTTCATGGCAGCTGTGGCATTTCTGAGTTCTGCAGAGTAGTTTTCATCATTTCCAGCCATCACCGTTACCAGCGTCCCATCGGGCACATCTCCCAAGGCCACCACCTACAAAATCAAGGAGCAGAAGCCTCAACTTCCTTATGCGACATTTAATTTGGGGTGCAGAAGATAAACAAGTAACATGATAAAATAGGAAAAAGCAGCAACAGCAAAAATCAATGTAAACTAAGAAGCTGTTTGAGGAAAACAGGAATTGCTTCCGTTCCTAGTTTGCAGAGCTACAGAAAAGTTTTTACACTGATGCACCTCTGAAATACACAGCATAATGTGTACTCTGACAGGAAAAATACATGAAATAAGCTTTCCAAAATATACTTCTGTAATTGCCAATAAATAAATTCAAGTAACAGGAACCGATTCTGGTCTGATTTACATCAGTAGCATTACTTTTAAGCTCCAGCAAAGTCAGCACAATGATGGAAATGTAAAATTCAAGAGAAAACAAAGCCAAGCCAATCGTCTCATGGATGCAGAGGGTCAGAGCTGCACCAGTTCCCTCTCTTTTCCTCCCATCAACCTCAACAGAGCTGCCCCAGCATAAATTCAGAATAAATCCGTGGAAAAGCAGGCCTCAATCGAATGTTTAATCGCAACTTACTGAACAATTTCCTTTTTTTTCATTTAGGAGCATGAAAGCAAGTAATTGACTTAAGACCTCATCTGCAACCTGATGGATGGAAATCGTGATCTGAACTAATGAAATCTGCAATCGCTCAGAAAAAGGCTTTCACCTTATCCAAAATGTTTGTGCTGGAGCTCCTTGGTGCCAGCATCTATCCAACAAATATGTAGGAACACAGGATTCGCTGCATTTCTGATGCGATGCGCTGAGAGATATATAGATTTCTAACCTTACATTTTCTGACTTGTATCTACAATGTTCACGTTGGTTAAACAATGAAAAATTTAATTTTATCGTGTCTTCTTGAGCAGGACTGAATTCTCAAAACAATTTTAACCTGCCATAATCGAATGGATGCCTGGTGTGTCTCTAGATTTATTCTGGCAAAAGTAAGAGCTTGAATTATGTCCTCTGTCATACTTTTTTTAGATCCCATTGCCATTCCCGCAATTAAGTCTACAGTAGCGACCTTAGTGCTACTATCAAAAATAAAAAAAGAAAAAAAGAGAGAAAAATCTAGCTAGTTTTTATTTCCTCTTTTACACATTCTAAGAGGAAGTAGTCCTGCAGCATGTCCTCTGAGTTGCAGCTCAATATTTTTCCTTCCTCTTAGCGTTTTCTAACTTATGCCCATGCAGTTATAATTGGCTCAAACTTGTCACAGCCCCATCTAATTTCTATTAGTTTCTAATCACACTGTTCTTTGCAAACGGGATCAAGGTCTCCTTTTCTTGATCGGTCTCTGATGCTTATTCCCCAGCCATAGCTACCTCCCGTAATCTGAGTCTCCAGTCTCAGGTATTTCACAGCCTTTCCTTCTATAGCAGGCTGCGTTTCTCACTTCAGTGCTCTCCCATTTGTCACCGATAACCCTTATTTTCACTTCCACATGCAAAGTTAAAATCACTGTGTCAAAATTCCCTCTTTATGTATCTATTTCAACTTCCTCTTTCCCATTCCTCTGTGGCCCAGGCTTTTGGTTTTTTGTTCTCCTCTGTGTGCCGTAATGCGTTTCTGTGGCCTGCGCTACACTCAGCGTTGCGCTTTTCATGTTTCCCTGATCTTGGTAAAATAGACCTGCTCGAAACATTGAAGCTAGTGAGTTTTCTCCTTGCACAGCGTTGTGTCATGAGGCATGCTGGCTCACAAGATCGGCAGCTGCGAACCCAACACGCTCACCGAGTTCTTAAAACGTTGCTGTAAAACCTTAATGCATGCACATATATTAAAGACACAAGAAAGGGAAAGGGGAAAGTCGGGGCATTACCCTCACCTCCCTGTGATGCAAATGTTTGCATGCTTGGTTAAGGAAATACATGCTAGCATTTTGAGGGATGAAAAACTTTCCTGAATCCAAGGTCAGTTGTCTCTAATAGAACAAATATTTTAAATCACCGTTTTCAAATTACACTGAAGGCAACCTCAGCAATAAGACACGTGAAGAAAATATTAGAAACAAGTACAAAAACTACACGGCACAGAAAAGAAACTAGAGTTAGAAGTCACAGACAATAGAAACAGAAATACAAGCATTTATATTAGAAAAAAGACTAAGCAGATAAGTTGGGACTTGCTGACTGGAGTTATCTAGTACTTTGTTGTACTCTTTAGCTCTTAAAAATTTCCAGAGGAGCGAGAAGAGTATCGCAGTTGCAACACTGCCAAGTGTCTAAAGTACCTACTTCTGCCGCATCAGTCAAACAAAGTTGGCCTTTTAGATTAATATTTAGATTCTTTCCTAACAGCGTTTGGACAACGAATCGATATGGCACCTTATTAGAATTGTTATATATTTTTCTCCAAGTTTCTCAGAATCATTCTTTATTTGAGAAAAAAAAAAATTATGCATGGAAACGATTGTTTTGGTTTGAAATAATATCCTGTTCCTAAAGGTCAAACGTCATGAGTGAATTTTTCGAAGGAAAAGAGGAAAGAAAACTCTGTCTCTTTTTATTGAAGCAATGGTTGTTAGCAAATACTTGGTAAAAGTCAGTGCTTTTTTGTCAGATGCAAATAAGATATTGGCAGCATAGGAATGATCTCAGCTGAATTTTCTAGTTCCTGTTCCAAATGATCTTAAAACTTACGATTTTTAAAAATGCCTTTGTGAATATTCAGTATTTAGTATAAAACCAATGGGATATTTTTATACACGGCAAACTATTTCAGGATTCATTTCTCTGCGGTCCACGGCGAGAGCGTTTGCCGGGGGGAACGAGGAGCCCCGAGCGCCCCGGCAAGCAGGTGCCTCCCAGCAGAGCATTTCAGGAGCTCACAAGGAAACCCTCTCCCGGGGTTTTTTGGGGTTTTGGTTTGGTTGGTGTTTTGTTTTGGGTTTTTTTTGGGTTTTGGGTTTGGAGTTTTTTTGTTTTCTTTCTTTCTTTTTTTTTTTTTTTTTTTTTTTTTTACTTGCGTGCTTCTAGGTTGAACTACCTCAGTGTTACAAACGCTTGCTTTCGTCTGTTTGGAGAACCTGACCCCTTACTCTGTTTGCAGAAGTTGGGAGCGGACTTGCTAGTTAAAACGGAGGGGTGCGCTAGCTGGGCTGGGGGACGCGAGAAACGAGAGCGGCGTTGGATCTCTCTCAAAACCAGCCCCCCCCCCCCCCCCCGGGTTTTTTTTTCCACGGGCAATTTTCACATAACCGGGGCAGCCGCCTGCCGCCAGCAGCAGCAGCACCGGGGAGGCGCGGGGGAGCGGGAAGAGCCCTCTTTTTGTGTCCCCGCGTGATGACCGGGGCTGGGAGCGCGCCCCGGGCGCGGCCACGCGTGGCACGGCGGGGGGTCGCCGCGGTGGCCTCCGGCCGCAGGGGACCCCCAGGAGAAACACCGACCGCTTTTGGGGACTTCGCTTATCTCCCTTCCCGGCGGGGCGGAGCGGGTTTTCACGCCTGTTCCACACGGTAACTCTGCCTTCCAGGAGGAGAGCTTCCCGAGTAATTAGCAGCAGTTGTCTAGTGCGTGGGTGACAATGTAATAATTAATCTAAATGTGTGAATTTAGGAGCTGACCCTGCCGATTAGTTCTTCCCGTTCCTCAGACTCATGTATGCCTAAAACAAGAAGAGTCTCCAGACGTAATAACACTTTTCCCTCAAGCCGCCTCCTTAGCAGGATTTCCCAAAACTCTAGGAGCCGAACCGATTCCCTTCTCCATCTCTTCTCCTCCCGCGAAAGTCCTCGGGAAGACTCGGGTCTGGTCGCCTTCGGAAAAGCTGTACTGAGGCGGTCGGACTCTAGCAGCGACCGCAAAAGAAAGCACGAGCTTTCCAAATCCCGATCCTAAATCTAACCCCCGGGGCTCCTTAGGGAGCCGCGTGTCTCTGCGGCTCCCGCCTCGGAGATGAGGATAACGAGAATAATTACCTTTTCCTTTCCCTGCTCGGAAGCGTATCTACATCGGCAACAAGAAAACCAGAGCATTCAAGAAGTTAGCGATAGACCCAAGTCAAAAAAGAGCGTGACCAAGGGGCGGGGGAGGGGGGATGAATTTTGCTTGAACCCGGGTAACGGGAAGGCCGGCCGGGTACGGGAGGAAAGCGCAGCAGTCATCCCCCGCCACCCTTCCCGCCCGCAGCCGGCCGGGGGGCACCGCTCGGCAGGGCCCCGGCCCCGCACCGCCCCGCAGCACCAGGGAAGTCGGGGTATGCTCCCCCCCCACCCCCCCCTCCATCTTTTGCCGCGGTTTTACTTGGGCTACCGAGGACAGGTTTAGCGAGGGGCTCTGGAAACAGAAGTCCAAGAGGCCGCGGGGTCTGCCCCTTTACCTTTACTATTATTAAAAAAAAAAACCAGCCAAAAAAAGGGAAACCCGTGTTTTTTCCTCGGAGCCCCCGGCAGCCTGGCGGGGGCAGGCCCGGCACCTCCGGAGCGGGGCCGGCCGGTGCCGCCGGGCGCTCGCTGCGGGCGGGTCGGCGGAGGCGGGCGGGTGTCCCCCGTCGGTGGCGGCCCCGGCAGGACCCTGCGCCGCGGGGGGCGGCTGCAGAGGCACCCGCCGCCGTCGTGGGCGGCTTCTGGGGGAGCCCGGGGCTCCTTCAGCTCCGGGACGCCCGCGTCCGTCTGCAACGGGCTGCGCCGGCATCTGGTCCGCAGGGCAGCCAAACTCCTCGCGTCTGGCCTCTTTTTCTTTTCTTTCTTTCTTTTTTTTTTTTTTTTCCTTTTTCTTTTCCCCCTTGAGCAGAGCCGCCTCTCACTACCAGAGTTATGAATGGGCCGAAGAGGGAGGCAGCGGCTCTGCCCAGCCCATCGCATGCCCCAGCCGCCGCCGCTCGCCCCTGCCCGGAGCCCGGCCGAGAGCCGCGCCGCGCCTGCTCGCCCCACGCTTTCCCACGCTGTCGCGAGTGGCAGCGACCGCGGAAGGAAGGATGGGTGGAAGGAAGGAAGGATGGGAGGAAGGAAGGAAGGAAGGATGGAAGAAGGAAGGAAGGAAGGAAGGAGGCGCGGGGCCGGCTGCCCCCCACCGCAGGCTCCGACGTGGCCTCCCCGCCGGGGCGAGCCGTCCCGCCCGGGCGGCTGGGTCCCGGTCCGGCCGCGGGTCCGAGCCCGGGGGTCGGCGCCCCGTGTCCCCCAGCCCGCCCTGCCCTCCCCTCCCCTCCCCTTCCCTCCCCACCCCGCCGCCCCCGTCCCCCAGAAGCGCGATTTTGGGGAGCCGGCCGGCTTACCTTGAAGGCGATGGGCAGCGTCTTGTTGCAGCGCCAGTGGGTGGGCAGCACGGAGCAGAGGAAGTTGGGGCTGTCTGTGCGCACCAGCTCCCCGGGGTGATCCGCCAGGACCTCCACCATGCTGCGGTCGGCGCTGCGCAGCTTCCCCGGCAGGGCGCCGCTGTGCTCGGCGCCGGGCAGCGGCAGCGGCTCGGTCATCTTCCCCGGGCTCAGCGTGGTGGAGGGCGGCGTGAAGCGGCGGCTGGTGCTGGTATCTACGGGGATACGCATCACAACAAGCCTTTTGAGTGAAAGACCTCCACAGAGTTTTTACAACACACCGAAACGAGCGTAACTCTTCAGCGATCTGCTCTCTGGGGACCAACATAAACGGATACAGGCTGAGCACCCGGGGGGAACTTGTTTCTACGCCAGTCCCCAAAGTTAATTTTTTGCTGAAGGCGGCTGAGATAGCGAGCACGCCGAGACTTAACTCTTGGCGTCCTGGCGCTGCGGAACAGATCACGTTAATCCGATAAGCGAAAGGGTCGTCCGTGCGGGGCTTTACCGCGACGCCTGTGCATCTAGTCTGCGGCCGTGACGCAAAAAGTTATCGGGGGGAAAGCTCCTTCCGAACTCCCAAGCACCGTGGAAAAAATTAGGCAAGTCAAACACAAGACGCGGCCAGAAACGCATGCAAAGCTCGGGCTTCCCAGGGAGTCAGTTGCCTATCAGTTTCTTCCAGGTGATTTCTCTACAGTCCCAAGAGAAAACAAAATACATCAGCGTCTTCCGTAGGCAAAAATCGCTCGTTAAGAGGGGGAAATTCAGGGTCAGTCTTCAGAGAAGGCAGTACGCGAGCTAGACTTTCTGATCAAAGGTCAGCTGGCTACGACTGCATATATATTCACGTACACACACGCACGCACACACACATATACTGTACTTCATAAAATATTTACAATATAATCTGTAGAGAATTTAAACACAACAGGAATCCATTAATGTTCTCGGCAAGATTTTTTTTTTTTTTTTTTTAAGCAGCCTTGAAAATCAGCTTCAGTAGTTTGGTTCGTGTTGCTCTAAGAGTACTCGTGTCATGACCTTTCAATCGTTCTTGCGCAAAAAGAAAAAAGAAAAGCTCAGTGCGTGGCATTCAAGCTTTAAATCTCTATCTCGGCACTTGTCTTTGGTATAACGTCTTTCACCAATATAAAGAAAGGTCGCAGCCGATCGCAAGCTCTGAGGCTAAAAGGTCCACAGCTGAAAACTTGGGTTTGGGGATGTTGGTTAAATTGTGGGTTCTCTCTGTGGTTTTGTGTGTGCAACAGCGCTCTCTCTCTCTCACTCACGTCCTCCTCAGCAGTCAAACCAACAGTCTGCAACAACTTCGGCAGTCATTGCCAATTCTTTTTTTTTTTTTTTTTTTTTTTTTTTTTTTTTTTTTTCTTTTCGGTATCTGAGGCAGTCTTCCTCTAATTCGGCCACAGGAACCGGCTGCTTAACAATATTTTAACCGCAGCAGGTGGAAGCCTGCTTTCGGAAACATGGTTTTTCTCTCGGCCGCCTCCAGCCAGCGGGATGGATACTGCCAGCCTGCGCGGAGAGCCCCCACGCACACGCACGCACTGAAAACCAAAAGCGAATCAACCAGCAGCAATTAAAAAAAAAAAAAAAAAAAAAAGATTTAAAAAAATAATAAGAAGCCACTACTTTTGAACGAGTGAAAGCTTTCCTTCCGCAAAAGAGGAGGTGGCGGCGGGCGGGGGTGGAGGAGCCGCTGACCCCCACGCGGAGAGACGGAAAGAAGCGGGGAAGACCAAACCCCCGAAGTTGCCAGCCAGGGTTAGAAGTTACAGCCTCCAGCCCAGACGACCGCTCAGAGAAAGCGCATTTCCACAGCGGAGAGCTCTCGGGTCTTCACGTGAGCCGCGGGGGGAATCAGCCTTCCTGCCACCCGGCCGCCCACCCACAGCTCCGGGGCACCGCCGCTCCGCCGGGCAGGGCCGGGCTCCGGGCTCCGGGCTCCGGGTTGGGCCGGGCCCAGCCGCTCCGCTCTCCTCCGCTCTCCGCTCCGCCGGGCCGGGGTCCGCCCCGCCGCCCCGCCGCCCCGCCGCCGCCGGGATGAATGGAGGTGTCCGGGAGCGAGTCGGCTGCGGCGGGCGGAGTGCGGAGGAATGTCATTCCCCCGGCTGCTTTGCATACGGGGAGGGCGCCGGCCAATCACAGCCCTTTCCGGGAGCAGCCAGGAGGGCGCGGCCGCGGGCCAGGGGGGGGCTCCTGGAATTGGCGCGCCCGCCGCCGCCGCTACCGTGGGGCGCGGGGGGTGAGCGCCGGGTCGGCGGGACACCGCAACCGCGCACCCACGCACCCACGGGAGGACGGCGGGTTGTCGCTCACCCAGCCTACACCGCAAAGGCGCTAGTGGCGGCGGGGCTCGCCGCAGACATGTGTAGGGTGTTCCCGCGCCTGCGGTTTGCCGGGGTCGGAGGCGGGGGGTGGGGGTGGGGGGGGGTGTGTGTTAGGGCGGCCGGAGCGGCGCGACCCCCGGATCTCCCTGGCCGCCCCCGGTGCGGGTCCCGCTTGCCCTTCACTTACGGACCCCCCGCCCCCCCCCCCCCCCGAGGAGCGGCTGGTGCCCGCAAGGTGCCCGCAGCGCCGCGGACACCGCCCCGGCACACGCCCGCCGCCGCCGCGCACCCCGCCGGGCACCCCCGCGTTCCCCGGGCCAGCTCCCGGCGGCGTTTGCTCCGGGGGCGTTTCCTTCCCCGTACAGAGGGACACCTGGACCGGCGGCTGCCTCGGGAACCGGGCTGCTGTCCCCCGTCCGCCCCGCTCCTTCTCGCCCCCGCGGACAAGGACGCGGCCCCGAGGGGCGCTCGACATGTCGCGGCGGCCGCCGGGTCCCCAGCCGGGGGACAGTCACACCCCCCCAACCCCGCCCCCGGCACGGCCTAGCCACCAGGCGCCTGCCGGCAGCCCCCCCCGGGGGCGAGGCCAGACCGGCGCGGGGGGGGGCAGCGCCGCACGGGCAGCAGCGGGACGCCGGCGTCCCGCCCCGCCGGCCGGCCTGAGCCCGCGGAGCCGGTAGCGAGGATGCTGGGTGGAGGCGTGGCTGTCCTTTCGGACTGGGTTGGGGTTGTTGGGGTTTGGGGTTTGGTGTTTTGTTTGGTTTTTTTTTTTTTTTCGGTGTTTTTCTTTCTTTATACTTTTATTTTTTTGGCGCTGGTCGCGAATGTCGTGGGCACGTCGCTGGCGTTGCTTGGGCGGGGAACGGGGCGATCCCGACCCGCTGCCGCCGTCGCGGCGGAGTCCCCGCCCGTCCCCGCCGCGCTCTTGGCGCGGGCTCGGGGTTCCCTCCGTGAAATTGCACACCCCTCGTTCTCCCACGTCTCCTCTCCCCGTCGCCGTCTCGCCGTGTGCCCGCCGCGTCCCCGCCGGCACGGCCGTCCCTCCCCACGGCCACCCCCGGGGACGCCGCCCCCGCCGCCCCCGCCAGCTCAGCAGCCGCGGCGGCGTCCGGCCGCGCTCCCCCGGGGCCGGGCGGGCTTTGAAGGGGAGCGACGGCAGCTGTGGCTGGGTGGGTGCGCGGGTGGGTGGGAGTGCGTGCGCGGGGTGGGCGCGGCCGTGGAAGCGACACCACCGGTGCCGCCTCCCGCCGCGGGGAGCCGGGCTCGGAAAGGGCCGCGGGGAGCGGGCCGGGGCTGCTGCCCGCCGCCGGGCCTTGCGCAAGGAGGCGGTGGCGGCGGCCGTCCCGGGGGCGGCCCTCGGTGCAGCTCCGCGGCGGGGCCGGTAGAGGGGGCCCGCCGCCCGCCGTCGGCCCGCCGTCGGGGAGCCGGAGGGGTGGGGGCCGAGGGGCGACCCCCGGGGAGGGCGGCCGTTGCCTGCTCGGCCCGCTGCGGCCGTCCCCGCCAGACCCCACGGGGGGCTGCCGTCCCGCGGGGGACGCGACCCGCCGCATCCCCTGGGACGCGGCTCCGCGGGGAGAGCCGCCGGCAGCCCGGGGCGCGCAGGGCGGGGCGAGGACGGAACAGAGGGGATCCTCGGTTTTGCCGGCACCCGCTATGGAAACCCTCCGGAGTTGGGAAAATAACTGTCGGTACGCGTTCTGGCACGGCGCGACCTGCGGGGACCGGAGCAGAGAGCGAGCTCCCGCCACTTAACGCTACCTGATTTACAGGCAATTAAACCGAAAGCAGGCTGGGTGCCCTGGGTGAGAGAAATCGGCTTTTGCCTCCCCGGAGCCTGCTGCCGGGGAGCGGGATGCGCCGGGCGCCTTGCGCGGCTGGGCTCCCTGCGCGGAAACCCGCGCAGCGCAACGGAGCGCAGGAAGCGGCGCAGCCGCCTCCCACCAGATTCGGGGTGCAAGCGCCCGGTGTAGGTTTCCTCGCACCCCTCCCGTGCGGGTCAGGAGCGCCTTCCCGTCCCTTTGCGGGGGGACCGGTGTAGGCGGCGCCCGGCCCGGGGCTGCCCCTTTCTTCCCCCCGGGGGCTGCTCCGCGGCACCTCCCCGCCTGCTCCCCTCTGCGCGCCGGAGGGTTACAGCTTCATCTTCGCATGACCTGCCCCCTTCCCCTCCTTCCCCTCTGCTAAAGGACGCGGGGCCGGTTTTCTCTGTGTCGCCGTCCCCGCCGCCCCCAAAGCGCGGCGGGGGGGGGGGGGGGCAGGGGGGGCGCAGGCCGGGCGGGGGGGCTCCGTGGGGGCGGCGGCGGCAAAGCGCGGCTCAGCCCGCCTTCCCTCCCTCCCGCCGCGCTTGCAACAGGTCCCCGCTTACAGCAGGCGAGTTTGGTGCAGAAAGCTCTCTATTTCACACCAAGAGTCAATGGCTTGTGTGTGGTTTTCTTTTCCTTTCTTTTTTTTTTTTTTTGAAGTCCGTCTCTCACACGGTTACTTCTTTCTTGTATGAAATTATCCCGTATTTAAATTATTAGGGAGAGGTTTCCTTCTGTTTTAAGGAAAAAAAAAAATCACACAGGCAAGTGGCTGTTATAAACTACTGCTTAAAAGCCATCTGGGGTATATTAGTGGCTGATAACTTTTTATGGGCACTGTAGAGATAAGAAGAGTTATTCTACTGATGTACATACAACTACATACATCGCCTAAAATGTTAAAATACACATGTAGTGTTTGGTCATCTGCCCCCCTCCCCGCTTCTGCTTTAGCCAAGAGATAGGGAGTATTTTGTGTTTAAATTAATGAATATGTTGAGCTAAATTTCACTCGCTGCTTTGCACCCTGTCTTAATCTGAACTCCTTATTCTAAACACGAAATAAACCCAATCTATTACACATGTGGAAAGTCAGAAAGAATCAAAATGCCATGATGTAACAGAAGACGCAGCAAATACTATATATGCTTGCAGTTTTCTATAACTTAGCAGCATTATCAAGGCTGAGATGCAGGAATTTAATGTAGGCTAAAGGTGACAGTATTCTTTCTTAACTGTGTAGAGGCCAAGCTTTTGCAAGGTAAGTTAAGGAGGTGAGTGAGAGAGGTCAGGTAGGGAAAAATACCGTGGTGAGGATATTTTGATACAGATGGAGCTAGGTATTTTACGTGCTCATTAACACTAACTACACGTGGCTTGTTGGTCTTTTTTTTTCTTTTTTAGTTTGTTTAGCTAATTCAATTTATCGTCTTCTTTATAATTTTATTTTTGCATGAGAAAGACAGGAAGTCTCATAGGAATTTACCGTCGCCTTACTGTATCTTGTGCAGGTACTCTGAAAAAATAGGAATGAATGAGTTAAGCAGCTTGCGGGAATATCAGTGATAAGGCAAAATAAGGAAATGATGCGGGCCATTTAAAGCTGACATTTCTTCTCACAAGGTAAAACTTTTTAGCATCCCTAATGCTAAGACCTGCTCGGACAGTCCGTCTCTTGTGCAGGTATCCTTCTGAAGCAGGAATCACAATTGATGTTATAACTTTACCAATGCACATTCAGCACAGCTTACATTTGTATTTTGACATCAATTTATTACAGCCGTAAACAAACCACAAGTGAATCTCTATCTACTATGCCTTGCCTCTGTCGTACAGGATTACTCAACCACAAAGCACCGAGCTTTTTACATAATACAGTTAAGCAAAAGCTTTGGAAATATGAGAGAGGGAGCAACAATTTAGGGATGAATTTTAAACAGCCTAAATTGCAAAGGGCGAATTGGAGCCTGAACGCAATGCAAGTTCCCACTGCACAGGTAAATATTCCCTGGCCAAGCAGGCAGCAATGGCCACTTGTTTGCAATGGGCTGAATTTGTGTGGGACGGGAGAAAACTTGCACAAGGCAGGCAACAAAACATCTTGTTAAAGGAGAAAAAAATGCAGACCTTAACAGAGCTGGCATACCTGTCATATGAGCACAAGCTGAGAGAACTGGCTACTGACCCTGATCTTGCCAACACTTAGAAACATGCCTAACCTCATTCTTAGCAGCGTTTCTGCTGAATGTGGTAGAAATCTCGTTGGGGAATACAATTACGCATGTATTTAATTGTTTGGAGCATCTGGGCTTAATGTGGCATTATCCGGTGGGTCAGCTCCTACCTCTTGCACCTGAATTCATTTAATATATGTATTGAGGCCCTCTTAAAGATATTTATAGTGGTATAAGTATGCCCTGCTTCTACTAGTGATGAATCAGAGGGTTAATGCCTGTGAATGAAATTTGTACGGTCAGGCTTCTGAATTGCCCCTGCGAGTATTTATTGCATAGCTGTTGCCATCATGGGTAATTCCACTGACTGACGTGAAAAAAATTGTTAAAGTGATATATGAAATTATCTCTGGGCTACTGGAATAATGAAACATTGCACAGAGAAAAGCAGCAGCTGGTAAATAAAAAGACAAGATTCTCCTTATTTCCTGCAGTCATCTCTCACACACTATGAAATACGTGTATTTCATCCCAGCATGTAAAGTGCACATATGATGCCACCAAGAGTGAGATGTGAGATGGCCAGCATGATACGGGGGAAACGTGGCCAGGACTACACAGGTGTATGGTGTCTAACTTCCTCCGTTTCAGGGAGGGGGAACTGCCTAAACCCCTCCAGGGATCTCAGCTTTGATCTCTGTTAACTGATAAAAGGTTATTCACTCTCCAAGCATGGAAACTGGCTGCAGCTCAGTTGATGCAAAGCAAAGGGCTTGTGAGAAAAGATGAAATAACACATGTTCATTCAATATCTTTAGCCTGAGCATCTTACTGCTTGTGACCCAAGTTTACCACTGAAAAAGTTCCCAAGGACTCTCCACCCTCTTTAGGACCTCTAGATGATAACAGTGGTCAAAAGCCTGTCTCGTTCTTCCTGGGCAGAAACTGTGAGCCTTTTTCTTTTCAACTAGGGCAGACTAATCCATGCTCTTGTCACTCAAAATATTTTAGAAGGTAGACATGACTCCTGTTCTGAGGGTCTGGAGAATGATTTGCCTGGATAGTTGGCACATTATCAGAGACATGGATGGCAAGGGCACAGACCTACACAAGAAGGGAACTACCTTTTACCATTTCTTCTCCCCCATCATTCAGAAAGTGCAAGCCAGAGATCTGTGTCTCTCTTGACTCAAACTATCAACTGGTGGCAGCAATGGGCAGGGAGCAGGGGGGCCACCTGGGGAAGAATGATTTTCAGGAGAGGTTAAACTGTGAATTTGCATTCGGCGTTAGTCCCAGCTTTGCAGGCCTATGGCTGCAGGTCCTCCTAGGGTTTTGCTGGGTGAAGGAATGAGTCAAACCAACAGCCAAAAGAGGAGCTCAGACTGGGCAGAGCCCCAAAAGGATGGGTGATGAAATGCGATTCAGCTGACTCTTCCTACCGGCATGGATGCGATCTCAATGCCCAGCAACACAGTGCGCCCAACTGCGTGACCGATGCAGCACCTCACCAGTGCCACCACCCCGGAGACATTTCTCCATGGCACCCTTCCTCCCCATTTCCTCAAGGGGGAGATTTAATAATCATGAAGTTACTGCAGCAGCAGCCTGTGTGGATGCCCCCGCTCCCTTATATCCCACTTAGTCAGGCTGGCTCAGCTTTGCTGGGAGGTTTGTTAAGGGCCAAAACCAAGGCTGGGCTCATTTCTTGTGCATGCCTGCAGCGGGTGTGTGTCAGTGTGCAGGTGTGTGGCGTGTGCTTGCTGCTAGCGCCCAGAGCCAGGGGCCGCAGAGCCAAGCACCGGCCAGGGGGTGCCTTTCTCCTCCTGTACTTCACAAGAAGCCTCCCCATCTGCCTTTGAAAATACTCGCTAGAATATCGCCAAGGAGACAGTTTTCTCCTTGGTCTTACACAGCTGTTGATAAACTTGTGCGCAGGAGTGGAGACTGGGTTAAAGCTTCCACTGCAAAAATACGTTTTGGTGGTTTGTCTATGCTCCCTGTACCTGTGGACCAGACGTGTGAAATGCATCACTGTGCAGTTAGGATGAAATACATTTTGCCTTCCTCCAAGTGGAATTTGGGTACTTGGTGCACGATAAGCAGGGATAGACTATCTGGAGGTGCAGAAGCAGAGGGCTCACATCTAGAGCCGAGGGAGCATCCAGTCTTATTTTCCCAGCACTCAAATCCCAGGGAGAGCAATGGGTTTAGTCCTGGCCACTGTGTTACTGGCTATATATCAGTCAATGAGAGAGATTACAGAGAAGGGCAACTACAGTGATTAAAGGTCTGGAAGGAACTACCTATAAGGAAAGATTAAAGGAATTAAATACATACATATAATTTGGGGCAAAAGGGAAGCCAAGGGGACAGCATGACTGCGGTTTACAAGTACATGAAAGACAACTATGAAGAGGAAGGGGAGGGACTGTTTTCATCAGTTAGAAGTGATAAGACGAGAAATAACAGATGCCAACTGAAGTAAAAGAAGTTCAGTTTTAAGAGCAGGGGCAACGTTGATCCTAAGATCAAATAGGCAGGAGAATATGCTCCCAGGGAAGCTGCAGATTCAACATCACTTGAACTTTTCAAGTCAGAGCTTGACAAGCACCTTGGAGGGGAAAGTTTAAGAAATAGTAGAAGCAAAGCCAAAAAGCAGTGGGATGTACCGTATGACCTAGAAGCCCAGATGATTTAGAGGCCATTCTAGAGGGCTGTGGAAGACAAACACACACAAACGCTCAGAGCTTTTGGATGATTTTTTTTTCTCCTCACAGTTCAAAATTAAAAGGAGGGAGTGGGGGGGAAGGCTAAGTGAGGAAAATTAGTTGTTTAGTATGATTCTACTGTGGCTAATCCCTAGAGGAGAAGCCAATTATTTGAAATACTTGGGAGTACGGGGTGGAGAAGGGAATGGAAATTGTTGAAAACCTGCCATCTCATATAAGTACTTGCTGGTTTGGAGACTTAAAAAATACACATTGTGTGCCATTATACTATGCTCATTACATGCCTAGATTAATGCAGATAACATCACCCACACCTAGTATTTTCTGTGGCATTTTATGTACTCAGGTTCACATCATAACAACCTCCAGCGCTAATTGTAACATTTGGGCTTTTGATCTTCTGCTCTGGTAGGAACACTACAGGTGCCTTGTACCAGTGAATGGGGGAAAAAAAATAAAAAAAAAAAAAAACCAAAACGAAAAAAGTCCAGCTCCTTTGGTTCCAGAACATTTAAAAGGAACAGTAAATCTGACTCACCTGGACAGCAGGGAGCAACTCTTGGCATAAGGAGGATTCTGCAGATGGCACAGAAAAAATATGACTACTTTATTCCTTCCTCCAGTCCCTCTGAGGCATGCCAGAGGAGCAGGAACTGCAGCTCAGCTGTCAGCCGGCCCTGAGTGCTCCAGACAGCTCAATTCACATCGGAGAAGCCCTGATGGTATTGTGATTTTTGCTAGGAGCTGTGCAGGTAGATTTCTCTCCTGTGCCCCAGACTTTGCTCCTGCAGTTAGCGGTGACTGACCAGACAGAGATTCAGGTCACTGAATGTACTCAGTCTAGGAAAAATAATTCAATATAGCCATGGTGCTAACAGACAAGACATAATGGTAGCATTCACACTGTATCTGATCCAAATTACTTGGTATAGGTTTGCCGTTCTCAGGGTGGGTTTGCTTAGTTTTCAGTCAGAATTAAGTATGAATTTTAAATGATTGCAAAAGTTTCTATAGGGTCATAAGCAGGAGATTGAAAGCCTCAGTGTATTCTTGGGACAAAGCTCCTTCCCTAGGCACCCCCATTGCACTTTATTGCTGACCTGGGAAGTTCTGGGACATCATCCGTGGCCTCTTGATGGGGAGGCTTTTACTCTGCCAGTAAAAACCCCTCACTTACAGGGGAGATTTATGACATAAACATTGTTTTTCTGCAAATAAATAAGAGATATCAGAACTTTGTACAGAAGCCTAAATCTCTACTAACTTTGGCCCAAATTTGAGACAGTGAAATTAAGACAGAAAGATTTTTAAATCCCAAAATGTCCTTCCATTATTCCGCTACATAAAGGATTCGTTGTTCAGGTCAACAAGATGCAGAGATGCTACGATCCTAAGGAAAAAGAGCTCCTGACAGCACAACAGAAAGGAAGAAAGATGGTTTCCAGAGGAAGCTCCCTCCCTCCCAGGCTCACCAGAAGGAAAGTTGTGGTCTTGCAACACTTGGGACTGGAGTTAATAGCTAGGAGAAATAAGGATGCTAACTGCATCCTTTTTCTTCTTCCTATGTTACTTCCACCATTTAGAAACTGTGGCAGACTAGACTGATGAAACAGGAAGTGTTCAGAAGAAAATGATGATGTTATTCCCACTATGATGTTGTGATGCTCATATCAGCAGGTGATATTATTAGGAAAGGCACTCAGTGAAGGGATGGCTTCTCTGCTCCTCCTGTCCCTTCCTGCCCTTCATCTCCTGTTTTTAAGGGTCAGGACAGGTTTTATTTCTCTTGCTCTCCATTTTCCCTTGTGCCATCACCCATTCAAGGGTGATGGGGTAAATGTTGGTTGCTTGTTCATTGCCCACATGGGAGTGCTCCATGCAGTGAGTTTGCAGAGCATTTCTAGTAGCTGCCCAACGAACTGGCAGCAAAGGAACAACTGGGGTCTCTTTCCCAGGGAGGCTGCAGAGGGAATGCAGCGAGAGGCTATTGCAGCTCAAGCTTCAGGTTTAATTTGACCAGATGAGACAAAAACTGCCTTTTATTCTCAAATCCAGTTTGCTACTTCAAATACAGCACATGGTGTGACATAGAACTATTTTACTTTGACATTTTTGCAGCCCTCCAGGAAAGGCAGGCAGTACCCTTGCCGTGTGAGCCTCAGCAGGAGCTGCTGTTGTTAAGAGAGGGATTCTCTGGGGGACAGATGCTGCTGTCCTGAGCCAGAGAGCCCCTTTACCCACAGCTAACATCACCTCTCCTGGCGTGAATCTCAGTGCAATTAGGAGTAGTAAATCCCAGATACCTCATTTCTGTAGGAGGCACAGACAGAGATTTGGCTAGAAGCTGTTCCTCACTCTGAACTAGGCTTCTCCCAGTGTCTGTCTCAGGTGACAGGGCTGGTCTCAGCTGCACGAGGCCCTGTGAGTGCCTTCAGCCAGCAACTGAGCCTGTTCCACATCTGTCTGCTCTCCACTGGCCAGTACACTTTATATTTAACCCTCCTCAGCACAGCAATGACTTCATGCACACAGCAATGACTTCATGCAGAAAAGGGTTTTGCTTCTTAGCTGTTAGGGAGATCATGCTCTGGACTTTCACCGCAACATCCCTTGATTGAACAGGGGATGGAGGAAGAAAAGCCCAACTGAGATGCGAAGGAGCTATTAACCACACTCTGCACCACTAATGCATTCTCACAGCCACAGACGAAGCCACAAGTTAATCTTCTAAATTGTTTCTTCTCCACTTAACATCCCACCTGCGCCTGACTCTGCCTGTGCTTAGCAGGTCTGAGCCTGAGTATGCCAGTGTCAGATCTGTGCCAACTGCCTGGTACCCAGCAGGGAGCAGCTTCCCTGTACAGGCCAGCTCATCGGCTGTGGGATGCATGGGCTAGCAATTAGAAAATTTTCGGGAAGACATGTTGTCAAACTCTCTAGATATAGACATTAATGACAGTAGTATGAAGAGAGAAATATCTGGATCATTTTGATCCTGATTAATAATAAAAACTCCAGCTAAAAAGCTACTTCTAAAGTAGCACCAGCATTTCCCACATAGACACATATAATCTGCTGAACTTCACCCAGTAAGATGCATTTGCAGTTTTAAGCTGATCATGTGCTTATGGGACAAGACCTAGGAAAGAGCAGGATGTACTAGGACTAGTGTAAGGTTATAATTCTTCTTTTGGTTTGATGATAAGAATTTACTAGAAGAATCTAGTACAAGTGTGTGCGTGTGACACGCTTTATGCAGGATGCACACATCCAGTGTTGTAAGACCTCTCCATGTTAATGATGCTTCACTATCAGCTGCTCAGGACTGTATGTAGATGCTGAATGTTACTTACTTTTAGGGATTCTGTAGTGAAAGGACCTGATGCTCAGCTGGTCTCGTTGGCAAAACAACGCTTGTGCCGACCAAATGATGGTGACACTTGTGTATAATAGATGAAACTCTGTCTTGGGATCTTTCCATGTGTGTCTTCCCTGGGTTGCCCTGGGGTTTGTAAATGACAGGTACAGCTAGATATATTGCCCTCCACTAAAATCTTGCATGACTAATCCCACAGTAGCACAAGCAGGGAAAGTGGGAGGTCCGCAGGCCAGATTCTGCACTTCTTTCAAAATGTGCCCTCGCCAGAGCCAAAAGGCACCAAAATTACTCAGAAGGTTTATTCTTTGTGATACTTTCCATGGCATGTTGCTTTCCCCTGGGTTTTACTTTTGTTAGTCTAAGGACGAGAATATTTTCCAATTTTTTTCATTCCTTTTTACATCTTTTTTTCAGTGTTACTTTCTTTTGGTACTACAATTACAGTTTAACCCATACATCCATTTTACAATTTGATTATTTTAGGGGACTTCCACAATTTGATTATTTTAGGGGACTCCTAAGCTGATGCAAATGTTTGCAGGAACTGTCTATGTCAGTTGGTTAAACGAGGACTTTCCAAGACATTCATGTCCATGACAGGCTATTCTGAGCTCTTAAGTTTTGCCCTTTCACAGGCCAATTTGAGTATCTTCTGGTGGCACCGGAACTATCCTCAAAGCCCCAAGGATAACTCAAAACCTGTCTGGATACCCTAGCACAGCAGTACTAGAGATGGGCTGATTTTTAATTTTTAGGAAAGACAGTCTCAACATCACTCTCGGTGTCACTCTCTGACTCAGGGTCACTCTCACTGAGATTGAAGAATTATCTGCCTTTTCAGCATTGTCTGTGTTTAAGCTGCAACAGTTCCTTCAGCTCTCTGTAGCCTAAATCCTCATTTAACTCTAGTGTAAATTTCTGCTTTAAAAAGTAGCCTCCAGGCAAGGTATGACAGTAAGCCTCTGCTCAGACTGGTGGGCCCACACCAGTTCACACTGGGCAAACCCCAGTCCATGTCCAGTGTGGATCAATATTATGCCAAGACTTCACTCTGTGTGGGCACCTTTTGTGGGACACAGGAGGTTCACAGCATTTGCAGGGATGGGGCAAAATGACTGCTTAACTCAAAGGGGAAAATAAGATCACCTCTCCACCAGTGAGGGCAGGGGAGGTGGGGAGAGGCATCCTGGAGAAGTCATGGGGCTCCCTCCGTGCACGTCCTAGGACATGGCTGGACTGGTCTCTTGCATAGCTGGTGTAGGGCACCTGGGCTCTGCTGGGCATGGAGGAATGGCCTCTCTTCATTATTCATGGAGACCTTCCCTCTGGCAGCCACTAAAACAGAGGGGGTGTCAGAGGCCTCTCCTGAACTGTGTGACCTGCAAGCACTGCAGGTGTGACAGGGGTGTAACAGGGCATGAATAACCTCCCTCCCCATGCTTTGCCTTCCCTTGGAAGAAAACCAGTGTGCGAGTGCATGGTGGGAGGTCTGCGGGGCGCTGTGACAGGCCCAACCGCCTCTGTGACCCAGGAAGCAGGTCTGCCACGAGCATCAGGTTGGGCAAAGCTGGACCTCCCCGGGCTGCCCTGCTGCAGGCTGCTGCTCCCACGGACGCAGAAGGTAGCATTTCCAGGGCTGTCAGTCTGGCATCCCTCACCACCCGTAACTGGACTTAACATATGCATAAATAATTGCTACAAAAGTGTTACTTTGTTTTAATGGAAATCATCCTTGCTCCTCTTGGGTGGTTTTTTTCTTAAGCATTTTTAATTTACCAGGTATGTCATCTACTGCCTTTGATCTCAACCACGGATCTCCCCCAGGTCATAATGAGGTGCAAGTTCATATCAAAGCCTTTGCTCCCATTTGTCCAAGATGAGATCTGTGTGCCAGCAAGGGAACAGAGTGGTTCAGGGGGAGGGAGGGAGCAGCCGAGGTGAGTCAGGTCCCCCCACACGTCCTGAGTGGGGATGCTGAGGCAGCCTGCTGTCCCTTGCATCTTCCTCTCTGATGCCTCCTTGTCCCCAGACAGTGAGGCTGGGCTTGGACCACCTTAGGGCTGTCTTCCCATGGCCTGGAAGTGCCTTGCAGTAGGATGGTGATCTAGCAGGGCTTAACAAAACCTAATGCTTCCCATCTCCCCCAAGCTACAAAGTCCTCCGTGAGCCTGGTTCTCTGCTTATTCAATTCTAGCTGTGAGGCCTTGATTTGTAACAGGGTAGGTGAGAAGAAAATCTGTAATTCCAGACCTTTAACCTCAGTCTTGATACAAATTTGCCCTGAAATACACCCTAACGTCATAGAATATTCAAGAGCATGAAATAGTCTTGGCAGCAAGTCATAATAAATGGTTCCCTGAATACCAACTACAATACACAACTCTTTTAAAAGGAAATTTGCTGTAGAGTGAACAAAGCTTAGCAAGATTAGCTCAAGATCATATTCATCTACTGCTTTCTAGTTACAGATGCTGCACATGATACCCAGTGGCACAATGTGCCATCTATAAATTGGCAAGTTAATTTTAAGAGACAACAGGATATTTTAATCTGTTTTTCCTTAGCTCGTTTGCACAATTATGAAATTAGGGACTGTGAATGTCTTAGTTTTAGCTTTGTTAGGCAACAGACATGTAGCAATATGTTTTAGCCTTTCTTAGCCAACACAAAGCATTCTTGCATGATTTTTAGGTGTGAATTGTCACCAGTAAATCAAACCTACACAGGACAATATTAAAGGTAGTTGCTTACTGGGTTTATATGCTACACAAACCAGCTCACATGACAGCCACTTCACATTCTATTTATCTACAGTGTGTTTGGTGTCTTGCAGAGCAAGAATTGTGTGCATCTGTTAAAACCAGAATCTAAAATACAACAAAGGTTTCTAACTTGACACTCACATTTGTCCTGGGCAACCAGCTCTAGGTGGCCCTTCTTGAGCAGAGGGGCTGGACCAGATGCCCTCCAGAGGTCCCTTCCAACCTCAACCCTTCTGGGATTCTGTGGTCCTTCTGTAAATTGCTTCTTATTCCACGCTCTTAAGTAAGCATGAAATTAAGAGGCTAGTTTCTCAGATGCTGTGAAAAAGGTAACCACCAAGAATCACTGTACCTTACAAATCAGAAAGCATCCCACAAACACCAAGATTTATTCTAGGCACAGGTCATAATACCCCAGACCAGTCAGAAAAATAATGTCTCACTGTTTTGCCTGCTTTTGAAAAGCCTAATAAATCACCCAGCCACATGGCAGGCTTTTTCAGCGCGAGCACTGTGTGTGAAGCTCTGCGGAAGCAAACCAGTGAAAGGCCAGACTTGTTCCCAGGGGCATGGCACACGGCTGCTCCTCTGGCAGTCACAGCCTGCACATCACCTCTTAGCACTGGGATGGTAAGTCCTCAGTGTCAGGCTTTATCTAGCACTTAGGTATATTGCAAAATGATTCAATGCCATCTTCCCAAGTGCTCTGCAACAGAAACAAATGGTGATCCTCTCAATTCAGCACTGACTTAGGACGAGCGGAATTCAGAGTTCAAGGGGTTCATGGACTATAAATCAGAAGAAAATTTGTTCCCTCGTCTAACTGCAAATATAAACTTTGTTGCAGTTAATGTTAACAGCAGCCCCCTGAGGAAGGTGCCATATAGACTTGCTAAAACACGGGGTGGGAGACGAAAAGTGAAGGAATCTTTGAGCGGGAATGAAAGATAATAGATCTTCCTTTCTTCATTCCCAACTTTCATTCTTTCGTCTTCATTGGATCTTTTAAAATCAAAACCATAAAAGTATTCAAAAACTTGCTATAAAAAACCCTTTTGCACACAGATATTAATCTGTTTAGTTCAGTAAATATTTAGCAGGAAAAGAGTCACTAAGAACAAAGCTAGTACCAGGATTATACAAAAGAAACAAATTTTGCAGTGTGCCAAATATTAAAAAAAAGTATGCTGTCTTTCTCTCTGGCACGTTTTTTGTGCAAGAGGTACCAGTGATGCTGGGAAAGGCAGTTTTATTCTCTACAGATACACAGCAAAATGGACCATGGCAGGGTCTGCACAATTTGTCAATGTTTTGTTAAAATTCCTGTTATTTTATTTAAAATAGCCTTGTAATAAAACGTTATCTTTAATGATCTAATGGGAAAATTTTTACTCCATTGTGATTTTTGAGGGATTAAAAACTTACCAAGCATACAGGCTGAACCTGTAGTTTGTAAAAAAGAGCATCTCTAGGGATCATAGCCCTGGGACTCAAATCAACTGACAATGACCGTTTGCACTACCTGGTCCTTGGTGATCACCTTGCCATTGCGAAGTTGCAAACCATCGAACATTAAGCGCCATCGGACAGACATCACCTTCTACCGCCACACTCAGCAGCACAATTCCCTCCGGCTTCGGTGGCACCCCCATCCCAAGCATTTGAAATAAAAACTGTTTTGAAGTATTTCCTCTGAAGAAACTGATTCAGCTAAAAAGGCTTGCAACACGCTTAACAGACTAGTGAAAGCCCCCATACATATTCAACTGTCTCGTGGAAGTTAATGTACACGCATGCACACAGTGAGAGATTTCCTTATTTTGCTCCAAGAGAAATTATATTACTTTAAAGAGTTTTTCACCAAATACTTTCTATTACTTTACAGTCAAGATTTCTATTTCATGACAATGCAAAGAAAAACTTTTAAAAAAGAAGATAAAGAAGTCTTTACCAAAAAAGCCAGTGGCTGTTCTGTTTTTTCTCATCAGGTACATGGTCCAGGATAGAGGAGAAGACATACCAAACTGCCCGTGGTTCATGTTTAAGTTTATATGATAGCCCGGCAGTGGCCAGACACTGCAAAAGACCAGCAGAAACTAAACAAGATGAGGGGAGAGCTCTTCCTTTTCACTCCACTCTTTCTCTGCCCTAGAGATCATTATTTAACATGAGCAAATTGAAAAATGACATGCAGCCATACTTAGTACGTGTTTTTTTTTTTTTTTCCACTAACCAAACTCACATGAGACTTCCCATCTTTCTCTCTCTCCTCTCCCTCCCTGTCTCTCTCTCTGTTTTTTTTGCCTCAGGCATTTATAGGCTAGTAATTTTCACTTAGCTTCTCAGATGATTTTTCTCTGCCCAATTAGAGTGGAAGTGGATAAAGATTTAAGTTCAGAGTTTTGCTGTTAGAAACCAGGTTGGGATTGTTCCTCTTGTTTCAGCTGATGTGCTGTTTCAAAGGTGCAAGAGTCTACTACGAGTAAATACAGTAATGATACAGATAACGATTCTTTCTGCAGACTTCCCCTGCTCAGAGTATTTTATAGTCACTAACACCAGACAGTGGTATCATGAGAATACCTCTGACTATGAAGAGGAATTTTTTTTTTCTAGTAGCTACACAGGACAGTTTAAGCCTAACCTCTTTCCCCCTGTACATGGGCTAATTCCAGTGACATCTCTGGGATGGGAATTTTGTATGAGAAATGGTAGCAGAAGTTGGCCACTGTGTTCTCATAAATCTGTTAATGTCAGTCAGTATCTGCAAAACTTGAAGTTTCTTCTGTAGGCAAAATGATATACATCTCCGTTCTCTGGCATTTAAGAGGAAATAATCCTTCCGAGAAGTGTACAAATGTACAAGTGCTATATATATAAAAGAACTTGTCACATTTGTCACCAAGTGTGAAATTCAGCAATTTCATAGGAATTCATAGATGAATAGATATATGGATGAATGGAAGAAAGGATGGATAGACAGGTAGAGAGATTTTCAAAAGTGTTAAACCAGACTCCAAAGTTTAGTCCAGCTGTTTTACGAAGCATGCCAAAATGCTGCAGTCACTGAAAGAGTGCAAAAGGCAGTTGGAGGACAACCAGAACCTAGCTTGCAATGGAGGTTTACAGCACATGTCTTGTACCCTGCACACTTAGTGGCCCACATGGTGATCTCCTCCCTCTCTTTTTTTTTTTTCATTTAAGGAGGGGAGCATTGGCTAGGATACCAAATGTATTCCCTGCACTTTTTCACCTCATCTTTTGTAATCCATTTCTCCTAGAAAATGGAGATGTGGTCATAGACAGTGATAAGAAGAAACAAAATCAAGTAGGAGCAGTGGTATCTGGATAGACAAAAAGAAATATTACCAAATGCATAACTGATATGGGTTTTTTTGTTTGTTTTTTTTGGTTTGTGTTTTCCAGATTCCAGGATGGGATGTTTCTAATGAAATCAGGGAATGTGTGTGGAAACAAAAGGCTGTGAGATTTACTAGGGATTTGCTGCTGGCCAAATTTCACATTTCAAGTAGAGACCACTGTTAGCATTTTAAATATTATTCTCTATAAAAATGCTAAAATCTCACTTGTCAGTGTTTGGCCACAAATCTTTAGGCCCTGCAAACACTTCAACACATGCAATGTTGCCTATGAGGAAAATTACGTGTGTGCTTAAACTATTCCAGGAATGGCTGAAGCTGTTGATCCGTGACAGCAGGCTCCAATTCCTGGGGAATCACAGGAACTCTTGCACCACAGCGGGTATAAAAGGGACAATGAAATAAAATGTACTTCTGGGAAAGGTTAATCCAGAGACTGTTTGGGGCTCTTTGGGCATGTACTGTCTTGTATAGAACAGGAAACCAAGAAGTGGTACGTTGTTTTCCTTTCTTTTGAACATTGTCTTAACACTGCCTGAGTAAAGGAGAGTCCTGCACAAGAAACATACTCCTTTTCCCAAGGAAAAGAATGGAAAGAGGGAAAAAAAAAGGAAAACCCAACAGAAAGCCCAATGACATGAAATGAAACAGCACAATCTCTACCGCTCTAGCAACTCTTACACAATCCTGGGTTATGACATTATTCAACTGCCACAGGAGGACTGCGAGAGACCTCAGGCAAATGTTTCATCAACTGCACAGCAAGATGTTTCCTGGGCTTTGCCGACAGCGGTTCGGTGGAGATGCAATAGCCTCTCTGTTACAGGGCAGATAAAGCACCCCCACTAGCTGCTATCTTCAGATGCTAACTCTACAGAAAAGGTTCCTTCTTTCCATCCCTCCATACAGTGTTAGGTTTGAGCTTTTGAAAGAGAGACCTTTAGTTCTCAGCTCTCTCACATTTTTTTTTATTATCAGTTTTCACCTTCCTTTTCCTATTGCTTGTTGCCCTTCTATCAGAATGTGAGCACCTTGTGGACATTTACATAAAGATAAGGAAAGATGGGGTTATGCAAGATACATGCAACTCCAGGGTATCTCCAGGGAAATACCTGGAGGATGGATCTCCAGGGAAAACTAAACTACACACCCAGGATGGATTTGGGTTTCATAATTTTCTTCCCTAATATAAGACCTTAGTTGACAGAGAATGGAAGAGATTGTAAAAGACTTTCCTTACCACTTAATTTAGTTTGGTTATTTTGGGATTCTAGGAAAAAGCTATCAGTTCTTTCAGATGAATGATTTTTACTCAGTGTGTGTGTTCAACAGTGCAAAGACGGTCAAATGAACATGCAAGTGAAACCCCAGCTAAATTTTTATTGCATCAACTGCACTCACTGTCCCACTGGCCACTTTTCAGCCATGTGCTACAGTGGTAGCTTGGAGGTGGTAGGGGACACAGAGGAGGTTATGAGAGCCAAGAAAAGATGTGTTCTTAATTTGTGCATACATACTGCAAGCATTGGTCCAGCAGTAAATTCTGACCCAATAGTTATTTAAGGAAGACATATATTTTGGCAAGGCATTAACTTAAAAAATGGCAATCTGTTTTTCTGGAGGTGCTAAAGACGTGCAGCTCTCACGGACTTTCAGTGAAGCTATTGGTGTTCAGACCATCTGGAAGTCAGGACTGTGATAACTTTTTAATCACAGTAATCTGGAGCATTGCACAAATTTTAAGATTAGTCCTTGGGGAGCTTCATAATCTATTTTGTAAAGAAAAAATAAACATCAGTCTGAAATAAAATGGAAGTAGCTGGGACACTGTGCTATTTGATGGTGTCCCATTAGCAGGTAGTATGAAAACTGAAATCAGATTAATGCCTTCTATTTTCAGACTGAAGGGACATTAGCCATACAGCTTTCCAAACTGTAAAAATAGCCCTGTTAACAAAAGCAGGTTTCCCAAAGTTATGCATCATTTTGTCTTCTTATATATTGCTCTTAATATCGCCACACGTACTGCAGGACGCCTGTCCAAACCAGCTTCGTGTTAACAATAAAACCTTTACTTCACACGCATCCCTTTATGTACCTTGCAATGCTTTGATAAACTTACATTTCTCAAACACAAGGGTCTGGGCTCCCTATAGAAACGATGGGCTTCTGTGGCCTGTGCTATACAAACAAACATGCAAGGAAAGGAACGTAATCTGATGTTCCTTTCTTGTTTTACAATCCAGCCTCTGTCAACCTCTTTTTTTAAGACTGTGCAGAGAGATTACCCAATAGAGCACAGAAAGTTTCACTTTATGAACAGAAATATTTTTAGGGTTCTCTGAACTGAGCTAAATGACTGACATATTTTAAAAAAGCATAATGTAGACCAAAAAAAACCAAAGAGTCAAGTAAGAATGAAACAGGATGGAGCACACGTCCTGTTTTTGACATGCAACACCATCTTTAACTAGCTTTGAAGCACTACATCCTCTTTGCAGAGCGTCTAGCAACCCCCTTCTGAAGCAGGTTGTTTTTCTGGAAGTGGGATGTCATGGGCATTTGCCCATGTCTCTGAGGGGATTGCCAAACTTGTGGACGAGGGTGGATTTCACTGAAAAATACACATGGCTACTGGGAAAATTAAAATGCCAGGGCTTTTTTGAATAGGGATAATATTTATGTGCACTTTCACCATGCTGAAGCTGGATGTGTTCTCCAGTGAAACCAAACTCTGTGAGACATTTGGAACAACAGCTAAAATTTCATTTGTTTTGGAGCTGCCTACTAGACATTTGAAAGCAATCAAAAGCATGTTTACCCATTTTTTTTTGACACAAGCTGTCCTTCCATCACTGTCTCCTTTAAATAAAGTCAAAGAGCTGTGAAACGGTTAGTTTTAGAAAAAGACGGAGCCTTGCCACCTGGGAATATGTTTGCTGACTTGCTGCTCTGGGGGCACAGCCATCGGGCAGCTGCCTCCCCCTGCCAGCATCCAGCACTGCATCATTCGGCGGCAGTATCAGAGGTGGTAGCAGCACACACTCTACACAGTGCTTGGGGTTTTTCTGCATTGCGTGGCCATCCCTGTGCTGAGCTCTACCGCAGGTTTGCAGGCTCAGGGAAGCACAAGGTCTCAGGACAGTGTTGGCCAGGAGAGGGAGCTTTTCAATGACCTGGCCAAGTGGCAATGCCAACCCAGCTAGTCTGTACCATAGCCAAATGCCATTTTGGCCAAAAGCCAAACTCTCCGTCCACCCCCAGTGCCAGGGTCTCTGCTCTGCTACATCTGCAGCAGCTGTAGCTGCACTGATGAACAGTTTTCACCTCTTTCTTCTCTGCTGAGAGCTACCCAGGCTGTAATTACAAAGCCACAGGAAAAAGGTGAGAGTACCCATTACTTCCCCCATCCCAGGCCACCCACCCACGTGCTTTAGCCAAAACTTAAGTTCATAATGTGAGACTTTCTCAGCCAGACTCAGCCAGAATCACTGCAGAACTGATACATTTACTGTCAGCTCAGCTTCCCTCCTCTCCTGGCCTTGTACCAGCACAGAAGCTAGCCCATGCACTCAGACTGATGTAGACGAACCTGGTTTGAAATACAGGACTGGAAACAACACGGGGCATGTGTGCCACAGTACAGCTAGAATGCTAAAATGCTGTATGAAACCACACCTAGAAGTGTGGCAGAGCTGTTCCCATGCAGATTTCAACAAGCCACCGCCATCTCTGTCACCATCTTGAAGATCTTGCACCTTTTGGTTGCTTGAGGTTTGCCAAGAGACCTGATGCAGGGCTACCTGGGAGCTCATGTCCTGTCTGAGTGTGATACTTCAGAAAGATTTCCTCCTGTGTGGGGCTTCAAACCTTCAAACCTTCCCAGTGGGTAGAGGGCTTGCCCGGGTGGCCAGGATGAGCCATGCCTAGGGGTGAAGGTTGTACAACGCTAACCACCGAGTGGCTGGTTCTCCCGGCTTCTCCTGTTGGAGCAGGTCCCATCTGCAGGAATAGCTGAGTACGGCTGGAGCAGGGGCAGGACTGGTGCCTCCCACATCCCAGCAGGGCTGCAGAGGCAGTCTCTAGTTTGACCTGACATCCCACTCTAGAAGTTGAAGGATGTTTTCTAGTCAAAATCATTACATACGTTTTTGTGAAAAGCTTTAGTTTTGATGAAATGATATTTTCCTGACAAAAAAAAAGAAGTGTCTGTGTGTAAAATTACCTACCCTTTCTCATCTTAGCCAGAAGTACAGATGTGATCTGGGGAGCCAAAGAAGCAGCATCAGAGAGGGTCCTGTATGTATGGGTACATGTATTGTATGGACCCAAGTATGGGTCATGAATTGGAGTAATTTATTAGACTTCTCCAGTGCCAGGCAGCTGCCTGGAAAGCACCAAACCTGGGACCTCTGTATCTGAACCCTGCAAAGCCAGAATTCCTACAGGCTACACAGACAAGGAAAAACAGGCACCACAGGTACACCATTTAGCTTTTGGAGCAAAATCTTTCCCAGATCTCCATTTAGCAATCTGTCAGGCCTCAAGCACTGTTGGAGATTTGGTGAGTAGTTTAAAGGCAGGTTCGAAACACCCAGGGAGCAAACCATGGTGTCTGTGCTGTAGCTGCTGCTGCAATGATGTGGAGCCTGAACCCACCATGTGTGAGGTATTTGGGTAGTGGTAGCGCCCCAGTGCTACAGACACATTGCTGTATCCTCCCTCCAGCATGCTACCCAGCAGGGGCTCCCTGGCTACGGTGATGGAACGGACAAACCCCAGAAAACCTGGGCTGAGCATGGACTTGCTTTTTGCCACCATTCTAATCCTTCCCACAGCTCCTGGCAGAAGGAAGAGGGAGAAGAGAAGGGTGGGAGGGAGAAGAGAGAGGGCCATCTTTCACAGACTTGGATAGGACACTTTTGCTTGTGGCCAAGCTGAACCAAGAGCATCATGGTTTTTCCAGATATAAAAGGAATGCCACAACAAATACTGTCAGCTTTCCATTACCCCAGGGCATGCTGCCACCCTGCAGAGCAGGGACCATGACACAGCCTGCCCAGCCTCACTGGTGATGGCACTGAGGGGTTAACCTCCTAGACATGCTCACTCTAGCAAGACCTACTTGAGCCCTCCAGACCCTACTCTGTGAAGCTTTCCCACCACAAGAAGAGAGAAAATTGGAAACCCAAGCCAAATCCCACCTCACAGTCTCCTCTCCACCTTCACTGATTTATTCACCCATGTAGCATCTCCAACAGGCCAAGGCATGAAGAAAGCAAAAGCTTCATGATGATGATGTCCCACTAAGGCTATGTTTCCCTTCAGCATGCCAGGAGAGAGTCCCAGGCAAAAATCTATAACAGACAGTGACAGGGGGTGCACTAAGTCTGAGCAGGTCCCTCGGTGAAGATATAGAAGGATGCAGAAGGTCCTTTCTGTCCTTCTCATGGTGCTCTGCTCGCTAGTCTCTCAGAGCTATGTCTGCCATTATTCCCATTTGGAGGTTGTTGCACCTCTGAAGAAGGGAAGATCTGTGATTCAGGCTTCTTAACAGCTGTAGCCATTACAGATTGCTGGTGCCTTTGCTTTGGGAGGCAGCATCCTTCCCATTTCGTACCCTCCACCACTCTTTTGGTTCCTGTTGCCTGCCCAATAATGTTGATTAGGCTTCAGGGCAGAAGCAGCATTTTGCACTTTCTTCTAAGTCAGGGTTTCAATTGCGGAGAAAACTCAACCTTGCTTTCTTTAATAATTCACATGGCAGTATTGTGTGGATACTCTTAACTGGTACTTAAAAGTAATTAATTGATTTTCTGACATATCAGTTAACAATGTATTGCACTGACATGAAGTTGTGATTCTGCTGTTGACTGGGCTGGATGACTAGATGCATCATACTCGGTTCAGGAGCTGAGCTTAAAAGACTCTAAATATATTCTGCTATAAAAGGAAAGGCATTTTACATGTAGTGTTGTCTAAAACTTGAATCCATATGCTGCCTCCAATGCTGTCAGAGTAAAGTATTTCATTGTTATTTACAGTAGACCGATAGTATTTAAATTTAGAACATCCGGTAGGTATGAAAACACAATTTCTGTCAGCTGGAGACAATAGCATATGTTGAACTGCAGAAAAGAGTCTGCAGAAGGGCTTTATGTGTGTATATATAGCCAAACTGGGAGAGGTTGCTGGAGCATCTCCTTTCTCCATACTAAGTTGCCTACCCTGTTTGAAACCCAGGAGCACTGCAGATGTATATGTGGATGAGTCTGAAGCAGGAAGACAAAAAGACAGAACCTTTTCTGGAGATTAACAGTGGTTTATACAGCTTTTTATCTTTACAGTAAGTCACCAGTTCTAATAAACTCCAGGGCTGTGTGGCAACAGCAGGTTAAATAAATTACTGTGGTCAAAATGTTCAAACCAGCCATATTCTGTTAGATAACTAAATAAAAGAAGACCAGCTTTTTCTAGCTTTAATGAAATTATCTGAGGAATTTATGATAATTTATTATGCTCCACAATCACAAATTCAGAAACCTACTGTTTAATTACTTAGGCTTGAAAATTCTGACCTGGATAGATAGTGCATGTGGGACACTACTGGAAATGTTTTAATTCATTATAGAGGATATGAGCTTACTTGCTTGTGATCTCTACTTTGATATAGGTAATCCCATCATGGATAACTTAGAAGGTCAAATCCCTAACTTTTATGTGTTCCGGAATACTTCACATGGTGAACACTGTGTTGCTTCTGTTCTCAGAGAGTCTTTTTTCCCCTTCCTTCCCTTGTTATGAAATACCATAGAAATATAAGTTGAGGAACAGACCAATTCTCCTCTAAAAGTTTTCTTTTAATAGATACTTTATGGATATTTTATGTTAAAGTGTTTGTGGGGAGAAGTAAGTACTTTTATTGTATCAGCTGTAAAAACGGGGAAAAAACAAGAAACTTGCTAGTGCACAAACCCTTCTTCAGCTATTTATATCCATATTTACCTCAAGAAAGCTTGCCATTTTTATCTTTCATGTGTCAAGAATATGAGAACATTTCTTATACACACTCAGCCTTGCCACAAAATCTAGAAGCCACTACAGGAAATTAACTTCACCAAGACCATCCTGTTTATGCAATTACAGTATAAGCTGAATTGACTCTGCGTACACAGCACAGAACAGAGTCCTACACTGTGAAACAATCTCCACCCTCAGAATTATTTATCACCAATCCTCTCCTGAGATTTGGCCATTAAAAATACCTGCAACCCTCTTGTAACTTCTTTTAACTTCAGAAGAAAAACAAGAGAAGAATGGCGGCAGGTTCAGCAACGAGCATTTTGTGGGGTGTTTAGCTTCAGAATAAATGAGTTTTGAAAAAGAAGAGAGGTCATGAATTATTAACGGTCCCCTCTGTAGATGGGAGAAGGTGTCAAGATTTTGCTGAAGTCATGGATTGATTTTCTGACACAACAATTGAAAAGATGTGAAAGCAACCACTTGGAGGGTAGTGTCAGATATATGATCCATCGGTAAATGGGATTCCTCCTCTCACTTACCAGCACTGCTCATGCGCCATTGATTATGCCGTATTATATAGCCCACAATAATACTTACAGGGAAGCAAGAGTGGGAAAAGTGGGCAACAAATTGTAGGGTGGAGGGATGGGTAAAAGAAAACAGACTAAAGAAATCATGCTTTATAGAGCTGGATAAAATGTTATGGCCAAAATATTTTTTTGCCCACTGAAGTAATGCAGATTTAGGCTAAAATGACATTTTATGAATTTATGCCTATTTTAAAATTTATTTTGCTCAAGGAAGTGTGAAAAATACAAAAATGAAATACTTTACAACTGTTTTCTGAATGAAATTTTTAATCAAATATTTTTACTAGAAATGATACTTTGCATTTAACTTTATTTTGAAATTGTTCTAAAAGCCTTGGCAGCTGAAACCATTAGTCTTGGGGCTTTTCTTGGTTCTAGATTAATTTTTGAAGTAATTTGCCAAAATTCTTAATGATTTGCTTTGAGTCAACTCAAAATAGAGTATTTTCCGAGGTTTTCTACAATTAATTTTTTTTTACACAGCTAGCACTGATAGAACAGCTACAGTCATTCTACCTAGAAACAATTCACCTTTCTGAACTACCTGATTTGATATGTCTCTCTCACCATTCCTTTCAGCCAGAACAGGGATGTTGGACACCACTGGTCTCATCCTTTCGAAGTGCCAGTTTCTTCTCTCCTCTTGAATTATAAAAGTAGATGTGGAAGAAACAGCATAAACTGAAGGGCTTCCTCACCAGCCTGACCAAAAGTCAGAATGAAAACCAAGCATCTTTCAAGCCTTTACCTCAGTTTAGTATTTCAAACCCCAAACTCACAGAAGGACACACAGAAATGTTATCATTCCAGAGCAGCGTAGGTAGCAAAGGCCTGGGTGCTTTTTCTATTACCTGACTTTCTATTGGAGAAAAAAAGGCACTTTCCTTTCTAGAAGTGATTTCAGGCTCGTGAGAAGAGCAAGCCACCTATAGTCTTTATGCAACTGCTGCCCTCTCCCTAGTCACAAATCACTTGCCCAAAGCAGGAAAATAAAATATATTTTCTGCTGGAGAGATGGGGCGACAAGCCCCCACGTCAGCCTTTGGAGCCTGGAGCAGCAAGAAAGAAAAATGGAAGTCTATCCTTCACAGATTTTTGAACACATTACACTGCAAAGCAGAAGGTGAAGAGATTATGGAAACATTGGAAATTTGCTGAACATATGTCAGATTTAAGGTAACAGACAGCATTCTGGAGTCGACACATTCATATTTCAATGTCTCTGGTTTCATACATGGCTTCTTTTAAAAAAACTTATTTGTTATCTTCTCGGTGATCTTCCATTTTATGATTCAGTAACAGTCTGCAGTTACTAACTTTTAGTGGATACAGTGGGAATGATGATCCATACTGGAGTCAGATATTTATTTTTCAATGCAATATTTTTTTCACATGTTGATTTATCAAGACAAAAAGGACCTGCTTCAGACAATTTTCCTTGAAAATATTTTGAAAATAGTCTGGAAATTTGTTTTAATAGTTGACATTGTGTTTCCTTATTTGTCAAGGGAAAAGAACACTTGCTGGTTTGAAATATTTTGAAATTAAGTTTGTGATGGTATTTTCTGCGGTTTAAGATTAAACACAGTGCGTAAGTATGAGTGGCATTTTATATTTATTTTTGTTTTATGAAATATTCACTGGGAATTTTGTTTCAGTGGAAACTGTGTGCTTATGCATGTGTGTGGGGAGGAAGATCTTTTCACCCAGCTGTGCCCTAAACATCTTGACCACCTTCAGAATTGTGTTAAAACAGTTTCTGGTGTTAGGTGGTGCAAACCACTGTCATAATTTGCCCTGAATTAGATTAGGTGAAAGCAGCAAGGAATAGCATCCCTTTGCTTATGCTACCATTTCCTTTGAGGACTGATTACTGCTTTCCTTCCATCCAAAGAGTGTGAGGCAGAAAATTATACAAGGACATAGATATGCTATACTAGTAGCATTTCAGCACTGCAGGCTTGGTGAAGAAGAATCCAGAAATTTGGTCAGTTTGTTTGCCAGCAATGGTGAGAAGAAAACCAGGATGGGAGGTGGCAGCACACGGTGGCTAGCAATGTGAAGGTGAGGCACTGGCTCCTGCAGCCAAGACCACTGCCCGTGCCGGGGAGGCCCCCCTGGGAAGCTGTTTCTCAGCCCAGCCAAGCACCCGGGCTCTCTTCTGCAAAGCCTCAAGTGGGGACAGTGCTGACCTCTTTGTGTAAAAATGGATTTGCAGAGCCAGGCACAGGGACAGGGGTTTAAAACAATGGTAAGCTTATCTGCAACACAGAAAGCCAACGACTTTAGCACAGTTCTGATGGCAGATAAAAGCAAAGCAGAGCCTGGCAATGAAAGGTGACATGAAGAGATGGTCAACAAAAGCTTGGAGCATATTGGAAGGATTGATCAATGCCAATTTTACAAGGAAATCTGCTGTATAAGAGCAAGGCAATGATAGGTACCTTAGCACTGAGCGAAAGATGAGGAACCCAGTGTAGAATTGTTCAAATTGTGTAGCTGAATTCCAGCAACAGTTTCATGTTGCGGGAAAGGCAGCCTGCCTTGTGTTTTTGTATGTTGCTGAGGAGCTGTCTGTAGAAGAGTGTATTTGGTGGTCTTTGTTCAGTTCTTATCGGTTTGTATCCCACCACACATCTGGCTCCATTCCCGTGGAGCCCGAGTACTGAAAAAAATCACTTAACTATTAGCATGGAGATAACAATATTTTCTTCTCCAACTGGGTGGTCTATTTTATAGCCAAAAAGAAATTATATCCAGGAAGTGACAGGTATTTCGGAGGCTAAAACTTGATAGCACTGAAGAGAAAATTCAGAAGGATGTGTCACACAGTTCCCAGGAAGATGGAGGCTGGAAGTTTGCAAATGCATGCAAAGTAACGAAGGGAGAAGCACAGAGGAATATTGTAGCTCTGGAGAAAACACAGGGTGCTGATGTGTATTTCCATAGCATTTCTGCCCATTTTCTTTTCCCCAATACAAGGTGTAAACCAGACATAAATATGTAATGCACACATGCAGAAAAGATGCAGGGAAAACCTAATCCCTGGATATGAAAGATACAGTTCAAATTGCTTAACTACCTCCATAACCATGAAACACACCATGATATCCACAGTCGCCCAGAACTGCACTGATACCTCTTTTCAAGTAAGGGAACGAGGCGGTATGGAGGCTATACTGCTGCCTGACCTGAGGACAGTTGCATGCAAGCACACAGGAGGATGTGCTCTGGTGTCAGGTACGCCATGGACCTGAATTCTACCTCCAGACATTGTCACTGTTTGGTACCTGCTACACGGGTATAATGACTTAGAGCAACAAAGTGTTACAAAAGCTATATACGGATCAGAAAGAAATATTTCCCTGCCTCTAGCCCCTCTCCTTTCCCTGCTGCACTAGATGCAGGCAGTGCAGCCCCTGTTCAGAAGCTGGTGCACATTTTGATGGTAATTCTTCATTAGGCACCTGGCTCTCTTCAATACAGGTGATGCTCCATGCAGAACAACAATTAGTATTGCTAGATATTTAAAAAGTGCCTGCTAAGAGAGACTGAAGATAACTGCCCTGCATTAAAAGCCCTTGCCCCTGAAATCTTGGAGTCTTTCAGCAAAATCTAAGTAATGGCTGAAGGCCATAGAGCTGAAGGCAGATGGTTAAATCTGCTGAATCCCTGAAGAATCAGTGAAATATAAAAGTTTAAAAAAAAAAAAAAAAAAAGGTGTGCAGGCTACAACTGCACAGAGCGCATTATCTTTTCTCGTCAAAAGAGTAATAATGGTATTAAAAAAAAGGGTCACAAAGAGAGTGAACCAGTGGTGGCACTGATCTTTACACAGTTTTGCAGGCCCCAGAACCACACCTCCTGGGCTGTAGCCTCCTGAAACTCCCCTGAATGACTAAGAGGCCCCATGTTTGGGCATCATTCCCCTGCCTACATTGGCTGCGTGCATGGGCATCAGCGGGAGTCCTGCGCCTGAGTCAGGGTTGCCTCTGAGCTACCTGTCAGGAAGGCCTCTAGCACAGCTAGATCCCACCACAAGTCATGGGAGGGAGCCAAAGCGTTAGCTGCCATTTTAATGAGCTTTCCCCTGGCTCTTTTGCTCCAAGCAAATTTAGCCCTCTTTGTATTTTTTTTCCTACCTCTCCTCACAAGCTTGCTGGGAACATTTGTGCAAAATTTGGCACGGGTGGGAAAACACTGTGCCAAGATGCAGCACAACCCTGCCTGCTTTTCGTGTGCTGCATTTTGCTGTTGCTGTGACCACTGTAAGGATTTTGCTTTCTCCAGCGAACAAGCGCAGGCCGTGTTTGGCGGGCTCAGTGCCCGACAGGCGTGCCTTTCTCTGCTAGTCCATGCAAATGCCACACAAATTTTCTGAGCTCCTTCCTTGCTAGGAGGCAGTGGGGCATCCTGCAGAGCAGCATCAGGAGGTAACGGCTGCAGCACTGCCATGCAAATCTAGCAGGGGGCTTGTTTGGTTTTCTTTACAGAGAAGCACCCCACGCTTGGTGTGAGAAATTTATGACTACCAAACCGGGAAGCTAGGTAGAACTGCCCTGCCGTTACACGCGGGACGGCATCAGGAGGATGTACGCTGGCTGAGCACAGCTCCTCCTCCTCGCAGGGTTTTCAGGTTATACATCGCTGTGAGCTTCCCACAGTTTTCCATACAAATATTCTCCATTTATATTTGCTGGAGGTCGGTATGAAAAGTACTTGAAGATCGTAATGAGAGCACTTGAATTTCTGCTTCTTGAACTTAGTGCTGTGTGGTCTGACCAACAAGGCAGCAGTTCAAAGGGAGTGTAAGGAGGAAGAACTGGCACCTTGATGGAGCTGAAGTACAGGGACCCACATTTCATTTGCCAAAAGTGGTTGCTGTCCACTGCTGTTCAGCATCATCCTAGAGATGATGGGGGAATTAAATTGAATCAGTACATAGAGGAAAAAATGAAAACATATAAAACATGTAAGATTCAGTTTAAGACACAAATGCTGAATGTTTGGAAAAGCTGGTGACCTTTTTTAAGCACACTCACTACAGACTGATTTCTCAGCAGTTTCTTGTAAACAGACTTTATCTTCTGGTTTGATAAAGTTGAGGGGCAGATAAGTAAGACTGACAGCATTCTTGGAAATATTTTATGCATTTGTCCCTGTATTTCATGTCCCTATGGTGAACATATATGCTTTGGCTGAAATCCTGACGTCACTTGAATGAATAGCAAAACTTGTCCCTCCCTTAGGTGATCCTCTGGCACTGGAGATGTGCTGTATAAGCTCAGGATCGCTCTGCCTGCTCAGACTAGTGGCTTCCATCCTGCTAGCACCGCTCCATGCCCAGCAGCTACCAGGATGCACCCCAGGGTGCACACAAAGCACGTGGGTGCCTTCAAGGCAGCAGCAAACCCTTGCTACAGCAGAGATCAGCTGTGCAATCTCCTGTACAGGATGTCTCCATGGACTAGTTACAAAAACACTCCTCAGCAATAATATAGATGAAGCTGATCTTTCTAGGGACAGGGAATGGATGGATTGACCTCCTGGGGTCCCTTCCAGCCCTGCTCTTCTAAGATATTACAAAATTTTCTTATAAATCCCATCAGCTGGGTTGTGATCCCCCTCTTTGAGCTCAGTGAATCAGGGACTGGTTGCTGACAGCAGCATATAAACCACTGTGTGTATGTGTGTGCATGTCCATTTGTGTGTGTGTGTGAATGTACTAGTACACAAGTGTATGTGTAGTAGACTACTTGATCTCCGTTTATAACAGCCTTTGCCCGTACTCATCAAAGATGGAGTGGTGAACAGAGATACGATGTAAAGGACACTGTGCTCACTTGTTTTATACATTTGTAATCTCTACTCGGAATGCTTTTTTTAACAACACTGTCATTTCCACAAAATGTTTCAGATTAGGGATGATCTTGGCTAAATTTAGCTTTTATGGAAGAAAGAATAAAACATAATTAACTGTTTAAAGAACAAAACACAAACCACATGAAGCAATGAAACTTGTTGGCGAGAAATCTAACAGTAGTGGTTGGTAGCAAACCCATCTCCTGTGGAACAGATGTTTGGGATTTTTACACAAAAATAGAAACTACACTAATGTCAAATGCTTTACTGCCTGAAAAACTGACAAACACTGAGTGTTGCTCTTTGGGCACCACAAATTTCCAGGTTATACAGAGACGCCACAGAAAATGGAATGAAATTAAAGCAAAACAGCAGCAAAGAAATATTGACTTTTTTTTAAGCAACTCTCCAAACTAGCAATGTCTCTCCGCCTTCAGGCAGCTTTTAGTGCAGTCTGAATGGCTAATTATTGCCAGCAGTGGTGGAAAAGCTGGTTTGCAGGCACTTGATTACCCTTGAAGTATCGGGCTCTGTTTTCAGCAGAGCTGTACACAATTTTCTATAAATTCTGCTTAAATAGGCTTGTTAGCCCCCCCCCCGCCCCCTTATTTTATAAACAAATATTGGGACTGTTAACATGGAGAAAGTAGATAAAACAACAACAACAAACCCCTTGGGTGGTTGTCTCATTTCTCATCAGGAGAAGAGAAAATCAGTGGCCTGATTTCTAGGGGTGACTCAAATAGGGAGCTGTTAGATGGCAGTGCAGCTGCTAATCACGCATATCGCAGCTTTTAGGGAAAGTAGCAGACCAGGATAGGAAGCTACATTGGCTGGAGCACCATCCTTCGATGCCTGTTGTAATATTTGTTCAGAGCCTTGATGAATGTGTTAGGATGGATTCATCATAAAGAAGCTTTAAAAAAATCTCAGAGTTTTGGACCACTGGTTCACAAGACATCACTGGTGTAGAGTTTTCCTAGACACTATATTGACCATGAAAAAGACTTTTTGTGCATGTCCTCCATGAGGTAAACCCACCAGAATAAAGAGAGATGAAATAACCCAGCAGACTCTGCTTGAATTTTCTAAGTGGGTGTTCATTTTTTATACCACTCTATGATACTGTGCAGCTTCATACAAAGAAAGACATCAGCCCCTGCCACACGTATGCGCACACACACACGGATATGTACACACTCCCCAAAGCTAAACAGATGTCACACCAAGCCCACATCTCACCAAAATTTTCCAATAGTCAAAATAGAAAACATCAGGCCAAACTTAGCCTCCTCCGATGCGTGCACACACACCACTTTCACTTTGATTCAATTGTCTTGACATATGGTTTCCTCTCCCCTCCTGCCTCCCCTCCCCTTCATATTTCAAACTTGAGAAGATATAATAAATTGAATTTAAATATTACATCTGCAGTGGACACCAAGGGAAAGCAAGAAACCCAAAAGCAGTGCCGAAGTTTTGAAGGGCAGAGCAAGAACCAGTTCCCACCACTGAGGTGAGCAGGAGTTTCCTAGGGAAGTGAGCCAGCATGGGAGCTGTGGTGTACACCAAGCCCCGTGCTGTGCCATGGTCTGATGCTGGACCCTGGCGAGGGGGATGAGGCTCAGATGCACACTTCTCTCCTGGGCCACTCCTGCCTGCTCCTGCCTGCCGGGGCTGTCGCTTTGCTTCTCTTTGCCAGGCTTGCACAGTATGCAGCGCTCGCAAAGTCTAAACTGAAGTGAGGTTTCCTCTCCTCCTTCCTATTCTTTTGTTTGGGATGCTCTTTTAATGCTATTTGGCTCAACAGTTGCAAAAAACCACAGCACCCCCCCCCCTCCACCCGAAAGTCAAAGACACTTTTCTTTAATAGACTTTAAGTGGAGGATTAATTTAAGGCACTGCTTTACTTATTCACATGACCAGGGTGCTTTCATGAGTGCTATGACACATGCTATCTTTTTCTTTGTTTACCTGGACACCTGGAACAGCAAAAAGAGCCACAGGCACGATGCCGGCTACCCCAGAAATCCCTGAGACCTTCGTGGAGGGCAAACCTCAGATACTTTCCAGGAGATGTTCAGCATTTTATTATGTTTTATAGGATTAGAGCATAGGAACTAAACAAAAAGCTGAGGCACTTTTGAAAGTAAATGCTTCTTGTGTGTATGAAGAGAAGTAGGATTTGTTCATACTGCAAAGCTGACACTCTCTTAGTGCTGTTTTTGGGCTAGGAGATGTTTTTTGAAAAGTTTATGTGTAGCACCATTCTCAGCCCTTTTTAAGCCTGGAGAAGAATGAGGCAAAAATTGGGAATTTGCTTCTCACTAGCTTTGTGCAGCTTTTCAGATTCACCCGACACCAGCTTTTAATATTATGATGGGGGGAAAAAAAGTGCAGCCAAACCCAGCCCTTTCAGCAAGTAGGTAGAATTAATCAAGGCAAGTTTGTACATACCAAGGCTGAATTTGGTTCATGTTCTGTCTAATATCTAAGCAATTAGATTTTATTATTAAATTATTTAGGATTCAATTTCTGTTTGGAAAATTATTCTTATTTAGCTGTACAAGTGGAAAAAAAAAAAAAGCCAGGAGCCAATAATCTATTTTGCGCTCATATTCCACTTTGGATCTAGCAGATTTTTGTTGAATGGAGGAAAAAAAAAAGATTCCTTCATAGTCTGAGCTCCTATTTCCTCAGCCTGGAATGAAGCTGTGCATGTCCATCTTCTTTCCCAAATTAATGAATAAATTAAAAAAAGTTGACAGCGCTGAACTGTACTTCCTGGAACTGCAGCTTATAATAATATTGGCTCCAAAACACTGCTGTAAATTCTTGCATATTTTTTCAACTTTGCTTCTTCCCATATGCAAATTTTATATTGATATGCAAGTTTGTTATTGGTTTATGTCCTACGAACATGCAATCAAAAGAAAAAACTTAGGCCAATATAAGTGGGATTTTTCAATACCTCGTTATTTGCCTGTCCAAATGTAAAGATTCTTTGCTCCCTATTTTAGCAGTATACACAATACTAATTTTGTTTTACGTAGCTCTTTTCATCCCAAAGAATTTTGTTGAGTGTTTCTGATCACAGAGGGTTTGGAAGCACCAAATAGGTGCAACCACATCTGAGGTGGAAGGTGGGAGCTTTTTAACCCAAAGAGAAATAAACTACCCGGCAGCCTTCAGGGAGAAGTCAGGGGCAGGGGCCCTATGAGCCCAGTGCAGTGTCCCATCACAAATTTATGGTTTCTTCAAGATCAGTGTTGAAGCACTAGCAAAACCTTGCACCACATGTCTAACCCAGAGGACTCTACCATGAGTACAGCCTTTGCCTGGCTTATGTGAACAGATGAAATCTTGGCTGCAGGTAACAAAACCATCTATCCGCCATAGTGTGCATATGTTAAACCTTCTCAGTCACGTTCACATATGCCACTGTTTCTGCAGTGTCCCCCCAGGCTCGAGGCAATGGACAGCAGAACATTCCCATCCAGGGAGTTCCCCCCAGCAGACTCCTCTTGGCTTTCACTGCTATCCCCCCAGCACCAAATAGCTGGGTGCGCCTGGGGTAGCATGGGTGTTTGGAAAGGATGTCTGAGAAAGCCAATGAACTGGGAGTGCTGAATGGACTTTAATGATCTGGGATATAATTAATAATAGTAGGATCCACTCTAGCTTAGGCTCCAAATCCTTCAGATGAAAGGAAAAAATTACATGTGGTCTACTATGTGCTAAGTATTCCCCTGTCCTTGAATATCCTTGTTAAATGTGTTCTGAATTAGAGATATCTAAACACCACAAATAACTGTATTTTGTTGTATATATCCATTTGTAACTAAAAATAATCAGAAGCACCAAATAATAAAGTGAGAAATAAAACAAAGGGCAGCTCAGTGGAAATTGTTTGCACTAAGTTCAGAGGTGCCAATGCACCCTGCCTGGGGCATTTCAGGGGGACCAGGTCTGGCCACCTCCCTACTCAGGGTCTGTGGGGTTTGCTCTTGCCCTTGGGCATGGGGGTGCCACGCCTGCCCCCTCCTTGGCATCCTCCCCACCACCCACACAGGCACCTTGGTCCTCCTGGGGGCCAAAACAAGGTAATTACAAGAGGGAAGAGCCACCGCCACAGCAGCCGTGTGGCTTCTTAAAACTTTCCATTTTCCTGGGAGCACAAGCTGCCATCCAAGTTTGGCACCTCAGCCCCTTTGGGGTTGCTGCTGGCTTCTCGGTGAGGGCAATAAGAGCTGATGCACGGGCTCAGTCTTACTGCTGCATGCTCCTTTGCTGTTGGATAAAAGATTCCTCCTTCCCCACCCTGCAGCATCTCCAGCCAGAAGTAGCTCCTTTTTGTATTTTATACATTTCATTTAGGAAAATCTTCAGAGCCTGTTTCTTGCAGGTGACTTGTAAAGGAATTATTTTTATTCACAGAGCTGCCTCGAAGCTGACATGCCTCTACCCGTATGCTCTTCACTAATCATTTTTGCAAATATGTTTTTATTCAGTGACTTCCCTGTCTTAAGATGATCCTATATGCTTTCTGTTATGGTCTGGACATTTTCTTAAATGTTTTCAAGGTCTTTCCCCTGAGTAACAGACCTTTTTATCTCCCAGACTTACTTTTAAAATCATTGCTTCTGCATGTGTGATGTTATGTTGATTACAGTAAAACTGGAGAATTCTCTTAAATGTCAGGCTGTCTGCTCTGCTGCAAATGCCTTACTGCTTTATTCACCCCAAGTCTTTTTGAAGGTCACTTTACTAAAACCAAATAACAGTAAAATTAATGTAGGATTCTCATTCGTAGTGGTCTAGAAAGCTAATGATAATTTTATTGTTTGATGTTTTGTTATAGACAATGATTTTTGGTGTTTTTTTATGAAGATCAGGGATTGGATTCTTTAATGAAAAACATATGCTGTAACTTAAGCTTAGTAAGCTAAGACTGACTCTGTGTCCTACACAACTACGCTAAATCCTTTGATTTATGTTCAGTATTTTGAACCACGCAATACAATTATCTTATCCATTCTAGAGATACCAGAAAGAGAGAGAGAGAAAAGCTTTAGAGTTCAGAAAAGCTTTAGAGTTCATACATCAATTAGACTCAAATATTTTCCTTGCAAGTATGACCAGGCCTTCACTCCTTGCATTATTGTTAGGGAGATTTGCAAAATTTCCTTCTAAAGGTGATAAAAATGTGAACTAATTATCACAGTAACCACACTCCATTCACTTGTCCATAGTGCTTTTACTATAAGTGAAGCAATTTCACCTTCACCATCTCATTCTCTTGCTTTCTGTTTTAGTGAAGAGAAACTTCTCAGTATTGAAGACTTATGGACTAAGCAGAGCAAGTAGAGACTGAAAGTAGGGGCCTAGGGCTATGCAAGGAGTGAAAGCTTAGTTACCAGGACTGTTATTACACAGCAAATACAGTAGGATTAAATTACATGAGTGATATTTTCAAATGAGTTTATTAACCTGAAATAGATGAGGTGTATATGTATTGATGTCGGTTTTTTCAGACACAATTTTAGCATATTCATTTTAAATGCTGTGCATGTGGCGTGCTTAGTCTATGTACATTTTCCTGAAAAAGCCTGGAGTGTCTGGCTGGATTCCACACTTCAGTATAATCTGTAGGATGTTTTTTTGCTGGCATCAAAAATCAACCAGATTTTTATTACATTACCTTTCCAAATGGAAATACTTCCTCTTTTTGTCTCTATCAAAACATATATCAATGTTAAGATTACTGATCTTTAGAGAAAATTACAGATTGCAGAAAATTTGTGCAGAAATAAAAAGAACAGAATAAATAACTGAAGTAAAAAATGTTTGATGGAATAACAGTAAATACTATTCTGTAATTATTCAATGCAAAAAAACCCTAACCATGTCTTTAAAAATTGCAAATGCACCTATAATCAGAGCAGAATAAAAATGCTGACTGCAGCAGAAAATGCATGAAACCACATTAGCCAAATTACTGCAAGTTCAAACTTCAACTTCATTGGCAAAAGCCTCAGCCTCCAGTACCAGTAAGTAGGAGAGTAACCTCCAGTAAGTAGGAGAGTTTGCAGTTTGTCACTTGTGGTACATTCTTTCTTATTTTTAGGCTTGATCCAAAGCCTATTATCATAAATCAAAATTTTTCTGTTTACATCCATGGGTTTCTTTAAGCCATATTTAGCATACTGAAGCATGAGCCATGTTTTAAGCTATCGCTTACAGGAATGACACCAAAGGGGCAAAACATTACCACTATATGCTCCCTGTATTTCTGCATATTTTGTTAAGCCTTAAGCAATAAGGACTTTTGATTGTGTCCATCTACAAAGTTAACTTTCCTAACTATCTGCACCCAGGAATAATAATAATAGTCTAATAAATCCTATTTTATGGAGAGTGGTTCATAGGTCATGGTTCACACCTCAAAACTTGGCTCAAGGCTCTGGCTGAAACTTAGCAATGCACTTAAATATGAAAATTAATAATGTGCTAAGGTTTTGCAGAGGTGTTATGGCTTAAGAACGTGCTTAAAATCTGGAAAGCTCTTAAGTGCTGTGCTGAAAGGTGCTGTCCTGTGAAGGTGAGCCCACCCGTGATGCTACCCCCAGGTCACTCTGGTTTCTAGCAGCTCCTCCGTCATTTCAGTGCTGGTGAAAGCCTAGGAGCTCAGCACAGGGGATTTGGGAAGAATAACTCACTGCTGATGACCTTTCCTTTCAGGACACGTCACTGTGTGGGGGCCTTGACAGTGGTATTTTTTCTGCCTGACACTGCAGCTATGTTTCCGCTCCACCTCCAAAAGCGCCGTACCGCTCCATTGCTGGGAAGCTGCAGGACTGTGCGACTCGTGAACTGGTGCTGTGCTCGGACCTGGCCCAGAAGCCCTCCTTCTTTGATGTCTTTTTGGTTTTTCTTTTTTTTTTCCTTTTCTTCTTTTTTTAAGTTCTGGTTTAGAAGGTGGGAAGTTTCTAATGTTTGAAAAGCAATTGTCACACCGCCACACACGTGAGAGGAAACAGCACAGACCACCCGAGTCCAATCCTTTATGTGGACATTTAATCTCCTCTACCAACATCAAAGCCCTTGCTCTGACATCCAACTGCATTGCCTCATGTAAGCTTTCCAGTTTGTTTTCTCTCCCCTCTCCCCCGCTACTCTTTCTCTCCTCACTTGCTCCACTTAATAATGCTACCCAAAAGGATAGCTTTTTTTCTCCTTCCTCCTCCTAAAATGGCAATACCCCTCCTAGATGAATATATATAGTAGAGCAGCTTGACCCAGGGGGATCACCCAGCCTCCCCTAGCCTGCTGGCCCTGGTGGGGTGAGAAGGTGCAGGGGGGCCACAGGGGATGTGGGGGAACAGGGTGGCTGAGGAAAGGGCAGGGGGATGCCAACATTTGACGCAAGTGGAGTGCCAGCCTCCCTCGCCCAGGTTTCTTGGGGGTGTCAGAGCAGGCAGCATGGGCAGGTGGAGGAGCTGTGCGCCCCATGGTCTGTGTTTGGAGATACCCCCACGCACCCACTGGTTGAAAGGGAGAGATTAAAGCTGCCTAAATTGGAATGGGCTGGGCTTGAAAGGGGTGAGCGGGCGGGCGCAGCAGGCACAGCACTTCAAAAGCATCTCACTGGGGGCTGCATGGGGAGGAGAGAGGTCTCCTCATACAGCCACTGCCTGGGGCGGGGGACCGGGTGGACATAACAGAGCTGAATGGCGCTGCCCCAGAGACCTCCAGCTTCAGAAACTGAGGGCCTGTTCCTTCAGAAAAATACCATTAAAAAAAAAATTAAAATGCACTTTTTTGTTCACAATAGGAATAGTTTTCCACCTTACAACCAGCTTTATATTCCAGTGCTTCTAATGCACCGTCGTTGTGCTGTAGCAATGTGCAATATCTAGGTATGGGATTTGGAAAGTAAGCATCTCTCCTCACATTCGCTAGCATGACATATTTCATATTTGCAATTGAAATGGCTGAGAAAGTATGCAAGATATAGAGAAGTGGAATTCACGCTCCCAAGGTATAGTTTCCTTTTACACGATATAAGACTTTCTGTGGCAGTTATGTTTTATCATTTCAGAAGAAAAATGGATTGCATTGTGCACAGTTGGTCTTGTGTACACAAACTTACACAAACACAGGTTACTTATATATATATACACATGCATGCATGTGCATGTGCACATATATACACAGATATGCACACACCCAGAAAGACAGAAAAAGAGACACCAAAGCCTATGATAACACTGTAGAACTTCTAAAAAGATTAACAGGAAAAAATATTGCACAAGCCTAAACTCCCCACTGGTTTCATATGAAGTGTGGCACTCAGTGATGAATGCAAGACAGGAGCTTGATATCATAAAAACCTATGTATGAGAGCAAACTCAGAGAAATTACTCATGCAAGTAAATTACTTGCAGGTCCATGAACTGGATGGATAAAAAACCCAGACACTTTGCTACCAATGCAATATCTGACTCTGGAGTATCAAATGCAAAGACTACTATACAGTGTCAGCAGGCGACTCAGCTCAGTGCAGTAGCATTTTGTAGCCAGAACTGTAATTACAAACATCAATTTTCTAGAGAAATGAGTGCTGTGTTAGTTTGTTTGCAAACTACTACAAACACGCAGAAGTTTTCTCAGCTACAGGTTGCAAACATTACTGTTGTATACATGTGTGTAAAGGTTGGATCCCAAAAATGCAAACAGCAACTATAGGATCTTTTTTCCTTTTGATCTATGCTCAGGATCAGAAAGGAGAGAGAATTTTGCCCTCAATACACCAAGTAGGAGAATGAATAACACATCAAGGAAAGCACTTCTGGATTCTGTTTTTCCCCAACTATGGTAATACATATGCTCAAATTCCTTTTGAAGTAAAATTAGAAAGCAACTCCCTTGTGTGGTAAGGTAACGGGTGCATGTGCCGGGCCACACCAGAGGCTGACTGGGGGCTGAGCAGTTACAATGGTGGGGATTTTCCTTCTGTTCCAGCAGAGGGGATTTTGCCTTTCCATGTCTAATAGTTGCACATAGATTCAGTCCAGAAAAATGGGGAAATTATTTTGAAGCAGTTAATTTATTTTGACACTTTCTAAATGAGATTTTTTTTTTAATTGCACTGAGATATTTTTAAAATTTGTATTTTGACTCTTCATTTTGGTAGCTTTTGTTTGCTTGTTCATTTGAAGACTGGTCTACATTTAAAAAAAAAGAAATAAAAAATTATGAAACAATGTTAAACCAAACCGAAAGCGAAATATTTACATTGCAGTTGAACAAAAACATTTTGCGTCAACTTAAATTGATATTTTTTAGGTTTTTAATTTTTCCACGATATTTTTTCTCTTGGTAATTTTTTTTTTTTGTTTGGTTTTTTGGTTTTTGAGGTGTGGGGTTTTTAAAAATTTTTTTACATATGGCAATTAACCCCAAAGTTCATAAGCCATCCAGCTGCTTTGGATGAATTACTTCAGTTGTGATAGAGTTCAACAAGGTGGAGATTTTACAGCAGATCTGGCTATTTCTTCCTGCATTGTGTCACCTGGAGCTTGAGAAGGGATGAGGAAAAACCTGCCTTTAATTCTGTCCCACCCTACCAATAAATCCATGCATGGTGTATCATTCAACTCAGGAACTAGCCCCCTAAAAGGAAGCATTATTATTTATACCATAAATGAGTTTAAAGGTGTCAATATAAAGCTGAGGAATGACAGCATGGCAGACAATATTTATGTACAACAGAACATTATGAGTTCACACTTATAATTTTGAACACATGTTCAAGACGTCTCCTTTAGTAACACAGACAGAATGTATTTATAAATATGACTCAAGTAAGACTGATGAATGAGGGAAACTATTCCATCTTTTATGGAAACAAAAATGCTCCTGCCTTTCAGGCCATAGGGAGCACAGAAATGTGAACAGCCCCTTCTGGCTATGGGCTACTTGGACCTGCCACCCCATAGTTGCCTATGAAGCCTAGTTTTAAGCAAAGGGATGTCACTGTTTTCATGTGTGCATGGTTTTGTAGGCACATGGACTTTGACTCTTCACGGCAGAGATGACCTTCAACATGGGGCTACCAGCACCTAGCCCTTGTGCTGGATTGGGTTGCACATGCTGTGACTGAAAGAAAAATTAGGATCATTTTGGCTGTGGTCCACCACCACAGACTGCTCCAGCAGCTCTTTAGCTTAGGAGGCATACACTCCAGCTGTGTTCACAGCACCAGTAGTGTTGAGCAACAGTGGTAGGTCTGCAGAGAGAAACTGTTGGTGTTGTAGACCTGACAGCCACATTATTTGTGTTTGAGAGATGTTTGCTTGAGGCTAGCCTGGGCCTCTGAGTGGCCAGGGCATGTACCTGAACCCCCTGGACCCTGTCTTTCAGTTTTATCTCAGCAGAAAAGGAGCCAGTTCATGCTTGCTGAAACCCCTCCATGATACGCACCACAGCGTGGTGCGGGATGGCTGCAAGATGCCCTTCAGAGCTACAATCCTGATCACATTAAAATACAAACAAAGGCCCACCCTTGCCACTAGTAGACATTAAGGGGGATGAAAAGCTGTCTTTTTGGGATGGAGTCAGTTTTGCCCTCAGAACTGTATAAGAGAGTCAGAAATGGATCAGCATTGCCCCAGGAGCTGAGCACAATGCTGTCTGATTGACCACCACCTCTCCCTTAGCTGCTTGCTACAACACTAGTCACAGAAAAGACAAATCCCTCTTTCTTCTGATAGAATACATATTTTGTACAAGCTCTACCACCTACAAGGTCTTGTGGCCCATTGATGGTGCTTTCTGAGAGGGAACCACCCCATTTACACATCAACTCTTTAATGCAAAAGGCAGCCAAGATCGTAGGCTGTCTCAAAATAACACGATATGACTTAAATGGAGGATTGATGTAAAACATTATGATGTGCTGCATATTCAGTAATGAAAAACATCTTGGAAACTGATGAAGGAAAAGGTCATTCGCCTGCTGCTGAAATCCCTTAAGAATCTTAGGGCTTTGCTGGGTGCATTGATGGATATGTGCTAATGACCATGCAAAGATGTGGTCTAAGGCTGACCACCAGCCCTCAGTCCTCACTGCAAAATTATTGACAGCTATATTGCTTATTCTTGTAGCGGTTAGGAAATGAAATGCCTTTCTCTAATCAAGTAATTGCATTAAGCAACTGCTGGGAACATTTTGCTGCTCTTGTTTAATAGCCTAGAAGTCAAGTGTATTTCATATTTGTTAACTGTCAGGAGTAGTTTTGTTCACATTTATTTTTTAACTAAAACAACACTGTTACTGCTTCTGCCCTTTCAAGTAAAACTTTTTTTTTTTTTAAAGTCAACTAGTAAACACATGCAAGTGAAAAGTTTGGGCAATCTTCAGCCAGTGTGCAAGAAAGAACCAAACAAAGGAAGTTCTGGGTAGAATTAAAATACTGAACCAGTGAATCCGTAATAATAAGAACAAAAAAATAGTGATAGGAAAACAAACCCAACAACACAAAATGGTTATAATTGAAGCAATGAAATTCCTGGCAGACTTCATACGACTAAGACTTTTTATTGACTCTCTTTCTTTCTCCCCCTGCAGCTGCTGGTGCAGCAGTTGCAGCCCAGCCGACTGCTGCTGGGTGGAATGAACCACGGCGGCTTTGCCCTTCTGGCTCGCCCCCCAGGGACTTTTCATTTGAGTGTACGCTGGGAGAGACTCTGGGCTCGGGCAATTGATGTCCATGTGACAGAGGGAGAAGCCACTGTCCTGCTCCAGCCCATGGTGTCCTCAAAAGCTTCCTTGAGCCACAAAGTCCCATGCTGCAGCCACAGAATAAAAAACCAAGCAGTTGATGCTCAGGCACAAATGGCTCTGGCCATCCCACATAACTCCTGGGGAGTTGTGCTGCAAAGAGAGGGGGGCATGTGCTGGGGAAAGCAGCCCCCGAAAGGGTTGTTCTGGTCTACAGCATTGGCTTTGGTGCTTGAGGATCACCAGGGTAACCTGTCGGGTCTGGCCCAAGCTCACCAGTGATGTTCCTTGCCTATAAGTGCACGCTGCTGTTAGTACAGATCTGTTTGCTTTGGCAATATGCTGCTCTTCTTGCCAATAAAGTTACAGCTATTTTAACCTGAAGCAGTTCTCTCCAAACTGAGGAGAGGTTAATGATAGCGCAACAACCCCATGTAACAAAAGACAAGATAATTTTCAAAGATAAGGATGTGGGAATTTGCAAAGCAGCACCAGCATCTTTTGCTACCCTCATAAATTCATTTGTTTCTCATAGAAGCCTATTCAGAAATGTTCAGTTTGTAAAATGACTAAAAAGGCACACTGCAAGGTAGCCTCTTGTTATCGGTATGCACACGGCTCATCACCTGGATTCCACATTGCTTTAGAAGGGATGTGAAGTAATTAATGACAATAAAATATGAATGGAAACAACTTAGGGTGTAAAATGGGGGCCAATAATGACACCTAATGTACATGACACCTGACCACCCCATCCATGTTCAGTAGTGTGCAAGGCTGAGGTTTGACAGTGGATCAACACAGCTGCCTGTCATGCTGATACATGAGGAAAATTGACACTGTAATATGGCCCCCAGCTCAAATATTCAAACCTGCAAAAGGTCTCAGTCATCACACGAAATAGACTAGGAGCCGAACCCTCTTATGTCTGCCAAAAGCAAAAAATAACCCAGAAGCCCTGCTGACAGTCTTTGCTTGTGTTCTTATCGCCTCACTGTATGGGTTTAATCTTCTCCAAATGAGAAATGCAGGAAAAAAACGTTTTGAGAACAAGTAAAAATCACTCTGAGCCCCTTTCATTATTATTCTGCCATCTTATTTAACAATTGCAAAACCTGATATTCTTCCTGAGTTCCATTTTCAGCACATATCTTGAGGGTGCCTTACAGCTTTTTAATTTTATTTTTCTGCTCACGTGTTCTGTACTTGCTGGCTCTGATGTTTTCTTCTATGAAATTGCCCAGCTGCTCGAGTGTCCCTTCTACAGACCAAGACGCAGTATCTGAGGCTGAACTTGGAACCCACAGTGAAAATGTAATACGGCTGATCTTTGCTAAAAATATCCTCTTCCAATACACATTATTTAGTACGTGTTTTCTAAAGGATTTTGCTTTGTTTTGTGGGTTGGGTTTTTTTATCAGCTAATTTTCTGTCCTGAGCAAGGATTTATTTAGGAATTCTTAACCAGCAAGCCAATTTCATTTGTAAGGACTCCAGGTAGGCAATTGCTCCCATAAATACACCAGGCAAGATGCAGTTTTGAGAGTAGGCACAGCTATACCCACAAAACCTCTCCTGCTCTGTACCTATCTGGCTAGAGAGAAACAGCTTTTGGAGTGTTTTTCCTGATCGTAGCTGGGGAGCTTCTGTGTTTGTGGTCAACACTTGAGCGGAAAAATACCTACTTTGGTTGTTCACCAAACATCAAATCTGTTTTCTGCCTTGAGAACTCCCAAGCCTCCCAGAGGGGAGATGTGGAGGAAAGTCATGGGTCCAAGAGTGTAATAAGTTGAATAAGAGTTTGTATTGTAGTAAAACTGATTATTTTTATAGGTCTGGAAGCCCTGCTGGGCTTCCTGTGTGCTAAGAATGCTACAGCTGGGGGTTAGCGATCATTTAAAACGCTCTTACTCAGTCACTCCTGGCCAACAACCGCCCGCTCCTGCAACACTCTCCCATCTGATCTAAAAGCCCTTCTGCAGCAATCGTGCCAGGCTGATGGATCCACAGCAGCGGCCACCCAGCAGATAAAGCTGCAGGCAGAGCCCTCATGCTGGATGCCTGCTTGCTGCAGAGGTGGGGTGCAGGCATTCAGTTTGCTTCAGAAGCCTGAGGGCTTTTTTTAAAGTGTGTAGGCCGATTTTTCAAAATTCAGATTTCATATTTTTTGATGAAATTTAAGCGAAATCATGGAGGGAAAGTACAGCCAATCTAATTACATGGGCAACCATCAAGTATCTAATTCCGTTCATTAAACCGACCATGAAATGTTCCTGCTGTGCTATTCTGAGCAGAGAACAAAAGTGCTCTATTGCTGCTAAAAAATCACTCAGCTGAGTGAGTGCTCAGGTCTCAGCTTCTCCTATTATGGAGACATTCAGACTGCAAAGAAAGTTCAGTGCCCATTTAGCTTGTGTATCCTCAGGAGTACAAACCTCTGCCTTTGTTAAAAATAGGTGAAAAAGAGATTCCTAGATGATTTTTGTTTTTAAAGAGGTAATGATTTTGGAGAATGTTTACCACGCATTCAACAATTCAGGTTTTGTAAAGCCTGAGATATTTCTGAGAAAACATTCATAGCAAGTCCAGGAGAGCAAGTGAATCCACTGGCAGGGCAGCTGACAGAACAGTGTATGCTGAAGGTTGACAGACAGAAGGAGTTTTTGGGGAGAAGATGAAATTCCATAAGCTGAGCTCCACTACTAACCCCTTTGCTAACAGCTGATTCCAGATCCTCAGACCAACCAAGAAAGGGAGAAAGAAAAGATGAAAAGAGGAAATATAGGAAAAGGAAATGAAAAGAGCTTTATTAGTAAGGTTCTTCTCCTGCCTGACCCAATTATCAGATTTTGCATTTAAGTTTAAGACAGTAGATCAAACAACAAGAGCCACTTTGTACTTTTGCCAGGAGACCATATGATATCTCTCAGTGACTCTCCTGCATGCCAGGAATAAGAAACTGTGCCTCTAAGTTAGTTTGTCTTACATATGGTGCAATGTGCAAAAAATAGCAAAATTCATAAGTGACTGCACTCATGGATGATGTCCAGGATTTATGGCACTTTATCAGCTGGGGTGGGGGGAGAAGGAGGAAAAGGAAAATCTAATTATAAGTTTCCACAAATAAGCTAAAAAGGAATGAGAACTGAAAGAAAGTCCAAAGGTTGGTGTCATGCTAAGTTAGCAAAAGCAATCCATTAGAGTTATTTTGAATGAGCAGTTTACAATGTTCAGATCCAAAACTGTTCTGGATATTTGGATATTTTTACAGGGATGAACAATCTGTTATAGAAATTAATCTGAAAACACCCAAGATGGGCTATAGCAGCTATAGCACTGTGATACCTTATAAATGCTGAGGCCTGCATCCTCACTTCCTTGAGAGCCTTTCTCTAGATTGCAGCACTTCAGGTTCTGGGTCTTTTAAGGTTGGCATGGGATTTATGCACTAAATTAGATAGAAGATGCCTTGAAAGGTGATTGTCCTTCCCTTCATCTTTTTTCAGCAGTACTTTTGGTAACACTGGTAAGCACTGGAACCCCTTCCACTGTGCACGGTAGGGGTAGAACTTGTTTCTCTGCCATGATGTCTGGCAGTTCATAAAATAACATATGTTGCTTTCACTTGTGCAAACAAAAGCAAAGAACTGTAAGTTAACTGTGCTTAGGCATATCCCTTTAAACAAAACCAGAGGCAAATGTTTCTGAGAGATTTTATATTAGGCTTTTCTGAAGATGAGGTTACTCGCTTACCTCCCACAAGAAATGCACTTGATTTTAATGCCTGTACTTATTTTTCACCAGCTGATTCTGACACTTTGGCACATTTGTTTCTAAGATATTTTTAGTTTTGATGCATTTCATTAACACCCATGTTTCTGAGCGTAGTACCAGCTCTGTTTTCAGGAGACAACCATACTCTTGCATTTATTATCCCCTTTGGGCTGGAAGCCACTTCTAATGGACTTTATTATTATCCACCACATTCCTCAGTAGGAAACATCTAGTCTGAACTTGGCCATCTTGGTCCTAAACTTGTTCCACAGCTAGTCTTTTTGGAAACAGAGGCTAGGAGTTTTTGTCCTCCTGTTTTGCCTACTTAGTCTCACTGGAGTTTAAACATATTGTTTCTTTGCTCTGTCTTCATTTACCAACAAAGATAACAGACCCTTCTTATTTTTATAATTTCCCTTTACACAGATGTGTACACAAATAGTTATGGACAACCATCTTGCTTTAACTAGATGGCATGTAGCCACTCGTATTCCAGATGTTTTTGCATTCCATTTTCTTCTCTTGGTGACCAGAAAAGATTCAGCATGTGTTTCTGTTGGTAGAAAAAGTATGAAAGACATTTATAAAATCATAAATAGAGTGAAGAAGGTGAAGGCAACAATTATTCATTATTTCTCGCTGCACAAGAACAAAAAATTATCGGGTAGTATTTCTGTAACGAGCTAAGGAAGGACTTTTTCACATGGCGCTTAATTAAATCCTGGAACTTATGCCATAGGATGCTGTAGAGGCCAAATTAGAAATTAATTCGAAGGGCTTTAGACATGTTCACAAAGAACAAGTTTGATGAACCCATGGAAGTAAAGGTCTGTTACTGTCTACTAAGCACAATATGCAATTTCCAGCCCAAGAAATTCCTACACTGCTGACTGCTAGAAGCTGCAAAGGGCCATGAGTGCCAGGTCCTACATACCTTCCTTAACCATATGCTACTGACCGTTGCTGGGGGCAGGATGACCCTTTGGTGTCATCCCCACATGCCTATTTTTACAACTTTGGGCAGCAAAGAAGGGACAAGACAGACATGATATACAGAACAAGACAACCTCTCATGCAACAATGAAGCTATAAAGAGCAATTTCGCTCTTTAGTTTAGAGTCTGATCTTGCCCAAGGAGGGCAAACCTTTCTTTTCCTTTTCAGTAGTCAAAAAGTCTGCCTCTGCACATGGGGGTTTGCGTGAACTCTTTCGGTTTCACCTTTGCTGGAGCAAAGACAATAATCTTATCTCAGTAGGGAAACCTTCCCATTAGCCCACATCAGCTAAACTAATGGGGAGAAGTTTTCTCTCCCAATGACTGATCTTGAAGAAGTCTTCTGGAGCTGCCTTCACACCTCTTGGCAGATGGGCTGGAATCAGCCTTGAAGGGAAACGGCATATGGATTCTGGTGGCTAGGATAGCCTCTGCAGGCAGAGGTGATGTTCACCTCCCACCCTTCCCACCACAGCTTTTCTGAGATGGATGCAAATATCTGGGGGAAAGTGTGTGCGTGCATGGGTGAGAGTACTGCAAATCATTGTTCTGAAACCAAGCACAGCTCTACAGCTGAGATCTGGGAGCTGCTGTTTAGGGATGAAGGCTCCCTGGAACGACCTGGAAAGCTGTTCCTCTCCATTCGCCCTGTGGGTACCATCATGCAGAGCTGTTACTTTGCTGTCAGGGTGACTGACTGATAACTAACAATATTTGATTCTTTGCAAGTCAATATGGATTATAGTCTTTGCTCTTAATCCAGTCCCAACCTGCTCTGTTTTCTTTCCACCTCATCCATAGTGGCATCAACACTGATGTGGGTCTGGGAAGGAAATAATTTTTCTTGGAAAGATTTTGGCTAGTCCATGACAGCTTCTTGTGCTGCAGAGTTTTGTGTTTCTTGGTTAAAAGCATGCTCATCATTTGCTTTTTTTCTTCTTCTTTTTTTTTTTTTCATAAGCCACGTTTGAATAAGGAAACACAAATATATAAAAAACAGCTGTTGAAATGTAATTAAAGAACAGACGGGGCCTTCTGCCAGGTCTTCTGAGAGAAATGAGAGCTTGCTCATTACTGGAACCCTCCTCTGTACCACGCCCAAGCGCTAGGATGCCTTGCTACTGAAGGCAATCTCTGCTTGCCTAGTGGGAATAGACAAAAGCAGATACACAGCATGCGTTAGCAGCACTCCTGTCATGTGACTGGCTTCAGTTTGATCAAAGGAGAAGTAAATTACATTTTCATTTATAATAAACAACAAGGCTGTTTTCTTCCAAAGCAAATATTTAGGAATCTGTTGCATAAAGGAAGCCATACAGTGCTCTCTCTATGTTGTTTGATATTTTGCAGTGACTTCAGAGCTCCAGAGAGCAAAGCTGTTCTGAAACAGCATGAAATGTCCCATGATATCTGGAGAAGTAAGGATGGCTGGCATTTTCCTAGGCCACAAACTCTGTTCTTGGGTGATTTACCACAGAAATGTTTCTTTACTTGAGGGCAGCTCTTTCTTTGAATCTTGTATCTCTAGGAAGCCTTTGGCTGAGAGAAGATAATTGTGTTGGACTACTAGGAGTGGATTCAGATGCCCTCACTGGGTATTTTGTGCCCTTTGAGATGCCTTAAGAAGTCCAGAATGTCCACCTGGTGACAGCAGACATCCTAGGTGACTCTTGGAGGACCCACGCCACAGGGGAGCCATGCCAAGCAGCAGCTGGAGGCCATCTGGAAAACCCCAGGGCATCTCAAATGGCACCAGATGTCTATGCGTGGGCAACAGAATGAAGACCCTGGTGTCATTAGGAAATACTTATTTAGGTACACCTATCCCCAAGAGTTATTTGTAACCTTGTCAGTCCTTGTAAGAAGAATGCAGGCTTCAGCATTTATTCAGTTAGACAGCATGTAGTCACTGACAGCTGCACATCACTGCCTGTTTATCAGAACAGAAACTTTTGCCTGCAGCTCAGGGATCAAGGGAATTAAGGGTAGTCTTAAGAAAGATCAGAATGTCATTTGCAGAGTCATTGAAAAGAAATCTGAATTAATATGCCTGAACTACATATTACGGACATAGGAGCAGAGTTCAGAAATTGTAGGGAGAAGATAGGCTCATCCAGACCATGAGAGTGGCAGAGAACTTACATGAAACTTTTCTAAATATGTCTCACAATTTATCTGCAAAACAACTTTCTGCAAGAATCCCCAATCCTCTTGTAGGCAAAGTAAAACTGAGAAGAAAAGCCAGTGTTGCAACATTTCAAGATCGCTTTGTATTTATAGCAGCACAACACAAAGTTTTATGTCCTGTATAACACACACATGTATATTTATCTTTTGACAGATGCTGTGTATTGCTCTCGTCTGCTGCATATCCAAAAGTCTTGGCTACTCCAGTCGATGCACTAAACTTGAAAAGGCCAAGAAAATTTAAAAAACAAGGTGTTTTCTGGAAACAATAACCCCTCCAAAGAAACAGGGCTGAAATTCAAAATGAAGCAATCTGGAATTTTATTTCTCTTTAATATTGTCTTCCAAGCTTACCTCTAATATTCCAGAGGGAACAGTTTTTCTCATGACTGATGGAAACTTAATTCTCCTCATAGGAAGGGTTTCCCTTCCAGAAATTTAAAACTCAAAAAGAAAAAATGTATCAGACAACAAAACATTGTGCCAAAGAACAGAATTTTCCAAAAATTTGGATGGAATAATCACTTTGTTTTACATGGCAGACAAAATCTCCACTGAAAAGAAAACACAAAGATGTGGAAAATGCAGAAACTGGACTTACAGGCTTAAGAGTCAACCAGCGTTATATCTGTGGGGTTGGAAACCCAGAATTATCTGTATGCTAATAACTGAAGACACAAAAGTAGAGAGTGAAACATAAATATGTCAGAAACTTTTGGATTAAATGTAGCCAAAAGGTTAAACAATACAATGTGGGTGTCATTAGAAAGATGTGAAGGTGAATTTTGCTGGGAAATGTCAATGGCCTACTCATGAGACCACATAGAAGCAATGTCATCATTCCAACACCACTTTCAAAATATACTTCATAGGTAGCTTTTCCTTTTACTTAAAATCTTTACAATTAAATGCAAAGAGTTAGATCCTTAGCTAGGACAAGTCAACATATTTCCATCCTAGCAGCTGACACCTGGCACAATGTCATCCTGCCTCATTCAGGTGAAGGTGGGAAATACCTTCAACCACCACCGAGTCACTAGGAAATCCAGATTTTATGTGCAGAGATCTGCCTCCAGGAGCAGCAGGAACACTATTCCTTACAGATTTTATTCTCCTAGGAAAATGAGTGTCACAAGCATAAAAGTTTCTCTTTTACACCAAGCCTAAATTTTGCTGCTTAGACACCTTGTAATAGCCTTAACATGTATGCACGTAGGGAGAATGTGAACCTATTTCCCTAAGGCTGTGACTCTTGTACTAAAAGATACGCTGCAAAACTTTGGTCTGTCTCTCTCCAGCCTTCTCATGAAAAGATTGTCTACAGCTGAGAGCCAACAACTGCATAAAACAAAAAAATACCTTCCCAGCCCTGATTCTGCATTCACCGGTGTGAGAATGTGTTAATATTGATTTATCCAGAGCCACATACAGAACCTTTCTCTTATGGAGTGAATTCTCAGTAAATCTTTAAGTGTTCTGCAAACAAGGCAAGTATCATCATCTCTACTTTACACATGGGAAATTGAGTTATAGGAAGGGGGTTCTTATTTGCTCAAAGTCATCCACCAATTGATTAAAACCAGACTATCTGTGAATATGTGCTATTCAACAGCAGCAGAACTTGATCCTTCAGAGCGTGTTTTCAGGAACGTGACTTATGCAGGCAAGAAAAGAAAATCATTATGGGCTCGCTCCTGTGAGGTGTTGAGCTCTCTGACTCCAGCCCTCAACAGTGCTTAAGAACAAGCCTGACTTCAAGAAAGTGAGTCATCCCGTTGACTTCTGTGAGATATAATAACGTGCTGAAAATTAAACATGTGCTTTTGCAGGACTGAGCCCTTTATGAGTCACCAGTACACTGCTACATGTACTGCAGATTGAGATAAACCCACTACAAACCACGGCAAGATCACTGATGGGTGCATGGGCTGGAGGGATCCTCACGACCGCTGAACGAATAAACAAATCCAAAATGGCAGGACATTAAGCTGCACACAGCAGAGTTCAACTCAGAGACTACTCCAGCATACCAAATAAAAATAATTTCAAAGTGTAATTGCTGCTTGCCTTGTCAAATGCAGTGAGACCCAAAACCACAAGGAATAGCAAGAATTAAGAAAGTATTAAGAAAGCATGAATAGTCCACTCCTTCTGAGGGCTTGGAGCTCCCATTTGTGCCAGGGCTTAAACAGGGCTTAAACTAGGTTTCTTCCAGCACAGATGTGCTAGAAGGGGGAGAAGGAGGCAGGAAACTCAAGCTCTCCAGTGTATTTATTCAGACCAGACATCATCTACTCTCTGGACACAATTTGGAGAGCTAGGTGAGGACAAAGAGCAATGCTGGCAGAATTAATGTCCACAGACGGGTGGCTGCACAGCCCAGAGCTTCCAGGTCCCAGCCCTTGTGGGTGGCCCTGCTGCTCTGCTGCAGCGGGGAGGACCCCATCGGTGACCACCGGCTTGGCACCAGCCTTTGGAAGGGACGCCTTTGGAGGAGCTGAGGTCCCCTCCGTCACTGTGACCACATGCTCTGCAAAGCCCCAGCCAGCTCAATGCAATCCCCTCCTGAGCACAGCATGAGTGGAGGTACCAAACTGGAATTGTATGGGATCTGATAACCATTGACCCCAACACCCAAAATAAAATGTCCCCCTCGCACCGCTTGCTGTCCATCCTTCCCCCAGCCTGGAGGAGGGCTGCAGGAGGGAGCAGGTCTTGCAGTGCAGCCCCAGGCCAGCACATCTGGGCACCAGCAAACGTACTGCCAACAGCACCAGCCGGGACCCCTGGCTGGGACGGGAATATGCTCTAATCGAGCACAGACAATGCTTTTGCACATTAATAGCGCTCCGGCAGCAAGTGCTGACACCATTATTAGCATGCATAATTCTCCCCAGTGTGGTTGTTGCCATTCATTTAGTCTTATTTTCTCTCGTGACTGACTGACTGCTTAAATGCCCTTAACGAGGCTCACATGTGATACTGCCCTGGTGGGGAGGATTCAGGATTCAGTTTGGTTACTCATCCCGATGTTGTAGAGCAGCATGACATTTAAACAGGGGGTAGCTAGTGTCTTAAGTTTCATATATTCCATAGCACGAGGCTAAGATACATGCACAGAATAAAACTACTCTAATTTGCAGGGAAGCAAATGTGTACTTCTACGCCACAAATTAGTCTTTTGTACCAAGAACGTGTGTGTTGAAACGATGCCGGCTACCAGCTGGCAGCGAGCGATGAGCCTCAGATTTCAGGTAGAAAAGGCCTGGCTGCGCCGGACCCTTTGGCCGGCTTGCTACAAGGCAGCCACAATGCATTCATAGAAAGGAGGAGGAAAAAATGCAGGAAGAGAAGAAAAAGCCTAAAGAGAGGAAAAATTTACAGGCGTAGCTTTGTACCAACAGAGATTATTTGCTCTGCTACCTTGTAAGTACAAGCAAGCTTTGTGCAGAAGTCCGCTCCAGCCCATGGAAACACTCTTTCAGGGCACCACATCCAGAGGGAGAGGTCGGGAAGCCAGTGTAGGCTTATCACAGCCTGCACCAGGGAGATGGGAAAACCAGGACTGGCCTGAATACATCAGTGGCCATATCATGGGCGTGTGGTCTCCTTTCTCCTCCTGCCCCCAGCACTGTCCCCAGCATGCAGAGAAGGAGCTTGCAACTCGTAGCAAATGATGTGTGTGAAGTTCCCAGACTGCTGCCTTGAGCCCCATTGCCTTTTGCTCTGTTTGTGCCCGGGGGCACAGGAGGTGGGATCAGCACTCCCAGGTGGGAAAAATGCCATTCTTCTGGTGGAAGAAGTGAGAGAAATGTAGAGGTGTCCTCCAGGTGCAGGCAGTGCTGTTCTGTCCTCTGTCAGAGACAGTGCTGGGAGACACACCGGGCATGGGGAGATACACTGCAACTGGCCATCCCATGAGAAGGGGCTGCAGCTGCTTAGCCAACCCCTTAAGCTGTCAGAAATCACAGGTGTTTCAAAAAATAAAATAAAAACAAATCTAAACCCCTGTAAAACCCTGGATTACTTTTAGGATAGTGACAGGTAATGCAGACTGAAGGCAGTGAAAACAAGTGGGTTGAGGCAATGATAGATGATGGGTGATTTCTTTGTGCTGGGAATAACCAGTAAGCTTCAAGCCACTTGCCGCATTTTTGGCTGGTCAAATGTGTTTAGAAGGGATGCAATTATTCCTACAGAATTAACATTTTCTGATGTGCAGCACCTACAGCAGGTAAACCAGGCTTAACGGCAGAGGTCCCCCAGCATTTGCCCTACCACCCCACTACAGCAAAGTGACCCTGCACACTGCTCCTGGCCTTTGTGGGGCTTTGAATTTCAATCAGTGCCAGACTGGCAAATTTTGTTTAGTCCGTGCTGACTGTCCCATAGGCTCCCTGCTGAGGGAGGGCCAAGCCAGGCACAGTCAGGTCTTTGTTCAGTGAACCACTGCCTAAAGATTGAATTAAATCCCGTTTAGTCTGCTCCGCAGCTGCAGCCCGTGTCCCTACCATTTCAGATGGCGGCCTTCATGTGGAGCAGGGAGCAGCAGCCCCTACAACCTGCTGGCTGGCTTAGCTGCTCCCAAGATTGTCCTGCTGTGAGGTCTCAAAGGAGAGAGAAAAGGACAGTAAAAAAACCCACCCCAGAACAGCGACGCTGAAACCAACCCTCATCTAAAACTTCTGTAAAACCGCAGGAATATGGGAGCTGCAGAGAGAGGGGACAGGGGGAAAAGCTGGAGGTTGAGGTTGCTGTGATTTAGTTGATGTGTTCTGAGGTTATCTTTCCGAAAAATGAGCACTAGCAGCCAACACCGAGCACCTCTGCTCTCACCGGTCCCACTGCCACCCAGCCGGGCTGCGCGATATGATGCTGCTCAGATGATACCCCCCCATGCTGCAATCCCTCTCTGTGTTTCAATGGGGAGTTGTAAATGCCATGCTTTGTCAGGCCGATGAGCTGGAAGATGCTGATTTGATGTCATAGGAATGTGCTTTGGATACAGATCAATATAAATGTTTATTTCTGGATGTGGGAGCTCAGGTTAGGAGCTAACTCCTTCCAAAAAAATACTGAGTGCTGACTTCCAGCCTGGCGGGTGCATCGCCGGCTGATGACCAAGGGGTGGGGGATTGCCTTTGGAAACTCCCACATAGGAGGAGGGAATCCCCACTCCCTTTCTTTGAAAGAGGTGAATCTAAAAAAGATTTGGGGACCCAGTTCAGCTGAGAATGTGTTGCTTTAACAGCAAGCTGAAAATTTCTGCTGAACCATCCCCTCGAAACAAACCAAAAGCAAACCAAAGCAAGGAGTGCTTGCACTCTAACACATTCTGCAACTACTGCTCCCATTTGCTTATAAAACTATGACTTTTTGCTAGAACTTTGCTCTTGATTTAATCTTCCCACCATGCTTTGGATTTTTGCTTTGCAGCTTGTTAGGGTCTTGCTGGTCTCAAATCTCTATCAAAGCCTGTGGAAGAGTCTCTTGCACAAGCCCTAGTTGAAGACATTCTTTCCGAGTCATTTCTTGCTGCCTTTAAAACTGGCACTGGCTGCCACCAGTAAATGCTACTTGACATAGAATACAGTGCATTTTCCTTGCTAGCTAAGAGAAAAAAACATAACCACAGTCTTTAGGAGACTTAGGGTGTCCTATAGAATAATTAGGTAGCACTCTAGTTAGGCATTTAATTTCAGAAACCAGTATTTCATGCGGAGTTTCAGTGAGACCCATGCCCAGTACCCACTCAAACCATGAGCTCAGTGTCAGGCTTGTAAAGGACCGCTTATTAAAGACAATGTCAGGGAATAACTGAAATATGAATTATGTCTGATTCCTGAACAGAATCCATGAACTGCAGCTCAGCAGTTCCTGAGAGCAGCACAGTGAGATGCTGGGTGGGAGATCCACCTTCAGACATGTGAGAGGGGGACCCCTCTTCAGGGACCACTGGAGTAACTTTCTGGTGCTGAACTAACACCAGATTTCAGTGTGACTGGCATAGAATCTTATGGGAAAGCAATAGAGAAGAGGGAAGAAACCACCACTTTATGGAACATTTAGGGCTTGCTTGCATTATATAATAATTTAATAATTATAAAGTGTGGCTCTACATCAGCATGGCCATTCAGTTTTTGTTCTCCAAACTTAGGTCAGCCTGTGAGGTTCCTGCTCTAGTGCTTGGATGTGGAAAGCAAAGCTTTTTGGACAATAAATGACTGCCTCACAAGGAACACAGTGTGCAGTACATGTGCAGGCACTTGAACAAAAATGCAAATACAACTCTACAGTCTCCAGCTATTCCGGTCTGAAATAATTGCCAGCAAATAACTCCGTTTAGTGAAAACAAAAAAGATGGTGCTGCTCAAGAAATTCTCTTAAAAAGTTGTTTGCAAAATCACTTGCTTTTTGGCATAACTAAGGAGAATATCTATGCAACCCATATGCAGACAGACCCCGTTCCTCTGCTCCTGCTTGGGACAGCCCAGACATGAATCTGCTCCAGCCCGGAAGGATTTGAGAGGAAACCTCAGCCCCTTGGTGGGACATATAGCCCCGCACCAGTTAACGCGGACCTATGGCTCCCCCAGTCAGAGCTTTCAGCTAGTTGAAAGCAGGGAAAAGACAACATGGGGCTGTGCAGCGGCAGGTCTGAGCAGGGCACCGCAACCCAACAGTCAAGAGCTTTGTTCACCAAAGAGCGTGGGAGTGACCTTTCATTCAGGATAAATGTGAAGACGGCAGTCAATTCCTTTAGGGTTGAAATAAGAGGAGTCCAAAGCCAACAGAGTAGGGACTATGGGAGACGGAGTGATAGCATGGTGCCACAAAGAAAAAACCCATGAGATCTTTAAACACCAGTTGGGCTGAGGGAGGCTTGGAGCTACCATCAAAGAAACCATCGTCTGTTTGATTCTTGCTGCATTCAGGGAAACCAGGCTTCTCACAGTGTTTGTAAACAAACAGGATTACAGCAAACAAATATCTGGCTCCAACACCAGCATCTACTCCTAGCAGAAACCCCCTCAAGGCCCCCAGTTGCCATCCTTCCCACTTGGTTCAGGAAGAAGGAAAGCTGTCGCATCTTTGCAGCACCAATGTTAGCTCAGTCACACTCAGCCAGAGCGATCCTCAGCAGGTGAAGCACCATGAAGATCAAGGCCTTTCTCAAAAGAGAAGCCATAGAGCTGCCTTCACATCACCCCACTTACCGAACACCAAAACCTCCTGCAGAGTCTTCTCTCAATCTGTAAAGCTGCATTAAAATGTTGGGCAGAGATGTCCAGAAGGGAGCCTGTTTCCCGACCAAGAAACTCAGTATCTCCGTCCCACACATGCCACTGTCCCTACACACTTCTCTGCTCACGGCAAGACTGGCCAAATACGCAGGCTCACTTATAAATCAGGGTGTCCAGCAGCTGTCAGAGACAGGAATCCTTCACTGAAAGCCTTCTCCTGCCAGTGTTTAATTCAGGAAGCAGCCAGTCTGAGCATTTCACCTCTCTCTAGCTGCTAGGATATCACGTAAGGACAGAGGTAGCAGCTAAGGGAGAGGGATTTAGCTTGTAAAAGCACAGCAAAACCCTTCACCTTGACCTGGAAAGCAAGTGGAACTTCAGCCAAAAGCTTGTTCTGATGTCTCTGGGTAAAACCTGAGTAAATTCCACTAATTTCCTATAACAAAGGAGGGTGCATCCAAAAGCCTTTTAATAATTTTCAGAAGTGTTAAGAAAGCTTTATCTATCCTCATTAAGCATTAAAGGATATTTTTATTTTTATAAATACAAAGAAAATTCAAAACTTCTGGAGTCTAAAATAATTATTTAACACAGACTGCTTTGGGTATGAAATCCATAAGCTTTACAAAATTTGCCCTGTACTACTCACTGAGATGGACTGATCAAGGAAATCCAGATGACTCAGACTTCTTCCTTTCCTTCAAAAGAAATGGCTGGCCACAAAAAATCTTCTGTTTTCTATGGACAGGCACAATTGGTTGGTCAGTCTCCCTGGTAGTCAGTAGGCTATTAATATATACACTGTAGTCACCCTGCTAATGAGCTTGCACTAATGGAAATGCATTTTGGGTCTGGTTTATGAGATCATATCACAAAGCACAAGGGTAAACTGGAAAGCACCAAAAAATTGTAGATAACTACATGATTATCTTTATAAACCTCTGCTATTGGCTTACTTTATATATGTCTCAGACTCTGTATAAGAACTTCAATGTAATCAAGAATGTGCACTTACAGTGCTCAAGTAATTTCAGACTAGTTATTTCTTGTGGATACTCTCAGTGGCCATCAGAGCAAGGTAGTTTGCTTCACTTTCAAAATGTGGTGTAAATTCATTCCTTAGTTACACCTCTGATATTTCCTCTGCAAACAGGATTCGTCATGGGGGGAGAGGGGTTAAAGCTATTATAGGATAAGAGAATGAATAAAAAAACTAGGCAGTTTCCAGGTCAGCACTGCTATCTCATACCTATGTTACTGGAGAAAATATGATAATTTCAGACTGTACTTTTTAGCAAATGGCTGACTCCTGAAATAGCTACTGCAATCATCTCAACATGCACATAAACATAAATTCGAGTTTTACGCTATATCTCTTCCTATTACAATGTCAAAACTTAAAGAACAACCACCAGCCAACAATGGAAATAATTTAAAAAAATTTAGTGTGAAAATACATAGTTTTCAGAGTGGTGTGGTGAATTGCCATAGTCCACCACACTTAATTATATAGATATGGCTAATTGAGTAGATATTTTTAAAGTGTGTTGATTAATTGATGGTAAATCCATACCTTTTTTTCTAGGATTTCCTAGAACTAGCACCTTAAAAATGAGAATGCCTGTTTATGAGAATTCAGATAATTTTACTTTTGGTTTGGCTGTACATATATTTCATCGCTAGAAATACTGACATCTTATAAATAGTTCTGAACTTCCTTTGATCTAAAAAATCCTACAATTCCCACCATGCAACGAAAGCTTTTTTTGTTCTGTACCATTTAAAAAATAGCAAGTGCAGAGAAATTGTTTTCTAACTGCATGAATGAGACTATTGCACTAAGCTAATTTACAAGCTGATCGTACTCTTTGCACAATTCCGGACGGGGAGCTCTGGCCAGGGTTTAAGATGGAGGTGCCAAATCCTTCGACACAGGCCATTCTCATGGCAGGTCCAGCCCTCCTGATGTGGGAAGTGCTGGGGAGCTCACGGGCAACCCCAGTCTCGTGACAACTCCAGACTGGTTCTGGAAGCCCAAGAATTGTGTTTGTTTCAGATAAGCATTTTGGCAGACATGGATGATAACATGCTGACAGCTCACTCTTCATCTACCAGTGATGCTCCTGTTGATGGCAGCTGCTGTATGAAACCAGGGGAAAAAATTATCCAAACAAGATGCTCTCTAGGACTGTTGGCATTGGACAGGACATATTTCCAACATCACTTTTTTGTTTGTAAAACCAACTGTCCAAATTGTAACCAAAGTTGCGTGCTGACAGCAATTCTGCAATTCAGAAGGGCACCAATCCAAAAGATAGTAGCCAGTAACAAGGGGACAAAAGTCAGAAAGCCAAGCAGTGGACAGAGATAGGTTTCCTGGAAGCACACTTACAGAAACTGGCAAGGTTTTGCTGCTCAGCTATACTCCTCTGGGTTTAGCACTCCAACTCTATTTCCTTGGAGTAGTGGAAGTGAGTCAATTATGAAGTGATTGAGATAATTAAGTACTTTCCTAGAACTAAGGAGGAACTGTCAGCCTGTGGAATCCCATGCATTTTGCCTGCAAGGCAGAAGAGGTAGATAAGATTAGAGAGTAAGAAGGTGGACTGATCTTCAAGGGTTTTGCGTCCTTGCCAAAGTTTCCTTTTTTTAAAAGCCAGGGGAAGGCACTGGTAAAAATCCTTATGATGATCGTATTCAAATCCTGTTTTCCCGCATTTCATAGTTTCCCCAGTTGAAAGAACAATTACATGTGTAACTTATCAAGGAGCACCATAGGCACGATTCAAATTTAGTAAAGACTCCCGTGACCCCTGTGGGGTGGGGCTCTCTCTCCGAGAGAGCAAGATGGTAGACCAGGGACAACAGAGCATGGAAACTAAATGGTCAGCAATCTTGTTCTACTGGTCTCAGATTCCCCAGTCATGCTGTTGTAGAGCGATTTGTCTGGGTGCAAAGCTTAGGGTGGGATATGTCTCACCTAATTTTAGCTTTGTCTTGTCTAAGCCAGTCTAAACTATGCTCCCTTTATAGTCACTGGAGGTTAGAAAGGCACTGCCAGAGGGTGATTCAACCTACTTATCTTAGAGACTTATCTTGTGATGGGAACAAACCCTATATGGAGGCGCCTCTCTCCCTCTCTCCCCTCCCATTAACTAAAGAACAGAGAACAGACTATCTTGAGCTAGATAGTTAGGTGAGATGACCCTCATCCCATACTTGTTGTTACTTTACAAGTCTCCCAGAGCAGCAGTCACCTTTTCCTGTGTATTTTTTGGAACTTGCAGTCTTCTGGCATGCAGATCCAGAGTACAACTTCCAGACATGCAGGACTGACATAAATCTGAAATAGTTATTATCCTATCATACATGCTAAGTTTTTTCAACATCTGTACAAACTGATCTAACAGCATTAGTGTAACAACTAGAAGACATTTGTTTTCTGACCTTCTTTTTTTAAGGCTTAACTTCATTATGGTGATTACAGCTACCAGTAAAACAATAACATAACCTCTCAACCAGTAGACAATGTAATAAATTCCCCTAAAACTTCCAAAGCAATTGCACAAGGCTTTAGATATGAACCCTCCACTAGAGTCGACAGGAACTGCATGGCTAATGCTCCACACTCTCCTTTGGAAATGTGTGCCCTAATTATTTTTCCAGTCTGCAAAAGCAGTTACTGCACCCAAGTTTAATATTAAAAAGAGTGAAATGTCAATAGGCTGAGGTGTATCCTAGGTTATGCACACAATGCCAAAATGGCAGCGAGATAGATATCTAATTTAGGGAATATATACATATATCCCATTTTAGACCTTTTGGAGCAGTGAGACAGCTGGTAGTGAAATCACTGGTACACATGCAAGTGAGTCAGAGAGGAGAAAGGGTAATGGGAGACTCCCACAAGTGGGAAACTCAGTGGATCTAGACATAACTATGCCAAACCAATTTACAATTGCACATAGTTAAGCCATGATTTGCACTTTGATGATGAGTGAACAAGAAGGGAAAGGGCTGCCTGTAAGACATGACTCATCCATTTCTTTTTCTTGAAAAAAAAATGAAAAAAACCCCACCCTTGTGAAAGAGTGCTGCTGCATGACATCAGCGATAGTAGGAATATACATGAAAACGTTTCTTGTAAGTTCCAGGGCCATGGCTCTGCCATTAGCTGCACCCAAAGCAGCACGGCCAGCTTGGGAGTGCAACTGGTGGATGCTGAACTGCAGGCACATCCTATTTATGGGACACAGATGGACATGGAAATAACGGAGGGCCTAATTTGGTATGTTAATGTACCTGAGAAGAAATCAAACCTTTTTTTTTTTTTTTTTTTTGACATGTGTGGAAAGAATGTCCTAAAGTGTTCAGGAAATCCTCCCCAGCTTTGCTTTGGACAGTGTTTCTGTCCTAAATAATCTGAGAGCCTTGGAAAAGTGATTGCAAAGGGAAAAGTACATCTTCCTCCTTAAAAGCACAAGCAGTGTTTGAGAGAGTAACTGCAAAGCCAGAAGAGATGTCCTGCACTGAAACAGAGGAACTGACAAGTTCATCTTGAAATATCGTAAGTGGCTGCACTTACTTAAACAAGCATTTAGGGACAGACTCGTAAATACAGCTGAAATTAAAAAAAAAACTTTGGGACAGTTTCCTAAACTTTGCAAACTCAGGATTGAGGTGCCAGTAAGTTCAGCTGGGATATTGTGTGCTGCTGCTGCTCCTTGCTTCAGGGCTTTCTGAACCGGGGGTTTCTGCCAGGCCCTATCACTGGAGGCAGGCGTGCATGCTATGGCCAGTTACATATCAGACAGCCACTATGGCCACCTGCGGAAATGCCCATTTTTCGGGCAGGAGCTGGTGGCCGGCTGCCAGGATGGGGCATCCCATGGGGCGTCCCATCCCTTGCATGGTGGCAGCCTCTCCCCCATCCCCGGGGCTGCCCGTGCCCTTTCCTGGTGCTGCACACCAGAGGGCAGGAGGTGACCATGCACAGCCCCAGGGCTGAGGCTGCTGCCCACCTGGCCCCGTTGGCTGCACCTCCCTGCAGCTTTTCCTCGTGCATCCTTGATCCAGCTCGTAAAAAACAGACTCATAGCTGATTAAAGCTGCAGGGGTGATCCAGGTCACTGGCTCTGTCCTCCTCTACAGCAGCAACCATAGGGCCTCCTGGGAACTAATTCTTCTTCTGGCTTTTTTCCTAAAACCTTTTCATCTTGAGTGAAAGCTGCCAGAGAGCCACTCCTATGCCCCTGGGTTGAACCAGGTACACCAGACTGGTCAAGGCCAGGCATATGCTTACACGGGGTGCCCCAAGCCCATACAAACAATGCCAGCAGTGTGACCTCGTGATCACTTTCCATACCCTAGGCCATATGGTAGATGGGATTTTCAGCACCAGTTGTGAGGAGTTTGGTGAAAACAGAGCTAACATAGGTTCTGGATTATCTACAGTCATTTTCCATCCCCCAGCCTCACAGTGGTGGCCTTTTTCTTCTACAGGGTTTCATGCTGTCAGACCGCATGGTAATGAGATCTTTTTAGCAGGGGTAATTTCAACTGGAAACTAAAATGAATTTTATGACAGGTCTGCATCCGTGTGTATAGTCTATTCTTCTCTAAATGTGTTGTCCCTTGCCAAGAGTGGTGTACTGTATTCAAGAAAGTAAAATGAAACCCCTTAAAGTATGGTTGGGATTTCTATTTCCAGGCACAAAACCAAGGCAAGCCGCACTTGACACTTGATACTCTGACACTGTAGGTACTTTAAGAGAAGTGTATATAATCAGACCAGACCTGCTGGATAATCACTGTGGACTGAAAGGGAGGAGGGTGTGGGGTAGTGGTGAAAGGGTAAGAAGGAGGTCAGAAAGGACCATGGACCGGACACCCAGAAAGGTATACCATGGTGCAACAGGCAGCACATGGCTGGGGAGGTCTAGAGCCATCCTTGCTTGGGAACCAGCTGCAGGACTTAAAGATCCCCTTGTGACATGGGACATACACCAGGGCATGAGGCAGCACAAAGGACAATATTTCAGGTGCTGCTTTGGAGCATCCCCCGTAGACTAAATTCTTACCATAATCTCAGGGAGAATGCATGGGACATACCTGAAATCAGAATGAGGTGGTGGGTTACTTCTAGATCATAGAGACACTCTCTCCCCCACACTGCCTTGGACTTTTATTATGATGACCAGCAAAGAAATACAGCCAAGACCAAAGACCCAATCTGCTCCAGAAAATACAGATAAGTCAGAGGTGTAAGATAGTTGCTCTAGGGTTGGGGTTTTTGGGTTTGTTTGGGTTTTTTTTTTTAATTAAAGATGGAGCCTCTGGGTTCATTCTGGCAATTTTTTCTTCTTATCTTAAATATTTTCCATCAGCTGGCTTGGAAGCTCCTATGTTAGTATGAGTGTTTGCGGTGTTGGCACAGATTGCAGTAAGAAATCATCAACAATGGCACCAAAGCATTAATATAAAGCAGCATTTTTGAGGCTGTGTGAATGTATTGCTTGTGAAGGATGACTCACTGATAGCCGTGGAGTCTAAGATCCTCAGTTAATCCATAAAAGAGAGAAAGCAAAAAATTCTCCCACTCGCCATTCCCCACAATACATCTCGTTTTGCAAGGACCAGCTTCAGAGGTAAGAGGAGACACTGCAGAACACGCAGGCAGCCCAGTCTCCTCTGGGACTGCGGGCAAACAAATTCACAATTAGGATACGAAGCAGCCCACTCATTCCACAAAGGAGCTCCCTGATCTAGCAGGCAGTTTGTGGCACTCAGTCATTCCTAAAACATTTGCTGGACTGGGCTTGGGTGCCTTATGCCATTCACACTGGAGCCGTGATGGCTTCTCCTCCTTGTCCAATATGGGCTCTCTATTTATTTGGGAATGGCTGCTGGACAGACAGGTAGCAAACACCTTCTGTCTGTTGTTGAAAAGTCTCCAGGAGAGTAAGACAGATTAATGTACAGGGATGTTTTGCTTGGTTATATTACTACATGCACAAGGAAATGTGCAAGGGCTTGTGTGTTTGCAGTGGCAGCTAATTCCATCAGCCTCTCAGGGAATAACATCTTTATTTTTAAGCCCGCTGCAGACTCACAGTAAAGCACTCTGCTGTTGGGCTTCCCCAGATGCAAACCCACTATTATTACCATGTAGCTCCCATTTCTGCACATTGCAAGATCTTTCCCTTTGCCCGCTTCATGTAAAGACACAGGCTCACAGGGGCAAGATCTGTACCTTTGAAGTGACTCTCATAGGACATTACAAATCTCCCTGGAAATCTGCCACAAACTCTAGTTTATTTTTAAAGGTTTTACTTTTTGTCTTAAGAGCAACAGCTTGTCTGCAGTCCTGGAAACACCATTAGGGGTCTGTGTGACTCAATTTATGACTCAGGAAACTGCTTATTCTGTCTTTCAAAGCACCACATTTTTAGTTCCAGACTTCAGTCAAATTGAAGTCAGATCAAACTGATTTTTTCCCCCCTCTCTGAGTAATTTAATTAGTCTGCACATCTGAAAAAAAAAAAAAGTAAGAAAAATAAAATAAATCCTCACATTTTATAATAAATACCCACTGGGTTACTTACTGGATGTTGAGATAACATGGTTATTTACCCCATGTCTCACTTCTAAAAGGCAGTTCCTTTTCACACTACTTGTCTGGTACCTGTGGGCATTTTAGGGCTGCATGTGTCCACAAATATGTTGTGCAGCTGTGTCCTGACATCATGCTTAGAAGTCCTGCCTTGACACTGGCAACACCTGGAATGAAGCTACCACACAACCTCAGCACTTCTAGCTGTGTAAATCCTTCCCTAGACCAGACTAGACAACACAGCGAACTCGTTTTGGTACAAGAAACATGTCATTGCACAGCCTCCAGTTTGTAAAGCAGATTGAAAAACGTGGTTTTGTTTTAGCAGGTTACTCTCCCTCCTCTCAGTCGACATTCTGCCTTCAACACAGCTGAACTAGCTGAACTAGTTGAACACAACTTCGTAGCTTTCATCTTTCTGTTTCTACCAAAGACAATTTCTACAACGTTAAGCTCTTGAAACAGAACATCCTCTCAAGCTGAAGATGTCCAAAGTTAAAATCCTGATTTTACTGCCTGTTCCAACTTGGGCTTTGCACTGAGACTCTCACCAACTATCAGATGACCTCTTTTCTCCTGTGGGCACAAGGGCAGAACAGTTTCTCATGCTCTGTGCCCTCCTTAGTCCACTTCCATGCTCTTGCAAAAAAAAAAAAAAAAAAAAAAAAAGCAGAAAAACAAAAGCCCATTTGTTCACCTATTGATTGAGGGGGATTCCAGAAAAATCCTATCAGTTCTAGTATTTAAAGTCCTCAGCTCTCCTCCACGTCCCTCTGCAAGGGGCTTCTGCTTCTGTGCCAGGGCTGGGGAGATGTGCAGGCACCAGGAGCCGCAGCTGGCCAATTTCTACAACAGTTGGCACTGGTGTGAGGTGGGGCAGGCAGCCGGGGGCGGTTACGCTGTAGCATGAAGCCATAGACAGCCAGCAGTGCATTTACCCAAACCACAGGCACGTGAGCATGCACTCTATGAAAGGTGGACCTCGCTCTTCCCTCAGAGCATGGGAGCTCAGCGAACAGCTGGTGACGAGAAGCTCGCTCTGCTTGACATGTGTTCCCCTGCATGGCAATTTGCAAAGACCTATGTGAAGTCTTTACATAGGTCCCTCGAGTCTTTACATCAGTCCCTTGGAAGGGACCCAGAAAGCTGTAGCTCCCCTGGCAGTGCCCGTCTCTCGGAGATGTGCAAGCTCAGGGCTGTATGATCCGACAGCAGCCATATCTCTATGCAGCCCTCTCCCTTCCTACCCCATGGCCATTGGGCTTTGTCTGCCACCAGCAATGGAAAACCAGGCCTGAGAGTCTAATTTAAGATGGGGGTAGGGGGGTGTGGCTGCTTTCCTTGTTATGTAATAGCAATATGTAAATATAATAAATGCACACAAACTCTAATATATTACATACAAAATTAAATTAACTACTGATTGTTGAAAAGCTTGCACTACTCGTGAGTGGCAAAGCCATTGATTGAGGTCATCTCCATCCAATATCAATAACACCTTTATACCACACCAACACGCTTTCCACACGTAAGACACAATTTGCAGGAAACCTACTTTAAAAATACTGTTTTTAAAACCACCTCTAAGCAAGATTTCCCCCTCCCCCCTTCGGTTCAGACAGACTCTCTCTCTTCTTTTTTTTTTAACCAGATATCTGCCAAGTACAGAAATGAAGGAAGAGAAACCCTGTCCTTTGCCCTCCCCCAGGCTAAAATATTTTAGAAACTTGTACAAGTGACCTAGACTAACGTTTTTATGTTACTAAAGCAGAGTGTGTAGTTTAGGGAAGAGATTAGGTGATGTGCTTGGGAGGACAGAGGACAGGGTGATGCTGTGATTTAAACAGTGAGGAATGAGAAACTTCTTCACAGTAGGAAAGCAATTAAAAACAGGAGGTCAATGCACACCACAGGTCTGAAGTTGCTTCCCTCTGCCTGACTAAAGGAAAAGAAACTGTTGGAAGGAGAGGAAATAAGACCGTGGTAGGGAAAGCCCTGGCTTTGCTCCATATTTCTTACGATGATGCTGGAGAGGGTAACAGGGGGGTTTGGCTTTTGCTGGCTCTTCAACACTCGGTCACAGCCCTCAGTAGCCAGGAGCAGCCCAGGACCTATCATCGCACGCAAGTAATGCACCTGTGTTACGAAAAGCAGTCACAGTTTCCATCACCAAGGGGTGCTGACGCAAGTCCTGCCAGCTCTTCTGGCTGCTTCCCCCTGCTCCAACAACATTGCCTCTGTCTGGAATAGGCATTACAGGATGAAACCGAGGGGAAAGAAATTAAGCTGAATAGGAGGAAAATTTGCTACCATATAGCCTATTTAGACTGCAAACTTGTCTCCCAAGGGAAGTGGTAGGAAGCACCATAGCTTGAGTCATTTAAAACTACACAGGACAAACCGATCAAGAAGGCAGAGTAGGAAACTATCCTGCACTGGCAGCAGGGGAGCTTGGATCACTGCAGATGATGCTGGTGCTGAGTTTCCAAGTGGCTATGAAAACATGACGAGGCCAAGAGGAAAACATCCACTCTGGGCTTTTAAAAAACAGAGCAACTGAAGCCTCTTGGTAATTCCCAATGATTAATTTTTTTTCTGGCTAACCTTGCATATGCAGACTACTGCCTACACCTCAGGTGCTCACTGGAAAACCAAACAAAAACACAAGTGTGAAATACTGAGCTGTGCACTTAATTTCTGACAAGGCAGAAGTCATCCAGCCATTGAGTCAGAGTTTGCAAATAGTATTTTCCAGGTCTTGTGCATGAGTCTGCAGCGCTGGCCTCCAGAGGACAGACCCCATATCATCCCCTGCTTTGCTGCCCCTGTCAACAGCACCCGGGTCCCGGTAACGCTTTGTGTCACTGAAAATACAAGGGAAGTTTTGGGATCTATATAAAAGTTTCATTTAAGGCCAAGCATTTTTTTTTTCTACTTTGGTGGAAAGAAATAAATATGATATTAAACTGTATATAAAATACATGGATATTTGTTACAGTTTGGGTTAACTTGAACAGGAATTAAAAAGAAGAGTTGGACTTGACCACTTATGCTGTTTTTTCAGAGCGCCCTCCTCAGGCAGCTTGGCTTTAACTCTCTGCTCCACATGAACTTCCCATATGATTTTGCACAAGACGGTTATTCCCTCTGCCTCACTTCCCCTTCAGTGAAATAGGAGGTGGCGGGTCCCTACTTGCTAGTCTTTGTCTGTCCATCTTGCTTGGGGTTACCAGCACCGTGAAATATGAAATAAGGCCTGCCTTATAGCCCTTTTAAACACCTTCAAGTTGCATAGAGGACAGTCTCTTAAGCTTATAGGTCCCCATCTCCAAAGCAGCCAGGGGAAAAGTGGTGAATCCCCTTGCACAGAAATAAGTGGATCATTGGCTGTTTCTCACCCTGCTCCAGCATCCACCTCCACCATGTCTCTGCTAGAGCTCCTTGCCTGCAGACCCCGCTGCCACAAGCCAGTGGTGCCTTGCCACAGCCTTTGCAATCTCTACTCCTCCTGGACTCCACCTTTTCCTGAGCATCCCCTTGGAGACCCAGCACAGACTCACTCCATCTATCCCAGTACCAGTTATTGACAAAGTAAAAACATAATTAGAGTATACTCTAAATAGCAAGTGAGCACATGTTGTTAAATCAAATGAACAGGCTCTAGTGATTATGGCATGATAATTAACGGTTTTGAACAGGACAGGCTTAGAGGGCAAGATGAAATTTCACTGTCATAGGACATCAAACAGACATGTACATAAAAAGAGCTACTGGTCCAAAAATATATAAATCTCATGATGGTAATGGAGAGGCAGATGCATGGCTCTCGGAGGGAAAGCTGGTCATGTGTGCACTGAATAACAGGCAATTATTGGTGGTTTTACTGTTTGCCCTAAAGAATGTAGAGGAGTGTCAAATGGAAACTTGATCTACAGGAGGGAAAACGGTATGGCATCTTTAACCCTATGCCAGTTTGGCTTGACCAGGGTTGAATTTGTTTCCACAGTTAAGTCTGTCGTGAAAAGTTAAAAAAAAATATTTGCTAATCCACCTCCGTGCTTGTGCAGCTACCTGTTTTGGCCATTTGGTCCATTTTGACTGGTCAGAGACTCAAGGGAGAAACACCAGGGCTGAGGTATCAGTGAGGAAGCATCTGCACATCCCTGCTAGCAAAACTGCTGTCCCCGGCAGGACTTGTCTCTGTGCTAGGGAGCAACACACCCTGGCCTGGCCAGAAGAAAGCACAGGATCATTTTCTAGACAGACCTTTCCACCTCTTCTGGCGGGTCCCACAATGACATGGCATTGTTACCTGACAGCCTGTGAAAAATAACCATCCTTTGGCCTCAAGCCATGAGATGTGAATTTATTTGCCATATCTGGCAGCTGTGCTCTCTACCTTAGAGGAAGACCAAGGTATGAAAGCCATGATTATTCATGTTTAAGCATTGGCCTGTGAAAGAAATGTAAAGTGTGTTTACCATGAAGTGTTACAACAAATAAAATATTTAAAGAAACATATTTCTCAGCCAAGTGATTTTGTTGCTCCCTTTGGTATTTACTGTACTAACTTCTGAAGTTCAGATTAATATTTATATTCAAGCTCTGAGCACAAATATAAATCAATACATCTTTTTCTACATTTTCTACTATTCCTTTTAAAGTAACCAGGTGCTTAGTGATGGGAATACAGACTGAAATGGTGCCTCTGCTAAAAACTCCAAGGAGAACATGTACTGGGATTCATTTGCTTCTAACCTCAGGCAAACCATTTTCATTGGGATGTTTTAGTATTCTTTCCTTGAAACTTTTTCCCCTTCTCTTTAGTGCAGTCAGAAGATTAGATTTATTTTTTTTTTTTTTCAAAAACATAATTCAAATGGTTTAAATTGGGTGTATCCTTTCACTGAAGAACATACTGATTTTCAGGGGAATACAAGTGGTCAAAAATAAAGAAAAGTTTCACAAAACATCTGAAATATGTTGAAACAGAACATCTGGACACTCAACATTAGCTTAAAAAAACAGTTTTTTATCTTAAAGTTTTACTTTCTCCTTCCAGTTTTTCCCCTCTCTGATGAGTGTAATATATTGAATGAGTTCTCGATTCTTTTCTCTCATTTGCCTTTTTTTTTCTTTTACTATTCTGCCAGTTTGCTAAACTTCCTTGATTTTGATGAGTTACAGATTGATTAAAGCAAACATGCATCTCTGCCTCTGGGACTATAGCTTTCTAAACTTCTTCAATGTAAAGTCTGAGGCAAAAAGGAGAAAAAGAAAAGCTGGCAACCTCCAATCATTTAATTCAGTGCGTGTGTGAGGAAGGAATTAAGTGGAAGAAAAATTGTTATTTAGACTTCCACAGAAAATTAAAAGAACACACCCCAAACCTATGACTTCTCATTTCTCTTTTAAAAAGAACACTTCATTAAAGACATATAATGAAAAAATTGAATAGATATATTCAGTATGTTTTTAGCATTATATTTTCACAGAATACAATCTCTTCCATGTTTATTTGAAGTTAGAGAGTCTTTAGGATCCTTAAAATCTCAATTTCTTGTGCGGCTACCATTTCTAAGCAGCTAGTCTCCAAAAGGAGGTTTTTCTACTAAACAAATAGATTACTTTTTTTCATTGCCCTATATAAAAATGCATTATATATTCATATCTCCAAAAAGGACACATCCATTGAAGCCCTATTCAATTTATTTGAGGAATAAAACCATAAGTACTTTAAGAAAAAATGATGGAGGACTGATAGAGCTGAAGAATCCTGCAAGCTACTTAATCTACCCATGTAAATCCTGAGCACCGCCTGTCATGGGGGTCTATATTTTTCACACAATGTGTAAGTCAAGTTACAGTCAGCTGGGGATGTCAAAAGTTTTGAAAGCAACTATGCAAGTTTATGGCAGGAAAAGCCTCTATCTGACTCAGAGAAAGCATATCACGTTTCTTGCATGTTTTCCTTAAGTACCTGTGGGTTGCCTTTCTTGGGGAGAAGATATTGGACCAGATGGATTTTTGGCTGGACCTGGTATGATTATGCTTCCACGTTATAAGGCTTTTGCTTTTTCAACTAGAGATTGCACAAAATACTACCAGCCTTATTGTATCTGCAATTGTGGCTAAAATCTAAAGCAGTCAAAGCCACACTTGTTTCAAGCTGGGATCTGAGAAGAAGAATAAGAGATTTTTCTCATAAAACCATCTTCTGCTTTCCTTCCACAGCGTTTCCACTGATATCAGGTGGGTCGGCTCCTCTGTGGGCAGACAGCAGCATTGGGTTCTTCTGGACCCGAGACCCCTTCCCAGCCTTGGATCCAGAAAGGATGTGGAGCAGGCTTGGTACCTAAGCCCCATTAAAAGTAAGAGGAAGATGGACTCCTAATTCCCTTGGAAACTTCTGGAAATGTGAAGTTGTGCCCCTAAGTAGACCAAATACTGTGTATGACTTCAGAGTTTCACCATAACCTCCTACCACAGTCAGCTGTAGCCAGTTCCCTATGGAAAGACTAATTGTACATAGTGAATAAATACTACCTAACGTTTAAAACCTCATGCTAACACCAATGATCAAGATTCATAAAATCCAAGTCTAGACATTCTTCCCAGCTTGCTTATAAAGTAGCTCTTCTTCTTCAGCACTTGCACATACAGTTTCCACCCTGCTGCCCCACCCCTCCACCCCCCACCAGCTTTTAAATAAACTCCATTGAAAGCCACAAAAGTGATCTGGACCCTTTTTCCTCCAGAAGCCTAACGCTCCTAGAGAGCAGCTGGCCTGTAACACGAGTCCTGCACCCCACGCTCTCTTTTGTGTGTGCCCTCCCAGCTAAAGAGTGGGTTATTGCATGTCCTTTGGCAGGTGATACTGGATTAAGGGGGCCATTAAGTAGCGCAAATTCTGAATTGGGCTTTTTTTGCACTACTTAAGTAAACATCATCCACTGCGTAACCCTCCTTATCTCCTACCAGGGATTTGGGATTTTGTAGCAGAAAGGGGTTTTTCTGCATATATATTTTGTTAAAAGTTATATCTAACAGTTTTGTTTTCTTGAATGCAATTGATAAATAACATACTTTCATTCTGAATGCCTTCCCTGACACTATACCTGTCAATTCACCCCTGAAGACTGAGCAAAAACATCCCCAAACTTGAGCCAGCACAACAGTTGCTTTTGACAGGAGTCATCCCAACCTGTGCTCGAAGGGGTGCTACAGCAAGGACAAGGACACTCAGCTTTATTTCTGCTGCCCTGTGCCTAGGGAAATGGACTTAGAGCTGTAGCTAATCTCTTTGTCAAATATAGGATGCCAGTTTTTTGTACTGACTAGGAAGCCATGGCATCAGAGTGGTAGAATAATAAGAACTAGTCTCCTGACAGTATAAACATGCAAACCCCATAGCTGGGGTCTTAGGTTTTAAAACTCACCAAGCCATATATTCACAGAAAAGACCAAACTTTCTGTGCAGCGGCAGAGATGTAGCAGGAAGAAACTTGTAGGAGACCCTTTTCCTTGCTGTTGAGGAGCACATGAACCTGCTTCTCACTTCAAAGAAGCAAAAGCCCGGTGGGGGATTTTTGTGTTGGAGATACCGAGGGGAAAGGTGTGCCCTAACTCCCTGCCTGTCCCAAGGGGTCCTTCAGCAGCTTCTCCTCTCCTTTCCTCCGCACATTTTCCATTTCTATTTCCCCTCTTCTGCTGATATCCCCTTTCCCCTAAAGCTGGGCTTATTTTTCTTCCTATCACTCGTGGTTCCTCCTCACCCCTACAAAACCCTCTCTGATCCTCTTTGTACTTTCCCTTCCGCACAATCATCTCTGAGCATCTGCCCCAAGCAGGAACTCATCCAGAGGAGAAGCTCTGCTCAAGCCCCCTTGTTCAGACACTACCACTTGCTTTTTTATAGCTCTGGTTTCATAGCTTGCTTTTTCCTGCTCTAAATGCAGAATCTGAAGAGCTGAATTCGAAGACTTGACCTGAAGAAGCAGGGGCAAATTCATAAGGAGAGGAGTCATGTCAGTATTGCTGATCCTCCAGAAATTTCTACAGTGTGAGCTTCACAGCTATTTGTTGTTCTTATGACAAGCATATTGTTTGCATTAGGGAAGGAATTATTTCATACTGATAAGAAAAGATAGCTAATTCAGCATAGTGGGAAAACTGTTTCATAGAGGTCAGAGATATTTTTTGTTTGTTTGTTTTAAACTAGGAATAATAGCACTTAGTTTTACAGCTATCTGTTTTCACATCTTTTATGCCTTTTTTCCATCTACAAACATTTGACCCTCCTCTCTATCAGCTGCATCGTTTCGCTTTGGAGTGAAGGCACATGAAAAGGAGAGCTCACAACAGCAACTCCTGCACAAAGCGAATGCACCTGTCCTCCAGGCAAATGAGGCTGCTCCCTGGCAGCTTCCTCTTACACAAGAGGAGAAACTTTCATCTACTTGAGTGGTGCCATCATATCAACATATCAATGCCTCCCCACCTCCTAACCCTCCATAAGGCATATCCGGACAGCAGCAGGGATTGCTCCGAAATCCCCTTGGCAGAGCCACCCTTGGCGCCCACATTAGTTGCTTGCAGCCTACCACAAAGCCCAAAGCACACAAGCAGGCTGCGCAAGAGCATGCATTTCCTGATTTACTCAGTAGCAAGCTTACTGGAGGCTGATTCACGGTAATTCATAGAATTCAGGCACTTGCATTTCAGGGAGTTTTTAAAATATATGCTCTAGCACTGCATAAAAAGCTCCTGACTACGCAGAGGCATTCACCAAGCACACAATAAACAGCCTTTGCCCTGCAGTTTCTAGGAAGCCATGCATCCAGGTCACCAGCACGAACCACCTAATGCATCTAGAGTAAGCGACCTGGCTTTGCAAACCAGATGAGGACAGGATGAGAAGCACTCTCTGTACCCTCCTGTTGCACTGAGAGCTGATGAGGATGTGAGCCAGGTTTGATTCCTCAGTCGATGCCTTAGTCTGCCATGGGTTTGCTGTGCCTACTGGGCAGCTCAGCTCAAGGCTTATCTAGCAACTGCCTCCCCTCAAGTAAGATCCTTCCTGGCTCCTCTTTCACCCACAACCTGCTCCTATAATGACAAGGAATGGGTACGTGATTTGCCTTCACCACTTTAAAGACATGTCAGGTATTAGCCAGGGTCTCTGGGGAGGGATATATGCTTGCTGCTTCTTCTTCTTCTGATTGGTGCACAGAGGTTTTGGGCTTCCAAGTTTGCCAACACCGGTACAGCCTTCATGGCTTCCCAAGCAATGCAATGAACTTCAACAATCTTAAGAAAAGAGGAGTGGGGGGGGATTCATTTGAGCCCTGGCCTTTACCAACAGAGCTGATTTAGAAGAGCTGACAGTAGCAGCTGCCAAATACCCTTCATCCTAAAACACTGCCTTTTAGGGGTGGCTTTGCATCTAGAAAACCAGGGATACCCACAAATAGTCTAGGAGGGATTTATCTTCATTTAAAGGCATGGTCTGAAATTGCCACAAAGGCTTTGTGACAAATTCTCCAGAAGAGGTGACACCACTTGGGTTTTAATAAATCCCTGTGGAATGGCTCTGTCAGGCTGGACATTAATACAAGGTATCTTTATGGCTTTTTGTTAAGAAAACAAAATATTCTGAGGCAGCAACACATTACAGAGGTGTTTAATAGTCACACTTATCCTTTAGCTAGTCCTGTAAGGGAAATGGATCTATTTTTGGCAGTAGCTCGCGTTAACAAATAATTGCTTTTTTTTGGTCATCTGAGTGGAAAACCCTTGTCAGGAGAAAGCCATTTGTATTGCAAATTAGATGGTAGGGAATAGGCAATGAACCACCACACAGTCTGTTTTAAAACCTACTAACAGAAGTTCACAGTTCACGCCTAAGCAGCTCTTCTACTGAGGGTCAGAAATTTAACACACAGGCTATAAGTTTTTACCTACAGCTTGAACTGGAAGCTCTGATCTGAGCTTGCCAACCTGAAGTCCTGAAGCTGAACCTACCATTTGGAGTATGAGAGTTTGTGCTGAATCAGGAGAGGCAGAGCTTTGCAGAGACCTCTGAGTGAGGAGGCTAGAGGCAAAGCCCCCTCAGGAGACTGCAGATACATGGTTAAATCCAGTAATCATGTTAGGATGATATTTTTATACGAAATAAAACTGCAGTCTGACCTGTGCATCTCAGCCAAAACAAAGGACAGCTGTCTCAGGCCTACAGCAGGCTTTGGTTGAACTTCAGTGTTTTAAGATTTGTGATGCTTCTTTCCAACACTAGCTCTATTACTGCATTTTAGTAAAGAAATGCTTTCTAGGAAGAAGACTAAAAAAAAAAATTAAAAAAAGCGCTCCATCCAGGGAAGGCCCATCCACAAGTGCAGATGCAAGGTTTTTCCCATGCACAATCAGTTCTCTAGTCCAGCCTCCTGCACCATGCTCCTCTCCCCCAGCAGGGCTGCTAATTTTGGGAGGTAAGGGGTGGCACCACTGCACTTCTCTGCTGGTAATAAGGCAAAATAAAAGTGAAATGCTGCTGGAAAAAATGAGGTCAGCTAGCGCTATCTGTGGCCCACCAGAGTACCCCATTTACCTCCAGCCTGCCTATCGTTAGCAACCAAGGAATGGTTGTGGTGGAATTAGTGGTGTACGTGGCTTTTGCCTTCCCACAAGAGAAAACCTAATACTTTTTGCAGCTTCACTTTCTATGAAACTCATTGGGGCAAACGGCATCACATTCACACTTTTCGTAACTACAAGATGAAATCAAAGCTAATCACGGCACCATAAAAATCAAAGCTGCTGACTATGGTTGCCTTCTAAAGAGCAGCTTCTTCCATTGATAGAAGACAAAGGGCAAACGAAAGCAAAGCGAACTGATGTTGGCAACAGATAAAGATACCAGCAGGCTTCTTCAGAGACCTGGGCAGAGAGGTACCATGTGCCAACTTGTAGCACCCAGGAAGGACCGCTCTGCACTGCATCCTCTGGGGAAAAGCCAGTGACTATTCACACCTGTTTGGGAGGACTGTGATTCACATGCACACCTGGCACGTTCATCACCGAAGGCATGGCCCAGGATTTCCCCAGTGCTGGCAGGGGAATGGGGAGAGAAACACTCACACTGCCTGTTAGATCTGCAGTGCCCGGCATGCCAGGGTCTTCCTCTGATCCCCATGCAGACATGGCAGCAAGCAGCACAGGCACATACCTGTGGTGCTCCCTTGACAGAATAAAGACAGGCTTGCAGCCCACCCCACCCCACACTGCTCATCACCTGCCTTTTAGGACCACAGGGCTGAATGCAACACTCTTCAGCCGGTGGTGCCCTGTGCTGTTACCCAACCACTTAGGAGTTTTTTTCAGACATTTTCTCTACCCTTCCCCTATGCTGCCCTCACTTTGTTGCACACCTGCGATACTGCCCCTCTATCCTTCTCCAAGTCCTCCTTTGCTGTGGTATGTACAAAAACTTGGTGTGAACTGCTGCCGTGACAGAGCACTGGCTAACCTGCCAGCCTGTCTTGGCTGCCTGCACGTCCATTTGTTGTCTCTGGCTTTTTTTTTTTTTTAAGCTGAGAAACTGTTTGAGGCAGGGATGTTTTCTTTCATCTGCTCTTACGCACCACCCAGCTTTGTGAGGAGAACTAGTCTCAATTCTGAATAAAGTGATTATTACCTACTCTGATTTTGGGAGGGTAGCTGTGAATTGAAAGCAGGGGGTGAAAGGAAGAGGTATGTAATAGAGTATTTTGGGCTTTATTTGGGCTGGATGATGATTGTTTTTCCCAGAGGGCAGCCCCCTCCCCTGTGAGTGCTCTGTGTCCCATCTCAGATCGTCTCAGACCTTTCCTTCCCACCTCCCATCCCTGCTTCCTCCTTGCCCTCACACACGCTCCCTCCCAGCACTGGAGCAGGTGTTCCAGACATCTCGCTCCATCCCTGTGCACCTAACAGATCCACACACAGGAGTAAATGCCCGAAACAGAGGGGTCACAGCACCTCAGAGGATGCTCTGAGCCAGCCCTGGGGAGAAGCGTCTTCCCCACAGCAGATCCTTTTTGGGGCTTTATACAGAGGATCACTTGCAGGCCTTGTTACAGGCTGACTTGGGCCAGTCTTCAAGCTCCCATTGGTGACGGAAAATAGCGTTGAGGCTGACACAAGGCTCCTGGCTCATGTAGTTGTCATTGTGGGGCTACAGAAGGAGCCACTTTGTCCCCTTGGCTCCTGCCCGCAGACTTGTGCTGCAAAACCACCACACCCACACATCCCCCCCCCTCCCCGCACCTCTGCATGCTCCCCGCCGCACATGGCACGGTGCAGCACTGTTGCACGCATCGGCAAGATGTGAGCAGGGCCTCAGCTGCAGCTGCCTTCCTGGCAAGCCCAGGGGATGGGCTGCGGGGCTGCTGTGCTCGCCGCAGTCCCTCGGTGCAGAACGAGCAGGTGATTTGAGGAGTCCGTAGCTAGCAGGCTCGAGGAACAGGTTTTTGAGGACAGCTTGGAGAGCTTGTCCTTGGACAAGTAATGAGTACATGGCATGAGCACATCCTGCAAACACTTAGAGGGTGTAAAACACAGAAGAGGTATTATTTAGGGTGTAAAGTAAATAAAATACAAAGTGTATACACACAGTGTCTGGACATACCTATACATACACACGTGTATATATACCTCTATATTGTATACTGCGAACACACATTCATAAAGTATAGTAGTCTACAGTAACTAGGCAACTTAGATGAAAAGAAGAGAAACTTGCTGAATGCTAAGGAAAAATCCCTAACCATAAACTCTCCCAGTGAATGACCTAAGGGAAGGGATGGAAAGAATCCTTAGTACTACAGTATTTAAAACCCATCAGAGTAAGTACCCTGCAACGCTTAAACTCTGCCTTGTAAAAGCTTTGTCTGGATAACCTGGAAGTTTCTCCACTCTTTATCTTTGAGGGGGCACAAAAGGCTTCAGCAAAAGCAAGCCACACACACAAAGGCTATCTTTTTGTTCCAGCAAAATAAAAAGCTACCACAACTTATAAAGCAGCATTGTCTCTGTTAAGCAAAGACAGCAATGCTGTAGCCCGGGTCGCTGGCTGGCCGGAGTGCCTGGGACGGGGGCCTGGTGCGCTTGCAGCAGCCGGGTGCAGGTCCCTGTGGGACCCCGGTCTCTGGGGGTTCCTCTGTCCCCTTGGGGAGCATGGGGTGGGAAGGGGTAAGAGAATGGTGAGGTGCCAGCTTGTTTTTTACCTCCTGACTCCATATTAAAAGACAAGGAAAACAAGCCCTGGAAAACTGCCATGCTGGCTAGAACTGCTTTTTGTAGCAACTTTTGCTAACTGGCTCCAACAGCTAAAGAGGTAGTTCATTATTTGTCCTGTTCTCCAGGTATGCTCTGTGGCAAGGAAAGGAAAGTCTGAAAAAGGAAAGAAGACTTCGTACCCTAAATCAGTCTTTTAAAAAGAGAAACCAATGCAGATGGGTTACTAAATACAGATCATGTATGTTTCTCTTACTTACCAATAAATGACACAGGAAAGTATACTTTATTCATTTCCTGTCACTTAAAAAATAGCCTGAAGCACTAACCAAATAAGCTGAAGTTAGTGAGTTTGATCCAGCAGAAGTCTCTTGTGAATCCCAACGCCACTTTCTCATCACAACTTGCTACACTGAGAGATGCTGCAGCAAGCCCCGAGACTTAGAGTGACTGAAGGAGTGGGATGTGTAAGTTACTGTGAAGCCTAAGGGTGGTGGCTTGTCTAGATTCCTTTGAATATCCCAGTCTAAATGCTTGTTAGCATGTGGCTATCAGTGCCCTCCTAATGTCTGAACTCTGAAGAAAGCTTTCTTGGAGGTTTCCCACTGACAAGGCAAAGAAAAATTGCAGGCATTAATGTGGTCTGGACAGAGAGGAAGATAGGGGTACGTAGTCCCAGAAAATGTGTTACCAGGTGGGAGGGAGAGGGAAAGTGACCGAAGGGCAGCGCTGGCCGTGGCGCCTCTGTGGCGGGATAACAGAATGGGTGATGGAGCAGAAGCCAGCCGCGGAGGGGGACATGTTGTGATGCCCCCACTGAGAGCGTGGCTCTTGTAAGGAGCCGGGACCAGGAAAGGTCTTGCACTGGGAAGGAGCAGAGGGGAGAGGAGCATGCATGTGCCTGGGGAGGGAGCCCACACAGCACAGGGCCCTGGGAGGGCCTGAGGGATCCCAGTATTTGGGCTGAAATGAGACAGAAACAAAAAAACCCCAAAACATTTGAGCACTTTTGCTGCAGCTAGGAGAGAAGTAAAAGCATGGGCGGAGAGTAATTTGTGGAGAGCGAGGTGACTTCAGACAGCCTTGCCTTACAGAAGGCTCTCTAACTTCCCCCACACACTTGTGTGACTGACGTTAGCTCTTGCCAAAATAATTTTTACATTTTTGTTTCATTTCATGCTTCTCACAAACGCAGTTTCAACAGTACTGGTCCAGTAAGCCCATACCCTTCACGTATCTTTGATTTGGTTTCTTGGTTGTAAATTCTTCAGGGTGCTTTCCCGTACATTTGTATGGCTCCTAGCACAGCAGTGGAGCGCATTAGTAAAAAGAAAGAGGGCAAAGTCACGGGGAAAACCGTGAAACTCAAAAGCTAGTGGTTTTGGCAGCATTTGAAATTAAAATGTTGTCCACATATTTTTTTTTTATTATTATTATTATTATTATTTCAGAAGAACACAGTGAATTGACATTTTACTAAAGCAATCTTCCAATGTATTTTTTACTGAAAATCGAATTCCTTACTAGAATTCCATCCCTTAGCAAATGAAAAAAAAATTATCAGGATTGTGTAGCTGATGCCAATAAGAATGCTGGTCAAGCTGTTTTAAACAAGCACGTCCTAAGAAATCTTTCCAGAGAAAGAGCGCTCTGATAATTTTGATGAATTTTATACAAAGCTCAAGAAAAATAACATTCTTGGTTGAAGAAAGAAAACCCCTCTTCTGCTAGCTCTAGCATTCTGATCAGAGAGAAAGAATGGAAAGCCATCTATGTTAACACATGGCTGAACCTTAAGGTGATACATGCAAAACTGAGTAAACCTAAGTCATCGGAAGCCCAGTGAACATCCTGGCTTCCCACAGAGGGAGATACACATGTCCAACACTTTTGTAGCCTGTGCATCTGTAAGCTTGAGCTTTCTAAGCCTCACATGTATGCTTAGCTTTGAAGAGGTGAGTAGCATCATTTACATAGTTGTACACAAAGTCAAGGCTCCTCATGCTGCAAACAGAAACCACACACACATGCATGCACACACTTCACCACTGCAAAAGGATTCCCATCAGACCCAAGGGAGCCAGCAATGGTCGCAGCAATAAAGTCACGCACAGTTGCAGAATGGGTGTCTAAGTCTGCATTGCACTGACATTTAAATACAGATCTATTTGCCTAACTGCAGGCCTCTGAACCTGAAAATGCTTTTCCCTTTGTGTTATCAGTTCTGGTCTCCTCCACAAGTGCTCAGAATGTGGGGTTAAACAAAGCCTTATAAAGTGCTCTGAGATCTCAGTCTGAGGAGTGCTGGCAGGGAGGCAGGCGTGGGTGCAAATTTACAAAACCCCAAGCCGCGACAGGTAAACACTTTTAAGAGCACTTATTTGCAGCCGCCTTCTTGAACACTGGGCCCTATCCCCTCGCTCTGCCCCACGGACGCCTGCAGTCCCCCCTTGGAAGGAGCAGGCGCCCGGCTGCCCCGGCATGCCGTTTATAGCAGGGGAGGGCCCTTTTGAGAAACCAGCGAGTAACTGAAAAAATGTGGCAGAACTCAACAGCAAGAAACGGCGGCGGGAAAAAGCGCGAAACAGGAAAGCGCCGGCGAGGCTCGCGCCATCCCCCCGCCGGTGCTCGGCAGGGACGGAACTGCTGCAAAAGCAGCGCAGGGCTGTTATCAGCCCCGCGCAGGGGCTGCGGTTTGCTCGCTCTTGCAACCCTTCTTCAACTGTCACTTGTTTTTCAACAAACAGGATGCCTCCACTTAGGCTGACAGCTTCCCCGTAACTTCAGGGCGAGGGGCAGCGTGGGTCCTTCTGCCGCCCTGGGGCTGCTTGGCTCTCTCCCCTGGGGAGGGTGGCTTCAGGTGCACCCCGGGCAGGGCGCCACGGAGGGGACAGACCTATCTCCTTCCTGCAGCACTCTGCTGATGGGCAAAACAAGAAGCGTGCGGTACAGGCTTGGCTGTGTCGGAGAGGAAAGGCTGAGCTTCCATCTTGCTAACTTTTTATTATTCCACCTAAAAGCAGTTATTAAGGAAGTCCTTGTGCTACGTTTAGGCACCAAGGACACATCCAAGCTGTTCACCTCCTCGCCGCTTTGTGCAGCAGCCACTGATGTCCTATGGCACAATGGCCACAGGGATGTGGACAGCATGATTTCTTTGCTATGCAGTCCCCCTGCACAGACTGGAACGAAGGTGCAAGGCAGGACTGGTTCAATGGAGATGCTACTAGATGAGGCAAAAGAGCGACTGCCCTCACAGACAGCAGGACCAGAGCCTGTGGCAGAGCCAGGGCTCCTGACACTGTTGCTGGGCAGCTCCTACTGTCTGCCCCAGGATTAGCAAAAACCCTGGACCAAGCTTTGCTGCTCAGGCTCCTCAAGAAGAATATTCTGTTTTTCAAGGTTGCTTGGGCTATCCTATGAAGAAGTCTGCTGTCTCTGCAAACAAGCAAGGTACCAGCCTGGGTTTCTACTCAGAAGTTAGACATGGGAAAAGCAAAACATGCTCTGCCCCTGGTCTGAAAATTGCCTGGCCAAAGGTTAGCCTCTGTCAGCAGAGGTGGAGCCTGTGCCAACGGCAGCACAAGCTTTACAGCCAGGCTCTCTAACCTGTAAGCTTTCCTGGCGCTGCCCAGTGCCATGGCAGATCAACACTAGATAATGCAGAAAAAAATATAGCTCTAGAATGAAATTTTCAGAAAAATGTAGCTCTCCTTTTGAAATATTTTCTGAAAAAAAGAAGAAACACTTCTAAATGGATGCCTAGCTTCTTCTCACATCTCCCTGTCCCATAACATCAGCCTCCAGCTTTGCTGGATCCCAGGTTTTCAGGGAATCTCCAAGCAGTGATGTTTCCAGCTGGGTTGGTAGAATTGAATCATACCCTACTCCTGCTCTCCTTGGCCATGGCCATCCCCCCTGCTCTGCTGGCACAGGGAGGTGCAAAGCATCACCTGCTGCCAAGACGGTGCTAAGCCAGGATGGAGAAAACCCTAGTGCACTGCTCCTCTTGAATCTGAAATTCTAAGGAGCTGAATGACTCTTGTATCACAAATTGTCAGCTAGTCTTATTTCTTTTCCTGTTCCCATATTGTCCACAAAGAGCTCATAATATTTTCAAGTTCACCTGCTGCTCAAAAGTAATTGGAAAACATTTTTTCCTGGATTTTCCTTATGGTTTGCTATTTGAACTGGATTGTCCAGTTGCAGCTGGAGTCCTGAAATAACAAGAGTAATGCTAAGGTAACTTTCTGATGAAAACATCTACTTGATCAGATTTGAAATTCAAAGTAAACAAGAGATCTTTTTGTAGATAGTCGGGCTCAGAACTGTAAGTAAAAAAAATTGAGGTTCTGTTTCCACTTCTCTCCCCCAGAGACTTCTGATATGACCACTCTTCCCTGGTTCTTCATCCATGAAGATGAGGAACATGCTATTTCCAGAGTAGTACAAGCAACTTCTGAATGTATTTGACTTTCTTTGTGTATCACTTTGGCCCAGTACATGCCAAACTGAACTGCAAATCTCCTTTATCAGCCTGCTTTTCTGTGGAGGCAGTGCTTATGTGATTGCTCCCTTTCTGTCTGTACTTCCTCTAGCTTTTCTGGTTTGTGGGACAACTTTAACTAAATTTGATAGAGCAGAAGTGGTCTTAAGTTCCTACAGCTTTCATGAAATATGACAGTAGCAGAGAGGCTCTGTCAGTGTTCCCAGCTGAAGGGCACCCAAAAGAGATTTTAGAGATTCCGCAAGGAAAGAAAAAACCTTCGATCAGATTAAAGCCTTATCGGATGTTAGAGAATGAAGCCACAAGACCCATGTCTGGAGGAAAACAGCCTTCACTAGTTCTGCCTAGGACAGCATGTCTTGGCTTTTTAAATGCATCAGACTAGACTTGCCTTGAATTCAAAATGTGGGCTGCTTCCGTCTGAAATTTTACCATAAACCCAACATTTCCATGGAGAAGATTTTTAGTGGTTTTGCACGCTTTCAATCAAACAACCCAAATTATCTTTTTGAAATTTCCCAGTGAAGCAAGGCTTACCCAGAAAAGAAAACAACAAATTCTCATGAGAAGCTTCCCACAGCCCCAGTAGCATGAGAGCTTTTTACCACATGGCACTGGTTGTGGGGAAGGCCCACATTAACAACATGATGAGAGCATTTGGATTTAATAGAGTTAATATACATAGCATAATTACCCATAGTGTTTGAGGCAGATCTCAATCCATCCCTATCCTATGTGCTTCCCCAACAATTCCTTAACAACATGACAATAACATTTATGATGTCACTGATCATATCATTAGCATCCCTGTGGCTTGAGACAGGTCTTGGTATGCTCCAGTTCCAACTACCTCCCAAATAACAACACTAAAACAGTCTCATGTTAGCATCCTGAAGTTGCATGGGGCTCAGGCATAGTAGCACAGAGGTCCAACACTAAATCTCACAAAGAAAGTAACTACTAATGCTGCAAAGGGCTTCTGGTTTGGTGGAGGACATACCCCGTGCTGTGCTGATATCCCCTGCAGAATGCAAGCCAGCATGATTAGTATTATTTATTTATTGTAAGGCACACTGAAAGGTAATGCTACAGTAGGATTAAAAAAGAAAAAAGAAATCCTGCAGGTATAATCTTTAGTACTTGAACCAACCCTTTAACTTAATATCCTCCTCACTTTTTATCTACCACATCATAACTTGCATCAGAACTCTGACACAAGCTGCCTACCAAGTTTCACATCTATTAGTGTATGCTAAACATGAAAATGTAAGAGGCTAAGAAACTAGCCTAGAAATACTTCTCTTTTTCCTGCCTTGGTTTTCTCTCCCACACCCAGCACACACCACCTTTGAGCTTTGCATTGATTTCATTCCATTAACAAAATTAAACTAACAGGTTAAGTCTCGTGCAGAAGCCTTAGAATCGTAGAATCATAGATTCATAGAATGGTTTGTGTTGGAAGGGACCTTTAGAGGTCATCTAGTCCAACCCCCCTGCAGTAAGCAGGGACATCCCCAACTAGATCAGGTTGCTCAGAGCCCCGTCCAGCCTGACCTTGAATGTCTCTAGGGATGGTGCCTCCACAACCTCTCTGGGCAACAAATTCCAGCGCTTCACCACCCTCATTGTAAAAAATGTCTTCCTTATATCCAATCTAAATCTACCCTCCTTTAGTTTAAAACCAGTACCTCTTGTCCTGTCACAACAGGCCTTGCTAAAAAGATTGTCCCCATCTTTCCTATAGTTCCCCGCTAAGTACTGAAAGGCTGCAATAAGGTCTCCCCTCAGCCTTCTCTTCTCCAGGCTGAACAACCCCAACTCCAACTCTCTCAGCCTTCCAGGAAAGGCTGGAAAAAGGAAAGATAGCACCCTCAGAAACACACATCTGTTGATCCTAACCTATGCACAGTGTACTAAACTTGAGATTTCAGGAAAAAAATCAGAACCACTTACATAGAAAAGACCAAATGCACAATGTGTTGTCTCAGGACTATATGCAAGCTCAGAAATTGAAGAGTAGGACTGCATACCAGCACCACAAGAAGCCAGTACTTCCATCCCTTTCTGCCTTTCTGCATCAACTGGAAAGGGATGAGGCTGCAGACATTACCATCAAAGGGGGCTGGTACCAGGTGCTAGGCACAGAAGCATGGTTTCTTTTGGCCACCTGTACCCATCTAATTCTAACCAAAGTGGGAAGATACCAGTCAAGAAAAGGTCGATAATTTAATAAGCCGGCAGGATGACATTATGAACAACGGGGGACTTAGTTCAAACACTGAGCTTCTAAAAAAACCCAAACAAATGCCAGTGGATTATTCTCGGAGCACAGCCTGTGGGAGTTGCCTATATTGCATTACTCTGGCTCTGGCTGGCTGGCTGGCAAAGGCAGCTCCAAGCACCTGTGTCTCAAATGTCAGCAGCTGGGGCTGGTGTCTCTGTCACCCCCTGAAATCGTGTCAGCTACAATTGATTGGGAGTATGCCCTATTCAAGATGGAAAATGCAGTACCCAGTGGAAACAGTACTATGTCCCAGAGGTTTGCTGAGGAAAAGTAGATTTGCTAATACAAAGGCTGAATCAGGCATGCTGCTTCCACCACACAGTAAAATACTTATCCTTCTTGCTCTCTTCCTGACTTTCTCATCCTCCCTTCTGCACTGGGTTCTGGAAAGAAATACTTGGTGTGGATTTTTTTCATGCATATTCCTTAGCAGTCAAATACATGATCCACGGGTTTTCTTCCCTTCACTATGTGATAACTGAAGGCATTTTGGTCTCCAGATGCAGAAATGAAAACTAGCAGCATAATTAGCAATGGAAGTCATACACTAGAAATGTTTGGGTTAATTTGTTCGTGGCAAATGTTGCAAACAGCAGCATTTTATAAAAACCTCAATGACAAGGTAGTTTGTTTTCTCAGCAAGGAAAAATAAGTGAGGGAAACTTTGCTACAGCTAATTATCCCCTGAAATAGGACAGCTAATGTTTTTATATAGGTTATTTTACTAATTCTGATTTCAATCTCTCTTTGAACTGCAGTTTCAAATAAGGGATGCCTTAGTGTTGCTTGTATTTCCTGCAGAAAAAAAGAGAAATCCAACAAGACCTTGCAAGAAAAGGCGCTGAGATGTTAACAAGTGAGGGACTTCAGACAGAAAGGAATTTGGGGAACCATGATAAGATTTTCCTTGAAAACAAGTTGGAATCTGACAACAAATTTTTGTTAAATCGTATTTTGTTTTTGTTTTTTTTTTTTTACCAAGATGGCTGTGTGAACAAGTTGTATTAGCCTGAGCCTTCAGAGGAGGCTATGGTTTTAGGCAGGAATGCTCAATTACTGGCTTAAGTCATGTACATGGGAGAAAACCTACCAAGCTGTTGCTGTGGTTAGCTGTGTGCACTGCTTGGTCAGCAGCTGCGCAACTCATGCAGGGAAGTCTCTCTTTTGGGGACTGTGGGATATACCAGGATTTGTTTATGAGCAAGCTGGAGACTGAGCAGTATTTGCTGAAGAAATTAGCAAAGAATAAATGAGAGCATGTCTGACAGGAAGAGGATAATTCATAAGCTGAAGATGAAAACCGTTGTTTACCAAGGAACACCCTTTCTCTTCCTTCTACTTACTTTAGCTGGCCCAGGGTTGCGAAGCTAAACCCCACTGCTGCCATGAAGGAGCTCCCATTTATCTATTAGGTGCTGTGGAGCAAAACATGAGATTTTGCTCTTACTTCTGAACAGAGTGGAGGACGGGTGGGGATGCCCAAAGGGGAAGCCGTACGGCAGGGTGCCCAGACCCTTGAGAGGGAGCAGGGACAGCCCAGTCTCCTCGGTGCCCTTTGCAGGACTTCACAAAAGCAGCAGGCAGGCCAAGGGCACTCTCTTTGTCTAGCCACTGCCCAGAGCTTGTACAACACTGTCGGACACAGCGGGGGTTTGTTGTGTTTTCTAATCACTCTGCCTAGAGTGCGCTTTTCTGAAGGCTGAAAGGGGAGATGAGACAGCCTGAAAAACTTCCAACCACTTCTGTTTAAATAGTACTTTTGATCTCCAGCTGGTGTGGCTTAGTCAAAGCAGCAACACACCAAAACCTGGAGGATGCTGGCCTATGGAGCTGCTTTGTGCCCATCTCCATGTGGGCTGGGGATGTAGCCAAAGCATGGAGCTATTAGACCGGGGACCTGCCCGAAGCATGAAGGTGTTAGAGGGAGGGAAGGACCGGCAGGGGTCTGCCCTAATGAGCCTGTAAAAAGGAGCCAGCCCATCAGCAGGCGGCTGGAAATGTGATCTCTAACTCAGACAGTGACATTTTTTATTCAGCAGCTCTTGCAAGCATGGCAAAAAGGGAAGAAAGTTCCAGAATGTCACTCCAAAGAAAAGGCAGGTTGTGGCACAGAAGGGGAGCCATCCTCACCCCTCCGTATTTCATGTGTGCGAGAGTATAAGGACAGCTGTGTAAAAAGGGCTACCGCTGACCTGGGCCGTCAGCGATGTGATTTCAGGTTGTTAACACCTTTATCTAGAGGAGAACAGCTATCACTGGTCTCATCCAATGCCCAAGGATGTCAGCCAGGTCTTTCCACTGGTTGTGTTGTCTCTGGGATCAGGTGCCACATACACAAAATCCTGGGCTGCTTTAATTGCCCCAGTAAAATGTGAACCTAAATCATCTTTCCTCTTATAGACATCTGTCTAATGATATAACTTCACCCCACAGGGGAGCTGTAAATCCCTCTTTTTCTTGGTACATGTCTAGTTACAGCAGAGCGCTCTCCCAAATGGGAATGGACTTATATAGGTATAAAAGTGTTCATACTGGTAAAGATTATTCCTATGCAATAAAGGAAAGGAGCTGTTTGGGGCTATATGTAGCTTTTCTGCTGCTTAGTGTAAAATACGTGCACCCAAAACCATCAGTACAAAGTAATATCACTCCTCGAAAGTAGTACTCAAAGTTGTTTGGACTGTGTATGAAACTGTAAAAAAATGAATATTTGCATTGCAATCCCTTTTAGGAGAAAAAATAACCACAACAATAAAAAGTTCTGATTATTACACTAAAATTTAAGTGGTTCACTGCTTTTGAACTCAAGAAGTTTATCCTATCACTTTTTCTTTTTACCTAGGCAAGCCATTCACATTCTTTAGTTTCCATAACAGCCCAACCTACTGTACTTGAAACACCCTGTTTGGTTTAGAAAAGCAAATAATTTTCTCCAGTGCAGTGAGGTACAGCCAGAATAAGTTCCTGTTCATATATGAGACCTGAATCTTGGTTTCAATATGCAAGTTATTTTATGCTTAGTGTAAAAAATGTGTGGGTGTTTAGCACTGTATATTATCACTTTTTACAAGCTTGCTGGAGAAGCTAAAGAGAGAATCGGTGCAGAGACTAAGGTGTCTTTTTTTTCCTTTCAGAGGTGGCCATCTCTCCAGACTGCATTAGTGGAGGTCCTTAGAAAGCACATGGGGGGCAAACCACATGGTGGCTGTCTGTGCTATCCTTTCTCTAGTGAGAGGATGACCTACCTGATGAGTTGTCAGGCTCACTCCTTTTCCCTAGCTGGAGTCATGAACAGAACACTTTCCACATACAATCTGTCCCCCAAGCTTGGCTTCAGATGAAATGGTAGCAACAGAACAGGAATCAGTTTGGTGTAGAAGCACGTTCAGTAATCTGGTGGATGTAGGTCTGCTTAGGACTCCACATGAAGTAATCTCTGCAGCTCCCTGACCCGGAGTCCACAGAGATGCGATGGACAAAGTGGTACTGAATTTCTTTGCAAAGCCTTTGGACAATGTATATAGGATCAATTAAAACACTTTATATTGCAGTAGCTGATTCACTGACCCCCAAGCAAATGGGGTTAACAAGGTCTTAACTTGATTGTATCTTCCAGATAGGAATTCTGTTACACCTGACCTATGCAAAACCCGAAGCTCATTTACATATAAGTCCTGAAAAACAGAAGCATTTTACAGAAGTCTGATATTATCTAGTAACTGTATTGTAAAATAAATTGCACTTCCTATGTATTGGGCGTAGCATGTAGTCTTATATCAGTATTCTGCTCAGGATGATGTGCAACATGGACAGATGTCAGCAGCCATGGCAGCCTTGCCGTGTGGAGACTGACCACACAGGTGAGGCCTCCTCCTCATTGCCTCTTACTTGGAAAACACTTTCAGGGTTGCTTTCCAAAGCTGTGGTTGCACTCATGGAAGTCCTGTCCCTCTCTGTCCTATCTAAGACCAGGAGATGGTACATGCTGAAGAGTGCTTCTTTCAGAGTCTCTCCTCACTGTTCAGTGAGGAAATACACCTCACCTGTCCACTGGATGAGGTGTATATCCCTGATGTACAAGCTAAGTACAAACCGACAGCTACCAACCAGAAAAAAAAATCCCATCCAACTCAAAGCTCCTTCTACAAGCATGCATAACATGCCATAAATAATTGTTCCACACCAATATTTCCTAAGTAGAAGAGACAAAAACTTTCATTCTAAAGCCATAGTTCTGCTACTTGGAGTCACATGAATTACACTTGCACCTTAGTGCTATGTTTCTTTCAGCCCCCGTGTCAACACTGGCATTCAGAGTTCACCTTCTGTCTTATTCAAAACTTTATGCTTTTCTCACAGGTTTGTTTGTTCTTAAAGGACAGACCCAGCCCCACTGCAGTTGATGGCCACTTTGTCCCTGTGTGGTTGAATCCAGGATATTATCCTAAGAATTGGCTCTGGGGCATGCTTTCTGCTCCTGGTCGTGTCTACAGAGAAAAGGGGAAGCATGCCTGCAGGCGTGTGGGAGTAAAGCAGTGCTAGCTTAAATCTACCCAACCCATACAATAACAGTAGTGAAAACCCAGAGGTATGTCTCCCGCCCCCTCTCACCACCATGGTGTGTACCGACATCTTCCAGGGGTTGACTGGTGGTGACTTACACCCATGCGATTGCATCTGTCTGTGTTATCCTTGCTAGACAGATGAAAGCCTTTATTTTGCTGTGCCAGCTTGCCTTCCACCACCCTTTGATACTGCGGCAAGTATAAATAGAGACCTGAGCGCTGACAGGCAAGGAGGCTGGTCTGCCCACTGCAGAGGCTGTGACACCCCACTCTCAGCCCCCACTCAGCATGCTCGCAGCGCTTGCCCTTGCCAAAGCAGGCAACTGCAAGACTCTTTATCAACGCTTACGGAGCTCAGCATCCTTCGGTGCTTGTTCAAGGCTTCTGTAAATGCTCTGATAGCGCCGAGGCACACATCTGGCTGGCACAGAGCAGGTGTATGCCATAAAATTGGCTAGAAAATGGACTTATGAGAGATGCAGGCAGTGCTGGGGATGAGAAGGTGCTAGACATTTGTCACAAAGGAAACAGATGCTCAGCCCTGCACTGTGCCGCTTCGCCCTGAACATGCAAGGTATTATGCAAACAGTCTTCTTTCTCTTTTAAAGACCACAAAAAGGCACTTGAAGGGCTGGGTCAATGCCTTCTGAGGTTGCTGATTTGACAAGGATTGCAGGGCTTGCCCTAAGTACAGCCGAGTGAAATGTTTAGAGCAAATCACATAAAACTTGACAGGTTTCAGGTTTCCTCGCACCGCATTCACGGAAAGATTTGTAAGAGAGGTAAGCCTTTCAACTTAGAGTCAAAACCCTACCTAAGGGCAGCTTCTGAGCACATCTCAAAATCACAGCTTCAGCCTGAAACCAGACAACAGAAAACAGACTGCAAGACAAAATACTCAGAAGGCGAAAGGGCCCCAAGCCCCTGACTCGGACTGCTTTTGGGTTCACTGGAATCAGAAACTCAAAACAAAAAGGACAGGATGAAAAAAAAAAAAAACCAACCCAGATAGATCAAAACCAGAGAAAATGTTCTCACAGATCTTTGTGAAGTGAAACTACCCAATTTCACAGAGTTTCACTTACAAGCAGAAGTGGTGAGCCCTGCGGACAGTATTAAGGATGAATTGGAAACTCTACCAGGTAGCAGCTACCATCACTCTCTACTTCCCTGCTTTCACAGTCAGTTTTTCTATGCCCTTTTTTTTTTCTGTTTCAATTGTCTGAATACATCTTTATAGAGAATTTGATGTTTCGGACTAAAATGTATTTTGGTCGTAAGCCCAGGCCTTACTTTGCTGGGACCTAAGTGGGAGAAAAGGCATTTCTGTTGAAAATGGATTACACTGGCCATCTGTATATATGATTTCTAGTCTCCTTTCCACTGACAGCAAGGATGACGTAGCTTGCATTCAATATCACTGTGGATATGCTGGTGCATGCATGGACTACACCAACATACTGTAGACCTTTGTAGGTGCTATAGTGCTCCAAATGCCACCACTGTTGTCACCGCATACAGTTCATTAATACACTTCAGAGAGGAGATATCCCTACTACTCATCTACTATTTGGGAAGCTGACTCAAGTCTATACAAATATTATCCATTCTCTTATGATGACAGAAGAGGTAATGAAGTAGTGTAATGTTTTCTTGTCCTTCTCTCAGACCAATGATTCACCTAACTGGTGGTCTGTCTCTCTCTGTGGCCAGTACCAGATGTCATGGAGGAAGCCACAATTAATTTTGCAGATGACAGACCTGCTTACGTGGGAAGCTTTCTTTCCAAGCTTTAACAGAGATCAGTTTGTGCTCTGAAATATGGCAGTGAGAGATGAAGGGAGAACTTAACCCTTCCAAAGCTTCTTTTTTCTTTACCTGGCTGGTACATATTGAAAAACTGTCATGTATATATAGACCCAGCTGTTTTAAGGATCCTGCTAAACTCTTGGTTTAAACAGTATTGTATGGCAATGAGTTCTAGGTTGTAATTACACATTATTTAAAAAATTTCCACAGTACCTTGCCCCATTGGCTAAATGCAGAGAAAGGAATAGGAGTGAGTGGGTAAGCTGACTATCAGAGTTGCTTTAGGAAAAAAACAAACAGAAAACAAAAAAAAAAAAACAAAACAAAAAAAAAATTGAAAAAAATCTGAGCAAACACATCCTTGTACATTGCAATCTGCAAGAACACAGAAAAGCTGTCAGGCTCATGCCCCTGCAGTGAAGGGGTTGCATGGCCTGTCCTGAGCTCCCCCACTACATGCTGGAGTGTCTTGTCTCTGTGCACAGCCTGATGCTCGTGGCAGCCACCCCACCCAAAACACTGCACACCCCAATTTAAACTCATACCATGTCTGGGAGGCCTGTGCTGGCACAGGGAAGACAGAGATGCCAGGCAGGATGTGGATTCAAAGGCAGGTGGTCCCTCTCCAGCCAGCCTCAATCCATCCTCTTTCCCAGAGCCAGAGCTACTTCTCCCTTGTCCTCCTGCCAGGGCTGCTGGACCCGTACTGCTGCCCTCACCCAGCAGCCCATCAGGCACCCACGAATTTCAGCACAAGCAGCCCAAGCCCCTGACAGAAGTTGTTATACCTGCGTGGTGCAGCCCTCCTCCTCCATCAAGATGCCAGGGCCAGCCAGGTGCTCTGCGGCAGCCTCCTACATGCAAATCCCTGGGCATGCAGGGGGAAGACAGCTTTCCCTGTCTTGTCACAGGGGTGAGCAACCTCAAATTGTCACTTACCGAGGCACCGCAGCCGGCAGTTTCTGCAGAGTACCAGTCCACCCTAATGTTTCCCTGCAGGTGGCATTCCTCCTGCAGTGGCTCCCAAGCCTGCTCTGCATTTCAGCCTTGCTCTGCACAGCAGTACAAGAGGACCTTAGGCTAACACCCCTGCCCGACCCTCTGGGGACTGCTTCAGAGGTGCAGCAGAGACCCGAGCATCGCCCCTGCACGTGGCAGGGTGTCAAAGTCAATCAAGCTTCTCCTGTCAGTGGAACAACTTCACAGTTTTACAGAGAAATGCCTTCACTGTTTCCTTGGGATTGCTTCTGCTTAGCTTTTAAAAGCACATATGTCTATTTCTAAATCCAAGAGCAGTAATTTCTTTGCTACTCTTGGTTTAGGTATAGACTCTCTCTTCTCAAATAACAGGATGATGCAGATACTCATTCTGTGTTCTGAAGCAAAATTCCTCAGAAGTTCATAAATTATTTTCATAAACTTGCCAGTATCACTGGCTTTCATAAGCATTTAAAGATAAGCAGACTGTTCTTTTGGTGTCATGCCTTAGCAGTCAAACTAAACCATGACTATAATGAATACGATGCAGTTTATTTTCTATGCATATTGCATACACTGGCAGTGTGGGGAAGATACTTTTATTTCCCACCAGATAGCTCCCTCAGAGCTGAAGTTTGGCTCTCTTGGTAAAACACAGTCCAAGGCAGAGATGCCATCCTACAATCTCTTATTAATGGCCACACAATAAAAGGCAAGCCAGTCTGGGTGATTTGCAAGCTAGCCATAACCCTGAGTCCTTGCTAAGACTGTCATCAGAACATATCACTACGCTGAACATGACTGGTTAAACACTCAGTCTAATATTTTGGCCTAGGATAAAATCTCTTGATCTTACCAAAGCAGCGTATTCATCTCTGTCGGGTACTTTACCCCTTGCTTCACAGGAATTCCTGTGTTCAGGTCTTGCAATGTTTCTCAAGGTTTTTAAATGAAAAAAGGCTCAAACAGAGAGAAGGCTGTGTAAATCAGATGTTGTGCAAGTTTTTTCTTCTAGTAAACCAAGATTTTTATGAGCTTTAGTTCAATTTCCTATTCACAAGATGCAGTTAGTATTTTATAATGCTGACACAAATTAACTCTTTGTTAAGTTCAGGCAGTCTGCAAAAGTGCTGGAGAACTTTCTCTCTCCCCTACGCAGTGACAATGTAGTTTATGCCATTTTGAAAAGATAGGTTTCTTCTACCGGGTGAGTGAATGAAAATACGTGGAGTGTTGGGTATCATGCATCTCCTAGAGAAACATGTCTTTGGCAGAGTTACTTCTAGTATATGACCACTTCTGCTCATGTCACCAATTCCAGAGGGCTGAAATCATTATCAGCTTGCTACCCCGCTCCTCATGCAGCACCCTCTGCAGACAAACATTCGCTCCTAGGGAGGTCTCATATGCTGAGAGTGTGAGACTGAAGACATAGACTTGGATAACAGGGAGCCTCCGATCACCTTACCCTTCTGCTCACATACAGTGCCAGGGACTTTAGGGGTTTGCCAATATAAATCCCATCACAAGGCAAGTCAGAGCCACTAACTTTCAATGAGAAGCAGTATGCTTAGGCATTGGTGTCTGCGGGTCTGGGCAGGGAAGCCCTTCAGAGCAGGAAGAACTTCTTGCTACAGTTTTATTTAGCGTTTGCAAAGGAAGAAACCCACAATGGCTGGGCAGTACTTGGCATATTAGAACTAAGAAGAAAGTATGCACAGTGTGTTTTTCCATGTTGTAAAAGTGCTCTGCTGGAGTTCATTTCCATTTGATAAGAAACCAACAAAATATTGCACCACAAGTCTTCATTGCCTCAATTAATTAATAAAAAAATACAACAAAGGCAAAACCGGGAGTAACCTTCTTTGCCTATTGAAATAATTAGACCTTGCAGCAAAAGGAAAAATGAGGAAAAAGTGCCCTCCTGGAAAATATTATGCTTCATGCTATTTAGAGCCCCATAAAAATCCTGCAAAAAGACGAGTTGTTCTGTCTTCCTCTGCAGGCAAAATTATTAGGAAATCTTACAGGACAGTTTCACACCCTTAAGAAGTCAAAAGAAATTATTGGGTGGGGTGATATCATGTAATTATCTAGGCATCCTTTAAAAAGTATATGTGCACTCTTAATACAAGATTTTCCAACAGGTCTTGTTTTGTTTCCCCTGCCTAAAAGATATCACTGTGTTGACCCGGCCAATACACAGGAACCTGTGTCAAACCCTCCATAAAACCAGCAAATCCATCCTTATGCTATGAATCTTGCTAGAATAGAAGTTTAAACTACAGCCTTGCTGATGCAGTCCTAGATTTGAGAAAGAGATGGAGTGTTTTTCTGTGGGTTGTACTGCAGCAAGACACTTAGAAATGCTCCTACCCTGTGCTCCTGACACCAAGCCCAGACCATAAACTGAAAGAGGCCATTAGGAAAATGAGGCCATCATTAAAAGCAGAGCCGGTAAACATTTGAATGTGTTCAGCATGCAGAGCATGCCACTGGAGGTTTCAGTATAATCCTAATTTCTTAACCTAGTGGCAGAAGCGAGGACCTGGTGTGGTGTGATAGAAAAAGGGCCATATCCTTTGTGGTGTACCACATTCAATTAATATGTCAGGCTTTCTACGTCTGTCACTGCTCGCAGGGGCTGGAACAATGGTTCTGCTTCCCCAGTCCCCTCTTTTTTTCCCAATTTTCACATAGTATCAGGCTAAAAAAGAGTTATGGATTTCCTTCTCAGAGAACTGCATAGACTGATAAAGTGAAATCCATGGCAGAAAACAACTTGTTATTTTTCCCTTTACCTCATGATTTCAGTTAAGAGAGAAAGTGCAATAAATTTTGGCGGGAAAAAAAGAAAAGAGACCATTTTGGACATTTCAAATGACCAGTCTATGTAAACACTATTGAGAAATAAGGGTGAGAACAACCGACCCAAAGGATGATTATTTTTCTTGCTCTGAGGCCCAAGTGTTACTTTTGCTGCGCCCAGGATTTTGAAATTGTGCGAAGTTCATTTGAGTAAAGAAAGGAGCAAAAAGGGAACTGCTGGAAAACCGTCACAGCCTTCCATGTTCAAACACAATTTTCTTTCGTAACGATGAAACATTTGCTTTATAACTCAACTGAAGTGCTGTTGCCCAAGCTTTTCTAGCACTGTACAGCAGGAGTTTGATCTTGCTTGTGCTGGGTACATACCAGGATCTGTACCTGCATTGCCAAATCTGGATGAATATCTTAAGGTATCTAGTGCAAAACTTCTATCCTAGTCCACAAAGAAACACAAAATAGCGGTACTATAGTAACATTAATGACAATAATGAGAACATTAATAAAGAGGATAATAAAACCCATTCTGGACTGTTGAGCTAAATCACTTGCTGGATTAACCAGCTTTAATCAGGCTCCTCCTTTTCTGGACAAATTGGTCATTGGTCTCCAACCAGCTGCTCTCAGGCTTTCTGGGCTCCTGCCTGCAGTACGGTCTCTGCCGTCCCCAGCCTGTTCCTTGGGCTGGCTGTGCTCTGGCACTCGCTGCAGGCACTGCCCCATGAGGTTTGCTCTGTTTGTTATTTTATCAGAAGCACAAAATTTCCTCAATAAGTCTTCCTGTGCTACAGATTAAACAGTAAACAGTTGGGTGAGTTGAAAAAAAAAAAAAAAAAAGAGAAAAAAAAAGGCTGACGAAATGCAGGAAGATCCTTCTTGTTACTCTAGCAGTATTGCTTCCTTTGTTTAGTAGGGGTGCTGAGGAAATGTCAGCACTGCAAGCACCGCAGAGCAGTTAGCCACTTCTTGCTCACCCTTCAGCATGTCCCCTGCCCAGGCGAGAAGGTGCTGCGAGCCCGAGTGACTCACACAGCTCACTGCGATTCAGCTCTCTTCTCCCCCGGTGCCAGGAAAGACAGATGTAGAAAAACTTTTGACACGGAGGGGAAAAAAAAAGAACTGAAGCAAGGCTGGAGAGCTGGCTAGCATTTCGGCAGGCTGCCCTCCGCCCGCATCCCACTCGAGGGAGCACTGATCCGCAGGAGCGGCAGGGTGCCGGCGGAGCCGCTGCTTGTTGTGACACAGCAGCTGGGACGAGGCTTCCGCATTCCCCAGCCCACTTATTAATACGAATAACTCATGACTCACACCAACACCACCAGTGAGGCCGGGAAACTGTAGTCTGTAACTATAAAGAGTTATGAAGTGCTGCTTTCTGGCAGCACCCCGGCCAAGCTCAACGAGCGGTCTGCGACGGGCTTTGTGTGCCTTGTCATCCGAACGGGCACAGCACTGCTGCAAAAAGGGCTTGAGCGGTCAGAGGGCTTGCGTGGAAAGGGGAAAAGTTCAGCTGTAGCATGAGCTATTTAGGAAGGTAGTTACGAGGAAGCGGACAAGTTTCTCGTGCCAGTCCCTGGCTTACTCGTATGAATAACCCATGACTAAACCATTAGCTCCATGGGGGGTTGTGAGAACGTTAGAAGGAGCCTTGAGCGCTTGGTCACTGGTGAAAAAAGACAGATTGCTGGCTGAAGCCCTTCAATCCACCCCCCTCAGCCTTTACAGGACTGCTTCATTTCTCTAAGGGTGGCTGCAGCTGATAATTCAGTCATCCGAGACCTGTGTGGCATCAACAGAAACTCTGAGTTTATCCACACCGCTCCTTTTCCTGAGCCACGTGAGTTGCAGCTAACTTTAAGCAGGTTTCTAAGCTTTTTCTGATTTCTCCCTGGAGAACATGCCTTTACCCAGGCTGACGGTCTAGCATAAGTGAGACAGCATCACGCTCTGCTGGCTGTACACACCAGCTTGCTGCTCACTCCCCATGTTTCAGCCTGTAATATGTGTCGTATGCTGTTGGCCGTCATTTTTCATGGCAGTGGCTCAAAAAGTCATAATTCTGCCAAAAAGAATCAAAAGGGACTTGTGCTACTTCTATTGTATCTGCAGTAGTTCATGTGAGTTATTCTAGCACACTTTGATTTATGAAGAGAAAATTCACAAGCATGCAATGGCTGTTTGAACAGCTTAAATGAGTCCTTGTTATAATCTCTTTAACGGACTGATAAGTAATGAGATGGTATTCCTGCAAGCTCAGATATTAGCTTCGATGAGAACGCCTCAAAGAAAACTGAAGTGGGAAAAAGCGTGTACTACAAGAATGTCCCCAGATACTCTCCAAACATGCATTTTGTTAAGTATGGCAAGTAAAAAGTATATTTAGAAAGTCTGAATAGCACTTACCTCTCAAGAAGTGCTGGTAAGAAGGAAGTGACTCAAATATGCTGTTTGAAGCCATTGTTTCCTCTTTAAAACTCACTCTCTCTTTACAGTGAAGGAATATATGATATCTTCTACCTTGGGGAGTGAAAAATGAAGAATGGTCATTGCTACCACCCTCCTCCCAGCCATCACGCTGTTTTATCCCAGTGCCTCAGGAGCAGCACGAAGCGGATTATAAGGTTCTTTTGCTAAAAGAACTCCGAAATTGTTTCTTAAAAAGAAAAAAAAATAGCGGATCGGTTGTGGTTGATGATGCTTACCACTCTACGAAACTCTGTGGTTTGCAGTCAAAACGATTCGCCCTGCCTGCTGACCAATATCCCGGACCCGCTCTTGTGTGACTGCCTCTGTACCCAACTTGTGGTTCTGTGGTTGTTTATGAGGCCCAAAGAAGTGTTTCACACAACCAAAATTACAAATTCAACTGTTCCCCTTTCCAGATCCTGCCTCCATTGGTCCCTTTGCATCACATGACCTGAGTGATGTCGACTTTTTTTTTTTTTAACTTTCTGAAGTCATGCCCTACCCACTCCACCTGCCCTCCCCGGGGCTGCGCGAGGCAGCGATGGAGTCTGCTGAGGGAGGGAAAAGAAAAATGACTCACCGTCCCTGATGCTACAAATGGTCTTGCTGAGTTAGTTCAACTCCGCTTGTTTTGTTGTTTGTGGTTTTTGGAACTACTGATTATTTTGATAGAGATTTCATTGCTGCTTATTCAATAGTAATTCAAACCTGGGTATTAGTCTGCTGCTAAGGCAGGATGTGTAAGTCATCCTGTAAAACATTAGGAATCAGCTGTAGGAAAGACCACTGGCTGGGGAAAGGACACTGAAAAGAGATTTTTTTAAAAAAAAAAAGTAAAAAGGAAAGAAAAAGAAACTGCCAGGAGAGACAAAAAAAGCCCCAACCTTTTTTTGAACCTGTGAGATGGCACCCTTTAAGGTGTGCTTGAAGGTCACTGGTCTCTGAGCGCACAGGAAAGGTTTGTAAGTTACTTCCATAGGGTCGAATCCCATAGTCCTTGTTTAGCACAATTCCTGTTCCCTTCAGAAGGATCCCTACTCAAGAGAAAAGCGGAGTAAAATCCTCAGGATTTAGCTCAGCATCTCTTGAGGTGATACCAGGTCTGTCCTGTCCGAAATTATTCCCTTCCCTTCTCCCTCCCCAAAAGAAGAAAAAAAAAAAAAAAAAAAAAAAGGAAAAAAAAAAGCAAAAAGAAAAAGGTCCTAAACCTAATAATCAGTTGGCAGTTCTGGCTCTGGCTGTGACAATGCAAAAAAAGGGGAGAAAAGTCACTTACTACAGCATAGAGAAGTGGCTGCTGTGCCACCTTTTGTCTCCTTTTCCTCTCTTCTGAATAGCGGGCAGCAGCCCTTTCCCAGCTCGCTGCAAACCAGAGGACACCTCACACCTGTACAGCCTGGGGTTCAGCACGCTGAAACCCATGAAACCTTTGCCCAGAAACCCGTGGCAATAAAAGGATTGCACCGACAGCAGGGCTGAAGCAGAATGACTCTTTCCACGCACCCTCTGAGTGACTACCACAGTGAAGGAGCTCCCTTGGAAGAAAAGCAAGAAGCCTTTGCAATATTATCAAAAGTACTGGTAGGTGGAGCACAAATATGTAACAACACACAGTTCCTCCTGCAAGGAGTTCACAGTCAAACCCCCTGGCACACAGATACCGCTTGAGCAGACTGATGCCAGACTTCTGTGGGGCTCGGCAGAAACACCTCCCGCACTGAGGAGCAGGGATCCCCAGAAGAAATTATGTGCTTAATGCATTTGGGCTTTTGTGAATGCATTTGGACTTTTGTGCTTGTTGCGACTATGGAAGTAGAATGCCTTTTCCTGACACTGCCTGCATTTCTAGTGCAAATGCAATCTACCCAGGCATCCTGGTTTCCTTTTAGAGTTAGCGGGGAGCTGCATGTGCGTGTGCCATAGGTTTTCCTCAGAAAAATTCAATCTGCTGAAAGAGAAGCTTCTTGTGATGCCAAGGGATGTGGCAGTTCTAGTGAGACATATTACTTAGGAAATTGGGAAATTTTCCCGAATGAATTTCCAGAAAAAAACAGGGCAATTCTGAGCAGCAGGAACAGGAAGGTTAGGACACTTTGCTACCGTGCGCTGAGCCCAGCTCAAACCCCTGCTGCACTTGAATCAGGCCAGTAACTCGAAGATTGGCTTTTTTGCCTACCGGCTCTTCCAGAGCCTACCGCAACCAGACCAACTTTTTGGCTTGTCTGGGATAAACCTCTCCCCGCTCCCAGAGTTGGACTCCTTCCACTCCCACGTAAATAATTCAACAAGCATCCGCCAAAGACGAAACCTGACAGCAACGCCGTCTCCCTTAGGGTGCTTGCCTGGGAGGCGGGATGCTCCCGGGGGAGGGGGAGCACACGCAGCTGCCCGGCCCGGCCCCGTGGGCGATGCGTGCCCGTGGGCGATGCGTGCCCGTGGGCGATGCGTGCCTGCGGGCGGGCGCTGTGGGGCCGGGGCCGGCAGAGGGAGCTCGGGCCGGCGGGACGAGCCCGCAGCCCGGGGAGCGGCGCTCCTTGGGAAGGGGAGAAAGCCCAAAGCCAGGACAAGTCTGGAGTCAAAGTGACCCGGCAACATCCCGACGGGTGGCCGAGCCGGGAGCCGATGCTGGCTCCGTTTTTCCCTCGACTGCCTGTGCGGTTGGGTTGTGCCATGGGGTACGATGTGGCTGGAAGTCAAGGAACCAGCCATACATTCAGCCAGCACCTGAGCTAATTTCAGCTTCACTTTCTCAGGGTAACTGCCCCAGAAACCTAGTTATACAAGTTTAACTTGGCTGGTCAGAGAACAGAACCAGGACCTTATGGCACGTCCACCCGAGTGTAAGCCAAGCCCCCAAATTTAAGACAGATCTGTCACCATATAAAAAAGAGATTTTTAAATCAGGAACACAGTAGAGATATATAATGTGCTGTGTTACCTGTGACTATATATCTGCTCTGTCCCAAAAGGGAGGATGTATTATGAAGGTTTTAAATGACATCAGAGGTTTGCAATGAGGCCAGCAGGAATGTATTTCAGCAAACCCAAGGAACCAGGCTGCTCCGAGGCTGTGTTTGGGCAAGATCTGTGGCAGGGAAAAATTGGCCCCCCTTATTTCTGACACTTTATCTTGGCATCCAGGAAAGAGACCCTTCCTGCAGGAGCTCTAGATCCTGGCTGCTTCAGAAGGTACCAGCAATCACAGCCTTAAATCACTATTTGTGCTGCATTTTATTTCTCTTTTTCTAGTACTCAACGGGCTGGGGCAGGAGAGCTGCCAGGGCTGGGATGGACACCCAGACAGCTAGAGCATGTGCCGTGAGTGTCTGCAGCGCTCTGGGCAGCGCCTGGCAGCACAGCATGCCAGCGCACAGCAAATGTCAGCTATGTTAATACCTTCACCTCAGTCATCTACCATGAAGGCTGTGGCATAGCTATGCTATGTGACAAGCAACAGTTGGGCTGGTTTTGTCATCTCATAGCTAGGGCAGATGATGCAAGGGAAAAGCCTGAGTATTTCGACATGTAGCCTGCTACTCCAGTCTCTGCTCTGCCAACAGTCAGATGCAAATAGTACATGGGAATATACTCTATTAAGGTCTAACCACCTTGAATTTTCAAGGAAAGGACTGTGCTGTGTGGGTCTGTGCTACACTCAAGTGGGAGGATGGACAACTCCTCTCCCAGGCCACTGCTACACCCACCAGAGAAGCCGTGAATCCTAAAAAAGTGGGTAAGGATTGCTGGCAACGCCCAGTGCACCAAGGTACCATTTTATGCTGGGTGGACATCAGCTGTTCCTACAGCCTTACAGTAAATCTATGTCAAAATGTACTGTTAGCATAGCTGGCATTGCTCAGAGGAGAGGAATAAACTGGATCATTTCACAATTCATGCCCCAAGGAGGCCATCCAGACATTGCTATGTGAGCTGCACCACCATTAATGTCAGCCTTTTTTTTTTAAAGCTGTCCTGTAGCTCTGTAAACAGAAGCCCTTAGAAAACTCATGCCACTGGTACTTAGACATCCTTTGCTTTCTAATGAATAAGATATAAGATAATGGTTAACCTTCAGGGAGTAATATCAGTCTTAGATCTAGAAGCTGACACATCATGAAAGAAATTAACAAGCGACCACATGACAATGGAAAGATCAAATTATCATGCCAGTAGTCATTTATTTAATTTGGTGTATGGGGTACAACTCAAAGATTTAGATGTACTGAGGAATATATTTCCTGCACTACTACTGTAGAGAATGGTCCTGTTGGCTGGGGTTGCTGGTTGGAACATGACCTCCATTAAACAAGCCCTGATATCAGGCATGTACATACTCTGAAGTCTTGGTCAATAGATCCCATCTGGAATCTCATATGGTTTCCAAAATTTGGAAAAAAAACCCACCACCACTCCCTCCCTCAAACCCTCAACAGAAGTCCAGTTTTTTAAGAGCAAATACTTAGGGTCTCACCAGTAGGAATGATAAATTAACACAAGGAAAGCTCTGAGCGCTAAGATTTATCAGTCTCTACATCTAAACCGACTTTTTCCCCTCGCAGAGCACAGTAATCACCCGACCCCATCAAGGTATGCTCCAGACGCCAGCTACCTTGCAGGCTGCAAAATCCCACAAGCTTCTGGGAGAAGTCCAAAACAGAATGATTTAGGGATTATTTTGGCCGCTCTCAGGAGGTGTTGGGAGGTCAGGTTTACAGTTTGAGGATTGACACAACAATGTAGGGAGGCCCGTAGTCTCTCCATCTGCCCTACAAGTGACCGGCTGTACGTAAACAACGGCTTCCTTCCCTCCACTGATAGCAGCCTCTCAGTTTTCATCCTCCTTTCAATTTAGACTGGCTTTAATCCCTTGAGATCTTCCAGACAGACACCATACGTCTCAATGCAACAGGATGTGTTCGACCCTGGGGCATAATCTGCGTGTTAGATGCACTCCGCTGCTCTGCTGCATCACAAGCAAATCCTGGACTTCACAGAGTAAAATGTATGGTGTGCCTGGCCAGCTTCGGACAAAGCTGGTTGGGTTCAAACATGAGCAGGGATTGGCAAGTGCTAAATGGACCGAGGTGAGCTGGAGCAGGAGAATACCAGGAAAATGCCATTCCTTTACATCCACTTGTCCGATCCATGGAACAGAGCAAGATCAAAGCAAAGCAAATGCTCACAGTGAAAGGACCAAAAATCTCCTTGAGGCTAGTGGGCAAGAGCAAACTTCAAATCTTGCACACTCCAGTTTGGGTAAAGGCCCTAGTCAGCCAAGGCACACCACACTACTCTTCACAGCACCTTCTCACCAGCCTCCAACATACCCAAAAGAAACATGACCCAGGTTCTCTCTGTCACAACTTTGCATGCTGAGGCTTTTGGCATAGATCTTGCAGAGGGGAAACTGAGGGGAGGTGAGAAGCTGCCTGTGTATTTTGCTCAATACATAATTTATATTTTCCTTCAACACTCTCCCTTGCTTCTTCCTTTTCTGGAAGCCAAAATGAAGGCTTCAGGCTTCCAACATCTGCATGAGTCTCCCTCTATCCAGCAGTGTCAGAAAGAGACCTCAGGTTTTCAGTCTTTCTAAAAGAAAAAACTGCCAGCTGCCAACCTAAACCATCGCTGTGCGTCCAAGGTGAATGTTATTGAATGACAGCATTAGAAACCTTGAGTCTGAACCACTTACTGAGTTAGCGCTGAGAGGCTGGGAATGTCATGGGCCAGGCAGTCCTGCAAAATCACTGTGGAATAGCAGAGCATGAGCTACAGAACAGCAACCTGGTGTTGTAGTAAGCTGGCACTTGTTTGCCATCAGCAGGGAGCTCTGGCTTATAGTAGCCTCTCATAACCTTGGAAATGAGGTGTAAGAGTTATGAAAATAATAATTAAACAAATATGGAGGAGAAAATTCTCCAAAAGATGCCATTTCAGAGGAATTGGATCTGCCTGTGAATTGAGGCTGTCAGTCAAAACGGAGAGAAGAGCATGGAAACGTTTTAAAACAACACCTGAATGTTTCACTCTAGCAGTTTCAAAATAAAATGCTTTAGGTTTTCATTTCAAAATTGACCCAGATTAAATAACTAAGCTAAAAAAAGGACTGACCTAAATGAACTGTTTCCTTCTGGTCTTCCTGTTTTGCAGCAATACAAAAATGCTACATCAGTGCTGCTGCAGGGTACAGAAACCTGACCAGTATCACTCCACCACTTTTGGACCTTTTTCTCCCTAGATACAAGAGCGGTTTTGTTTATTTCCAAAAACTTATTTTCAGTAATAGAGTTTGGAGGGGTTTTCATCATCCCCCTTTGCTGGTAGATTGAAATAAGTCAAATGTTTTTGGCCAGCGGAGGGAAAGGTAGAAAAGTGGGGAAAAAAGGAATAACAAGAAACTTGCGGGAAGGAGGGGAAAAGGAAAGGTCCCAAAAATCCAGATAAGCACCTAAAGATGTTTGCACATAGTAGCTCACGTAAAACTTCTGAACATTTTTAATTTTCTGGCAAATATTGCAAAGGTTGCAGACCAGCCCCCATTCAGATCTGTCCTGCAGGTCCCTAAACTCTCTGTGAAAATCAGTGAATGCCAGGGATGTGCTACTCCCTGGGGACAGACACAGCTGTGTCTAATTAGAGGTGGTGCACATTGGTATAAACAAGCAACTCCCCACCCTATTGACATGTTTTCTTTTTTTCTCGCCTACCGGGGAGAAGTTCCAGCCAGAGTCCCAGCCCACTCTTTACATTGACAAGTGCCACCACTGTACACTGTCTCAATATCTGCAGCAGCAGCACCCCATTTGGATGAAAATAAAACAGGGAAACAGCTTAAGGCAGCTAAATAATATCCTCACACTAACCAGTGGCAAGAATTGAACTTGGATTAAATCTGTAGGGACTGAATTTGAACTTTTGTCAGTAAAGTCACAAAACAAACACAGCAAAGCAGGTAATACATGCTTACATTTCTTCATGTGAATTGTTTTACTGGAGTCAGTGGGATTACTCAGAAGTGGGGGAAATTTTGCAGGGTTTGCCATCTCTTTTTTTTTGTGTTTTTAGGCACACCGGTAAGATTGTCTAGATATTGTAATGAGCTATTGTTCCACGGTTTACTTTTTAGGATGTACTTGGTGATATTTTTTCAAAGCAACTAATTGTTTTCCTATAAATGCAGAAAATGAGAAATTAAGTATCTACTTAATAAGAAGAAGCTACTTTAGAAAGAGAAGTAATCCAAGTAATTTAGTGGTAAAACTTCAAATTACTTATCTGCTGCTTATCTCTGGGCTTAGAGTGTAGTGCTTGACATCTGTATTTCACAGGGCATTCTAGCAAAACTACCTTATTCTGTCTAGTTGCTCAGAAAAGTCTATAACATTTATGACAGGGCTCTCACTGTAAGAATATCAGCATGTTGCGAGTGATGGATATATTAAACCTGCAGTTGTTAACAGTTGTCAGAGAAGGCTGCTGGTTTTATGGCTATGCCAACCTCTTCCCAGGATGGTGCCATGACATGAGTTGGCTCTGGATGAACGAGTTGGTGGCCTGGGATTTGCACCTGGTTACTGCCCTCTGCCAAAATAGTCTGTGACTGCCTCTGCACTGAGCCCTGGTCTGATACAGTATGAAAGATGGATGGATGCCTGCCCAGTACAGCCCCCATAAACAGCAAACAGATCCCCAGGGAAGATTTTCCAAATTCGCTACAAAGGATTCAGGTACCCAGGTGCTGAAGGAGCCTGCCTGAAAAATGCCCACAAAATTTCTTTATATGTGTTTAATAGAAGTCACTCCTTACAAGCCTTAACTGTTCCCCCTGTCCCTTCTGATCATGATTAGTATGCCAGATTTCCGTAGTCATGATTAGGAGCAGGGAAGATGCCTAACAAGCTGGATCTGGGAGGACCTTTTGGGTGTAAAAGGCAGCATAGAGGAAAGATGGCTGTGACATAAAAGGGTGAACAAGAGATTGAGGAGTATCCATTTGCAATAACAATTTCACAACATGAGAAAAGTCAAGAGGAGAAGGAAAGAGAGAGGGAGAAGCTAGAAGAAAATGGAAAGTCAGAGATAAATTAAAAGAGGGAAAATTCTGATCAGGGAAATGGACAAGACTTGCAGAAATTGCAGTGAGGGCAGGTGGACTCTGTTAGAGAAAATAGAGCCAGACATTCATGAAAAAGGGATGTAGCATCATATAAATGAACCTTTACAACTAAATAAAGCAGAGGAGTGCTGTTGTTCATCCAGCTTTAAATGAAAGAGAGTGGAAGTGACAATTTACCCCGAACTAGTGCAAAAAAAGTTATTGTCATAGACTTTTTGAAGGAAAGGTTTAACACTATGACTGCATCCTGAGAAACAGCTTAACAAAAGAAAGAGTGGTCAAATGGGTAGTTTACCTCATTTTTCCATGCTGGATTTACTTGCCTTTTCTTCCACATGTGTTCCCCATGGCACTGTCTGGGTTTTTGCCCCTTTCCTCAATGTGAAAAGCTTGGATGTCTTAATTGCTGGCTTGGAGATGTGCTATGTTGAAGTGGAGGGCAGCTGCAAGTTGGGCACATCCTGCAAAATAATGTTTGAATTTCTCTTGTTGTCAGCCACAGCACAAGTCCACCATTACATCTACTGCAAACATCCTTGTGGGCCCTGTTGGGGCAATGGGTGGGGAAAAACCAACCCAAACCTATACTCTCTTTTGATTGCAATAAAATTTGTTGTGGCTATGCGATTATCTGTATCTTATGTCCTTCACCTACAGGCCAGCAAACAGCCTGGCCTCTACCCATGTGTGGTTGTTCAGTGACAGTCATGACTGGGTCCAATCCAGCCCCCACTGAAAGTGACTGAAAGCTGTCCTAAACAGCCAGTGGCTGCTGCATTGGGCACATTTTTGTGATGAGAAAGATCTTTTAAGCAGGCAAAGAATGCATTTGTTTTCCCAGAGAGTACAGTCTTCCCGCCCACGAAGCATCCACACCTTTACTCATAAAACAGATAAAAGGGCTGAAAGCAAGATGGGGTGTAGTCAGGTTGCTCCACAAAGAAGAGCTTCAGTCTTGCTTTTTGTGTAGATGACCCTATGTTGGGCCACTATTTCACCCAATATCAGTATATCTGATAATGCAGATGTGCTGGTGGTGCCATAATCAACATACTACTTCTCTCAGTCTTTAAAAAAAAAATTTGTTAAGCATATGCATGTTTGTCAGTGGGATGAGGTACCCTGTAAAAAGTTAATGAAAGTTAACTGTAATGTGACTTTCATTTAAGGTTTGCTCCTAAAGGAAAGAAGTACTGGTGAATCATAGAATGGGAGTGTGAGTTGATGAGAGGTCCAGTCATTAGCAACAAAGCGCTGTTCACATCACTTAATAAGCTTGTCGTGTTGGCTGACCTACAAAGCTGCATTGACAGCTGTACAAGATTCCCTGTAGCCTGAAGGTAGTGCATAGCAATAAACAGGCAGACACCAGAATGGGAGGGAAACTTGCAAATGAAAACTCTTCATTCTGTCTTTACAAGCACTGAATCATGTCCAACCCTCTCTGTTAAATTCTACTCTTTGCTCAGTAGCTAAATACAGGAAAATGCCACTGTTTTCAGTGGAATTGCATTGTTGTAAGCTTAGAGTTATGTTTGTGTCTGCAACCTTTTATGCAATAGTCCTAGAAATTATGAGGAATACCTTCCCTGAAATACCATATCAGAGCCCTCTTACCCCAGTCGGCAAGCATATATATAAAAAAGATCATTCCGCAACACAGAAAGCAACAATATGCAAAACTGCTTTTTGTGTTGACAGAGGTTTAACACTGTGAGCTTAGTACACCTGTAGGAAAAATGAGCAACTCATTTGGGAGTTTGGGAGGGAAGGTGATCTTATTGAAATAATCCTTCAGTTAGAAAGCCTCCTGAGACTTGATGGTCAAAATTGTTGATAGCAGCTAATGATTTTCCATATTCCCACCATAAGCCTGTGGAAAGATTTGGCAACAGGAAGTCTAGTCCTTTCTGAAAATTAAGTCTCCTTAATTTCGTTCATAGAAGCTATCAGAAGAGGGATGCACTCTGCACCACTAGCTGCTTCTGAAACTCTTGGTCATAGTGTATACTCACCTATCAAATTTTTTTGAAGTCCCTGTTGCCAAAGTTTCAATGCCCAATAGCATCAAAATATAAATCATGGCAACACAGTGTATGCTTTCCTAATAACTACTGCAGATATTTCTATTTAATAAGTAGATCCTCCTGGTTTAGATTCAGTGAACATTCAAGATGATCAGGAAAAGTTGCTGCAGGTTTCCATTTTGCTGGAGGGATTATGATGTCTCCCAGCCTGCCAGGACCTAACTGAAAAAAGTGATGTGGAACAAACACCTGGAATGAAAGGTGGGATGCCTGGGGAAGAAATCTTTCCAAATCCTGCTGCAATCAGTAGCTTGACCAGTGGAAACTTTTGGATACCCTGAAGCTCTGTTTCTCTTTGCTCCATGTTACTCACCATCAGGAGTAGAGGGATCTTGCTCTTTCCAAGAGCAAATCCCTTGAAACAAGCTGGCATTGTCATCTTTCTGGGCCAATTTGCCAATGCATCAATGGTAAAATACATTTCACTGTCAATTCGTATCATATAAGTTTCTTGCCCCACATTGTAACTGAAGAGCCCTTAGCCAGAGGTGGTGGGGACGTCTGTTTAAGAAACTGCAGTGAATGGGGCAGGGGTATCTTTCCCAGACAGAACCTCTGAATGCTACTTGCTGCCTGTTCATCTCTGAAAACATACAACTGAACAGTGTTCAAAGGTGCTTCTTCCCTGGCAAAGACTCATGCCAAGTGCCCTCAAGGGAAAGCATTTGGGGAATCCTTGGATCTCCTCTGATTGCAGCAGCACGACACATCAAGCTTCAGAACAGACCACACAGATGGATAAAATGCCAGCAGAAGGAAACCCATGAAAGGAGACTGCTTACTGAGATATCGACAGAAATCACTGTTTCAAACATCTGAACGCCTGCTCTAATGCCAACTGAACTCAATGGAAAGAATGTCACTGGATGGGAGCCCCTGGTTTTTGAACCATAGTCTTAAAATAAGCTCATTTTGTTTAGGTTTATTTATTTTGTCTTTGAGAGCTGGCAACGGCTTATTTGCTTAAAGCTAGCTATGTAGAGTTTGTGAGATTTTATGCAGCTTCAGGCATGCTGGGGCTGCAACTTAATCCCCTCACAGAGCTGTCCTTCTAGGAGAGTACATTACATGCCTTTATTTTCCTCTGTCCCTTTAAAAAACAGAACTGTCTCCTTATCTGTGCATTTATCTGACTTTAAGGTCTTATGACTGTGAACACTGCTAAGAACAAAAAGAGTGTTAACATGCACATTCAAGGCAAGGGAGCCTTTGTACCTTACAGTGAATCCTAGGACTTCCACTGAAAGTTGTTGCAGCTTATTTCGATCGATTCCTTTAAAATCTAAGAGCGGCTGTCACCTGGCTTGCTTTCATTTCTTCCTCTGTGGAGTGTGAGAAGGGGTAATGTGCCAGCTAATCACGGGCACATCAGCTTTTACATACTATTTCCTCCTGTGCCCCTTTAGAGCAGTTAATGAAAAACCACTGAGAAGTTATGTCTGAATAACCCCTCTCTCACTGGGGCAACTAGAAATCTTTCATTTACCCAGGCAGGCCAAGGAGAGGGCAGTCCCTGGATGTGGCAAGCTTGGTAGTATTGTAGCTAAGCTTCCCTTCTGAGCTCTCTGAAAGCCCTTCCCTGTACTCATCACAAAGCTTTGCCTACGGAGTCCATTCTAACTGGCTTACCTGTGATGCAGAGGTTGGCTTTTACTATCTGATACACTCAACCAAAGTTACCTAGTTACAAAGTTATATAAGTCATATATATATATATTCTTGTCCAGCAAGTAAATAACTTGCTGTGCAAACCCATCACTGTTCAGGAGTCTGATAACAGAAACTGCTCCAGAGGCAGTGCCCACTCCCAGTGGGGGATCTCTCATGTTCCCAACCACTTTCTATCTCCTGGAATGGTTTAGGAGCTCCTAATGCATATGCTGGTATGACTTTATGAGATGGAGACTACATATATTCAACCCAAAAGCCACGCTGCTTTTAGGAGGAGAGCACAACAGAGTGGTTAGCATTGCTTTCTTATCTGCATGTGATAGAGTGCAGAAAAAAGTGTCAGGACATGTAGAAATGTACACTCATGCACCTGCGAGAAGTGACAGGAGGGGGACAACAGAGACACAGAGATCAAGAAACGCACTTCAGAGCCAGACTAGGTAAGGGAAGTGGCAGTGAAGTGGCAGTGATGCAGTTCTGTAACAGTTTGTTCCTAGAAACTGTATTGCCAGCCTCTGGGGTTTATGCACTCTACAACAGTTTAGCAAGTTTTTGCTACTGATCTGAACAGTTTACAATTTAAACAGTGTATAAGACATCACTGGTCCTCCCTTCAGGCTTGGACAATGACACAGAAAGTGGCAGTAATTTGCTGAGGAAGCCTGCAAGAGGGCAGAGAACTCAACATCAGAGCAGCTAAACTCTACTCCAGCTGCTTTCAGAATAAACCAGCTTACTGGAGCTTGACTCTTTACGGCTGAACAGGCCAAATATATGCCAGCTCTTTTCCTTTAAGTTTGCTTTCTCTGCCTGCTGTTAATAAATGTCTGAGTTAATTTTCTTTTCTATTTAGACCTTTTGAGAATTTTATGATTTTAAGCTAAAGGGCACTTCAATTCTGTCTTCTTCCAAAAGGTGGTACAGGATGAGCTGATGCACATCCTTGAAGATCGGATGCGAAGCATGATGAAAATCCTGCCTCGGTTCCTGGGCAGCCAGCAGAGTGAAGAATGACTACAGCGGAAGCAAAAGTTCCCCCCAAATGCAAATTGATCTGTGGCAGTACAAAGTAGGAGGCAATTACTGTAAAAGACTGGAATTGTATCTATTAATTTGATTTTGTTTGCTTGTACAAAGTAGGCTGTTTCTTCATTCCCTTTTATGCCCTTTCAAGCCAGAGAATAAATTTTCTGTGAGGTTGAACATACGAGCCTTTGAAAAAAGCCCTTGTACCTAACGAAACACAACTGTACTTTATACATGCATGCAAAATAGAAGATATTCCATTACTTTAGCTTCATTTTTCTTTTCTTCAGACATTTCTGTGGCATTCAGTGGAAAGACAGCTGTTGTATGAGAGGCACAGTAAATGCTAATTAAATAAAATATTAAAACGATCTGCATCAAAGTTAAGTAGAAGTGATCAACAACAGATTTCCTTCTGTATTACTTAGGAAATTCATGCATTTCTATATCATTTGGTAATAATGTATAATGCACGCACTTTATGTGATATTGAAATATTATGCCATGGCCAATGACATAATAGCATAAGAAAAACCTCAAATAGCATTTCCAGAGGGTAGCAGTTAGCCAGTTATGTCTTGATATCAGAGCCTGGACAGCAGCCCTGAAATTGTCTAAGTTGAGGAATATGTGAGAAAACCCACTTTGGTCAGTATCCTAAATAAAACTCAATATTCATTTGTATATTTTTAATAAGTTATGGTCTGCTTTAAGTTACCTGCTTAGGTCAGGTTCTTTAAAAGCCTACCTACTTCAGCACTGTTTAACATTAGTCACCAGATGAGAATGTCATTCTCCGCTACAGTTCTACGTCAGTGCAAGAAAAATATTTTTCTCCTTTCTGAACCCTTTAAGCAACACGTGCAAATGATGATTCTTCAGATACATTCAGATTCCCTGTATTTAATGATGGAAAGAGGGAAGAAGGGATTTTTCATAGGGTTGAACTATACCTTAATCACAGCCAGATGCCTGTCTGCAAAAAGTGTTTTAGAGGAGCAGTACCCCAGGAGCGTTTTCACAGTTGTGGGGAGATTGTGTGCACGTGCATGTGTGTGCCGAACAAGCAGTAATCTAACACTCGCCCTCCAAGGAAAGAGTCAGTCTGCTGTTCACTGGGGAGGGAAACCTGATAACAGATCCCAAGGAAACCACAGTGAGTATTACATCTTTCATGTAACTCTTTATGGAAATAGTCAGCTACAAGGAGCTGGCTTACATGGTCCTGTTGTTGACAGGGAGGCAAACGTTCAAGCTCATATAGAAAAGAATTGCAAGAAGTAATAGTGCCAAGGAACGACTGTTGTTGAGGACTTGACCTCTACATCACATGTAATTCAGGGAGGTTTACCTCAAATTAGTGCTAGTTTGGCCCAGAATTCACCTTGCAGTTTAAACTAATCTGAAAGTCACCCTGATCATGCGTCCTGCGAGTGCTCCACAATGTGAGCTAAAGCCCCGCGGGGGGAATGGGTAGGAGGTTTGCTTCAAAAGCACACTCCTGATTCACACTGAAGTACCAGTGGGGATATGCCCTTGGGTGTTTTGACATCAGATACGCTGGATGGAATTGAACAGTAGGATAGTTTGGCAACTAGCTGAAGCTGTTCCAGGACTGTTAGCAACCACCCTTGGGAACCTGAGGTAATAGATAAGTTCCCAGAAGACTGGAAAAGAGGGAAGCCAACTCCAGGATATCTCTGATGCTTTCCTTGTCCATTGGCCTATGAGCAGGTAGAAGGTAAGATGGTGCGGAGGAACAGCTAACAAGAACAAAGAAAACAAGCATCAGGTGTGATCCCCCTGTATTAACTCCTTGGGAAAGGAAAGACACAGCACTCTTACTGATGCTGTTGAAACAGTGGAAACCGCAAACACAAGACAAGTCTAAAATCCTAAAAGATCTTGACCCACTGAGCAACAGTGTGAATAAAAAGGGTGAAATTCAGTCAGTGCAAGTTCAAGTTCTTATATTTAGTAATAATCAGATACACAAATACTGGCTGGAGAAACACTGGCTTGGCAGAAGTTCTGCAGGGGAAGATATGGGGCTTGTAGTCCACATGGTGCAAACATGTTATGTGGCTACAGAAAAAGCAAGTGCTGACTGTCATGGGGAAGTCACACAACATGGTCTTTCTGTTCAAGTCAGTACTGATAAAAACCCAGCGGGAACACTGTGCCCTCCACAATTCACCATAGTTCAAGAAGGTGGGCAAACTGGAGAGACCAATGGAGAAGGCCTTGAAAAATATGGTCTGTAGGACAGATTCAGCTGGGGTCATTTCCCAGTCTCTCAAAGGAGAGCTGACACTTGTCTTCAAACCTGTCACAGGCTAACAAGTAGGAAGGGAGTAAGCTGTGCTCCATATTCACTGCAGGTAGACGGGAGTGATGGTCTTCAACTGCAGGTAGGGAGACTTAGGCTGAACATGAGGAAAAACTTTTTACAGTTGAGGATAATCAAGCACTAGAATAAACTGTCTAGGGAGGCTGCAAAATCACCTTCACTGGAAGTTCTGAAGAGCAGGAATGTTTGAAATCCTGGTCCTGCCCATTGAAATAGTTGGTCCTGCTTATATTTTAGGGATAGAAGTGATGACCTCCTAGGTCTCTTCCAAATCTCTAGCTCCATGTTTCTATCAGGAGACACAACCTAGCCAGCCCTTCCCTCCACATAGTCAATATGTGTTGTTGGCCACCCAGGGGACAGTTACCATGACTTGGTGTCCTGGCTTCAAGAAAAAAAGGGTCATTCTCCACTTTGGAAAGCAGGACACTGCTCTACAGCCCATGTCAGGCTGCTGTTCTTGCTGTGGTATTGGTACCACATCTGAAATCTTCAGATATCACAAGACAGGCTTTGAAGCATGCCTGGAGAGAAAAATATTTTAAAGCCATCCTCCATCCTGATGCAAGAAAAATAAATCATGGACCATTCTTTGAAAAAATAATAATCTTCTCTTCTTCATAATGTGGTGCTTCAAGTGGAACATGAAACACTCTTACTTTTACAACAGGGTCACAAAACCTGAAATGCTGTGTCAGCTACATAGCATTGAAAAAAAAAAGAAATAAAAGTGTGAATTACAAGCTGCCTGTGACTTAGAAGAGCCACTCACTGTGTGCAGACTAGTGATTGCACTTGCATCTCTCAGCTATTGCAGGTTATTCCTGCCAACGTGTAGCAACTTAGAAGGAGCCTTTGATAATCTAATCTCTCTCCTTCGTTGCCCACTACTATCTTGCAAGTGCACATTGTGTGGTGCAATTTAATTGCTCCTGCAGCAGCATCCAACTCCACAAGCACCTAGCATGACATCTTGCTACAATATTTTATCCATTTAATTTGTCCACCTTATCCATTTAATTTTTATTTGTCTTCACTCAATGCTCACAAGACCTTCAAAGAGAAAAAAGCTTGATGAGAATTATTTTTACAAACTGCAGCTCAGGTAATAGTTTGGAAAAGGCCAACAGTATGCCTATGTTCATGGGTCCAAGGCAGTAACCAGATCTGACATGTAAAGAATAAGGGTCAAAAGAGCTTAATGGATAGATCCTAGCAGCAATTTTTCATGACATTTTTGCATGTTTATTTTCTTCTTACAGAAGAAGATCTGGCCTTTTTAAAGGTTGCTTTTAGGGCATGGCATTCTTGTATTGAGTTGTATTTAGCCTGATGTGACAAGCAGTGCACTCCTCAAAACAGAGGCAAGCCAAACACTCCCTGTAGTAAAAAATGAACCAATATGTAAGGAAAGTCCATTGCCAAATAGTCAGAAAAATTTCCTGATGAGTATCTGTATACAGAGTTTGTGTGACAGGCTGGATGCTCCCGTGAGATGAGAGCAGCACACAGGCTGTCGTACTGCTGCTAGCAATGACTGTTCCTCCCTTTCACCTGGCAATGCCAAAGTCCCCTGATCTGGTGGCAGCCAAGTCAGGGTCTTTCCAGGGACCAAGCAAGTTGCAGCAGACTGTGCCTGTGAGTTATTTTCCTCCTTCCCCCCACCCGACCTTCCCTTTGCTCCCTGCCGGGTGCTGTGTTTCTGCTGCGGTCCATGGACACGGGCTATGCTCCTGCCTCCTGATACCTCATATCACTTACCTCTTCCCGGGCACTAACCTTCATAACCTGGTGGGAGGGAAAAAGCAGGGCTATGCATCCCTCCGTGGCACCACCAGCTCCGCAGCTGTGCCAGAGACTGTGTCGGGACGTAAGCAGCAACCAGCTTTTCCGACATGACACGCAGCTACGCTGGCTACAGCCGCATGAGGCTGGGAAGGATAGAGCTATCCCTTTTTTCATTAAGCGTATTTATAAACACACAGTACACAAGCATTTTTCCTTTCTTCACAGTGATGGATGATTATATGTCTATGAAATGTTTTCATTTATTTGGCGCCAGAGTAATCAAAATCAGTTGAAACTGTGGCGATGAAGGGAAGGAAAACAAGTAGGCGTGGGATTGACTGTGCCTCTTGCTCCCTGGGCTGTCCAAGGGTAGTAGCTGGCAAAAGTGCACCCCTTGCAGATGAACATCTTATTCAGCTGGTAATTGTTCCCAGTCGTGCTCATGGCCTCTGTCCATTAAGGATGTAGCCCTGCATAACTTTAAAAGCAATTGACTCTGCTCTGGAAACGCTGTGGGACCGTCTGAGCCAGCATGTGCGTGACTCCGCTTAGGCAGAAGAGAACTGGTCCCAGAAAACCTTTGTGAATGAAATTTTCATGCTTTCATGTCTGCCCCAGTGCAGATTCTGGGTCAGTCCTTCTGATCTCAAACATCCGGTTTAAACGGGTGTTTTCCACTACATAGATACAAAAATATTTCCATTATAAGCCTGTAATGGCTCTGCATAGGCAAGCAGGGGGGATGAGGTAGGACAAGGGAGTTTAGACGACTGTGTCAAAGACACCAATGTAAAAAGAAAAAAAACCTTCAGAAACAAAAAGAACCCCAAGTTTCTCTGCTTGTCAGTTAGAAAAACAACATCATTGTATGTTCGTCTTCTCAAAGCCAGATGGTAAAGATTTCAGCAACGATGTTTCTGTTTGCATTTCTCCCCTCCTCCTTCCCCACATTTTCACAATCAGCATGGACCAGAGCTGGCTGCATGTCTGCAGATGGCTGCAGAGGTGGCTCATGCTGCTCCTTCCACAGGAGCTTCCCCGGGCATTCCCCATTTCCTCCAGAAAAAGATGCTGTCCGAGTACTCCACCTCTGACATTACGCACAAGCTGGTCACTGGCCGCATTTGCAAATAACGTGCCTGCAAACCACAGGCTTGATTTCACACAGAAAAGGCTCTGTCTGCTTTGGGTGGTGGCTGGGGCATGCATGAAGCTGCATAGAGCAAGCAGCAGGGCATGGTGTCTGGTTGCAGTGCAATGGGTGGATAAAGGGGCTGCAGGTACTGCTTGCCTTTTCTCCAATCAGAGACTGAGTAGTTTATCACCTCTGAAATGTGCCTGATCTTTAGTGGTCAAAAGTGAAAGCTAAACAGTGGCTTTACATACAGCATCATGATTACTTGAACAGCATGGGATCAGCACAGAAGAGCTGGAAATCCATTGTTCTCCTACATTAAAAAGAAAACAAAACAAAAAAAGCTATTCAACCACTGAGGTCAAAAAGGTTTGACGAAAATACCTATTCTTTCGCTCCCAGTCAGCTTTTTTTTACTAGACCTTCTGGAACAGCTTGAAAACAAGTTCAACTTCCCCCCGCCCAAAACAGAGTCCTTCCTCTGCCTCTTCTCATTAAAATTTTTTTTAGATATATATATATATACACATATACATATATATACATATAAAAATATAAATCAAGTCCCCAAAACCCCTGAACTGGCCCTTGTCTACTGTGCTCACACCTCACTCTGCATTAGTAGACATCATTGAGCCTTTCCATATTTTTTTATTAATGGAACAAAACCACTTCCCTGAAAAGCAGCAAGAGCTTGGTGTTCACAGCTGTCCCTGCCAATGGAAACGATCCTTCTGGACAGACCGGCTGCACTGAGGCCCTTCACTGGATGGGCAGGTCTCCGAGCGCATCGCCAGGGCAGCGATGTGGGCCCACTGCAGGAGCGTGGCTCAGCAAGCCGGCCAGGGACCAGGCTCCCCCCAGGGTGGATGTGCGGGTTGGAAGCTGGCAGGCTGTGGAGCCTGCTGTATGTGAGCATGCCTGCTCACAAAACACTCCAGAAAAATCATGTTTTTAAAAGGGGAAGAGGGGCAAGATGGGGAAAAACAGCTTTTGAGACCAGTTGTCTTCTCACTTCAGGAGAATTCAGTAAACAACTTTAATTTCTGGGTAAAACTTGCTTCCCCAGAACATGTCATGTCATCTCACTGTGGCCACTGCACTGTTTGAGGCCAATTATATGGATGCTGCTGATGCTCAGGGAAACTTGTTAAAACAGCTGGCAAACGTCCTGCTGCTTTACTGGCCAGTCTGAGAGATGGCTAAATAATATGGGATAATTTATACGGAGGGACTTTTTCAGCACCTAATATTATTGGCTGGTAGGACGGATGACCATTTGCAGAGAATTGACTATACTTCCTCTTCAAGGATATATTAGGCAGCATATGCACTCCAGAGGCTCCAGCCCAGGATGTTTTTCCCTTGTGATGGACTGCCTCTCAGCAGACAAGCAGAAGCACTGACTTCTGGGGACTCCAACCACTGTCCTCACAGCTTTCAAAAACTATTCAGTGTGACAAAGCTGTAGGACACAAAAGCAGTACCCTTATTGACTTCACTTGTGACTATCCTGTCAGCCGGCAAGGTTAGCTATTTGCAGACGTCAAAAGAAAATTAATGTTACCCATGTAGTAATCTACAAGTAAATTATCTGTCTATCGATCTGTCTATCTGTGTAACAGTAACTGGTTAACTTAAGGTGCCCAAGATCTAAAAGAAGTTTCCATTTGTCTATTGTACAGCCAAATATAGTGGCTGCCTGGTTAGATTGGTTTTAAAAAGTGAATGAGTCTTTATGCGTGTGTGTGAGACAGAGACAGAGAGAAAGTAAGAGTGGGAAACCAGGCAGGCTCCTAAATCTGTCAAAATACAGTATGATCATGTCAACACATTTAACAGACCACTTGACAGTGGACTGCCAAGTTTGTTCATATGTTTACAGACATACATTCAGCTTATTTACATTCCTCTAAATCCCTTCTCTGACTAAATATAGATGGAATAAAAAAGACCACAACAGTAAAAATTAAGACACAGGAAAGAGGACTCCTCTGGAGAGTCTGGTATTCAAAACAGCAAGATTTCAGTCTTCACCAGTACATGTTAAAGCACAGAAACATCTGTTTCATTCTCCCCATGTTGGATCTGGAGCAATTGCTTGGGAGAAGTCCCCTGCACAGCTGAGGGCAGAGCTTGGCTCTCCCAACATCTGCGCCAAAGCCTTCTCCACTGCCCTGAAAATTGCCCAGGCTTGCTCATCTGCTGGGAGTTTAAGACCCACTGAGGTAAGTGGCATTTATTCCTAGGTGCTCAGGGAAGAGGAAGCTGAAAAAAAGCCCACACGACTTTACCGCAGAGTTCAAAAAGACTCAAGGACTAGACTGCAGGCAGAAAACACACCGCAAACACTGCATGCAACTTGTTTTGAATATCACTAAAAACTTGCACTCTCTATTTCTGCTTTTTGACCTGCTCTGCATTTTCTCACATGGCCTGTGAACAGACCAGCTCTCAATCAGCTGCCATCCCCTGGAGCTCTCACCAAACTTTGGGGTAGGCCCAAAAGGATGCCTGTGCACAAGATAATGGTTAAAATTTGGGGGTTTGTGTCTCATCTGCATTTTTTACCAGACAGACAGAAAACAGCACTTGCCATGCTGACTTGCAAGTCTTTAACTGCTCTGCCTTGATTCCTCCACGACTTAGATAAGGACAGCAAAATGCTCCTGCCTTGTACAGGAAATACATTCATATTCACCTGGAAAGTGCTACAGGTGTCAAGTATTACCTGTAAAATAGTTAATTTAAAATGTTATATACGTAAAGTTTACAGCAGAGGAAAATACTGTGGTGACAGAGTTAACTGCAAAGAGTTATCACAGCTCTATTTGCAGTATAACAAACTATTTCAGCTATGGAGCTGCGTGGGTATGTTTCTTCTGGGGTGCACCAGAGATCTGTCAAGTCAGGTTAAAAGCACACAGATTATCCTTGATAGTTTAAGTATTTAATTAAAACCTGCATTTATAAGCATCTAACTAAAACTGCACCTTCAATACATTCCATCAGTATTACGGACATGCATTACTTCTCCAAAAGCAACCTACCTCTTCCTTACCCTACCTCTCATGCAGGGGTATGTAGATACCTGTTGGAGACCCAAGAACATCTACTGTTGGAACACCTGGAACATTTTAACATTTACAGATAATTCTGTGTGTATCAGAAGACAAATGGCTCCCAACCTGACGGTCTGTGTATATGTCTGAGGGAATGCAAATATGGTCAGCTTAACTTTTATGAGTAGTGGGATAAGGACGAAATCTGAGTCAAAACTTTTAAACTGCCTTGTCTTGTGGACCTAGTCAGATACTTAGTGTTATTTGGACATGACTGCTGCGACTAAACTTCTTTCTTATGGTGGCTCTTAGGAAGAGAGTGTTACAGAGTGAGCATCTGCAACACTGCCTGCTCTCAGCACACAGAAAGCATGGTGTCCAAAGGTGGCCACAGAGAGCATGCAACAACCGTAACACTTAATGGTTGCATGTGACTTCAAATACTTTACAAGATTATTAAGCAAGCATCTCCACATCTTTGTGAGATATATAAAAATTATCTCACCTGGAGAAAAAGCAGTGATTAGCTAAAGGCCAGAGGGAGGCTCATGTTTGAACTCTTTAAGCAATTACTGGAATTAAGGCAGCCTCCTAAGTGCCAAAATTTTCTTTTAAATGCCTGGAACTCCTGGGAAACCATGCACTTCTCTCACAGTGAAACTTTATGAAAGTTGTCACCAGTGTGGAGTAGTCATTGCTGAAATGGTGTTAAAGACAATTATTTTGAACAGTTCTTGTTTTGCTTTTATTCTAAGGCAGCTGTCATGTTATGTTTAACTTCAGGCAGGAAGTACTGCTGTAAACCACTCCTGTTTCCCTGCAGTTATAAACTGCAAAGACTCTCTCCTTACACTTCTGTAACCTAGAAAAGTCCTAGCTGAATCACCAGTACAGCCTTAGAAATATATTTTGCAGAGCTGTTGGCATTTCAACATCAGAGCAGAGGAGAAACTACTGGCTAGTGTGTCATTTCATGACCAACCTTACACAGGCATACCTGGTTGGTTATTTTTTCTTACTGACAAAGTAGTGGAAAACCAACGGGTTTTAGGCTTTCAGGACAGAATCAGTTAAAAAGAGTGCATTATCTGACTACAGCACATGGCTTTCCCACTTGGTTAATGATCTCCCACACCCATCCTGAGCTACCTCAGCCTCTTTTGGTGGTGGAGGCCAGGGCCACCACTGCACAGCCGTCACCTAACAAGAGCTGTGCACTGTGTCCGCTGCCTAAAGCAAGCGCTTGGCTGTTGTAGCCCTAGGGATGGTTTGTTTTTAAATGTCTGTGACTTCAGTTATTGCTTGCTAGACTTTTCCATAGATAGGCTCAGTCATTCCACTGCACTCAGCCCATGTCTTTCCTTTTGAGCCTCCGAATGGGCTTAAAAATCTGAGCAGTGTCAAATGCCCATGTTGCTCCCCAGAACTTGCAGGGCTTGAAAAATTAAAATACTTTTGCTGAGTTTTGTAAAAGAGGAAGGTGTTTAAGGGAGGAGGGAAGGGACTGAGTTAAGGAAATCCCCTCACAGATCCCTTGGAGCTGCCACATGTTTTAGGGACAGAGGTGTCCCCAGGTGGAGGATACACCCACACTCCTGTAAACAGTACCTCTCCAGCTAATCCAGAGTTTGGAGCTGGTGCTTGTTACTCCTTTACAACAGAGCTACTGCTGAGGGCAGGTGCAGATCCAGACCTTCAGCCTTGGTCCAAAGAAACTGCTTGTTTGACCCCAGGAAGGCAAAGTCTTTCCATTAAGCCTGGCTGTGTGCCTCCTTTCCATTCTTGACCTGAAAATAAGAAGTTATTCCATAACTATTTCTTACGGTTTTGCATTCTGTGAGGCCTCTTGCTGAACACATCTTTCCTCCAGCTGTCGTGTCTGGTTTCCCATCATTTCTCCAGTACAGCTCCCAGCTCTTCCTCAGCTCTCCATCTTCCCCTCCTCCTCTGTCAACAGCTTTTCTCTCTATGTCCCCTAAGCATCCTCACCTTAGCACTATGTTGTCTCCTGTCCCCAGACTCCATGCCCTCAGCTCCCTCCTAGGTGCCATGCTCCTTCTCCTGTGTCCCCTGCCGGGGGCTGCGCAGGGCACGGCTGGTGGCTGTGGCTGCACCAGAGCCCATGGTACTTGGGCTCCCCATGTAGGCACGCCACCTGGCTGGCCTCTGTCTCCTGGGACAGTTAGGGCTGAGCTCTGCCTGCCCTTCTTGGTAATCTCTGGCACTTCTACTTGCCATCAAAGTTTTTATTGTAAGTGGCTACCTCACCAAAACTTATTACAGGGGAACAGGAGATCATGTGGCTGCACAAGTATTGTTTCCTTGGAAAGCAACCTAGAAATGCAGAGTGTTCATCTTGGTTGCCTGTTTATTTTGCTTTTCACTGTAGCATTGATAAGCAATGATGAAAACACACAACACTCTTTGACAAAGAAAAAACACATATTTTTCTGGTTTGCAGCAAAAAATGGCCCAGTCAAGAAGAGTGAAATTCATTCACTTTAACATTGGCATGCTCTGTCATTTTGGTGCTCTAACACAGCTGCCTGGCTTCCAGCTGCTTCTCCAGAGAAACACCCATGGGTTCTGCAGTATCAAAGACAGCAGGATCAAGCCCTGAGGCTGAATGTGCCCTCTGGTCCCAGGTGACAGGAACAGAGCAGGACACCTTCTAGCCAGTCTCCAGGACTGCAGTTCATTGTGCCCTTCTCCCAGCCTGCGAGATTTCTTCTGGCCAAAACCACTAGCATTTAGTTACCATCACTGCTGTTTATTTGATGTCACATTTTTACATTCAGTATCATCTTCTGGTAAAATAATTTTTATGTTCTTTGCTATTTTGACCTTGTTTGTATTTCATCTTTCACCCTGTTCTCTGTCTTACTTTTAGATTCCTTTCCCTGTGCGGTTCCCTCAAATATATCCATTTCATTGAGCACTGCAGAGACATTACAGGATGGGCAACTTTTTATTTTCTAAAGGCTTTGGTTCACATCACCAGTGAACTTCAGACAACCTCATTATACTGTACTTTGCCCTTGAAAGATCTGTTCTGCAACCAGAAAGCTATTTACATAAAAAAGGAATGTTATCTTATACAAAGTGCAACTATATCTCTTATATACCAACACACACTGTGTGTGCTAGACAGGGGCCAGAAACTACATATCTGAAATCTCTGTAGCAGAGGAGTAATCCTGTCTGTATGCCTGCTTCAGGGGTGAATTCCTGCTTCTGGAATTTGCTTCCTCCAAGAGTTCACCAGAGCTAGCCTTCAGGGGTCTGGAGGGCACTGTGGCAAGGAGGCTTGCTTTGGCAAGCCCCTGGGTTCTGCTTAGCACATTGTTACAGAGAGACATACAAAATCAAGAAAAGAAAGGTGGTTGTCGGGCCAAAGTGGAAGTGGCTGGGTGTCATTCACTTGAATTGCCAGAATGTATTTTTAAATATGGAGAAGTGCCCAGAAATGGTCTGGTCTGTGCAACATAAAAGTCCTACCATGAATATATATGTGTATGTATAAATATACATTCATATATGCATATCGTCTCCTGCTCCCTGCCCACCTCCTCCAAAAATGACTAAGACTGCATGAGAAGGAGAAAACATTTTCATCTCGTGCCGGTCGATCCTCGTTAATTGATAAAAATCTCTAAGATCAGATCTTTCATACAGAGAAGTGTGCTCTGTCCTCTGAGTCACCTCTTGGTTCTCAGCACCAGCTTTGGACCTTTTGGTCTGATGTTCTTCTCTCTCTTCAAATACCTGCATTTTTCAGTCTGTACCTTTCCTCAATTCCATGCCCTCCAAGTTCCTGGAAGTCTGTTTCCTCTGTCTGGCAAATCTTTCTGGCTATTGCCTGGACCATATCCTTCGTTTTGCATTACTAGGATCCAACTTATGGTTAGCTCTACTTCACAGAGTCCTGTTTCTCCAAATTCTGCCTTTATTGTTGGTATCACTTCTTTCTCTATCTTTAGACTGAGGGGAGCATACTCAACATGAATTCAGTCAAAAGAACTGGGGCAAGTTATAGCACCAATTAATATGTGTCCTCTCTGTTTCCAGGTTCATTTTCAGGATGCACATCCCCCTTCTTTGCCTCCAGCTTTTCTTCTATCGTTCGCTTGTACAACAGTAGGAGCAACCATCCTCAGGAGCGATGTGGGGCCCAGTGTCTACAGGAAGAGAAATAAAGACGAACCTGTACTGTCGCTGCATGAGACAAATGAAAATGTTAGAAAGAAGAAAGCACTCACCCCCATTTTATGGAGGGAATGGAGGCAAAAAGAGAGGAAATGACTTTTCCAATGCTGAATGGGAAGCAGCCTGATAGGTCTTTTTACAAGTTAGCAGTGAAGCAGACTGCTGCCCATCTTGCTTGGCTTCCTGTTTCTACCTAAAGCTTTGACAGACTCCCCGGGGTTACCATGCCATGCCTCGACTCCATCCAACCCCCAGGTTTGGACTGAAAATCTTCCCATCAGATGTGTTCTTCTTATCTTAGCTGTCTTTTGTAGTTGCTGTTGCTGCTGCTGCTGTGTTTTGTGTATGAATAGGGTTTGTGCAGCCTGTTTCTTTCTGTGTCCCTGCTGAATGAGTTAAGATGCAAACACAAATACAATAAAGGTCAGAATTTCACAACCAAACTCCACCAAAGAAAGTATTGTTAGAAAGCAGGATGTTCAAGCACATATTTGCATGGTCATGATGCAAATGACCTTGAGCATTTTGCTTAAGGAAATTACAAATTTCTAGTGTGGACTAAAAGCAACACAGGAGAAAAAAGAAAGAATAATGGATAAATAAAACTCTTTTTAACTAACTGCAGTCTCACATATACCCAGGGAACCCCTTTGCAAAAATGCTGTGAATATTTGCAGGCCAAACCCATTCTGATGGGAGAGGTAATGCTCCCCTGAATCACTTCTGGGAAGGTAAAGGGCCACCCTGGCTCACATCTGAGCAACATCTTGAGCAGAGCAAAGATTCTACTCAGCATGAGCTACAGAGACAATGATCTGTTTTTAATCTGCTCTCTATCCCACTAATTGAACGAGCAAGAATCTATTACAGCTCCCTAGAGGAGGGCCTGCAAGGACCTCTGCCTCCTCCTCCCGCTGCCCCCTTCCCTCTCATGGAAGCATCCAGCTCCAGCTCAAAACTTTTGGGCGAGAACTCTGTCTACAGTAGGGTAAAACTCAATCCTCCCCGAACCCCAGCTTGATTCAGGACTTAATATGATTCCCTGGATCTAATTCTAAAATGAGGACTTCCTGCCTCAAAGAAGCTTAGGAGGCTCTAGGGTGGTCTAATGGTAGCAGAAAAATAAAATAGCTTTTTAGAGCCACACATAGGGAATACATTCTACCTCTGTGGTATCATGCCTTATTCCTCAGCTTGCCAGAGACGTACAGCCTGGATGCTCTGCACCTGAGAGTGGAGGTGCTTCAGCAGTTGCCCTTTGAGGTGACTCAGTCTGGAAAGTAGCCAGACCTTCTCCATCAAACACACCACAGTCATGAGGCAAGTTCTCAAGAGAAACAGGAGGGGAAGAAGTGGGAAGCAGCTGTATGAGATGGACTGAAACTGTGAGGATGAGAGAGGGAATGAATGGGAAGACCAAAATCTTTGTGGCTTCCACTTCCATAGGGTTTGTGGTTTAGACAAATTTTCTTTTCCTACACCTCCAGAGTTATCCAACACAACAGGTCTGACTTTTCATTTCGCAATTTTCTCACACCAAATCATACAAACCTCCATGGCTGGGGGAAATGGATGGGAGAATTCCCCATACTGGCTTCCATTCCTCTTCTTCAGCTGGACCTAGCTGGTGCTGACGCTAAGATGTCAGGGGCACCTCTGAACATGGAGCCTCCCAGGAACCAACGTAGAGAGGACTGGGACGTTACCAAGGGGTGCCACTCTGGGTGGGACCCAAGAAAGATGAGGAAACAAAAAAGTCCTGCAAATGGTTTTTGGTGTTTGGCTAAGCAATGTGGATGGCAATGTGAGAGGCATCTTCTGCTCTGGACATTCATACCTGGCTGAGGCAGTGAGTGATGAATTCTTGTGGTCTCGACATGTCCAGCAGGACTTTGGGCCTATACCACCATAAAACCTACCACAGCTGGATGAATGAAGTCTTTATTTCTCCATTTGCCTTTGCATGTCCTGGCTGCTCCTTCTCTGTCTTCCTCCTAATCTGCCCTAATTTCTTTCAAGCTGACCACAGTCCATAGAGTTTCCTCCTCACCTTTGCCTGGCAGGTGAGGGACACCTCCATTTCATTTCCTTCCTCCAACATGCTCCTTCCTCCAGAGCTAACCCCTAAGCACCAGGGAGATGACTGAGGGTGCAGCTACATGGTCTTTTGAAGGAAAAGGAATATATGCCTTGTCTGCATGTGGTACCAGATGGATGCCCGGTAGACATATTATGGTGGCAATGAGCCCAACTGAATATATCCTGACTCAGAGCCCAGTTTATTAGCTTGGGCACAGCACTACACTAATCATGGCCATGTGGTTTCTGGTGCACAGTTGGCTTGTGCATACATAGCTCAGAGCACAGGCAAACCAAATCTTGTCTGCCTGCAAAAGGCATAATCCAAAAAGAGAGGAAAAATATATTAAAAGCCCTGCCATGACTGTATCAAAGACCCCATCTGTCTTCATTGCACATCTTATTCTTTTGCTGGATATTCAGATTATAATACTGAGGTATCATTTGGATGGACAGCTTGCTGGAGCGAGGGCTACATCTCCCACTTCTAGGTGATGTTAAATATATGTCTCTCCATGTAACGAAGATAACTGGAGGCTGGAGACTGGCAGACTGATGGCGTGTTGGGTTGGTGTTTAGATGTGACATTCACCCAGAGAGTCGCAGGACAAGGAACTCATAAAAACCCTTCCTGCACATCCACCAAAGGTGTTAAAAGAGACACATGATGTGTCCATGCCTCTGCAGCTGCCCCGCTCATGTGGCAGCTAGATTGGGCCTTTAATGCACCTCTTATGTGTTGTTCACCTTCCCCCCTTTCAGACTTAAAAAAAAAAAAAAAATCCCTTATACTCACCATAAAGCACAGACAATGGAGGAAGCTGCCTGCCTGAGTAGATTTTTGAAAAGTAGGAAACTTGGATGCAAGATCTCCCAGGGACAGCACAGATGAAAAGATACAGGAGGCAGGATGTACCTGTACCTTTGCCAGGCTCAACTTTTCATCAGGGAATTTAAAAATCCACATGCATGAAACGAGGAGTAACAGACCCTGCTGAGTGTCAGAAGGCTCGCTCGCAGGCTGGGATCATTCTGGGGAGTGATCAGCTCAAAGCTGGTGATGATTTTCTCCTTCCATGTGCCTCAGAAAACTGGTAACCTGCCAGTTGGAAAAATAAAGGGAAGATTTTAAAACTGAGGTCATTCCCTCAAGTGGTTGTCAAGGCATGCTGCAGTGGGTGTGCTGCCCTTACATAAGGTATATCCCAGAGAGTCCGTTTCCCAGAAAGTGAGGTGCTAATTAAAAATAGATTCAGGAAAGCTAAGCCTCTACCCCGCTCCCAGCAACAGCTTTTACATCTCAGGAGGAGAACTTCAGTTGTTCAGCAAAATCCTGAAGGCATCAATTTTTGCCTTTAACCTGGAACCTTGAACCTCCTCTTGTACCTGCCTCATGAACTGCTCTTATGAAGCTCAGTGTTAGGCTCATTGTTGTCCTCTGGCAGGTTCCCCAGGTCCTCGAGGATGCTCTGCACCGGGGAGTGAAGCTCACTGCAGGGAAGAGGTCTCTGTCACCGCTGCCCACATTGGAAACATGTGTGACCACCAGCACATGCAGGGTCCTTGCTGCCCCTCCACGTGCTTGTCATTGCCCTGTGACATTTCCACCAGCGCAACTGCCCTGCCTGAAAAATCTCCAACAGTTTTCTCTGCTGTTCACTTTCACCTGCCAGATCATCGTTCTTAGTGAACGCAGTGACTTACAGTAAATAAAAAACAGCCGCAATTTTATTTAGAATGACTTCTGATGAAAGAGGATCACAGCTAATAAATTGCAGATTGCTGAATGCCAGTGTTGGCTGGTATGCTTTACTAAATAAAAGACACAGTTTAACACTTCAAAAAAAGAACTGTGTTATCATGAAATGCTGAAATAAAGCGTGACCCATTTTTTACTCCATTATTTATTTTGTTACCATGGACATCTTTAACTTCCCCTGAGGACAGCACCCTAATCATTTAAAGTAGGCATTTTCTTTTTCAGACATATGAAAAGGTTTTGTACAGAATACATTAAAACAGAAAGCGCAGCTGTAAAGAGGAGTCTCTGTCTTAACCTTTTCAACTGCTGGATCTGTGTGTTTGTGTTTTATAGCCAAGGCTAATATCTGGGTTGTCCATCAAACTGTAAGCTTGATTCCGATCGAAGATTTATTTTTGCATACCAAGGACAGGCCACAGGCTGCTGGTCTCATTCAGTAGACCTTCTCCAAAACCCCAGTGTTTTGTTGGGCTAACATTTGTGACTTGAATCCTCTCAGTTGAGATATGGGGCTGTGGTCCATGTTTTGACAAAATACCAGAAATATGGCAATCTCTTATATCCATTTTGTACATAGAGAGTAAAAAAAATCTACTCCAGCACTCAACATGAGTAGTCAATGAGCCGGTGGTAGTAGTAAATGTCTAAATACACAGCTTTGCTTTGGAGAGTGTTTGTGTTTTCCACCCATTTCGAGGGTCTTGTGTTTGTTTTGAAGACTAGAACTTTCCTGGAGTTCTAAAATTTCAACATTTTGAAGAAGACGTTTTTCCAAAATTTAAAAAAATGGTTCTTTCTGACCTAGTTTAAATCTGTTCCTACCCTAGACATGCCTTCTGCATCCGGCATGCTCAATGCTTGCATATTTGTCACAATGCTGTCTCCTTGGAAAAAAAATCAACCAGAGTAAATATTCTGGACAGAACTGGTATTTTGTTACCATCCCGTGTGACTCCCCATATGGGTGGTACTCCAGAATAAACATCCCCTTATTCCAGAATAGTATTTCCATTTTGTGAGTACAAGTGTTATTAAGAAGTAAAATGACTTTTTATTCCAGAATAAAGTACACAAAGGAAGCTACCCTGGCATAGCTGCTAGGGCAAAATTTCCCATGCAGGCTAGCCCTAAACAGTGAATTTGCACCAGCTGTTTACATATAAATATTAAAGACCTATTCTTCTGCCATTTCAGCTGTAAAGAATCAAGTTTGGGGTGTATATAAACACCCTATTCATATTCTCTTTCTCTTAAGGGACGCTGGACACATATTACCACTTATACATTGCATGTCTTTCATACAAACTATGACTTTTTGAAAGTGCATAGTAACTGCTACCACAACCGCAGTTTCTAACCTGAAATAAAACAGTGGACTTTCACAGCTCCTAGTTAGGAAACTGGCAATATCTGCTGAAAGCCACGTGTTGTTCACAATATCCTAGTGAAGGGTACTCCCAGAACCACCGTGGCCACATCTAACTTCTTAGTAAGTCAGCTTTGACTCCATGCTGCCTGCTAGAGCTTTACAGGGTTTGTGTCACACAGTGATGTTTTTCAGTGCTCTAAATCAATAGAATTGCCCTGATTATCCTCCCTAGTGGTGAGGAAAGCAAGGCCATACTAAAAGGTCTGGAAATGCAGAAGGGCAGCAGGATTCACAGTGCTGAGTGACTTCAGTCACCCCCAGGTACCTGGTCTACTCCTCAGCGCTGCCAGAGCCCTCCTCACCAAATCTGGTCTGCATTAAGCTATAGCTCTGTATGTGGAAACTTTTAGAGGGGTCACTGCCTTTCCTTTAGCATCCACCATATCTCCTGGTAAAAATACTTCCAAGGTAGAGAAGTCCCAAATGAGAGGTGTCTATCCCGAGCCAGTGCTTGCAAAAGTCGCACAGTGATTTTATAGAACAGTTTTCTGAAACTCCAGTTATTCTGAGACTTGATGGTGTGAGAATGGCCTGGTGAAGATTCCTCCCTCACTCCCACAAATCCCAGGTTTAGGAACGTTTTAGAACTTAAAAATAATCATCAGCCTAGTGTAGCATTCCTTCCTCTACAGACAATTGCAATGAGGTTGTCCAAGCTTTCCACATCTACTGCATGGCTCCTGCAATTCAGGTTTTCCTTAGAGCAAGCTGTCATCACACTCCGATAACTACAAGTAAATCCCCAGTTTGCACTGACTTCAAGAGTGGGCCAGGACTGTTCAGTACTTCTGACAACCTTGTTCTTGTAAAACTTACAGATGAATATGGACTTCCAAGACCAGAATACACCATGCCTCTTGTAAGCAATATAATACATTATTTCCTTACTGCTGGAAATAAATAGTTTCATTCCGTCACTCACTATAAGGATATTATCAGTTGCAAATCTCAGCTGCTAGGAAAAACCACCTTAGGAAAAGCAAACAGGTGATTTTTAGTTTTAGAATGAAACTGTGGAAACTATTGAAAGCATTCATCTGTAATGCATTTCTTTGCTCCAGATCCCCCTGACAAGGAATTCCAAATTTAAGAGAGCTATTTATTGGAGGGTAGGAATAGAGGTGTACTTGACTGCAAGCAAAACACTGTGTGGTATCAAGCTGCTTACTGAATCGCTGCATCTAAGTATTACAAGATGTGTAAGAGTGTAAGGCAGAGCAATCCCTGCAAAGCAGGCTGCTCTGAGAGCACCCTCGGAGGTTTATACGATGTTACTTGCGCAGTGATGGTCACGGGCAGCTGCCTGCATTGGAGGGTTTTCTCTTTTACGTGCACTTTGCTAACTCCATCTTTACAACGCAGCTTGAAATGTCTCACACAGTTGATCTTTGCACACTCGGTTGTGATTTTTTAATTCTCCCTCCACATTCATTAGGCAGTGCTGAACCTCCATGAGGAGGAAGCTGGGGCAGGAATAATCACTCTGAGACAGAGAGTAATTAACTGAGTGTCTCAGAGGCTGCGGTGGGTCTGGGTTCCCAGCGCTCGATAGGAGGTGAACTGAGCGTAGGGCAGCTAGGAAGTTCTTAAAATTTTTCTACTATCCTCCCCAATTACATGACTGAATCTGCTAATGAACTATCGCATTAAAGCAGAGAGGTAATCCACTCTTGTGTGGGGCTGTCTGCCAAAGAGTTCAAGTTGTTAGAAAAAAATGAAGTGGTGCTGCACTCTGCGCTATTAACATGCCAAAACAACAACAACAAAAATTTTTTCTCATGGTCCAGAATATTAAACAGACACAAATAACTTTCATTAAAAAGCCACATTTTCTGTACGGAGTTTTCCCTGGAGAGCGCAACATTTCTTTTCATAAGTAGGATGAATTTTGCACTTCATTAAATGCCTTGATCTTTTCATCACATTAGCCTTTAATGCGACAACATAATCTTTAGTTTGTCTGGATTAACGATTAAAACAAATGTGTGTGCTTGTGTGTGCATGTGCGTGTCTGCGGGTGTGTACAAAATCCCTTGCTAGTCTTTGAAAAACGAAAGGCGATAAAACCACCCAATGTTCTTATCAAAGATATTGGTTTCAAATAGATATGTATGCACTTTTTTAGTTGCAGGGTTACAAGCTAACTTTTAAAAGCCTCTAGTTCTCCCCTGTGATGATCTCCACAGGGAAGGGTGATTATCTGGCTAGGTGCTCCAGTTGCCTTCCTCCCTTTAATACCCAACGTGGTTGGTGGGCTCATGTTAAGGTCTGAACGCTGTTGCCGGGCCTCATACAACCCTGCAATGAGACCATTATGGCTCCGTTAGCTGATGCTGATGGGGGAGAGGGAGGGCTGAGCCTGAGATGTCTGCCGAGGTTGCCGTCCCCAGCTCTCCATTGCTCCAGACATGCAGATGCCGGGGGTGCTCAGGAGTCAGCTCCTGCTATCAGGAAAGTCAAATTTGGGAAAGATTTCATCCGAACCCATCTCGCCTTGAATTGTGGTGTTTCTGGCACTGATTGATCGGGAGACCAGCTGTCCCTGTGGTGGGACAGGAGGTATAGCTGTATGTGGCAGCCGTGTGCTGGGGAGAAAAAGGTGACAAAAGAAGAAGGCAGGAGCTGTGGAGACACAATATATGACTCCATAGGTGTCTTTTTAGCTAAAGATGGAACAAATAATTTTTTCTTTCTGTGGCAATATACTGAATGGGGAGAGACTCAATTTTATGCCAAGAAAATTTGCTGGAGAGATTTTGGTGTGAACAAGTAAAATTATGTAGTTTCCATAATGAACTCTCTCACCTGACCCAAAACCAGAAAACTCTTGTAGTTAAAGCTCTTTAAAAAACTTATTTTTACAGTTTTTTTAACTATAATGGAAGGAATTGATAATGAGGTCATCTCCAAGAGAATGCATCGAAGTTAGGCAGCTTTTAAACATCTCTTTGATATAAGCAATGTGACAAAACTGACATAAACATCCCAGAAGATTTTATTATTTTAAAATATTCATTTTTTTCAATAAAAAAGTTTCAGATTAATTTTTTGACTCATTTATGCTGCAGATATACTTGGAAGCTATATTGCTCTAGTTTCTGTGTTCAGATCCATGCACAAAACTGTTAAATGCCTGTCCACTTTTTAGTGATGGTCAATGAACCAGACTAAAATCTGACAAAAGTTGCTGTTGCTTTTTTTTTTCCTGGTGTTTTCAAAACAAAGCTCTGGATGACATATGGAACTGAATATCCATCTGCTTCAGAGACAGCATCAAACTATCAAAGCCAAAACTTAATGCAGAAACTGCTGTCTTGTCTTACAAACATGGGAATACCAAATTTCAGAAACTCACAGAACAGATCTGACATGAACATATGCCCCAAACAATCCTTGCAATGTATTTTCAACCTGGATATTGCAGTGAAATAAACATTTAGTAAAAGCTGAAGGGTCCCAATGCTGAAACCGCTTAGGGCACCACACTCTCATAATTCACACATAGAAGGTTTAATTTCACCCAACTTCAGCCATGTAAAGCAAGACTTGTAGTCCCAGCTAATTACTTCAGCTCCCTGGTTGGTGAAGGGAGGGAAGCGCCTACCTCTGGAAAGAGGCTGCAGAAAAGCTGCCAAAGTTGGGAGGGGTAACCACACGCCTCCCTGTTAAAGGGCCAAATTAGGCAAGAAGAGCCTTATCACAGCTGCTCCAGTGGGATGAAGAGAAGCTCCTGCACAATTAAAGTGTTCAGCTGGGTACCAGCATCAGGCTGGCTCTAGCAGGCAATGCACAGCTCCCTGGGACTCAAAAATGCACTTCAGAAGTGTCAAGTAGCTCATCCTTAAGCCTCATGCTGTTGTGGAAAAATTGCTCCACTGTGCAAGCTCACTGCTTTAAAGCTCATTCAAACCTCTGTAGGCTGCTCTGGCTGCTTGCGACCAGCATGTAACCACGACCAAACCCACCTCTCTGAGAGAGCAAGCTATTCCCACTTTAAAGGAACACGGGCAGGTAAACAGAATTGAAGGGATGCCTTGAAAAATGTCATAACTGTGGGTAGAAATCTGTATTCCTGAGATCTTTCTGCTCCCCATTTCCTAGCTCTGCCAGATACTTGCAGCAAAGAGCACAGCCACAGCAATGGTTTTTAAAGTAGTGAAAATAAAAACTAAACAAGTTAATTTTCAACAAGATGTAAAAGACCACTGAATTCCTGATGCACACAGGCTTCCAAGTAGTAGTCTTTTTCCTGAAAACATGTCATGTGAAATGTTCTTGGAAAGCATTGCAAGAATGGGTATTTTACAATTTGTGATTGGGGAGTTTAGAATGAGCATTTGAAAATTTCCTATTGTATTGTAGCATGCACAAATGAATCAGAAAAGAGATTTCTGCAGAGTTACATTATTATATCTTTGTGACTTAAAACACATTGCCCATCTGAAGGAAGTTGAACCACAGAATATGAATATTTGGAAATATACCACTTTTTCCAAAGGGAAAGATCTCTATTTTTTTTACCCACATAACATAGGGCAGAGAGTATGGATCAGCACTAGGCTTCCTACATTTTTAGATTTAATAAATGATTCTGTGGTCCTGATCTCCCACAGAAATTTTACAGTAGAGGGGAGCAATTCTTCATAATATTTTAATACTAGCAAAAGCTCCTCCTGCAGATGCAACTGTTTTTGTGGTATAGCTCAGCTCACATAGCATCCTGGTATAAAAATGCATATAAGAGATCACACCTTTAAACTGTGTTGCTACACTGTCAGACATTTATGGTACACAACCTGGCCCAAGATTATAACACAAAATCAGGGAATCTGGGAAGAAGGCTGGTGGCTTTTAGCATTGTTAGCTAACCATATAGACCCTGATATTGCCGGGTATTTAAACCCCCACTTGAAGCATGAAGAGAGCTGCCCCAGAGGTTTGATGTCCTCTGCTGAATGAGAGCTATTTTGGAGCATTTCTCACCATCTAAACCCAGATCTAAAGCTCATTGAGTTAAACTGGCCTCAGATCAGACCCTACAACATCCTCCCATGCTAGCAAAGCCAGCACATATTTTACCAGTGGTATTAGGCACTCAGCAAGTGCATTAGACAGCTAGAGCAATTTATAATACTTCAGGGTGTGTGTTTGTACAGGTATGTCTGCTGGCAACTGCTGTGAGTCATCTAGACAGACCTAGTTTACAGCAGGCAAACTCGTGATGTGATCTGTGCTCTCTGAATGAAAACTCCCCTTTTAGGAAATGTGACTGTTTTCTCTTATTTTTCAACAGAAATTAAAAGCACTGTTGGTGCAGGGGTTTATGCACCGAGTAAATGGGAGGTAATAAAATGAATGCTGTTGAGAAAGCAGCAGGAGGGATGGTGAGAGGAAGGAGACCTGCCAATAGAGCAAACAGAAACTAAATTAATGTCACTGCTGGTCAGAGGCTGGAGCTGACCGTGCCCCCTTGGCCCCTTTGGCAGGGGACTTCTGGGGTGACGGCAGACCTTGCAGTCAGGTAAGAAAATGGAAGGGCCCCAAATGAAACAACAACCCCCACCATGCAGGGACGCCTGGGAGAAATAGTGAAGTAAATAAATGCATAGCATTACTGTGTTCACCTCCTCCTTTTCTGTGCTACCCCCCAAGCCTCCTGCTTGCCCTCTCTTCCTTCCAAAGAGGGCTGTGAACCAGCCTAAGAGGACATGCTTGAGTGGGGTCCCTTCTGCTGCCAGACAAGCCACCAAATTCTGCAGTCATACAGTGCGTGTTATAGACGTGGAGGTGAGTGTCGAAAGTTCAGGGCTAAAAGTCAAGCTGCAAAACCGTTCTTGTTGCTACACAGTGAACTGCCTAAAATGACCCACTGCACAGCATTCACAGCAAAACCAGAGCACGGGGTGGGGGTGGGGGGGCAGTTAAAGACATACTCTCATCTAAAACTGACTTCTATGCCCTTATGTCTGTGATTTTTAACAGTATCTGAAAGAAATGCATCTATTTTAACAATATTGAGTACCTTGAAAGTAATACTCACATAGAACTTCAGCATGTGACATGGCTGATAAACAAGCAGCAAACTGTTTCCAGTTTGGTAGGATTTTCCCCCAGAGTTGTGAGAGTTTTAGCTCTGAAAAGTGACAGAGGAAAAAAAAATATTGGCATTAGGAATAATTTCTGGCAGTATTCACAAGACTTTAATCTAGGAGCGATTACTTGGTAAGAATTTCAATGTTTTTAATATGTTCAAGCAAACAGTTTCAGCCCAATGAGGTGGTTGGAATATTCTCTAAAACACAGGGTTTTTTTCTACTAGAAAGCTAGAAGCAGCATGACACATAGAGAACAGCTTTTCCCTCACCTGCCATTTCTTGTCACACTCCTCTGATTTCTCCTTCAGGTGCTCTGGCAAGTAGGAGGAGCAAACCCTAGCACAACAGCCCCTTGGTGTATTTTGCTTTTTACCAACTCCTCATTCATCGCGTGCATTTAGGGCACAGGCTGGGATCACCATTTCCTTCACCTTGTCTTCTTCAATTTTGTGACTTTGAGTTTATCTTAAAGCCTTTTGTATGGGCTCATAATTCAGCAGTGAGTCAGTAACCCACAAGTACCATGAGCGGAGCCAGCCATGATCTGCAGGCTTCACTGACCACCTGCTCCAAACTGTTTCCTGTGTGGGCGGCCAAGTTCAGAGACACTTAAAATATGAGTTACAGTAAATTTTGTTTAACCTTGTGTACACTTTGCAGGCACTTGGTGTGGTTAAAACTGGATGACACTGAACTTGATTTCTCAGCCCCGCTTGGCTTTGCTGTAAAGCCAGCTAAACTTTGCTGACTTTAGGAAAGAAGGGCAAGAATCTGGCCCTAACTATTTAGTTCAGCCACATTTCATCATCGTTTGTTGCACATGCCATTACTTGCTCTGTCAAACCGCTGCTCCCATCCTCTTGCGGTTGCCCACAGCCGGCCTGTTGGCTTTCCCTGCCCCCCTCGTGACCAAGTGATGCTTCTCTGGTTGTTGCCTGTCTGCCCTGGGAAAACTTGGGATGTTTTTGTTCTCCCTTCAAGATTCTCCACAGTGACTGTAAGTTAACACCCCTTGGAGCTTCAGAGCTCTAGTGAAAAAAAAAAAAAAGGGATTAAAACAACCAACCAAACCCGGCTAAGAAAACTGAATTTGGAGACGAGGGAAGAGGGGCAGACGTGATATCTTCAGCCAGAAATGCTGCCCAGGCTTTAATAAATATGCACTGTGTGTGTGTGGATCCAGGGAGGAGGGCCTGTAAGCACCTCTTCCCCTTCCATTTAAAGCCCTTCTCCCCCCAGCCTGACTCATTGCACAGTTGTACTATTGGGTTTCTTGATGTGCCTCCTTTACCATGCCAGGTTTTCCCACTGGCCAGCACCCCCCTTGCTGCGCCACTCTGCCTCCCTGCTCCAGCTCTCACACCATGTCCATCATGCCACTCTGCTTTTCCCTCTGAGACATTTTCTGCTGTGAACCCTGGTTTGGAAAATTTTGGTTCCTGCTTTCTCTGAACACCTTCCCATCCCAGGGCATGGTGTGCCCCCTCTTCCTGCCAGCAGCCATGCTGCTGCGGGCTGGCTGTCTGGGCTTGTTGGGGGCAAGTGAGGCAAAACCTGAGCATGGCATGTGCTTGGTGTGGCTCCCCATCCTGCTTACCATGCTTTAGGAGCAGGACTGAGCCCAGTAAGGTAATGTTTCAAAAGGAGGTTGACATGCTTGGTTTGAAGTGAAATTTTCCGCTCAGTTTTTCTCCTTTTTCAAGGAAAATACTCATGCTAGCTTTGAAAGTCCTGATTTGTAAGCAGCATGATTGTCTCTGTTAACTGCTATTTATCTTTCATTTGGTAATAACTAATAGCACTGGAACCAGTTTCTGGGGCACACATATATTTTTGGGAGAAAAAGATAATATATCCCTCATTTAACTCCGAAGTCAAGAATAGACTATGAAATACTTTTGCAGTTGATTATTTTGATGTGTCTTCTCCATTTCCTTCAGCAAAAGGGAGCTCCAACTTCCTCGCACACTGAACTTTGTCCTTCTGCTGAGGAATCTCTGATATTTTGTTTGAAAAACTCCTAGCCTTGATCTTTACTCCATCCATCACCAATCACACACTTCGTGAACAATGACTTGGCCTATTTTTGCTCATGAGTGCCATAAATTGCTTTCAATTCTTCTACACCTTCATTCCATGATGCCTCTTTTGACTAGGTTGAGAATTTTTGGAATGTATAGTTTTAACATAAGTATTAGCAATTTTCTGTAGAGGAAAAAAATGTCACTTGCAATTTAAAATATATTACTCTTTTCCCCCTTGCTGGATAGAGAGGTAACAGAAAGATTTCAAAACTTGAAAATTGGTGACTTTTAAAATACAAATTTTTAAAGTTCACATGAAAGAGAAAGATGTGAAATATATTTCAAAAATATTAACACAATTATACCCTTTTTCCAACATGATCTAATGAGCCTGAGAATTCTAGAGTAAATTTTTTTTTTTCACTGTGCACACATTTTCAAAGCAGAAGAAAATGGTGTGCTGTGGATAATTTGCTTTGTTCATAGGCAAAGAGCTGGGATGGCATCAATTGCTTTTAATTATTTGCTTTTCTTCCACAGTTCTCAAATGGTCATTGGTGATGTTTCTTTTAAATTCTGGCTTTGAAAGTAGTATACTTCTTTGCATTTGATGTTAGGCAATAGAGGGGATTAATTAGAATACTATGAATGCATTACTACCAGCCTGTTTCTTAAGACGTTTATGAGCATCGTGATGGTGAACACTGTTGAATCCTAAGACATCGGAAATCATGATACTTTGCAGAAGGAAATCAAGCTGAAGAGAAGAATGGCAGATGAATTTCAACATTGTAAAGTGATGTCACCATGGCAGAAAAAAAATCTTAACTTTAAATATGCAATGGTGAGCTCTGAGTCACCTGTGAGCATCCAGGAATGGAGTCCTGGGGCAAGAGTGCTATGGAAATATCAGCTCTGTGCCCAGGGAAAGGAAGAACCAAACCAGACCACTGTGACTACTACGTGGTATAAAACCATGGTGTGTCCTTGTCTTGAATATTGTGTGCAGTCCAGCTACCGTTCTCAAAAAAGGCCATACTGGGACAAGAAAGGATGCACAGGAGGGTAGCAAGGATCATCAAGCACATGCAAACAGCTTCTGTGCCAGGAATGGTTAGTTTAGGACCCTTTAGTGTAGCAGAGACCAATGATGCTGAGCATGGCAGAGCAGATGGATGGGGATTAGTTTCCAATACCGGGGCTAGGAGCCACCAGGCAGGTTTGACAGGAGGTAGGTGCAAGGCAGAAGGTGGTGGGTCCTTACACGGTGCTGGGGAATGCCCTGCTGCAGGGCTTGGTGGGAAGAGAGAGAAGAGTTTACGTGGAGAAACTCACAGAAGTGTGAATGTGCCTAACATGTCTACTGCAAGCAGAAACACCAACTCTAGCTGACCGTCTGCAGGGACTAATTGACTAGAAGATGACTATTTCTAGCACTTAAATATTTCTTCCCTGCAACTTAATCTGCAAAAATGGGACCCTGATCCAAAAATGACTGATTTGTACAGATGAGTCAGAGCAAGATCTGTTGCACAATGTGGAAACTGCAAACCTAGTAAGGGAGGTTTTCTCAGTCTGAGAAAGTATGTGATAAGCTTGAGACTGAAAATAAAGAAATTTATTTTGTTCTCCCAGGGAGGAGTCTAGCCAGCATTTTTCTTAGATCCAGTTAAGCACTTTCCCTCATTTTTGTTTTATGATTTAGGGCTACTTCATTCACTGGTTAAATTAAGAAAAATGAGCATGCTGAAGTGTGGAGATGATAAATGGGTTATGTAGTCAAATAGCAGTGGCACTGCAAATCATCAGCATGATGCTTGGAGAATGACAGAGAGAGAAATCCAGGAAGGAATGGGAGGACTAGATGCTGTGAGTTATTGCAAAGTTAGGATTTAGCATGATCTTTGCATTTCAGCTCTTCTGTTATCATAAAGCTGGGTGGAATAAAACTAGGGTGAGGCAAATTATGGGAGTGTGGGCCTGGGACTACAGCTCAAGTTTTGATCCTATCTCCTTCTCTACTATTGTTATATATTTATTATTTATTGTTATATATTTATTATTTTAATCTACCCATTAGTGCCTTTGCTTAATTTGGTGTAGAATTATAATTCCACATCGTTCTCACACATGTTTCAACTAATGTAAATCTAGCTTATACTAGTGAAGTTACTAAAGGACAGGAAAATTTGGCTCCAAATTCTATTTTTAGAGTAAAATGGAAAACATAGTGATAATGTGTCTAACTGTACAAGGCAAAAAACCCACTAAATTTTTCCTATATGTACTTTGTGAATGCTCATTTTCATCCTGCATCCAATCAGTAACCCAAATCCAGAGTATCTCTGCAGAAGGTGCTGGGCAGGAGTCCTCACTGCCTCTCAGTGGGAGCAGCTGACAATCCCAAGAAATACATGGTGGAAACTTCAACTGATGCATAACACTAGTTTAGCTGTGATTAGCTGCTGCAGATTTACTTTGCTTTCCCTCTACTGAGGACCGGGCCTTTCAGAATTAACTCGTGTATACTGGGCATTGGAAAATCACCACATCAGGACAGTTGCAGGGGCGGCATAACTCCACTGATACTGCTGAGTCACGCTCTCCAGGGTGCAACCTGGAAAGCCAGAGTCCACTGGTATTCTGGTTATCTGTCCCTGCAGCAAGGGGATAGAAGCATAAAGAGTTTGGCCCTGGTAGACTAAGGAAAAGCAAAGCGGTATGGGGTGGGTTTTTTTGCAGAGGATCTTGTGCATCATGAAGAAAATCATTGCTGTAGTAGAAGAGATTTTCAGAGGTACAAAGACACACAGATGTGTACAAACACACAGAACTTCCCACAGACAGCCTGATCTCCAAGTGAGCAGAATTCATCAGCTTGGAGTGAGTGGAACAGCAAAACAACACAAGGTACCTAGGGGACTTTTATCAGTAACTGGTAAGTAAGTGAATGGAAGGGACCCCAGACACCTGCCTGCAGTGTAGTCACTAATGTGACGGGTTGCTACCAAACATGAAGGCAATCCTTTCTCAAGGGCACAGGGTATACGAATTAATACCATCAAGATGTTATTCTCTTGGAAACTAAATCAAGTTTTTCTGTAAAATTACATTCAAGAGCTGCAAAAATTCTGTGAATCTTAAAACTGGGTCAAAGCCCCTTGAGATCCTGATTGTGTATACACAAGGCTGTTTGGAAGTAGAGGAGTGGTGGGCAGCTGGTAGGTGCAGCTCTGTGCCTGCTGGACAGCATACAGGCAAGGGTGGATTGCCACTGAACAGGAGCACAGGTGGGATTTTGTTTGCCAGGCAATGCTGATTTGCCAGAAAGCTCTTGCATCAGGGAAAAAATTTCTTATCAGAAGTAGAGAAGGTCTGTAAAGGGAGTGAGGGAGAAAATGTCGCCATAGCCTTGTCCCTGTGGTTAGGACACTTGTTTGGATAGGACTGAGCTTCCTTCATGTCCTTCCTGGTGGCCCACTGTGCCTTTGCAGTGGGCCAAGAGCGTGCACGCAGCCAGGAACTGTGGTTCAGCTGCCACCTGTGCGGCAGCAAGCTGACTGCTAGCCATCCAGAGGACACACGTGAAGCTCCCAAGGCAGTGCTGAGGCACCATCCATGGTGGAAATGTCCTGCTTTCCAGAGGACCAAGGCTAAGTCTCTTCTCACAAAAGCTGCTCAGGGCACGTGGCAGTAAGCAGGCACAGGCTAAAACGCCTTAGCGAGGAAGACGTTGCTGGCTTCTCACGTCTGCTGTAGCAGGGCTGACTGTCAGCCTGGGACTATGAACTGCAGGACTCCACCACAGTGGGGACTTCAGAGAGCAGGGGCATGGGCAAGCAGGTAGGTTTTGGTGGATACTGGCTGCAGGCTTGGGCAATGCTTTGGCGCTAGGTTGGAGGGTGCATTAGCACTGGGCATGCGTTTCTGCCCCTGGGATAGGAAATCCCAGGGCAGTGTCAGCTTTCCACAAGCTCTTTCACCCTGCTGTCACCCTGCACTATTTCACACACATTTTGCTCTCTCTTCAAACGCTGAAAATGAAAGGGGGGGAAAAAACCCAATGAAGTATGTTGATATAGTCTACATGAGTCACACTGATCTCCAAAGAATTGGATGAGGCAAACACCCCAGGAGAGGGGGTGGGATTTTAAGGAAGGTCCTATTTTGTATTTTACCATGACGAGACATTTTTAGCACATAAAAAGGCCACCCTGGAAAAAAAAAGAATCAAACCCCATTTCCAAACTGTAATAAAAATAAACCTGCATTCATGTTACGGATAATGCAGTCCCAAGACACTGCCTGCTGACAAATCTATTTGACTCCTTACTTCAGAAAGAACCAAAAAAAGATACTTTCTCACCTATAATGCAGCAGTGCCACCCACCCTGGAGGGGAGTAGTTTCTGTGATGTAATCCCACAATCATCTATAAAAGTTACTGTCATTCTAAGCAACGACTTGCTGAAATGCTGTGCACACATCAGAGCAGCAGCGCATAGTTTTCCTCATTTACTGTACAAGTCAGGACTGTGCTACCTGCAGCTGGCATGTGCTGCTGCCCAGGGTAACAGGAGATGCTCAGATGGGGTGGGGAGAGCAGCCAAATAGATGAGGGTGGGATTTTCGAGAGCAATTTGTGTTGGCCTGTCTCTTGTGCTTTTGAAGTCAGGGGAAGGCCTTGTTGGGAGGGGAGAGGTAGACAAACAATCAGGACTTTGGAAAATCTGACCCTAAAAAGGCAGATGAAGGCTGTGAATCACTAAGGATATTAGTGCAAGATCTACTGTTGTTGAATGCTAGTTCAAAAATTACCTACAGGAGTCCTTCAAGTTCAAGGGCTTAGAGCTGACAGTCAGGTAGGTTTGGGTTTTCTTGCAGTAGAAGGACATTCTGAATGGTTAAAAATAGGTATTGTAAATATACTTACCTATATGAATAGATAAACACACATACAGCAGCTGACAGGGTCACTGAAAGTAGATAGGTAATAATTTGGAAATAACCCCTTATCGCAAAATCTCCCTCTGCAATTACATCCCATTTCACACCTGCCTTAGCGTTGGTGTCTCTTTGAAGTGCCCCTGTGGTCGCAGTTCATCTGCTGGGCACCTTTTTATGTGAACTGCCAAATAGTTTTAAAAAAATCCTACGCCTTACTCTTCTAATGGAAAATGTGGGTTTTGATTGCCTGTGTATTTTCACAGGATGTGCCTGCGTTCCTCAGACTGTCATTTATTTTCACCAGGATGTATGCACATTTTAACTGTTTTTCATGAAGTAGGGCCTTGGTTTGCTGATAGATGAGGCTGTGGAATTGCTCCATGATAAATCCCACAGTTGTGAATTGAGTTCTCTCTTTATAAAAAGTACTTAAATACATGCTCTTGCTTGCTCTGCCAAATAAAAATGAGCCAAAAACACAGGCTTGGGCAGTCAGAAACTTTGCAAATTTGAGCTGAATTCAGTGATCAGTTTTAGGTGAGGTAAAAAACAGCAAGAGAGACATTTCAGAACATCAAAATGCATTGTTTCAGCACTTCTGAAGTGAAACTCCTAAGTTTTCATCTTGATTACTTGTTCATTTAAAAAGATCTTTTTGTTGTTTTAACGGTTTGGTTTTCCTTTGTTTCTTACTACAAAGTGCAAGCAACCTGAAACAAAACATCCCCTCCACCCCAAACATTTAGTTTTGGCTCCAGAGAATCTTTTGAGAGCGATCCAAAATAAAACATGCTGCTCTTTGATTTGCCAAGAATTGAGACAGTTCCACTGTGGGACAACTTATTTTCTTAAATGCTTGTTGTTCACCCTTTTCAGTTCAGTCACTAAACAGAAAACTCCATTACCCAGACAGCACTACATTTCGTACCCAGGCAGGTGTGAATCGCTGCACAAGTGGAGAATTAGGTTGCTTGCAGGAGCTGTACCCTCTGGTACTGAACTTCAAATGAACAGGTTTTAGGGTAATATATAACACAATAAAAGTATTAAAATAAACATATCTGCCATGGGGTTTGGTCTTCTTCCAAGAACAGGAGTATGACTTGTTCTATAGAGCTCATGTTTTTCCTCCTTTTCATTCAGGTTTGGACATGAAGTTGCATACTGGTTTTTTTTTTTTTTGCTTTTGCTTTTTTTTTTTTTTTTTTTTCTAGTAATAATTGGACCACACAGTCTCCCGTCAACAGAGCAGTTACTGTCACCCTTCAACATCTTGGACCTTTTGTGTACATTTCACACATTAAGGCACTTTGTAAAATTGATGTCCAAGAAGAAACAAGTACATACACTTAATAAATTGAGATTCCCAGCAGTAGCTTTCTCTTACAGGAAAAAAAAATCTCTGTAGGATTAGATCACACTCTGACACTAGCTCCTTCAAACAGGGTAAGGAAAATCCACGAATTACCCATTTGCTGTCTTCTGCGACTTACAGACTTCCGTGGCTTAAAAACACACATATATACCTGTGTATATATCTGTACTTACACGAACACCCCCCATGCATAATAAAAGGACCAAAGGTTGAACATCAATAAATGAAAAATTATTTGAAATAGAGCACTGCCTTGGTATTATACATTTTTGGCCTGCCACACCTATTTAACATAGCACATAACTAGAGAAAATACTGAGCTCAATGGTTTACTTCCAGCCCTGCTAAATAATGATGCAATTTTGTGTCTGCCCTCATTCTTTTACAAGGTTCAGACTATGACTGACTAGCAGCCAGTTACCCTGGAAAACCTCGTCGACAAACAAACACTCGCAGCCTTGAAAGACCAAGAGGCTGAAGAGAAACTGCAGTTGGGCTGACTTCTGGATACAAGTGGGTGGTATAAACATAAAAGGGATGGCATTAGATTAGAGCTCTTACTTTGATCTCCATAGAGTAACAATAAAATAGTCATAAAGGACTTTCACTCAGTGGATCTCAAAGCACTAGACAAAATGTTAATAAGCCTCACAACTCCCCTGTGAGGCAGATATTATCGCTTTCGTTTTACCAAACAATAAACCGAGCCCAAAGGTCTGAGATGGTTTGCCCAAGGCATGCAGGCAGCACAGCTCTGGCATTCAACCAGGCTCCCCCGGCTGCAACGGGCTTTGGGACATCCATCCTTATCCCTCCCAATGGGAACATACCAGGCACCTGAGAAGCGGGTACCACGGTCACAGCTTTCTGGTGTACCCCCATTTGACTATCATGCCTGGCAGCCCTATCCTTGCTCACTCAGCGACAGCCTGATTTCTCTGCTCTGTGCCCATTTGCTCTGCTTCAGGTGAGGGCAGCAACTTTTCTCACTTCTATTTGTTAGTGTTTGGAGCATTTGAGTCTCCCTTGGTCTTTATTTTGTTTAATTTTCTCCTGTCTTTCACATGAATGCCCTCATGGTGTTCTTGGCAGGTCTCTGAGATGCCCAGATCAGAGCTTGTAGATCTGATGCCTGTGCAGTGTTGAGGCTGGTATGTTACCAAAACGGAGAGGAAAATGCTCCCAGGGGAGTGCTGAGGATGCTGCCCTTGGCCCCTCAGGCCACCTATGCCAGTCACTCACCCCTGCTTCTCACCAGGGTGCTTGAGAGAAACGCTGCCTTTCCACACACACCCCAAGGAACCCCTCACCCCTGCACTAATGGCCACTGCCAGCCCCAGGCCATGAGTCAGAGTGAAGAATATGTTGTAATTTGTTGTCCTGGACAGCATCCGTCTGTTGTGAGATGTGGATCTGACCAGGCAGATTAGAACTCGTCTCACCCTCCTCTTGATGTGTTCACACTTGCTGTTGCCCATGGATGTTGGGCTCCCTGTCCCCTTTCAAGCCTCTAGAAAATCGGCTCCCATCCTAAAAGTCTGGTTGCCTGCTGCAGAATTACCATAAAGCTCCTTTTTCCCAGACATGTCCGCTTTTTCTTCCCTCCAGGCTCGATCCAGGTGGAGTTTGAGCTGCAGCTCCTGTCTGGATTTTGGAAATCGCTGCCAGGAGCTCAGGCAGCTCCGTGAGGAAGCAAGGAGGCAGGTTTGGCTGGCCAAGGCAGTCCCAGGGCAGCCAGCAGCCCATGATCCATGGGAAAGGGCTGAACCTTGCACAAGCCAGGGGTCCCAAGGGTCTCTGGTGGGACCCAGGGACAGGGAGAGGAGCCAAAAAGAGAAAAGCCTTCCAGTGGAAGGGGATGTCGGCTGGGGCGGCAAGAGTGAGCATTACATCAAGGGACAGGAGCATAAATTAGTGCCCACACTTGTCTCCATTAGCACAGAGAATGGGACTAATTATATTAATTTTAATAATCTGCTGCATTTGAGGCCAGATGGGAGATGGAAGAGACTTCAGTGATGGGGAAAGTTTGGAGCTGGGGAGGTGGGTTCCTGTACAGAAAATGGGCACGGGGAGCTGGGGGATGAGGATTTGGGAGCAAAGAATCAGGGAAAGGGGCTGGGGCCATGGGGCAGGAGTTTGGGGTGTGTTGGAGGTGCTGGTGGGAAGGGAGGCTTGGGTGGCTCTGAAGCAGGGAAGCTGCACAAGGCTGGAGGCTCTGCCAGGACAGGGTGGGGGCTTCCCATGTGTGATATTGGAGGTATGGGCGATGGATGTGGAAGGATGCTTGGGAAGCCTCGGGCAGGCATGGGACCAGAGGAGCTTTGGGAAGAAAGGGCTGGGGGGATAAATGCTCAGGGCAGGTGGGAGCTGCCAGACTTTAGGGCAGTTGGGCTGGGGCTGGAGTCTCTGTTTTTATGCCTGGGCTACCCATCCTACTCCCATCCCTTTCTCCCCCACCTCGTTGGAAATGCAGCAGTCCTACCTTGTCACGGGAGCACTTTGCAATAGTCATGACTGTAATTAAATAATAATATTAGAGGCAGCCACCAGCAAAGGGGACTGGCCTTTCTGCCTTAAGAAATAACTATTTAGAGGGTGTAGCAAATTGTCCGTTGTACACTATTACAGTAAGATTTTTTATCCCAGGGAATCATCTCACAGAACCCACGTGACCTGTCATCCTGCAGCCCAGTTTATCTGCCACCCATATGCTCCAGCACAGAACTGATTTTTCTGAAGCATCCACCAACAGTAGTGTTTACCTCCTTTGTGCTCACCATCCCAAAAAAACATGTTCAGGCATAAAGTCAGGATTGTCTTTTCATGTTGTGATTTCTAGTAGAGCTGGGTAAGATAAGTATTTTTTTTCCTATCCCATGGGAAATTTTCAAGATTTTGAATATTTTACTATCTTGAATCAATAAAAAAAAAATCCGTTGATGTCAGGACAAATAGTTAAAATATCAAATAACTTTTTGAAAAAAAAAATCGACAAAACAAACCAAAACAGGTTTCATTTAATGACTTTCAAAAATTTTTTAATTTTTATTTCAGCTTTTTAAAACATTGTTTATTTGTATTACAAAATGAAAAGTGCTTTTAAAGAGAACCTTCCCCCCACAAAATTGTCCTTTGAAAGTACAAAGGGAGACATTTAGATGACTCCTACTTTTTTTAATAGCTTTTTCAAGGATCAGTCAAAGGCAAGTCTTTCTTGAAAAGTTTTTATTCAGCAGCTCTGACAAAATACTTTTTGTTGAAACATTCCCAAGCAACTCTTTTCTAGCTGTTGGTCAATGAGAGGCTCTCCCTGTGAGTAGCAAATGGAACTCCACATACAGCAGTGATCAACCCACTGCAGTTAAACGGCATATGCATGCGACTGTTGCCTCTCCTGTGAGTTCCAAAAAGCCTGAACAAGGGCTGCATCAGCTACGGAGGGCTTTTTGTGCACTTTGTTTAGAGGTGTGAGGCTTGATAAGCAAACACAGGGTTTTTTTGTTGTAATGTTGGTATTTAATTTGACAGATCACCCTGCTTTATTTGAAGGAGGGCTTCAAGCTACTTTGCTGTTGCCTGAAAGCTTGAGGAGCTTGAGGACTGAGTGGTCAAACTGGTCAAGCTCTTTGGGTTTCTGATCAGCATAACTGAGATTTAATACTGATATATGACATATTTTGCCCTTTCAATGAAATCTGAGATGAAAGAGGTGTTCTGACCGAGCAGGCAAGGATTTTATTGACTCTATACACTAAGCTTAAATCCCGAAGTTGGGGTTGCAGTGTCCATTCGTCTGGACTTAGGTCCATCTTTATGGTTAATAAACTTGATTATCCATCAGATTTTAATGCATTGAATTTATTAAAATCCCAAACCAGCAGTCATGCAAGGAAACACACAAACAACTCGCTCACCATCCAGCAGGGATCTCATAAATGCCTTTGAAAGCATCAAAATTAAGGTATCACATGAAAAATGCTGTGACACGTACCTTTCTAGCCTCTTACATATGCGAATCCCCCCTTCTTATATACTGGTATGTCCCTGCATGCGTGCACGCGTGCACACACATGCGCCGTTTTTATAAAATCTGATATTCAAATGTGGGAACATTTCTTTTGGTTAATGCAGCTAGCGTACTTCACTGCACTTGGTATCTTTTTTCCACTGGACTGTCTCCCCCCACCCCCCAAAAAAGAAACCAACACATCCTCAAAAGACTCCTGGTTTCCTGTCAGTAACCAGTATCTTCTTGACAGATTACCCTAGGGAAAAAGAAAAAAAACCCCAAACCTAACTCTCTCACAGAGTTCATGTTGCCCTCATTTACCTTTTGCATAACAAAGCTCAGACTATAATTCTGAATAGACGTTTTGTGTAGTTGAACCAGGTGTCTTGCTTGGAAAGACAGTACATTAAAAGTCAGCAAAATGCCAATTTGCTTTGTTTCAAAACATTTTGTTTCAATTGTTGCCAAGGCCTGGGGCTAAACACTGCATTCTGTTTTAAGTGTCTCCGTTCCGCAGTCAGCGAGTTTTTCTTGTTATTTATCAGAATACTCTAATGACAGTCTCACCTAATCCTGTTGCTCTGGAAGAGATTTTAAGAAGTAAAACCATAGCTGCATACAATCATGACTATGATAAATTGATGCCCACAAATAAGGTAATTTCTCTCCAATTAGTGAGCCTGGTGAAAGGAAAGATCAGAAATAAATGTCTGTTTTAGAAGAATTTTGACTCTTCTCTCATCATGTCTATAGAGTTCATAAACCTGCAACTGCAGTGTGCAAGTTGTGGAAAGTACTCTTGGTTGCTGATTTATTTAATCAGAGCTTAAACAAGTATCCTGCGATTTTATCGTTTGTGCTCTACTTGTTTATAAATCACTGGTTTAGCTCTACCACAAGTCCATGCCTGCTCGGCTAAACACACCGAAGTTCTTCGGGGGGTGGGGGGGGGTGGTGGTGGCCTTAAGCACATGCTTAAGCGCTTTGTCGAGCTGGGGCCACAGTGAGTGCATTTTAAAGTCCCTGCACCTGGAAGCTTTTTTGCACATGCCTAATTTTATGCTCTTGAGTAGTCCCAGGGAATTTAATGGGCCTACTTATACGTGTGAAGTCACTTGCGTGCAAGTGTCTGGTTGACCAGGGCCCAGCCCTAAGCTGTTCTGTCTTGAGGTGTAGTAGGAGATCTCCAGGCAAAAGCTTTTTCTCCCTATACCTTTCCTGAGAAATAAAGGGTAGTCAATAGTGGGTCAGAGCAGAGGTCTTTTAGCTCACTATTTTGATTTTAGCAATCGTAAGTAGTGAACAGCTAGGGAAAATGAGCAATAAACATAGCAGGCCTGCAAAAATACATCTTCTTGTGTCTCCTCCCTCCTCCGCAGCTCTGGCCATCAGTGCTTTAGGGAGGCCCTGAGCTGGAGGTTGTATTTGCTCTGTGGTATTTCATAGTCCCTAATGGCCTTTTTTTCCATTTAGACTTTGGCTTCTACAATATCTGATGGCAGAAACTTCCACAGCTTAACAAAACATGTGAGAAAACTGCCATGTGGAAAAAGTCCTTCTTCTGACATATCCCATAGCCGTGCCTGACTGTCTTGGAGGCTGCCCCCCAGCTCTCATGTGATGGCAAGTGCCTCCTCCAGTTGCTTCTTCCTGCTGTAACTGAAACTGCACGCCCCCTTTCGATTATACCTTTTGTACAGCCACTTCCCCAAATTATAGTTTATTTAGTCTCTCTACAGATGCTCTTCCATGGTGTGCTCCATGCATCGTTCCTGCACTCATACCTTGACATACCTCTGAGATGGGGCTAAGAAGAGTGTTCAAGATAAAATGTGTCCTAATAATGTTTTCTACGTTATTCCTGACTACCGTCTTAACAGCAGTGTTTTTCATTTGATTGCTGCTGAGCACTGAGTTGACATTCAAAGAACTGCCCACAATGACTCAGTTTGATGTACCTTAACATTTCCGACATGAGGAAAGCTGTATGAATGCTATTGGCCTTGGTCTGACAGAAACAAGAGGCTCTTTGAACTGCAGCTGAGTCATCTGTGTTCTGCAACTAGTTTAAATATCATGATCAGGGTGCCACTTTTATCACTGAAGTTGTGACAAAACTTATGACTAGTGATGAATGAATAACTGAAAAAAAAATCACAGATTTTCTTCTAAATTCAACAGTTAATTTCAGTTTGACTGAGTTTCTGGCTTTTTTTTTTTGTAACACTTTGAAATTTCAGTTAATGCATTCAGCTGCAGAACTGATCTTTTCAGCTGTGCTGTGGTCAGTTAGTTACCCACATCATGTGGCATTATTTCTGTTTCCTGGCTGGATTAACTCTGTAACAAATCAAAACAGCAAGTATTGTAGTGAGAGAGATTCAAGCTATTCCTGTGGTCATGTGAGTAGTTTAAGTAATATCCCAGACATGATGCTGCGCACTGTGGCTTGTGTGTTCCTCTGTGACTCCCTATTTTGAATAACCAGCAGTGTTGGTTGTTGAGAAATCTGAATATGTTTTTGAAAAGTGAATAGGCACTTTGCTGCAAATAATCTGGTCTCACCCTAAAGCAATGCAAGCCAGTGAGAGGGATCCCTGGATTTCTTCCAGGACTGAACTAGGCTGTCAGCGAGAAAAGCAGTGATGTGAAATTAAAAGAAGAAATAACAAAGTCACTCACTTTTACCTAGATCTGACCCTAGAGCTCAGACCCACCCAAAGGCAGGCAAGTTAAGTGAAATAACACCCACTGGCTTCAGCAGGATTGGGGTTAACCTGTCACCTCTGGATGGTGACTGTTTGCTGTTTTGGAGGAGGCCACAGGTAGGACCCCACAGGTGAGAGCTGGGAGGATGTCACAGCTCCTCTGCAAGTCCCATAGCCTTTCTCACCTGAGGTCTTCTTCACCATTACTGTGACTAATCCACCCCTTCAGTCCAGAGCCAGAGTTTTACCGCCACTCCAATTTGCTCCAAAGAACCATTTGATTCAAATATACAATGCAATTACAGCATATTAAATATTGATTGTTTAGGAAGCACTTGGTAAAGGGTATTAAACAGAGTACACACCTCCATCTAACCGCCTTTATGAATATGAGAATTCAATATACTGTTGTACATTTATTACTACATTAAATATGACATGCACATGGCACTCTGCATACCCTCAATGTAAAAGTGTATGTTAATACTTTCTCTGACAACAACTGCCTAAATGATACACGTCGTAGCTTGTTCAGTTAAACACTAGATAACTGTACAAGCTCCTTAACCTACAACCCTCTAATACTTCCTGGTGGACTAGAAGAGCCATTTAATAATGTTAACTTCACAGCTGAATCATGCAGGCTGAAATCCAAACAGGATCAATTCCCAATCCTAGTACGGTGTCTTACACTTCAGAACACTGAGAAGAAGCAAGATATAAGACCCAAATTTTAAGGCTAGACTGGATGTACCAGATTGGAAAACATTTCATCTTGGCGAGGACAGGGGGTATGCAGAGTTCAACAGCCCCTACAGAAGTGAAGGAGTGACTGTCCTGAACCCAAATGCTCTGCAATTTACTCGAATGATTAGGATCCTTCCACAGAAGAATGGAGAATTAGGTTCATGTTCCTACTCCAGGTCACAAAAGGGTGGGATTTGGACCTGAGTGGACACTAGCGAAGAAGAGCAACCTTACCGTTTTCCCCTCATTTATCTTTCTGAGGAAGGACTGATCCAGTTTTCAGCTGGATCTTCAGCCTAGCCTCAAGTCCTAAGGGGAAGGAAGCATGGCCATAGCTGTGGCTGGCACCACAGCATTTCCTGCAGGCCATCTTAGGTGGCTCATGCTCACCAGGTCTGGTCTCCAAGGATCCTATCTTAGCGACATAGCTCTTGATATGCACCAGGCAGCCCATCACAGTGCCACATTCCACCCCTGGATTCAGCCTCACATCCTCAGTCTGGCTATACAGTACCTACCCTCAGTGGAGACTAATTTTTTCGGTGGAGCTAGCACTTGACATAACTTTCAAACTCCAGCTTGAAATCTCTCCATTGCTACTATAAAGGCACAGCATGAATTCTGGTCATACGTTCTCCCTTATCCACAGCTATCTTTTGCACACTTTTCTCTTAAACTTGCTGAATCTGTTCTTCCCCACCGAAAAGACACATTTCAGATAACTAAGAAAATAATTTGCCATCATAATATTGCCATGAGCCTTACAACACTGTGGCTAGGCTTGTCCCATATGTATCTGCTTTGGTTTCACTAGCATTGCAGAAGGCATCACCTCTGACCTGTTCTGTTTACTGCAAGCAGAAACACCCATTTTTGTGGATTTTGCTCAGCTTCTGAGTAAGAAAGCCAATGATGTTGACTGTATTTAGAAATGTAATTAAAGTCACAGAAACCAAGAACAGGAAAAATGCATTAAGTAAAAATAACTGCTTACAAGAGGAGGGAACATACAGGACAAATCACATGGAAATAGTAAATTGGGCAGAAATTCCACTGGAAATAGGACAAAGCTCTTTATGAATAAGACTCTGTAGCTTCTAACCAAATTCTTTCCAATAAACCCAGGCCCTCAAAAGTATAGCAACATAACTAATTCTGGCCATTTTTCATTAGCTTATTCTGTCATTTAGAGAACACAAATGACTGCTGTTTACTCATGATTGCTAGGATAGGTTTGTTAATTTTCAGTGCCTATGAATTTTTTATCATATCTGTAATAATGACATTTGAGTCTCACAGAAACTTAACAGGCTTTCACAGCAGTCACATCATTCAAACTAGAGAGAGTAAAAATTAAAATTTTTATTAACAATTCAAATATCAGGGTTTTTTTTAAAAAAAAGAAAAAGCAAAATATTTTAGGCTGGATATGCTGGTGCAATGTTTCAAAGGGAGCTGTAGTACACGTACCTCAATTTCCAGGCACCCTTGCCAGACCACATCTCCCAGCTCACACCATTAATGGGGAGAAGGTGAGGGCGCAGGGTGTATGGTGGGAATTTCCCCATAATGCGTCATGGTTCAAGTAGCCTACTCAAGAAACTCTCACGTACGCTAAGAAGTAAAACATAGGGCAACCAAACCAGAATGACATTGAAGCAGATTTTTTTTTTTTGCTGAAAGTGCTTTTTGTTGATTTTTTTTTTTAAGCATTATCTATTTCTTTAGTTTTAACTTCATTTGTTTTCCCTATCCTTGAAAACCAAAATGTGCCACCAGAGCTAAGAAATCAGAAAATATTCTACATGTCTTACCAGGAGTAGCCACAGGAGTGGCAATACAAGTTTCCACATGTTATCCTTACTTTCTCTATTTCTAGGAGTCCTTAATCAGCTTACGAAGTACTTTTTCTAAAGGCTATGATTTTCTAAATTACACTTGTAAAGCCTAAAAGATATTAAAAAAACCCTCAGTACAAAGTGTTCCTGCATGTTTTATTTGTTGACATCTTCCCCAAAGAAACAGTGGGTGTCTTTTTTCTTTTTATTTCCTTTCAACACTGATAGTTTGTCTATTAAAATCAGATCGGTGATTACAACTCATTTCGCATACGCTGTGAAAAAGCTGTCAGCTGGTTGCTGTTGATCATAGTTGGATTTCAAGTAATATACTACTGTACAATGCAGTAACTCAGTGTTTTGTAATTAAAACCCAGAACCACTCAGTCTTTGTTTCTTGTAGTTTTAGCTGAACTGGGAACTTGCCTACTGCAAAAGCGGCTGGAGAAGCTCTTCCATTTTCATTAGGAAGGAGGCTGTGGGGGGCTCCAAAAATCTTGCAAAACTTTTAGAGATGTCCAGGGGATTGACAGCACTCTCATCTGTACACTTCTGGGGAACCCCTGCTAGCTCTTGAAGCTCTAGGCCAGACAAGCAAGGTAGAGCAAACATGAATGGGGGTGCTTGCCCCCAGGCAGGCGCTGAGGCAGGAGCATCCCTGGGACAAGACCGTGGGTTGGTGTGGATTGGGGACATAGGAAGCAACGACAAATGAGGGAGTTAGTTAACCTAATTGGAGCACTAATGATGCGCCCACAAGGCTGACCTCAGCACCCAGGGACCATGCGCCTCAGATTTAGGGACAGCTCGGAGGGAAGAGCCTCCTCTTCACATCTGTTTCTGCACAGCGATCCCATGGCAATAAAACTCCTGCAAATGTTGTAGCTCATCTTGCTGAAACAGGCTGCGGTGCCTGACAAAGCTGGGGGGAGCCTCCACCAGGCATCAGTAGGAGCTTTCAGTTAATATGGCAATAGTTCTCAGTTTTATATTCCTAATTAATGTAATGTTTCTGAACGGTGTCAGGCAGACATCAAAGCTCTGGGCTTACCGTGACAGCAGACACCACAAAGGGAAATTGTTTCCATTGCCATTAGCCATGGCTATCTAGCCTTCTCAGGATGGCTTGTTAAATATAGGGCTTCACATATGAACCTGAGCCAATGCAAACAAAACATGACGTGTTGATTGCCTTTGGGAATTTCCCTGATCTTTCATTTCTTTAGACAAACAAAAAGGAAGAGATTTTCTGGCGTTTTCACTTTGTGGGGCTTCTTTTTTTTAAGCCTGTGTTAAAATCTGATCTTATTGTTCGCAACTCATCATCCCATGATTTTCTCAAAGATGACCCAGCAACAATAGGAAGAGAAAAACGGATCAACTAACATAATTGGGATCCTCCTCTCAAAAATTTTCTACTCTCTGCTAGGATCACGCCAGAGCTCCTGGCATATCCACAAAAGGCATTGTGTAGATACAGACTTTTGCCATTGCTTATTCATGTGCAGTAATACAAGGTGTATTTTTGCACAAACTCTGCTGAAGTTGGTATAGTTACAGAACATGATAACGGCTGCATTCTACTTTAACAGAATAAGCAGTAGAGATAAAAAAAAAAAAATTAAGGAATTTGATGAATCATGAAACTAACTCATTCTTTTACTTGATTTTCCCCTGATAGAGGCATTGTTTTGTCTCAATCGGTTTGAGTTGGAATAGATTCTTAAAAAAATAAGTGAAAAGGAGCTTTCAAAATAACATAATGCCTCTGCAGGTTTTTAAGAGTAAATCTCACATAGAGTGTCTTACTGATTTCAGAGGGAAACATCTCTCCCTGTTTCTCAGAAAGACTGAGATCCTCTTTATCTGCAATAATAAAATTAAGGTAGAAAACTTGACCATTTTGGAGGCCTCCCACACACCGAGCTCCATAATCATGCTCACAGAGTGGTGCATCATGATGCATTATTCATCAAATACATTTGTTCAGATGATGTCATATATGTCTCCCTAAAGGGCCACATTATTTAATAAAGGATTTTTCTTTTCTGTTGGGAGGCTGCATGAGGATGTAGAGAAGTTTTACGGGGCTTCTGAGCCTTGTAAAAAAGTACAACTTTTTTCAAACAATCCTTCTGATCCATCTGGGGGACCTCTGTCTATGTTACTTGGTAGAAATACTGGCTTGCTTACGAAACCTGATACAAGCATTATGCAATAAACACAACATAATACATACATATTATATATAACTATAATAATTAAAGTACAAAATACATACAGGCATGCACTGCAGAGTTATGTTTCATAAATTAATATACATATTACACTAACCCCACACAGAATATCAAGAAAATCTGTTCCTGCTGCATACAAAACAGACATTTGAATGTGTGAAGCAAATAGGAAACATGTTTCCCAGTAAAATTAGAGGCCATATTTCATGAAGATCTCCATATGTCTTCTTAATTCATCTCATGTTTCTATGATTGTTTGCATTTCTTCTCTCCTCTTTTTTGTCTCGGAACTGGTACAAGTTAGGCTGTTTGTAGTCATAGTCAAGACTGATCTGCTGTATCTCCACATATCCTTAGTAAGGTTTTCAAGGTTTTTTGCTTCCTAACTATTGGTTTGTGATTATTATCCTCTTTTGGAGAGGAAGACACGCTGAAAAGGAAAATGAAATATGAAAGTGGTTTAGCCCTTGTACAGAGAGATTCATGCACTATACTTAGCATTAGTTGACAGGACTTAAGTAAGGGGCCAGCGCAAAAAAAACCAAAACAAACCACTCTCTAGCCTAACTGCTGAAAGGCCTAGATCAGGAGGTATATAGCCTTTTGGAAACTACACAACTGTAGCAAATATCCTATATAGTAAAAGTACCTATACCTTGGCCTTCATCTGATGTCTACAAAACATGTTACTTTCAGTTGCAAGGTGAGTTTGTACCCCAGTGCACTAAGAAACCAAGAACACAGAATTCTCTGTGCTTTAGGTCATAGGTTTTTAGTTAAAATTCAGCATTCAAAACCACCTAAATGATCTCAACTATCCTGTGGGAGACTTTTTGCTTTCCAGGTGATTTAGGGTCTAAGAATATTTCCTTATTATTTCAGATGAAAAAGCTTTCTCTAACTAGCAAATCAAAAGAGATTTCAGAAGTCTTATGCAGGGTAAGCCTGTCTGCAGTTTTCACTCATCAGCATTGGTATGGAGCTATTGGTGGTCACAAATTAACTGAGTTTTTCTCATTGCTTCTGCCTCTTCATTATGAGCAAACATGGAAATATCCGATACTGCATTTGCTAATGACGTCTCCTCTTTTCTGTGGTCGTTAGCACACAGGATGATGTCTACCAAGAATTCTTTTTATGTGGGAAGCTATAAACTGCTCTCCAAGGAAAAAGCACCATTTCTGTCTTGGTTAAGGGTAGCAGCAAAGAAAATGTCTGGTGCCCAGAAGAGTGGACTTTCAATGACAGCAATAGTGAGCAGGCTAAAGAAGTACTCACCATCTATTTATATTGCAAATGTAATAGTGCCTTCTTACAAGATACCCACACTCTTTTCATTGCAGTAGAGATTCATGCAATGTTTTTTCATCCCCCCCTTACAATTCTTTCATGATGTACCACCAATAACATTATTATTATTATTATTGCCATTATTGCTATTCTTCACAGCAAAGAGAAATAGGATGAGCTGGCAAGTAAACCCAAACATCTATTATAGTGTCTTTCCTTGCATTTTTCCACTCTTAAGTCAAAGTGCACATTGCTGATCAGGCCTGATCCATTTTGTACTGTAACAGTGTGTTTTCTTCTCCTGGATACCCTTCAAAATGATTGCAGTGTGTGTGCAGTCCATGCCATCACTGCTTTGGAAAAACAACCACCTCACCGCCTGAAAACAAACTGGATAAAGCTTTCCCAAAACACAATGCAACATAATAAACTGCTGTTTGGTACTTTCAGAACAGCTGTTCTGTGCCACAGCACTAGGAGGAAGGAACTCTTAAGGGTATTTCTTCAGTGTCAGGACCTTAGCTGCAGTGTATTTACTGGTCAATATTACTTTCTGAAGTCTCAGAGTCAGAAGAGATCCATACCAGTAGCAACAGCAAAATACAGAAGTGGGGCAATCCAGAGACACTAATGTAAAATAAATAAATAAAAACAAATAGGTGTGCATCACATTTCCTTTCCTCAGTTCCTTTGTATTGCCTCTGGCTCAGGCCCACCCAGAAGAGCCTAAGTATTGGTTAATGTCTCGTTTCTGAAAATAGGATATATTACAAATAGGTTTCCCTCCTGCCAGACCTGGTGCTAGCACAAGGCATATAACAAAGAAAACTCACTTGACTGAGGTGATCAACCTGAAATCTGCTTCTAAGACAGTGATTTAAATAAGAACATGAAACAATGTGACTGGGTTCTGTTCCTGAAGCAAGACTTGCCATGCAGAAAGTGGGAAGGTGCAAGTCTAACCTATTGCTGTTGCAGTTTTAAGATTACAATCTTGTGGTCTCCTTGGGATGTCATAATATGCTTTGAACTTTGAGTGAGGCTATTTCCATACTCGTTTGCTTACTTCCACAAGGACAGAGACCAATAAGACAATACACTACAAATCATTTTGTTTTAAGTTACTGAAGGGGGGAAGAAAAGGGGGGAGAAGAAAGAGGGAGGGGGAAGGGAGAGAATATTTGGTCTGTTCTTAATTAAAACCAGCCGATGACATACAATGATTTGTCTGAAGCACTTCTGAGCTGTACCCGTTTCTGTTTACACTTGACAGCTGTACATTCTTTCCTGCCTGTATTGTTTGAACTATGGCCAATGGTACAATCATTAAATCTTTGATAGTATTTTTTAAATACAAAATTGACCTTTTTCCTTGAGACAAAAAGAGAGGTAGGGAAGGAATAGCTATGTTACATTAGAGAGGTTTGGATTCACTAGGTTGTACACCCTGTATTGCAAAATAGTACCTCTGGTAATTTTTGGACTAGCTATTAAGTGGGTTTTTTCACGTTCCTTACATCTGCTTACAAAAAGAAATCATCATCCTGTGGCCCTTGACTCCCAGAAGATGCCTGTTTTGGGTAGAGAATAAACCACAGCATCCCCGATTACTGAGTGTAATTCTACATTGTGAGTAGGATGCAAAGGGTCTCACTGAACTATGACAGGTTTTTGCTATAAGCAGAAAGATTCATGAAAAAAAATCATAGATTAAGAAAACCAAAAAAGTTAAATATGAGATATTTGAAACCAGCTATCAGTCTGTCATGAATAGAGAAACTGGGAAATAAGTCTTTGTCAAAGCCAAACATGTCCTAGACACTCCATAGATTCTCTCTCTGAATCCAGTCTGCAGCCTCCAAAATTGATGGCTCATTACAAATGGAAATGCTTACCTAAAAAGGAGAGAGAAAGAACATTAACATATGCCTTATCCCTTAAGTTTGAACTAAACCACAGAACTTATTTGATCCAGATATCGCCAGCTGTCCCCTGAACTTGCCTGAAGCATGTTTTGTTGCCAGCTTTGGCAGAGGTAGATGGTCAGACGATGCTGCATTACTAACCAGGGCTGTGCTGCTCCTTGTTGAGCTGAGACGCCAAAGATGCATCTTGTTTTATAGACTGGAGCTTAGTCTAAAATCACACAGAGAGTAAACAGGAAGGATATATTTAGCTTCTGCAGCTTAGTAAGAGTGGGAAATCTTTTCTTTAAAGTCCTGCAGTCATCTTTAAAACTTACACAGCACTCATGATTACCCCAGGGCTCCCTAGAGCTGTATGGGCTGGAGGGGATGTCTAAGTACCTACTACTCCTCTACTTTTCCTGTCTTATGTGGAGATTGCCCTGGGTTACCAGGTTTAGTTTATTTTTTAATATAAATGTGTTACAAAAAAGAAACTAAATTCTTAGATTTCATTAGCGATGTTATGGCAGCATTTAACTGACCTTAACGGCGGTTAAAGACCAGGACAAAAGGAGATATAGTCCCTGCTTTGCATATCTGAGTGCCTTCCTCCTCTACCCTTTAACATTCAGATTTTATGAAAAGAGAGACTGCCAAAGATATGTAAAAACACATTGCACAACACTGAATGCATTCAAGCAATGTCACAGCAATGTTGGGAAGGCACCAGGTCAGAGCATAACAGAGTCCCTGCCCCAGAGACCTTCATGTGAGATTTTCAAAACTGCCCAGCATTGGCCTAATTTAAGTTGATTGGAGTTTTTCGCTAATTTGCTTTCAGTATTAGACCAAGGCTAAAATGTCCAAAAATTTCACTCACACTCTAAACTATTAGCTTTTTCAATTATTCAATCAACTTGAGATCTTGGTGAGAACAAATTGGATTTCAACTGCTGGTATCCTGCCCTAGCATTAAAAGTAAAAGTTTGCCAATTTCAATGGATCTTCTATTTTCTTCTCATTTTCCTCAGAGCCTCAAAAAGCTCCAGGGAAATGCCTTTTCTGAGAAGTCACAGGCATGAGACAGACTGACTGACAGAAGAAACATTCCCAAAAGACACAAAAGCCACGGCTACACCAGGCACAGCTGAGGACCAGTAGTCAGCATTTCTCAAACTGTTTGGAGGTGTTAAAACCAAGTTGTGGGATGCCGCCATGCCACCCATTGCCGGTCCACACAAGGAACCCAGCCTGCTCCTGAAGAGCCCCAGGGACACATCTTCACTTCTGACAGCAGTGTGACATCTCTACGAGCAGAAAAGAAACCTTCAGTATGTACCTATGACTCCCCAGTCTTCCCTGACACTTAGATGCCTCCTGTATGTCTGACCCTGGGCAGGTCCCTGGGAAGACACACTCACTTCCATACAGCAGATTCAGCCTCATGTTCCCAGGTCTCTGAAGGATATTTCTGGGAAAAACTAGAGATGAAACATCTGGCAGGCTCCACATTTGCTGTTATAGTGATTATTTACATGCTGCGTTAGGACTGGGATCTTTTCAAAGCTGGATGGATTGTGGTGCCATGTATTTCTGTATGATGACTGCCACAGTCATACTGATTCATCTGTAAACTGTCTTCCACCCAAGAGATTTGGATGTATTTCTTTCTCCTTTTTCTCATTCTCCCAGCACTCCTAACCTTGCTGTTTTGGGATCACCACCTTCCACTTGACCGAATTGTCCCCAAACACCACCTACCAGTGCTGTGACTGAGAGGTGATCTCTGCTTGAAATTTAAGGCTAACTCCATACACACATTAATAAGCCAGTTCTGTAGAAAGCTTTCTCATTGCCCCATCTCAACAACTGTCTTTCCACTCCACTGCTTGCTTATTTTTGGTGTTTGCTTGCTGTGTCACTATGCAATTTAGATGCATTACAGTCTGACTCAGGAGCCACACTCTTGTGGCCCTTTCCTGGGGCTCTGAGAGGAGAGAGAGGAGCTTTTGCTGTAGAGTCTAGCCTTGTGCTTTGAATCGCTTTGTTTTCTTGCAAGGACCTGCTTAACTGTGTTCATTACAAGTTCCAAATACAGTTATCCTCTAACTACATTGTGATCATCCTTGACTGGTACAGGAACTCCGGGGAATGTCACCACCAGACCATGTAAATACAAATAAATCAGCATCCTTGAGAAGGATAAAGGGGGAAAGAATGTTTCTCAAAGCACAGCCTTTGAGAGGACTAGACTCTGTGTGCCTGCAGGCAGCAGCGATATCTGACTTTCTGGTTTCTCAGCCATCTACCACGTCCCCTCTAGTTTGACTTTGGCTTCACCAATTGATTCCCCCTCTCTTCTTCAGGAGGAATACAAGGATATTTTAAAACTGAATCACGAGAGAGCTCTTCTGTTTGGTTTCATTGGTGAGGATACCTCAGGTACCTGCACACCTGTAAAACCCACTGATTAAGATCATCATCTGTCTGTGCCATCTTACCAAAAGCTGAAGCAGTTCAGTTCCTTCCTAGATTAACACTGAATTCGGACTGCTCAGAACCAGGCCATGTCATGAGACACAAAACCAAGGTCAAGAAACAACCTACTTCCATACTGCAAGCAGGCAGTATGTGCCACCCCAGCTGGGATCCTCAGCCATGTAAGGGATTGTGGATTTATACCACAGTTATGCCCTGAGCAGGTGGACCTGATGAGCAGCAAGATGAGTCAATCCATTGAGGGTTCAAGGGGATTCCCTACATAGCACTGAATCATCAATCACCAATTCTGTAAAATAATTTTCACACCAAACATTTGGGAACAAACTGTTAAAACAGCAAAGGGAGGATCCGCTCAGCAGCAATCTCTCGGGGCACTGCTGAGTCACACTCCGGACTTGGAGGGAAAAAGTGGACATCACAGCTGGATGCGTTCATCTAGGAAAGAAATCAAAGACATTATCGATTCCCAGCTCATGATATTTATTTGTAGTTCATTATCGTACTTATATCCTTCCCTGTGAAGATCGTACAACAATCAGCAAGGCTGGCCTTTTGGGGAAGCGCTTATTGGCACCTCTAATGGAACACAAATGTACAGAACCCTCATTAGCAGGCAGGGAAACAAGGCCTGGGGTTAGAAGCCCTCATGGAAGGCGAGCCGCATGGCTAATGCAGCATCGTTTCCCCGGGCAGTTGTACCGTGATGGCAGCAGAATATGAACTTCAATTTCTGCTCAGCCCAAGCAAAGGATGTTTTTATATACATATACATATATTTATATCACAAATGCATGTCTTAAAATAACTCAGCTGGGGCAGTTTCCTACAGTTTATGAGCAAGGAGAGTGAAGACAAGGAAACATGTGAAAGAAGAGATAATGACATATGGTGTTCCCCCCCCAGGGAAGACGCAACGTAGGCGAGGAGCACAGCAGGGGTACTTATGCTGGCCAGCTTCAGGCACCTCACACACCTCAGCTTTGCAGGGATCACTCAGGATGGGCTTCAAATCTGTTGTGTGTGCAGGGTTTGCAGGGAATGGGTTTAGTAAAGGGGCAGCTATCAGCATACAGTGGTGTTGCCTCAGCCTGGGGCTAGCATCAGTAGTTGACCATGTGTCTATGCAGTAAACACAGGCTTCACCAACATGTGGATCCCAGGAATCAAAGACTGGATGGGCAAACCCAGCCTAAACAGGTTAACCAAGGGGATTTGCCCTTTTTTCCTATAGCCTGACAATACTTGTAAAGACCTCCACATCCATAAACTCACATTAGGCTGCACTGAATTACACAATTCAAAACAGAGATGTGTCTTATTGTGTTTAACTATTATTAAATCAACTCCCTCAACTTCTTTAGGGCTATGCCAGTTTACACCAGCCGAGGATGTGGTGCTAGCTCTCTAGGAAGCTGCTCAGTTTTAAGTGCAAACACATTGCCTGCTAAGAGTTCACAAGCTGAGGCAAAAACTCACCCGGGATTCCTGTGATCTCCTGCTGCTGTTCAGCCTGAAGAACTAAGGTATTAAACATGTAATATGAAGAAATAAAAACATGGATATTTTTAGCTGAGCTAGATTTCTATGTCCCCTGCTTTTAGGAGTATTATATCAACACCTGATAGTTTTGCTCTAGTCATCATTTCCATCAGAAACTTATTGTTTCAGGGGTTTTATAACTCATAAAACTTTTATAAGTCAGGCAAAATGTGCTTTAGGACATAGCTGATCTTTCAGGTCTCAATGCTGGAATGTATTTTTATATGCAACAAATGTAAAAGAGAATAATGGCTGTAATGGCTTTTATTATATTTAGAGGGAGGAAGAACTGCAAATATAATCAGAAATCAAATCATTTAACCATTAATTTTACACAAAGAGTCTAAGCAACCCTCACAAAATATCTGTCAATAGACAGGAAATAAAAAGGAACCCAGACAGTGGGGAAATTCTCATTCTTTATGTCCAAAGAGCACTTAAGCACATACTTAAGTCCATCCTTACTGCAAAAGACATTTGAACACGTATGTAAACCCCTCTTGCAAAAGGATTGCTTTCCTCAGTGTCTGCTGTGAACCCAGGAGTCATCCCACTCAACTCATTACTAATGCTCTTGAAATTACTCATGGGCATAAATATTTGCGAGAATGGGGCCTCAGTGAGGAGCTGTGTCTATATGAGGAATCATGGCCAAACTGTGCCATTCTAAAGAAGAATGCTCCCAGACTTGCTGTCTCCACCGGAGAGCTGTTACCAACATGGCACAGAATGGCTGCTGCTGCCCAGATGGCAGAAGCCAAGTGCATGCCCCCTGGCAGTAGGCCATATCTCTGAGGGGGTCAGATGCATCCCCTGGGAATGCATCTCCAAATGAGCCCTGGGAAGAAAAAAGCACTTCCATAGTTGACAACTGCTTGCAGAGGAACAAAAGTTTCTTTAAAGCCCCTTTATCCCTGTTTACAAATAGCAGATCGAGGTTCTCTGTGGCTGTTTGCAGCACACAAGCCTGACCAAGAAAACTGCCAAGGTACTCTACAAACTGCCATCTCAGCTGGCCTGGGGGTTTGGGGCATGAACGAATGTCACCTCTACTCAAAGCGTCAGTGAACCAGAAAGGATTTCCAGTAAAACTCAGCCAGGGTTTGGCCACCCATCCAGAGGTCAGTACCCTGTCAGTGTCTGCCTGCTGCTAAGACATCCTTTGGTGAGACACCAACAGTATCTGCTGTGGAAATGAAAGGAAGACTTCTTGATTCCACTGAAGCACAATAGCATATTACATTCTTCAAAGGCCCCTGAGCTGAAACAGTCCCAGCTTAACCCCACATTTGTATACCTGGGCAAAGCCACCTTAAATCTGGCAGGTTTGGGGCTCACTTCGCATGAAAAAATAATTTGTTCCTCACTCTGCATGATCTTGTCACACAAACACACACCTTGGGACGCAGGCAGTGTTGACAAAGCCTAGTTAAAAAAATTGATCCAGCACAGACCTCAGTTAGTCAAAGAGAAGTGGCAGGCTTGACTCTATGAATTTGAGAGCATCTGTAGTGTTTCTTAAATACTTTGATCAATTCCTGTTTGAAGTCTCATGTATCCATCCCTGAGTTTTGATTTTCTCAGCATTTTGAAGTCTCAATAAACACTTTATGTCTGTGTTTTTACAGTGCTACCTAACAGTTAGCATGACTTCTTGCAGGTATTTCCATACCTGGGAGACCTCATATAGACTTTTTTACAAGTGGGTTATGATGAAAATATTGGGTGGCAAAAAAAGCAAATAAGAAACGAAATCTGAAGGGGTGGCCACAGCTCCATCAAGCTTATTTCTCCAGTATGGGGGTGGAAGCCATAAGTTTTAGTCCCTTTAAGGTTCACTTGTCCTTTCAATTCCCTACCAAAACTGACTGACCCACGAAACCTACTGAGGAAAACTTAAATTCCCAACACTGAAGGATAACGTAAAGCTTCTGGCATTATCTTAGCACTGAGGAAAAAAAAATCTTTCCTCTTTCTAATGCAGGCCATGTGTAGAGTTACACGCTGTGTGCACTGGCTTTTAACAGGAACTGTTAACAACCCTTTTTGATCGCAGGAAGTGGAGGAAAGCCTCTTCACCTAAGAAAATAACAGAGATGTTTATGGGCGCTGCTCTTCTCCCCATTGGGAGCTGCCAATCACCCCTCCCACCCCCCAAACTGATTTCTGGGGGGCTGTGGTGGGGGGCCAGGGCTCGCTCCAGCTTCCTTCCGTTGGAGGGCTCCGGCGGCCGATGCTGTTTCTGGGCAAACGGCCACTGCTGCGATGTTTGTGTTAGATAGGCTGCAGCTGGGCTGGGTGGGTGTTGCAGGCAGACTGCACCCAGCCAGCTCCCCAGCCTCCGATTCCTGGTAAAAAGAGCTTCTTGATTCCTTTGAGTTTGAACTTTCTTTTTTTTTTTTTTCCTTTTTTTTTTTTTTTTAAATTTTAAGAAAATAGGTGCTGTTTGACTTCTAGGAAACATAGGTGCAAAAGTTTGCTGTGCATACAGGAAGGCAGCCCAGCCCATCCAACTTACCCTTCTGCGCCTGTTCCTCCAATGCAATAAATGGCATTTTCTTCTCTTTATTATCTCTGTTAAGGTGGGAGCCAGCAGTTCATCCTCCTGACATTCAGAGCTATAGTTTAAAAAGTAAAATAGTATTCAGGGCTACTAGCTAAAAAGCAGAGAGCATATAACTGGTTGAACTGAAATGAACACCAAGGGAGAATTTATCTTCCTGTGTTATCTCATGATTTAAAATCCACATTGGCAAAACTTCACTTCTTAAGCTGCAATTTCAAGCAGCAAGTATTCAGCAGCTGAGGAACCAGTGTGTGTATATAGGTGTGTGCGCGCGCGTGCACCATATGTATGCATGTTTATGCAGTTTTCCACTCAAAGCAGTCAGCGGAAATGAAAACCTGATTTTGCAAGGCTTCCACTGCAAAATTAAACATTCAGTTTTTCCTTAAGGGAGTTTGCTGTTTTATGCGCTGGGAAATAACTCCTAAATTTTTTTTTCTTTTCAAGTCTAAAATATCTTGCCTTGAAAGAGAGCTGGGCTATGATGGGAAACACAACTATTCATTTGGGATAGGAGAGGGGAGCAGCAAGGTGAGAGACAATAAAAAGAAATCAAACAGAAAAAGCAAACAGAAGTGAGGGATTTTCAGTTCCTGTGTGTGTGTCCGTCTATTTTTATCCTAGAAGGAAGCTTCTTAACATAGCTGTGTTTTCTTTCACACTGCTCTCCTCCCTTTGCGGGACTTCCAGAATTCATCTCAGCACCTGGCTTTTCCCTGAGCTTGATGTGTTATGCCTACAAGGCAGGACAAATTTGGCAGCTGTTGCACTGGAAGCAGAAAGGGAGCTGAACAGCAGCAAAGCCGGATACTTCATACGTCCAGGGGCACCAGAGGGATGTCATTTATTTCTTTTGCTTAAGATTTTGCTGGCAAAGCTGACTGCTTTCTTTTGGCCTTGACTAGGACATCTAGACAGTGGGAAAAGATTTTTTTCTTTTCTTTTGGATCATAAGTGTATCCTTTCTCCTAACAATTCTGTTGCTCATGTTCTCATTTGGAGAAAGCTTTTCCTTTTTCCTTTTTTTTTTCTGAGTCTATGAGACAAAGGAAACTTTTGGCTGGAGAGAAGTGTTCTTAAAGTGGAAAGAAAGCAAAGTCTGAGGCACCAAAACAGAACTTCAAATATTTTTCCATTTGCAAAGCAGCATACAGCCAGAAAGGAAAGGCTGCATCCCAGCTCCACTGAAGCCACTGGGAAATGTGCCACTGATTTCCATGGGACAAGAGATCCACCTGAGGAATCCAAACTCACCAGTCTGCCCATCATAATCATGTTTATTAATGATGTGTTATTTGTATTGCTGTAGCAGCTTACACTTCCACTTAATGGGCAGGATCCCCTCTGTCCAAGGGGTTGTACAAGCCCAGATCGAGGAAACGTTCCTTGTCCCCGAGATCTTGAAAATAAAGTTTATGGTTCACTTTAACATCTTATGGATGAACTGCATGGGAAAGGCACCCCCACCCTGCCAGCACTGAGCAGACACCTGTGCCCTGCTGCACTCCTAGCCAAACACAAACTTTTTTGAAATTGCTGCACATCTAAGCCCACCTATGCTGCGTGCAAAGGAGAACACGATGCCACCACCCATTCAGAGGCACATGCAAAGGATAAGGTGTGGGCAGCTGATACCTGCAGTCCAGGAACAGCGTGCTCAGTGTCTCAGGAGAAGCTCTCTAAGAACTCCCGGGGGCTTCCATTCCCTCCACATGCTAATTTGCATGTCACTTCATTAGGAGCCTCAGTAAATCTTAGTCTTTGATAGTTCTCCTGCAAGGTGAATCTAAGTCTTATAATGATATAGCCCTAGGAAAATCAAGCTAAGCCCAATGTATAATGCTAAAACAAAGCATAACAAGTGTTCTAGATTTAGCAGTACGTTCAGAAGAGAAAACAGTGTTCCTTCAGAGAAGAAGTTGGAGAGCTAAAGAAAATTTCAAATATTTGGTGCTGCAGCAACAGATGATTCAATATCAAAGGGAATACCATCATTATCTTTGGCATCAGAATCTCTAAATTTAGGCTGAGATACTGGAAAAATAAAAATTGTTGTAATCAAAATCACAAAAGAAAGAAAGGCCTTTTAAACTTGCTTGAGATGTGACTTGGCTAGAAATGAAACAAAAAGAGTGGAACCCAAAAGAAAGAAATTCAAAATGGAAAAGCTTGAAGCAAAGTTCCTTCAAGCATGGGTGGCCGGGGCCAAGTGAGGAGAAATACACATGCAAACAGCTTTTCATAAAATCATACCTTGCCCTTATACATAACTGTCATCCTGCATTTTCTATCAGCAATGCTGGTACCCAAAAGAAACAATAAATAGCTGCAAACACACCAGTAGGAATTTATGGTCCCAAAAGAAAAAAAAAATCCTGATCTACAGACTTGAGACACATATTCACTCGCTGAAAGAAGGACTGACACCATCAAATGAATTCATGAAGAAAACAGCAAATTCCAGTCAACTGTCCCCATCTAATACCAAGGGACCAGAAATCACTATGTATCTTTTGCCTCAGTAATTCATTCAGTGAAGTTAATAATGATGAACTCTCAGAGAATAATCTTATTTCTCTCAGAAAAATAGGATTAAGCATAATGCCCAGTAAGAAGCCAAGGCTTCTTAGGTAGGTAATGGCTCTGTATATCAAAGGATAAACAATAATCTCTTTACACAGGCAGTTCGCAGACACTGGGGTGTTGCCTGAATGCAGCTGTACCCCGCAACAACAGTAACAGCAGCAGCAACAGCAGCACTGGGTGCTGGGTGCACTGGCAGCAGATAGCATTCAGATGTCTGGGCAATGTTTGTACACCCTCATTTAGGAGCCTGCAACCCTTTATGGACTTATTTTTTTTAGGGCATCATCCTAACCGAAGGCCTATTGTCTAGTTTCTCCCCTGACACCTTTTCAGAGCATTTCTTTCTGCTTAAAATAAGGTGAATTTTTTTGAAAAGGAAATAGGTGGGCTCGCTCGGGGGCTGGTTCCCTAGCATTTACCTGGCGCTAGGAGTCAGCCCTCCACTCCGAGACACTTTTAGTGCAACCAGATGCAGCACCCAATGCGAGCTCCCCCATTCCTGGCACCCAAAGGCAGCTTTTGCACGCTTGCCATTTTCTTGATGAGGTGAGACCGAGTTGCCTGTGTTATTGTAGCGTATCACTGGATACCTTGCTTCGCTGCCTGACACAAAAGCCATGCTGCTGCACAAGGCTGGCTGCTCTGCCAGAGAGTGGTGGGTGATGCTGCCGTCCGCAGTGCAGACCACAACTGCCTCAGCAGCGGTGGGGCAATGAGGTTTTTCCTTGCCACGATGAGAAAGAGATGGGGGAGGCCTGCAGCCAGATCCTGTCCTGCCATGGGGTGTAGGAGGCAGCAGCTGAGGGGGACACTGGAGAAGAGGGCATTTGGGCTCTGCACTCCCCACGAGCCCACCTAACTGTTGCTCTCACCTTCCCTTGCAGCGATGCAGCACCCTTTGGCCATCACTCATCAGTCCCAAACAACAGGAGAAAGGGAGCTTTCCTCCTGCATCCCCTCCAGTGAAACTGAGCTGCTCAGCCACTGTTTAGTTTTAAATCTTTTTATGTGAGTATGTCTCTCCATGGTCTGGGGTGACAGCATTAGCAAGACCCACTTCTCCCATTATGCACTTTTGCTTGCTTTGTGTGGGAAACTGATTTTTCCTCCACACTGACAACCTCCCTGACTGCTGGCAGAGGGGGATGATGGCAGCTATCAGCTCTAACCAGTGTAGAGGGACTCACACTCTTCTCTGTCATGGAAGTTGCTGTGTGCTCCTTAGGACGAGGCGTAAAATGCTTTCTCCAGGAGAGAAGTGTCCTCTTTTCTCATGAATTAGGTCAGCAACCATAAGCAGGAAGAGTGTGAGATGGGGCCGTTAAGGAGGGCTTCTGGGTTCACAGAGTTTGCAGGCAAATCTGGTGTAGCCACCAGCGTCATAAGGAGAACACATCTACAAGAAACTGAAGTGTGGGAGTCAAGTCGCTGAGGGAAAGAATGACTGCAGAGGGGCCTGCAGAAACATCTGCGAGACATCCTAATGATGCATGGCACACACCCATGCCTTCCACCACTCATCCTCTGAGGTTACCTTGCAGTCATTTTCTCCCATCTGCTATGGGCTTCATCTTAAACCTCTCAGGCACAGTGGAGAAAATCACAGTGACCTCTGAGTTGGGGTTTGTATGCATCAGCCCCTGTGGAGCGTGAGAGCCCATCTTTCCTGAGAAATAGGCTGCAATTTTCTTCTTTTTCCCTGTTTCATCCTCTGTAGCTCCTTCCTCCCTGCTGTTAGGCAGGTTGACTATAATGACATCATCTTGGATGCATTGACCTCTTCCATTCCTGATATGGTGGGCACTTGGTAACATAAGAGCAGCTGTATTGGGTCAGACCTAAGGACTGTCTACCTGGTAACCTAGCTCCAACATGACCAGGAGCAAATGCTTAGACACATGTCAAGTGTGATATCTCCTCCAGGTTCCTGTGTGTGGGAACTTCGAACTTCTGAGCCATCCTAGAGCATTGCTTTAGCTATCATGAATCTGATCAGATTTATCTTCTATGAGTCTATTAAAGCCTTCTTTGAAAAAATTTCTGAATCAATTGTGGCAATGAATTTCCTGGTTTACTTACTTGTTAGGTGAAATGGTAATTTTTTGTTTATTCCTTCCCTTGCCCTTGCTCTCTGCCTTGAAATTGTGGATAAGGATTATAGCAGAAGAGCATCACTTCAGCTGCTCAGGGCTGCCACACAGCTGCACCTCTACCTATCCCCTCCCACAGCTCCCTGCCCAGCTCACTGACCCTTCTTACTCAGTGGTTCTGATTTACAAAGCATCTTTGGGGTTAATTCTTTCAGATCATTCAGTTTACAGCGCAGCGCAGCTCAGCTGACAACAACAGCCATAAACCTAACTGCAAAGGTTCTGCAACGTCGTCACTGGGAGTTTGCACCATCTGCAAGTCTCTCCCCTCTACAGTGACCCCTCCAACTGGCTTCTGGACTCCCATTTCTCAACAGTAAAATCAGCAGCCCTGAGCAGCCAGTAGCTGACTCAAAAAAAAAAAAAAAAAAAAAGATTAAAAAATGCAAGAAGTCCAGCATTTTATTTAAAAAAATGTGAAAAGGCAAAGGAAAATAAGTCCAAAACAGCTGGGCAAATCCTCCCCTTTGACTCAGTGGCCAACTCCTACTTCCAGTGGGACCTTTCCCAGAGACTACTGATGGTCTACATTGGTCCTTCCCCTCACCCCACCCCACTCCTCCCTATCAGGTCATCAGGCTCTTGAATGCAATCACCCTCATATATTTGGCTTGCTGACATCATGAAGATGTCAGCCAGCCTCTTCATTTTTGAATTTGGAACCAAATATAAGGCCACACTTCAGTCGCTCCTGGGACAGGAGTGGGATGGCTGGCAAGGAGTAAAGCATAGGAAAAGCCTATGGGGAAGAAGAAGGTAGGAGTTCAGAAGGTTCAGGATGGGTCACAGGCATCATGAACACCTGATTTTCTCCTCCCTGCAGCATTGCTCAGCATTGCTCAGCTAAGCTCAGCACAGGACAACAATGTATCAGGGATTACCAGAGCTGAGCAAAAGCTGCTGTCTGTTCACCTCAGACAGGCAGCAGGTAAAGAGGGGTTTTACTTCATCACACTCTTCCTTGCTTCTTCTTCTTCACCTCTCTAATATAATTTTTTTCTGTAAGGGCCATCACTGCCCGAAAGATAGACACCTTGTATCTCCCAGTCAGATTAACTGGTATCACTGAAGTGGAAAATCCCATTTCTGCTGGGTTAGCAATATTACTCTCGTTGTTAATGTATTGTTGTTACTATTATTAGTTCAGTTTTGTGAACTCAGTTCAGGAGGGAAGGGTGTAATATTAACTTGTAGGTTCCATCCTCTTTCATTTTAAATTTCAATATTTTCTTCAACATTTCTGTACTGAGAATTTCACTGCCCTTACCTTTCCCTCTCTTTTATAGTCACTTTCCACAAGTGCTGGTGCAGTGAAGATTTACAGCCATGAAGAACTGAAAAACCCTTTGCCCCTGCCCAGCCGAAGAGGCCCAGCAAGCACATCCTACACAGGAGATCCTCCCCTGAAACACTTTGCTGTGGACACTGGAGCTTGAACACTGCCCTTGAAGCACAGCCCAACGCTGGTCTCACTGGTTTCTTCGGGACCAGAGCTGAAACTCTTTGGAAAATTCCATTCTTCAAATCTAAGAGCATATTTTGTCCAGTTTTGTTGGGTGGGTCCCAAACACAACAATTTAATTAGGAGGTCCAGACCTCCCTGCATGCTTATGCTCACACCAAAGTGCCTATTCCAGATATCCAGTGGGACTGAGAGCAAGTTCTTCTACCAAAACCATGTAAGGTTTTTGACATACTGTGCAAAGGTAGCCAAGTGGAAAAAAAGCAGGCTGCCTGCCTAGTCTAAAACACAGACAGTAGCCACATTCTTGTAGGGAGCCCAGAGCATGTTCAAGAAATTTAGGGAGGTTAAATGAAAACCTGTTGCTATCCCAAAATGGAGCTGTTTGACTTGGAATGGAAAGCTTAGTCATCTGTCCTGCAGGGGTTTGCCCAGCTCCTTTGGTCTCTCCATCTGTCTGACTTGCTTCTTCATTTTTTCCATTTCCTTCCATACCTTCTTTTTCAGGGTCTCAAACAGAAAAGTGGTGGCTTTCCATGATGACATCACCAGTTACACAATGCCCAGTGCATTTCTTCTCACTTTTGAAAGGGGGCATCAGGGAGCTGATGCTTTACAGTCATATTCTTATGCCCAATGACATATGGAAATATTTAGGAGGAAAATAATTTTCAAACAGCCCACTTGTTGTTGGTTACACCACAGAATCAACATCAGTCCTCCCTCCCCCTTTACTAACAACTCCTGTTGCATTCAGTTCCTGTAATTAGGAGGTAATTATAGGCTCTCAATAACTTCCTTTATGTTTCAGGGGATATCTTCTAGTATATAAGTTATATTCCTATTTCATCAAGTAATAAGTTAAGTGTTAGGAGGCTGAAGTTCTTGGCAGAACCCTATATCCTACCGGCACTTATGTTTGGCTGCTGTATGTGACTCATTAGATGGAGGTGGGTAGGTGACATCATCAGTAAAGGGAAACACAGGATAAAGTGAGGGTTCAAGGATTTAAACTTTGGCTAATAAAATATCCAGACAAAGAGGATTAGCCGTGTTTGCAGGAAGAGAGTATTTACCTCTGTCAGAAGCAGGATTGCCCAAAGAGAATAAACTATATCCTTTTTCTTCCTTCAGTCACCAGTTTCTTGCCATGCTGGAAAAAAATAGCAGGGAAAAGAAAGAAAAAGAAACCAGCTGTCTTTCAAATGGATGTAGCCATTACCTCAGTTAGTGCATTACGGAAGCATTTTTAAATCAGACAAATTTTCTGGTTTATATCCTAGGTTTGGATTTCCTTTCCTTAAAGACATGGTGAGATGTAGAGCTAGACAAAACAAAAGTTGTTTTAGGAGATTAACAAGCAGATCAGCATGCACAAGTCTACTCTGCCCAGGGACTGAGCTGCTATCCTTTTGCATTGTCATGGGCAGCCATAAATTACAGTTCTGTTTTAGCTACTTATTAGCCAGATCTGAGTGTTTGAGGCTCTAGGTAGGAATGACAACATCCTCACGCAGCTGCTCCCTGATGAAGGGAAGAGTGGAAGCAAGGACCTTAAATCTCTGAGTCTACAGACATGAGGACAGACAGTGACCTTTCCTGGCCAACGTCACTCTTGGGAATAAAAAAAGGTGTCATGGGCTTCCCCAGAAGCAGCAGGCAATTTTGCTGTCAGAGAGCATGGAAAAAAGGACACCGGGTGAATGCAAAGGCAGTTCTTCATCCTGGAGCATGGTTAGCAAATAGTCTTTGGGAAAATGTGGTAGAACATGAACTAGGGCCTTTCCAAGCACCTTCCCAAATGCACTGGCTGGTCACTTGAAGCTATTAGACAGGATCACAAGAGGGAACAGTCACAAATCTGCTTTGTTATTGCTGGTTCTGTGCCAGAGCTGACAAACCATTGTCCGAAGCATCTGCAGGCACAACAGCAGTAGTCTCTTACTAAAGCTGTTTGGAGCTGACCTGCAGATCCGGGTACATGAGGCTCAACCCAAATCCTGCTCATGGTGAGCTTGGTGCATATGCCACCTGTATGCCCAGTTTGACTCATCCCCATGCTGTCGTTGTGCAGGTTTCAGAGTCCCCAGCTATGCCGTGCTGGCTGCCCCAGAGCTATGTTACAAGTTGCAGCGGTGACCAAAGGTGACAAAAGGCTCCTAAAAGTGAAAATCAGTTTTGCTAATGCTATCCTGCCCAAAACTCTCAGCCCACTTCCCCACATTAAGGAAGGGCATTATAGTAGATATGATACCTGTAATGGTTTGTTGCCATAGGAAATAGGTAATGACCATATTTGATCAGCTCAGTCCAGGAAGACTTGGGGTGTTCCCACACCCAGGTACTGCAAGGGAACATTGGCTTACTGACTTAGGCTCCTCACTGTGTGAGGCAAGCAGCTTTGCCACCTTTTCACTCTAAAGCTTTCTTAGCTTCAGCATTAAAATATCTCACATGAAAGGATGTTCACCTTTTCTTTCTCCACAATGTAAGCCACAGCTTGTGGAAGCCAAAGGCTTCAAACCTGATACAGGACCAGATTGCTATAGCTCCTGTGAGCTGAGGTTTAGAAAAAAACCAACGCACAAAACCCAAAACCTCCAAAACAACCCATGCACACTCTGCAGAGCAAGGGTTGAACTGCACTGTTCTCATGGTGGGGAGGAGAGGGAACTGCTTATACCACTGCAGTTTTTGCAGTTATTGCCAGGGTTTAAAGAACAACAATACATTGGGCAGGCTCTAAGACCTGTTGCTGTCTCCATGATTTCTATGGCTGGCACCTGGTTTTCTTAGCGTATCACCTGTCCAGGTAGAGCTTGTCTCGGAGAGAGCGGACTCTCCTCCTCTGGCACCCCAAGTACAGGTGATAGTAAATCCTTCAAAATATAGTTCTTCTATATTTTGTATTAAATTGATGTACAAACTTTGGTCATTGACCTAAGCCATCCTAGGTACTTGAAGGCCTTCATTTAACTTTCCCACCTTCTGCATTTATGTTTCACAGCATTGCAGATTTGGAGCAGCTTTATCCTACGGCAATGTGCAATTAAGTCTTCTGTGTTGCTAGTCATTGGATGAGCTTTTAGTTTTCCATTTATTGGTGAGAAGCTGCTCTTACTCAAAGCATCAGCATGTTGCCTTGTAAATCAATGAACTCATTCCCGAGTCTCACAGTGGAAAATAAATATACATATCATTCTGATTTGTGATTTTTTTTTAAATAACCATTTAGCACATTTTTTTTATATCAAAGCAAATATTTGTAATGAGAATTTGGAACTGATCAGCCAATCCTCCTCTGTATCTCTAGTTTCTTCTGCAGGCTGCAGGGTATTTTTGTGTTACTGAGATAACACACTGGCCTCCCATACCTGCTCACATCTTACAAGAACTGAAACCAAAGGCTGTTTCCTGACACTGCAGCAACTGAGCCTGAAGAAAAGAAACTATCAGATGTTTCTGTGTAACAGCTGCATGTCAAAAATAGTAGACTAGCCAACAGTTTCACTGCACTGCAAGCATAGGAAGCATACTGCCTCTAAGAAACATGTTTCTCATTTATTGGAAGTGGGCAACTGAGTCCTTTTTCCATAATCACTTACGAGTGGGAACCAAAACCTTTCAATATAGAGATCTGCATTTGACATTATAGCTGTCTTGTTATTCAGCCACTGTGGCAACAGATACGGCCTGATCATAGGACATTTCTTTCCTGCCTGAATGAGAATTTGCCGTTGTATTTGTTACTGTGCCACAACAGGATTAAAGATGCATGCATAGAGACATCCTAAGGTCTGCAGAAATAAGGTTGTGCTTAACCACATCCAGCTTTGGGAGGACCTGGTTATGTCTACCACAGGCATATCAAGCTTTTGGATCTTGCCCAGAAAGGGACAAAATATGAACTGGGAATTAGGACAGAGCAGTCAGAGTCATCAGGAATTTCCCTGTCTGTGGTTTGCAGAGGGTGACTTTGCTACCATTAGTTGTTCTTCCAACCTTCCACTTCTAAGAAGACTATTTTACAGGTACTGTGACAAGCTTTTAAGACGAAGGCAACAAGCAGCGTGTAAAGCCATGTAACTACAAGGCTCTGAGCTCCTTGAAGGGATTGTGGTACCACAAGAGCCCTGAGGAAGTGTCCTACTGCAAGGCTGCTCATATAGTTATTATCTGCTGCTGTTTCCCAATACAGCAAAGTTCAGATGTCTGCACGATATGTTTGCAGCACTGTGCTGACTGCCTCATGCTTTCAGCTGCTCAAGGGAAATTTTCAGGGATGTTATCTGACTGAGTTTAGAGACACACACACACACACACACACACACAAAGAATGTCCAAGCAGCTCACTCAGTAAAATGACACTCCTCCCCTTGGGGAAGGGTGTCTGAGTTTGCCTTACCCCCTGTCCCGTCGTTCCCCCCCCGCCCCCGACTAAAGGAGGGAATTTTTCTTTAAGAAATCATTCTTATGTCACAGAATTTGGACAGTTGTGTGGCACAGTGAGTGCTTTTTTCCTCCCCCATATGGTGGGAAATTGTTCTTTAACAGCCTCCCACTTGGTCAGTACACGGGTGGTTCATTGCCAATGAAAACCCAGGTGCTGCTGAATACTTGTTAGTGATTCAAGCAGCAGTCTTCCCTCTGAGTCAAGAGAAAACCAATACCCCCAGAATGGTTTTAATAGGGGCTCTGTTGCAAATTGCTCAGACAAGGAATAAAATAGAGGTCCTGACCACGTCTAGTCATTAAAGGTCCCATAGTGCTGTTTGCATGAGTCCACAGCATCTTTCTATTGCCTTCTGCCTATATTTCTATCCTCCTTCACTCCCTAACATTGATGCAATGGTGTGCCATCTCAAACGATTTGGGACATATCTGCTTAGTAGCGGATAAATCCTTTTAAGGGTATTGTTCATCATTCACTATGTTCCTATTTCAGGCATGGTAGATTTCAGACAGTCCTTCACACATGCATGTATGTATACACACTCAACATACACAGAGATAAAGCAAGTCCTTTCTTAAATTCCATGTGCACCAGGGAGGGAAGTCAAGTGCAGGACGTCTCAGCTCTAAGCAACCTCTATAGCAGCTGGCACAGGAGCCTCTTAATTTTCTGTGACCCCAGCATGTCAGCCAGTCCCTGCCTGTTCAGCCAAGCACATTCTGAATATATTGCTGAGCTTTCACCCAATAGCCGGACCCAGAAAGGTGCCAGGGTCCATCCCTGGTCATGTCTCTCCAGGGGAGGCTGGATCATGCTAGGGAAGAGAGCACACCCAGCTGTCACCTCAACATGTGCCAGGGTCTCCCTCCCGCCACTAAGTATCTCCTGCCTTGCAGATGAGAATCCTGGCCTTTCTGGGCCATCCCCTCTAGCCAGACTTGAAACAGCTGCTCCAGCCCAGGCTGTTTAATGACATGATCCAAGCAGAGGAGGTGACATCCACGGATGTGGACTCAGGACCCTCAGGTTATGGCCCCGTGGGGTCGCAGCGGCACCAGCTACTGACCGAACACATCAACCTGCTCCACTGTGCTGTGCAGGTAAATACTGAGGCAGAGGCAACACCTCCTGCTCTCTGTACAGCAGTGAGACTTGTTTCCTCTGTCACACTGTGCAAGTTTCCCCTGCCTTAGAGATACGGCTTTCTGAAGGAAGTCTTCAGCTCCCACCCTTGGTGTGGCTTCCTGCAGGGAGGGAGGGAAGGATTCAGCCATAGACTGTGGAGAGAACCCATGTTGTTTAAGCCAGGAGGCATACACATATGATAGTAAAGAGTAGTGTCTTGTTATGCTCAGTAAAAGAATAGAAGCTGAAGTAGGTCTTCTGAGATCACCCGAGAGGGACACAAATTACAACAGAGGCTGACCTAGGGTAAACCTCATCCCATTTCCCCACTTATAGCGCCTCTTGACCCTGTTCTGGCATATCAATGTGGTGGCATTTACTCTTAGCCCTCACCCTAATCTTGGCCTAGATATGGAAACTGAACTCAAATGTAAAAGGGGCTTTTTTTATTTCCTTTCCACAAAAAAAAAGAAATGTTGCCTTTATATAGATATTCTCTGCATCTGGCTACCTCACCGCAAGTTACAGGAAACTGGTTGGCTGCCACTTAACACAGCTGTTAACACTTTGGACTAGCAGTAGCCATTGTGCTGATACTGGTTTAAATGAAAAGGGTGAGGTATGCAATGGTTAGAATAACAACTGTCTCATGTTCCACAAAGAACATAGGCGGCGTTGGGACACAAGCTCCGCGTGCCTTACCCCACTGCTGCAAACATTGCTGGGGATGTATAATTCTGCTTCACAGCCCTTCTGAGCATCAAAGAGATTCCAACACATTAATAAAATGTGTCATAACAACCTGATGATACAGGATTGCTATATAAACACGACTAATAACTATGCCGGTGTCCAGGGACCAAACAAAATCAAGACTGCTCTCTATACAAGGTGGCAGAATCACTCCTAGAGAGTTTCGAATGTAAACAGAAAAGATGGATAGAGGTTAGGCGGGAAGGCAGTTACAGTCTTGATTTACTAGCTGAGGAAAAAAAAAAGGAAGGAGGGATGTTAAACCCACTTTTGATATGGATTCAGATCTCTGTAGAGTTCTTAGAAGCAAGTAATGACAGAAATTGTTCTTGTGGGAAAGTTCAGATTCTCAGAAGGAGACTAATCACAGCAGGATCCATATATCCTTGGGTATGATTGTCAACAGATTTCTTTATAAGTGATTGTTGACTTGATTTTGTCAATACTGATGACATTTTGGAAGATCTCATTGTAGAAAATTACCTTCAGTCAAATGACTAGGAATTAATTCAGTTCTCTTAATAAGATTCTTGATTTAAAAAAGGAAGTTTGATAAAGTTAGGGAACTAGTGATTGAAGCTGTCTGCGCTGAACAGCTCATACTCCAACATGCAAAGTCTGAAATTTGCTTAAGTCACAGATGCAAGCAAAAGGGACAGGGGGACGGTGCAGCAAGGGGCAATACTCCTTCTAGTGCAGATAACTGGCTAAAATAAAGAAAATCAGGAATAATTAGACCCTACATGGAATGAAAAATGGGACCCTTCAGCAAGGAAAGGTTCACCTTGGTGGTCAGAAGTATATGAATAGAATGAAAAGTTCCAAAAATCAAGCTGGTTTAGAACTTGGAAAGGAAATAAAAATAGTAACTTAACGTTCTTGTTATATAAATAAAAAGAGAACAAAGAAAGAAGAAGTGGGGACACTATTTGGTGAAGGCAACTTAGAGATTATAACTACAGTAAGCAGTCTGCCTCAAAAATCAGTGAATGCTTTCCCTCATATTTCAGTGAGGATGCAAAATGCGGTGGCAAAAGCAGGACGACTAATGGGAGTGGAAGGAAGGTGAATTGGAAATGAACACACCCTAGGTGGAAGCAGAGCTCAGGGAGGTCACTGCCTTCAAACCAGGCTAACTGGACACTCTCCATCTTCACCTCTGAAAGGATTTGCATGTGAAATTGCAGGTCCACAGGACAGACCTTTAATGACTTTTTTGTACTTGGCTGGGGCCCTGGGATTGGGGAACAGCAAATGTAGTTCCTGTATTTGACAAAGGCCAAAAAGCAGTCCAGGTGGCCACAGGTCTGTTAATTTGATCTCAGCATCTGAGCTGAAGCTTTATGTGTTATCAGTGAGTTAAAGATAGAATTAAATGAAAAAGTCAATAAGAATTTACCAAAGTTACAACCCTTCAGGCTCATATCTTTCTCCCATGACAATGACTGATTTTCCAGACTAAAGAAATGCAGTAAATCTCATATATCTGGACTTTGGGAAGGCACCTGATAGTGTGTCTTATGGGGAATTTAGTTAAAATAATTGAAATGGGGAGGAGTGTAACACTGTCAAGTCATGTAGGAATCAGACATAATTGGACAGACTGCAGCCAGACTGGGAAGTACTGGGTTAGAGGTGGGATACTAATGTGAATTCCTCTGGGACCTGTGGGGCCTGATCTGATTGAGGATCAAGGCAGTCCACACATGCTTTTGCCATCCACATTAACTGGAATATGCCACAGCCTGCTCTGCCTGCCCGTCTCGGCACTGGCATGGCGTGCAATGGTGGGATGCTTTGGGCAAGTGTCAGGCAAGTTCAGGTGTCCCATGGAGAAGGAGTCCCAGTGGGAACCATGGGGACAGGAGTGCTGGATGCCAAGGGACAGCTGGAAGCAGAAATGACATGAGACTAGTGCTGCTCTCTTCTCCCCAGCATTTCTAAAGCAGGAGAACAAGGGCAATTTAGTGGAATCTCACATTTCTTGAACCCGTGGAGGGGAAAAGGTGCAGCCTTCTGCAAGAGGAAGAAAACCTTTGTGGGGAAGCTTAGACCAAGTACCGTTTTGTTACTACTACACATGGCAAGGGAGACTGTACCAATGCAGACAGGATTTTATACCTGGAAATGCAATAACCCAAACTTCTACATGTTCATCACTAAATGGTTTGATGCTATTAAATTACCTGTTTGTATCCTTTGCTTTTAGCTCTTCAACGTGTTGTACTGCGTATTGATCCTGCAAACACCTCCTGCCAGTGCGCAGCTGATCAAGCTCAAAGCTGAGCTGTGACACTGAATTTGTTTGTTACCATAGCCAAAATGCTGATGTTCAGTTTATTTCCCCCTGATCATCACCCATATATCTCATGTGATTCCCTAGCCAGGTAACTGCACACTGGAAGCATGTTTTTGGTTAGCTGAGGCTGGCTGAAGCTGGTAATTTGTAAAGGGAGCATACAAACAAGTAAGTAATAGGGAGACAATAATAATCCAGCTTCAGGGGAGAAGAGGGCTGAGAAGGAGGTAGGGTGAAAGGCATTGGAGCAAAGAGTTGTGGAAAAGCTGCTGAAGGAAATCTCATGTTTGAATGCTGCATGCTACCACTACACTGCAACCTTACTAAAGGTTGGATGGAGTGGAAAATAGCAGCATGCCGGGTAGGGTGCCTGCTCCAGGGTTCAGTGCAGACAAAAATATGAGCCCAAGTTCATGACGACCTGCAGTGCGGCCATGCCTTAAAAAGGCTTGGCCACCCAGAGATTAGTCAGAGTGGGGCTCATTTGGTTTCTTCCAAATAGAAAAGTCTTCAAGCTGTGGCTCCACTGTGGCCACAAATACACATCTGCATGTGCTGGGGAGGAGACAAAGGGGAATGGCCATGGGGTCCCTCAGGGAGAAATGTGTCAGAAGTGAGCAAAACAAATGAGAGAAAAGGGATGTGACTGCTCTCCGAGAATACCTGAAGAGGTAAATACCACAGAGGAAAATAATGTAATTTTAGCAAAGAATAATATTGATATAAGGCAAAATGGAAATATATTGGCCACAGGTAGATTTAGCTTGGAAACCATGGAAGATTTCCAGCCCTCAGAGGGTAATCAGGTGTTGAAAGGTTTTATGTGAAGGGACTGGAAAGGGGACTCTCTGCTTCGGGAGCACTGCTCCAGCACCATGCCTCTGTTATTTTCCAGAGTGGTCCCTGAATCTTTGAACAACCTTCTGGATTTAATCTCAGGCTTCCAAACAACAGGACAAAGTGGAGCAAAGGATTATTTGAATATTAGGGGAGGGAATCTGGGACATTTCCATATACTGATGCACTGCACCAGCTTTACACTGATTTGAATCGCTAGACCAGGCATCCAAGTGTGCAAAGTGCCAGAAACACTTGCTAGTTTTATTCAGCAGATGATAGCTTTTCTGGGCTCTGTTCTGCACTCAGGTAGACTGAGAGCAATTCCCATCGCTGGTGCGATCAGTACTGCACTGCCTCTGAGGAGGTGAGCAGAGGCAGTGGTGGAGAACCCCATGGTATTTAAACAATAGCTGCCTTGTACCTTCAGTCACGAAGCATTACCTTGAAATATTTCGGGAACCCTAACTACATATAGAAATTCTGCCTCCTTAGTCCAATCTTAACTCAATAGACAGGGAAATTAGCATGAAAGCCTAATAATCGTGTCTAGGATCAAGAGAGACAGACAGGTATTGTTTTATATTCACATTCTAGCAGCATTAGTAAGCAAGCACAAGGGAAAAACAGTCCTCTGTTGCAATGCATAAGGATTTTGGCAGGAGGAATAAATACTGAAAGCTCTGCTTGTAATTAACTAAGCTATATCTGCAGCTTGTAGTATTGTCCAGAAGAATTCCCATTGCTCCAATTGAAGGTGCTTCAAAGTCCATTGCAAAGAACACATCATTGAAAAGTTTTGCTAGTAAGGTCTTTAATTATGGCTTTGTTACACATTTAATTTATAGATGAAAGAACAGCTATTGTAAGTTTGGCTGTTAAAAGCATATACGTTGCAAGTTGTTAAATAGGCTTCTTGCTTTTTGTTAATTTCCAAATATATCAAGAATGTAATTTAATATAATGTATGTGGAGCTTTTTTTTTCCTTTCTTTTTTTAAAGTTAGATTTAATTGGATGGGTACTGCAGTGAAGTAGAAATACTGGCATGCATTTAAAATTAAATATTTCAGGGCAAGATTTTAGATTTAAATTCTGAGACATCTGAAAGAGGCACAATCAACTTAAACACAATGAGTGTGCTTAGCTCTTTGGACTTGTTTCAGTTAGCAGCAGCCCCTGCTATCACTGCAACTAAAAGAGAACCGCAGATTTTTTTTTCCAGTTGGAATGTGCTCTAATGTCGTACCTAATCACTTTTACTGCTTCCCCGATAAAGCCGAAGGGAGACTCATCATAAGGCTGGAGTCTCGCAGACAGGCCATTCGTTCAACGCAGAGTCCCCATGATACAAATGCCTCCCACCAAAAATATCCATATGAAACAGAGAAGTTAAAAACAGTTCCTGAGCAATAAACAGGATAAATTTGTGAATTTCCTCCCTGGTCTTTCTTTAGGGAATGCTGCCCTCTTGTAAAGCAATTCTATTAAAAAAATCAGCCTCTGTGAGGATGTGGATCACAAAGCATTTAGTAGATCCCACTATATAATCCTGTTGGCATAATATGGTTAAATGTCCAGCATATGCAGAAATGCTCTGTTGACTCTAGGCCCACACCCCCTTTGCCAGTACCTGCTTCCCTTGCAAACCTACATTTTGGCTAACCCTCATTTTAGAGATAGTGAGAAAAGACCCGTAAGCAATGCTGTGGCTTTGGATTTTCTCCTTGGGCTGCATAAGAACACAGCTGTGTGATCAGAAATCTATGCCTCTGTTATTTTTTCCCTTTGGCTGCACGTGTTGGCGCCTAAAAGTCCCAGCAGACCCTGTGATGTGCCAGGCACTGCTCAGGTGAATGAGGGTACAACCCCAGTGCAAGCCAACTCATCCCAAAAGGGAGCCCTGAGCAGGTCTTGGTGCATCTCACTGGGAAATGGTTTTAACACCAGCATGCACTTCTAAACCTTTGATGAAGTAATGCCATCAAATCCTTCTGACTATGAGATATACCATCTGAAGGAGAGCAAGCCTGCCAGCAGCAAGCCCAAAGGGGGCCCGGATGATGTCTTAAGCATGGAGAACACCGAGTGCCCAGAGGGGATGTACTAGTCGCAGGTTTGGTCATTAACTCAAGTGCTCACACAGAATTAAGAATGATGTTCATCAGGCAAGAAAGGAAAAAACACATAATAAGTTACCTGCTTCGTTAATCAAAGCCAGAGCAGATTAAAGATTGCTATTTCCAAAGAATACGTGTGAACAAACTGCACCAAACATTATTCATAAACAGCTGGCAAATGCATGTCTATTAATTCAGAACCTGCTGCAGACTTTTTCTGAGCAGAAAATGAAGCCACATTCACAAAATAAATTATTCACTGCAAATGATTCACCATCCTTATAAACTACCTAATCCTTGATGTCTTTTTCCAAACAGAATGGATGAATTTCTCTGGATTGTTTTCAGTGTCTGTCCCAGAAACTTAATTCTTTTCCAGCTTTTTATCCCTCATTTGGTTTCTATTACATTTTTCTTGCCTGTTATCTAATCCTAATGAGAACTGTTTCCTTCCTGACTTATTCCCTTCCAGCGAAGTCCTTGTTAATTGTTGTCTTCTGTTTGCTAAAGTGACTTTCTGGGTCCTGGGTATTACATACTCTTTGCTGGTTCACCTCAACCCTCTTCATTTGCATTGTCAGTCCTCAGGGTCTCAGCAGAAACTCTCTATGCTACCGAGCAGTATGCTTTCAGACACTTGTCACTATGCACTTGCACACCCATCTATATCTTGTAGCTTGTTTTCCCCGGTCTCAAATGCCTCAAAACCACCCTTTTACCATTTACCATTCACTTAGTGTGTAAGCAACTGTCCTTTGGGACATATTTACTGTTACTGAACTGCTGTCAGTGGCTGCTGTCATTCATGAAGTGTTGGATGATGGATCAGAGCATTACTGTTACTGTGCCCACAAGTGAGCTATCCCTGGCTTCACAGCATCCGCAAGGATGAGCATGGAGCCAAGCACATGCCTTCGCCATGTCTGAGCTTGCTGATGTGGCCCTGCAGGGGAGAGGAGAAAGGACTGCGTGGGGAGGGGGAATGGAGGTGGTAGGACCTGGAGGTGGGTTGTGCCACCACTCTGCACCTCCAGTGCTGGCAAGACATGGGCTGGGGGAAGGTGAGGAGCATCCTGCAAAAGAAATGCTACCCCTCAAAAGAAATGCCATTAACTGCCCTGCCCTCCGAGCTCAGGAGATGCAAGGGAAAATGTGGGTCCCGCAGCCCCAGATCCTCCTGTCTGTTCCTCCTGCAGTGCAAAGCCATGCACACTCCCACACCCATCAAGGTGGCCGATGGCTTAGTCCCACCTTTCTTTTGCAGGGGATGATCTTCTTGTCTTCATCTTCCTGAGGACTTTCCCCTGCAGTTGTAAGGTTGGGTCTCGAGAGCCTCATTCTGTAGGCTCCAGAATCCAGAGTAAAGTCCAGAGCTATTCGGAGGCTCTTTCTCCCTTTCCCAGTTTGGCTTAGGAAGTTCACCTTTTCCAACACTTTTTACTGATGGACAGTCTGAGGCAGTGAGATACCTTGAATGTCACTGGTAAGTGACATCAGGTGCCACTTACTTGTCAAGCTAATAGCAAAGCTGTCGTGATAAAGGCATTTACAATGATGCAGAAGCACCACATTAAAATCTGTGCATGCTCCAAAATGCTTTGAGTTATAAGTGGTAATGTTTTTTTAACTGCATCCTTTCACAGCAGACTGGATTTTTCAGTCTTACCTGTTAGTTTTTTACTCCTCAGCAAAATGAGTGTAGAGCGCTTCCAGATCCGAGTGGCTCAGGTTTGTGTTCACTTTTCACAAGAGTAAATGACAGAGCACTGAGTAGAACCACCAGAGGCAAAATTTTCAAAATGGGCAAGATGTAGTGAGCAGGAAAAGACCACAGCTCAACTTGTGAGGCAGCAGCAGTATATATATAAAAAATATACACAAGACCTGGTACAACTGCTGGTTTGTAGTTAAAATCTTCTATGCTCAGAGCTATGGAAACATGCACAGCAGCTAAGCCAAGCTTAACTGTCAGGCCAAGGAGTGACAATCCTTCTTATTTCCCATGGCCACCCTTTCTACAGCCATTTGTTTCTTAGTGTCTGCCAAGACAGGAAGCTAGTGCTTGTGGTGATATCTTAAAAAGTCCCTTTTACCTATTTTGATTTTTTTTTAAGGAAAAGTCTTCTTATGTTCAGTTCATAAACTGGGTGAGAAAGACTTGACAGACTGAAATGTTGAAGTTGCATTGACTTCCTCTCAAATTATCAATTATCTACAGTCCTGGAACAGAAACATTCTGTTGTTCTGGTAATAGGCTTCATACAAATGTGAAACACAAAATTGCAAGCAGTAGAAGTGAGTGACGGTTAGCTTAACCACATCTTCTCTAAATTGGTGACACAAGCCAGGGTCCTAAAAATAAACATTGTAATTGTGGTTTTGGTTTCAGAGCCATAGCACAGTCAATAACTTTGGTGCATGTAAAAGAGAAAAAAAAATAAAAATCTCTTCTTCCAAAAAGTGAGAACCCCCCCTCAAAATGTCATGGTTTAAGATATTCCAGCCTAGATAGATACAGTCACAATATTGGCTGTTGCCATTGAAACACTCATTGAAAGTTACTGAAAGCCAAGGTGGCAGGCACAGCTTGCAGTTGAAGATCAGAGAAAAACTGCTCCAGAAGGACTGTGAGGACCAAAGTGGTTTGCTGGTCCCTCCTCATCCAGGCACTGAACTTGAACCACCATGAGGCATGCTCTGAAGGATTTTATTCCGCTAGCGTTTGAGTGACTGGCTTGCCAATGCTCGTTCTGTGTGACATACAATTGCCAGCCCATCACTAATGAGGCTCTGAGGTTCCTCCCATGCAAGACCAGAGCAAAGGAGCCACTGGAAATAAACTCTGGTGCAGTCTGCAGACACGTGTACTACAACTTTCTGATTACATATATCTATATTGAGTTGTTGTGTATTAGTCTACATGTGTCAACAACTGGCTTATAATTGAATTGTTTTCTGCGCAGTGAATTGATATCATCCTCTGCTGAGGTACCCTGGGAAGCGATGTGGATACCAGACTCCAGTGTCGATGCTGGAGTCCCCAGCACTGCAAGCTGTTTGGAGTACGAGATACAAGCTCACCCTGTGGCAGGGAGCTTTCCATGCACACTGTTTTGTGTGCATCTCAGCTTTGTCTGTTACAGGAGAGGAAGGAGGAAGAAAGGCCTAGTTAACAACAACCAGCTCTTAATTAAATTGAACTATTCTGTTTCACTGGAGAATTTCCATGTTTTCAAATGAGGGGGACACTTACTTTCACCCTCCTTGCTTTTCTGCATCTGGAGAAGACAATGTGAGAAAACAGCAAGAAAGAACATGAACCTATTGTTCCCTCTGAACCGGATGTCTTCAATTATGGAATGTCATTACATTCTTTTCAATGTGGTCACTACATTCATTTCATTTCTGGTTTTTGCCAAGAAGGTGTCTCTTTGGAAATTTTCCAACCAGGCCAACTCTAGATGGAGTAACAAGTTTGAAGGCTGTATTTTTATCATCCAGTGTGTTATTAAACAGCAAGACAGCTCTGAAAATTGGTGCTGTTTTACCCCAGTAATGGTGTGGAGTAGGGAACCTGCAGTATTGAGGAAGACTAGGCAGCTGAGTCAAACAAAACAATGGTATGTGGTAACCTTAGCTGTCCACATACATGCTGGGCTAATATTAGGGGAAATTCTCTGCATCTGAAAGAGCTGCTGCATGTAAAAACTGTTTCTATGGCACAAATAGTTTTGACTTGATAAGCAGTTCCAGCTAAATCAAAGCCAACAGTAACCACAATATAGTTCAATTCCACCTCAGCAAGGGAAGAGTCATACACCAAAACTACATTGGTAACAGTGAACTTCAGGCAGGGGGATTTCTAAAAATGGAAGAAGCGGTTGAGAAAGACCCTAATGTCAAAAACAGGGAAATTAAAATCCTTAGACTCAGCAGGGGGACTGAGCGCATGCCCTGCACAACCCATAAGAAGAGCTACAGAAGGTATGTGGTTAAATTGGAAAGGAAGCAATGGACAAAAAATAAAACAACACACATGGGATTAAATGGCAGAGTTCAAGAGGTTATTCAAACCATGCTGGTATGCACCAGAAAATGGAAATCTGAATCTAGTGCAGCTGAAAGAAACAGTATAAACAAACACAGGTAAGTTCTAAAGATAGAAACAAGACGAATGAGACAAGGGGGTGAAGAGAGCAAGCAAACAAAGTCTTTAAAAATACGTACAACATAAAAATGTCTTTCCATGTGTTAAAATGTTGAAGCCCAAGAACAAAACAGTGGGTCTGATTGTTTCCTGGGAAGTCAATGCATCAATTCAAGGTAATGAAGACAGTAAAGGGAAGATTTTTCTACCATATTTTCTTGATTCTCTCTTCATGGGTGAATTCAGCGGTGAGATATCTGCCCTAGGGCTACTCTTTCCAGATACTGAAGAAGATGCGCTGTCAGAGTTTGTCCACAAAGGAAATGGTGGGACCAAGAGGACAGATATGTTTCCGAATGAGTGAGAGACAGTTGAAGAGGTACTTCTCTATCTCCTGTTAGGAAGTTGATATCTATCTCCAAGAGCTAATCAGCAAGCACTGAAAATCAAAACCAACTTACAATAAATCATTTCCATTCCTCCATTAAACAGAGGTAACACTTGAGTTACCATGGTCATAGGTATCATGAAACTTAACAGGTCTCATCTTGAAAAGCATTGAGCTCTTACACTGATACTAAGATAATTAATCTGAAAGAGAATGTGTATATTGGGAGGGGGGCTTTATTAACTTCACATCCATCACAGCATGCAGCAATGACTAATTGGCATGGGTGGAAAAGAAGTCCCCATATATGCAGATAATGTTATAAATAATCAGTACAGGACTTGGTGAGCTCCCTACAAATTTCTTAGTGCTGTTAGATACAGGATAGTGCTGAAGGAACACTCCTGCTGTAATGCAGCTTTGCAAAATGCCTGTGGTCTCACTCTCCTGAGAGAAAGCTTGAGATCTGCATTGAGATAATTGGTATCTAACCGATAGAGCTGCTTCTGTCTCCCCACCAAGCATGAATTTTGCTTGGGAATGCAGAACAAACAGCAAAGTATCCTGGGGTCTGACTGAGACAAATATACAGTGTTTTCTGAAAAACTATATCTGTACCTGCTGGAGGTCACGGATGACGTTTTAGAGCTGCCTGGTGCAAATTGCTCTGTTGTATACTACAGATAGATTAGCTGAATTCTCCAGTAATCTCTTTATGTGCTTAATGAAAATAAAACTTGACTAGACAAGACATGGTAAAACTTGCTGGCAAAAAGTGTTAAGAAAGAAGAGATTTTGAAATCCTCCATACCCATGTTTACCCATTGAAGACATACTGTTTACTGACCCCTAACATGTGATAAGAGCTCTGCTGATGTTCTTGTTTAATTAGCACTACATGGTGGAGCTCTTTGCAGTACATCAGTAAGCTCTCCTATCTGTCACGGGCATTACTTTACCTTTCACAGCGCTTGTGCTGCATCATCCTGCTCCTTGCTCACTGTTTCATAGGGCTGAGCAGGTCCACGTGTGGTAACTGTGGCAATGGGCCCTGAAAATACCTAGATAAAGACAGGATTCAAAATTTCATCCAAGAGAAGCCTTCGAGAGTTGGAGGCCCAAATCCCACTAACCGGAACTTCAACTCCTTGAGGCTCCTTTTAAAATTTCAGTCTAAATTTCAGCCAGCCAATACCAGCTAAACACCGTGGGGTTTCTTTCAACAATCAGGACTAAGTAATAACAGACTGCAGGGGTAAAAGAAATATGTGGCCATGGTGGTCTTCATTTTTCCAGACCCTGTGATGAGGAGTCCATGAAGTTTGCAGTTGTATGGGCTGCATGATACCCAGTTCGTTCTCTGAGGGCAACACACTGCATCAGGCCCATTATCATATGAAGAATGCAAAATGCTTTTGTAGTTTCCCTCTGGGTTTTGTCTCTGAGATTTTCTCAGTTGTTCCACTTAAAATTAGACAGCAGTTTCTGTGCTGCTGCTCTGGTTAAGGAAGTAATCTTTTTCTGTATATGCAATGAAATATCTTAAATACTTCTAGGGCGTCTCTGCAAGCCATTGAGCTGTTTCTAGCACTTTTTTTTACATTCTTCATGAAAGGGAATTCCCAGCTGAGTTACAGTTTTACCGCCTAAATTAGACCTTCAAGCAGATTCCTCATCCGCAGGCGAAGGCTTCACCTCCCACCAGCCTGACACGAACCAGTACGCTCAGAACCGGGCACTCGTTTTTCACTGAGCAGTGTTTACCTAATTAAGAGCTCCTCAGTAGTCCCCAGTTAGTTAATTGTGTCATTAGCAGCAGTTTTGACATGAGGAACAACTTGTGTCTGGAGGATCAGGCTGGCTCCTGCTCGCAAAGCCCGGCGGAGCATTTCCCCAGGGAGCCAGCAGCCGCCTGCTGCAGTTTGTACAGCGCACGTCTGAGTAATTGGTCCCCCGAGGGGCTGCCTGTTCAGCTGCCAGTGGGGATTGTTTTGCCTTATGAATAAAAAGCCGAGCTGCCATGGCTCCTCTGCTGCATGTTAACTCACGGCTCCTGCACACGGTGGCTTGTGTGAGGGATTAGATGGGGGTGAGCATTACAGCTGTCCTCTTTGCCATTCGGCAGATCATGGCAGCATGAAATTGCCAGGCCTGATCAAAGGAGCAGCAGAGCCGCTGTCCTTGTTGCTCCGCCACCTCGTAGCGCAGTAGACAACATGCAGGCACCAAAGGGTTGACCTGCCACAAGGTAACAAGGGTTGGTTTGGCTAGACTAGAGCACAAGTAGTCTGGGATCCCCATGCCGATGATCCCCAGGCTGCTGCTGCTGCTGCTGCTGCTGTTCCGTGTCCTGAGTTAGTGGGGAAGATAGTTGCTCTGTTTGGGTGGTCTCTCCTGGGTATCTGGCTGGCACAAAGGATCCTCTCCTTGGAGGCACAACATCACCCACTCTCCCATCACTTTCCACTTACACACACACACTTCATTCAAGCAGCCATATGTACATGTACCCCTGTGCTTACAGACACAAGACGCCTAGGAGACTGAAGGAGGGAGAAAATGGTGCAAGCACACTTCATAGAACAAAGATTAAGAACAGCTTCACCCTAAAATTAACAGTGAAAAAGGTTCAAAATCATATGCATAGACTAAGAAAAAAAGAGAGCACAGCAGATTTTTGGAACCCAATGTTCTTATTTCGTCTACCTTCTTTCCCCTGCCAGGATCGCTACCTTTGCCAAAATAGAGATGTTCCACTTCTGCCGCATATTATATCCCATTTAACATAACAGAAAGTTTCAGTCTGGAGCAGAAACCCTTCCCCCTAGAGAGCAGGGCCCAAACCTCTGCCCCATCCCTGGTCTGCAGCGCTCTGCCTCCCTCTCTGAGCCACTGAAGCTTGAATCTGTACTTTTTGTGGTTTGAGATTTGGCTCAAAAGAAAAGATAAGAGCATTACATCTTACCTCAGGGAGGCATATAAGAGTTGAGGAAGATACAGATGTGAGTATTTTCAAATTAGGGCTGGCATGGATACAAGGTCTTCAAAACCTCACTGGGGTAGAAGTGCTTGCCGAGCAATGTGGAGGAAGAGATCTTGCCTGGAGTCTGGGCAAGTGTAGCGCTAGCCCTTTCTAAAAGCATAAGACCTGCAACATCTAGTCATACAAAAGGCAAATCAGTTAGTTACTGTGCATATAGTGGCATGATTTATAGGCATGTTAAACCACAATGTGTTTTAATGATTATTTGGGAACATGAGGGAAGGGAAAAATGAAGGAAGGGGTTTGGTTTCTGTAAATCAATATATCTATTAGAAGATAAATACAAGTTCAAAAGGGAGTGTTCATTTAGCATCATGAATACACCAATAGGCTGATAATACCCCCCATCATGCAAGTTGTGGTGTAACAATGTCTTCATGACATTATATAGAAAATAATATTTTTTATGACTACTAAATTCTAAAAAAAAATCAAACCATTATTTTTGCTTCTAAAATATTCTGTATATTAATATAAAAATTCTTCTCATCTCTTGATACATAAGCCAGAAGTCAGAAGAAAGTTAGCAAATATTTTCCATAAAGCAAAGGCTGCACATAGACTAATGTAAGGATTAATAACATTTTCCTTCAAAGTGGTAAAAGCAAGTGGAATTGTTGGCTTTCTGAGTTCAAAGTGGTTCTAAACAAAACAGACATTTGACAAAGCAGGCAAAGCTGTCCAGTTTGAAGATGTAGCAGGATTTCTATGGTTGGAAATCTGGGAAAACCTTCAGAGCAGCTCTACTATTAAGTAATTTACAACAAAAGAGAAATGAGTGGAAAGACCCATAAGGTTCAGTTAAGCCCAGGATTTAAACTAATTTCATGAAAGTCTTGCATAGTTTCCACAGAAGGCAGTCTAGCAGGAACAAAGTATTTTTTTGTATAAATTGATGAGAAGTTGTACATATTTAAGAAAGCAAGTAGTTTTTACTCTGATAGTGTTGGCATGTATAGGAAACTGCACAAATTTAAATATGGCCAAAATATTCACAACACAGTTTGTTTTAATTATCGTTCTTAGTTTAATGTTAACTTCCTATTTTCCACAAATATAAACAGAGATCTGAAAACCTTGAAAACAAGAGAGGAAACAGAATGCTGAAACTAGAGGGGACAAATCAGGCAGGGACAAATTGATGTTCAGTCTTTGAATATTAGCAAAAAAAATGTAAAAATGCCTCTCAGAGTGACTGCATATCGTTAAATATTTGAGGGCCTACAGCAATGGCTAAGCAATGTTTCCCAACTCAAACATAATGGATTGCTGCTTCTCCCAGTATGAGGAAAAATGTTCCCTTGGGAAGGTAAACTTGAGTCCTCTGGGCAGGCTATGCTGAAAAACCTTGTTCTGTTGAAACAGTGTGTTTGGTAATCTTAAAATCCCAAGGAACAGTTTAATATAAATGTGGGAGCCATGGGGAGTGAGGTCAGCACCAAATGTGTAAGGAAGACTTCCCATTGACTCAAAGGGGCTTTGCTTCGGGCAGAGATGTGCAGCAGAGAGGCCGATCTAGGCAATGACTCTGTAACAGAGAAAAGCCTCCTTGCACAATACTGGAGCCTGGGAAAAGAACAACCACTGGCATTTTACTGCCCTTGTTTTCAAGTTTCTTTTTCACAGGGGGGAAACCAGCACTGGCTATTTGCTTCTCGGGCAGTGGTGAGTAAAGCTTTTCATGTCCACCAGGCCTGCCTCTGTGCCAGCATTGCCAGAGCAGGGCAGCTGAGCACAGGGGATCTCAGCAAATGGAAGAGAGGTCTGCTGAATAACTTCCTGGCTTCTTCCCTGCAAACTGAAGACAGGACCCAAATCCAGAGCTCTCCATGCCTAATCTCCTTTCTGCTGGCCAGGCTTTACAAGAAAGTCCCTATATTAGAAAGAGACCAAGTGCTTTTGAGGTGGAAGGAGGAGGGAGACAGCAGCTGGAGGATGGAAGGAAGAGAGGGGAGAGAAATAGTACAAATAAAAAAGAAACCAGGGACCAACAATACCCACTTGGCCATGGAGGGCCCATGCTCTAGCTCCTGGTCTGACTTGGGATTAATCAGGCTATCACCCTGCACCTCCCACAACCCAAAGGAGGGGGTGCACCACCTGCCTGAGAAGTCAGTCCTGTGCAACACCCTGTGCAACACCCTGTGCAACACCCTTGCATTCCCTGGCTCTTGGAGGTCTTCTCCCAGGTAAAGCTTGATCAAAGTCGGCACATTCCTGCCACAAGATGATGTTTCTACAAACAGGTAGCCCCATCCCTCAAAGTCCAAGAGCTTCCAGCCAGCAGGATATTCCCATTTGCTCCCCAACTAGGAACCTGCTGTGCTGGAACACATTCACTGAATGCAATGAGAGCTGCCTTGCACAGGCAGGCATCCTTGTGTCCCTTGTGGTTTGCTGGGGTCCTGTTTCTTGCTGTCAGTGGAGAGAAAAGGCCATATTACTGTGTGCTGGAGATGAAAGCTGGTAGCACAAGGAGGGAAACTCTAGGCCCAAGGCTCTCCTTCATACATCAGAGATGCCCACCTCACTTCTGGCTGACCTGTCCCAGCACCTGGGAAGTCATTTCAGACATTCCCTTCACCACAGCTCTTGTGAGGTTTTTACACAGCTGTGCTGCAAATGTCTGTTTATTTACTGCCAGCACAGTGGCTTTTGGACTTTACACAAAAATCAAACTGTTCTTATAGCAGTAATGGGTCCCTTCAACGATGTAAGCTGATGTGTGACATCCAAAGTGTTTTCCAGCTCAGCCTAAGTACTAGAGAAGGCTGCCTAAGATCCACACACATGTCTTTTCTTCCATCGGACATTGGTATGTAAGAGGGAAAAAGGAAAATCTCAGTTACAATCTGTGCTTTAGACATCTCTTACATCTTCACCTAAGAGCTCCGTTAGGCATTAAAGACATCTTCACCTCTTCTTGCCAGTCTAGGATTTTATCATCATATTTTCTTATTTTTAGAACTATTTCACTCTTTCTTTTCTGACACATGGATAGCTCCCAGAGAAAACTAAAGGAAGCTGACTAATTATTCCTGGGAAACAATGAAAGTGATTACAGAGAACATAACGTTTTTCCTCTCATTTCTTTCATTTGTAATTGCCTTATGTCATTACTAGCAAAACCAGCAATGTATAAAAATTACTCATGCCTCTTCTTTAATGAATGGGAATCCTCACTAATAACCAATTAAAAAAATCCCAAATAATGAGGGAGGCACAACAAGAGATTTTTCTCATTTGGCACCTGGTCCCCAGCCAGCATGAATCAGCAGAGCTGGCCTGATACAGATGGAGCCCAAATTTCCCCAAGCAGCAGGAGCATCTGCATGGCACCAACCAGCAGCACAGGGTGCTGGTGTCATGGCAGCGGAGCGGTGCAGGGCTATAGCAGGGAAGACACATGGTCAGGCTCTACATACCTTCTGGGTGGCAAGAAAAGGCAGCTGGTGTCCCAAAATCTGCCATGGGGAGCAGGGCGGTTTGTGTGTTTTGTGTTTCTCTTCAGCAGGGGAAAGACTTTCTCTTTCCCCTGGGACCAGGGCTGCTGCATCACTTCAGGCAGCACCAGGCAGTAACTGTGAGGAAGCAGCAGTTGTAAAACTGTGGCTGTTCTGGCCAGCCTGGGTGGGGAGGAGGAGAAGAAACCACCTTTTCAGGAACCAGGCAGGCTCTGAATTGATCACATGAGTCACCTCACCTCCACTGAACTTCACTTACTGTCATGGGTCATCAGCTTCCTGTGGCTGACGGATAATTTTACACCTTAAGTCAGAGCTCAAAACTTTCAAGGCCAACTTGTGTTGACTTGAACATCTCAAGATCCCAGTGCCTCTGCTATTATTTCAAGCAGTCAGCAGCTGTTCCCACTTGCACTTCTCATCAATGGAAAAAAAAACCCCACCTCTTACAAATCCCACTGCAAACTGAAACCACGCAGCCATGGGTGCCAGCGAGCATGCCTTTCAGTGCAGACACATACTAACCCACCTGGCACCCCTGCCTGCCCAACCTGTTTTCCTCCAAGCTGCTGCCACGCAGGGAGCATCACTGGTGTTTTTGTCAATGTGTACATTTGGGCTGCAGACAGGTTTTCCTTGCCTATCTGCCCCCGCTTTTTCTGCAAGGACTGCTGGCTAGCCTGCTGCCACCCCAGCGTGCTGAGAGCCACTGTGCAAGGGATAGTTAAACCTGCCTTGGCCTGGGCGGGGTAGGAGAGAAAGGCAGGTCAGGAAGCAGCTTCACAGAGATTAGCTGTTGGAGCTGGGAGTCTCTGCAGGGCAGGTTGATTTTCAGGGCTGAGGCACTGCTGCTGCATTGCTACTATCAGTGAGCGAAGAGGCAAAAATAAAGCACCTGAGGCCAGCCCCAGGTTTCCTACAGAGCCTTACTAAAATGAGTGGCAAACACCACACTGAAAACCCACCCTGGCTACAGTTCCTAGTCATTCACCTTCTCCTTTTTCCACCTCTCTCTCAGAAACTCATATGCACTGAAGTTGCCCACACATCATGGGAAAAACGTTAGGTTTTTTAACCCAGCAAAGGAGGGTTAGGGGGAACAAGTACAAGGTGGTGGAGGAGAAGATAAATATTTCACTCTGAGTCTGTTTTTCCCTTCTTTTTCTTTTTACTAAAATACTACAATTTAGCACTGAATGCTCAACATAGCAGCATTACTCTTGCCCCTTCATTATTTTACAGTCATTGCCTATGTTAGTAATGACCACTACATCCAAACAGACCCAAAATGAAGTAAAAAGAAAAAAGAGAGAAAGTAAGAAAAACAGTGAGGGTACAGAGTTTTATCATGGTCAGACCTCAACACTGATGTAGAGAAAGTGCAAACCTTTCTTTTTTAATATGTAGGAATGAAGCCAAGCTTTCCTGTGAGGGCTTGGTCATGCGCTGTGAGCTGGACCAGCGTCTGGGAACATTTCAGAGGAGTGTTGCCAAAGTGGGAAATGGGAGGTGGGCACGGGAGAGCATTCAGCCTGGTTCTAAAAGACACTGAAAACAGGAGAAGGGAGGCAAAAATTCCCCTCCTGCTGGACACCTGCTTATGGAGAAGGTGATTTTTTTTTTCCTGTGCTCTGGCACCAAGTCTGGGGCTGTGTACAACAGGAGGCAAGTGGATAATTCCACCAGCAGAATTCATCAAATTTTCCTTCTCAGTGAAGGACAGCCTAAAACCAGAAAGATTGATGGTATAAGTAAGGCAATGGTTTCTTCCTAACTGATGATAAGACATTTGGGAAATAAGTGTGAGACACTGCCTTCAAAATCTCCATCTGGACGAACCCAAGAATACTTCATCGCCAAATTGGCAACAAATACAGGACAATGCCTTTGACAGTAGCTGAAGAGCATGGACAGAAGCACATGTAGAATGGCAATGAATGGCACAGAAAGCAACTCGTGCTTTTGAATGCATAATGTCTGACTTTTTGTAGGATGAAGGAACTGTGTGGAGGGAGGTAAAGGTTAAATAACTTCACTGGGATAAATCTGGGCGATAGAGTTGCCTGAAGGGAATATAAGGACCATTAGAAAAAAGTTGTTCATCCTCTTAATAAAATGAATATCAGAGAGTCATACTGGGTCAGTCTTTTCAACTGCATTCTCCTCTCAGGTCAATGGGGAATCCAGCTGAAGAACCAGGTGGTAAAACAGAGTAGTGAGTGCAGATAGTGCCTAAATGGGGAAGTAAATACAGCAGCAATCCACCGCTGTACCAGGACTTCACCCTGGAATTACCAACCAAATTGTCAGTTATCAACCCTGGAAAAGTTCCAGTCAACTACACCAACCTGTTTCTCAGCTCCCCATTTCTTGCTGCAGGTCTTCCCACAAAGCGAGAGATGCCTTGCATTTATTTATCTTACTCCACTCAAAGAAAAGGAGTGTCACTTGTCTGCCTAGCTTTAGCAGGGAAGTACTGAACTGTAATGAGAGCAGCAACTCTATGGAAAGAAATCCACTTCTTTGAAATGGAGAGGATATTGTTAAAGAATGGTTTTGATTGTATAGATAAGCCTAAAGAGCTTGCAATTAGATAAAGGAGAGTGAGTTGTCCATCAAAATAGTAACAATTAGGTTTTGTGATATTTTCAGTGACCCATGTGCCCACAAAAAAAAAAAGATATGACACTGATAAGACAAACATTTAATGATATATAAACTATAGCACAGCTTATATATATTTATATATCATATAATGATATATAACTATAGCAGAGCTGAAATATGGCTGTCAGTTTTGCCCAGGGCCACATTTGCTGTATGCCAGCCTCATGCTGAGCAATGTTGATTCTAGTCTCTTTTTTCTGAAGAGGTTCAGTTAGGAATGGCTTGAGGCTTGTGTCAACCAGTCAGAAGGTATCACACTGCTTCAAAATGGAGTAAAACATGGCAGTTTGGGGCACCGTTATTAGCAAAAGACATGTTATAGAAATACGTGTTATCCTCTGTTCAGTTAAAAGAGCATAAGTTATGTGTGGGATCCTCAGTGGAAAAAGGGGCCCATTTACTATTCCTTCCCCAGCACCAGTAACTGGTTGTTCAACAGACTCCTAACCGAGCTGACTCAGAGGGACAGTGGCTCAGTGGATAAAACCATTGATAATATGCATGGCCTCAGGCAGGACACTCGCCTTGTAGGGATCTCACTTTTCTCCTGCTCTTTATCATACATATCCAGGCTGTGAACTCGCTGGGCAGCTACTACGCACACACATAGCATAACCAGGTCTGAGCTCCACTGCCTGCATATACATTCGCTCTTTGTTCAGGGCAACAGTGTCTTTTTAAGCAAATTTCTCAATCACCCCAACATATTGCACATTGTTTTGGTTCACACGGCTGTTCTAACACATGCAAACTGGACTCCTTTGAGAGGAAACTAACCTGGAAGCTGTGCCTCAGGTGTGCACCAAATGTGCCCTAATTCCTGATGGGTCATAAGAGGTTGAACCTAGTACGAGTCCTGCAGACAGCTTTGACCCACATGCGCAATGGGGGTGCTTGGTCCTGAGAACCAGACCCAGTTTAGTTCAAAGTAAACCCCCCAAACTGCGCATTGTGCATATGTGACTCAGCACCAAATGCTCTATCTACTGATACACTCCTACTGTACCAAATTACTTGCTAGTACAAACAGAGCAACAGATGCCTCCAGACACTGCTGTGTCTTGCCAACACAGCAAAAGCAGATCCAGTGTTAAAAGGAGAGAGACATTTTTTGCAGCGTATGAAATTTAAGTCCTTTAGTGAGTGGTCCTGTATTTTTCACCCCAAGTCCCAGCTTTTGAATGCTGAAATGGACAGTAGCAATAAGCAGCTGTATCTGTTATATTAAATTAAAAGGCCATTGCTGTGAGTACAAGTGCTTTATAGAGAAGAGGGCAATCAACTCGTTTTCATTTATGTGTATGTACCTATTCATACCCATGGTTAAATTCTTCTGTGTGAAAATAGACAAAATTCACTCTGGTTATAATTAGAGCCAGAGTCCAGTGATTGTTCTGGGATAAGAAGAACTTTTGAACTGTGTTTTACTTCAAAGATTCCCATCCTGGATGCTTGCTGACCTCCACCAAGGCCAAAGATGGCATTAGTACTCTCTTCCATTTCCTCCCAGTCCCACCTGCAAACACAAACATCCTCAGACTCGGGTTTTGGCTTCCAGAAAGTGGCGCTAGCCTTGAACATGCTACAGCAAGTGGTAGCTGTGGCAGGGAGAGGGAGCAGGGTCTCTGGGGCTGACTCTTTGCCACATGCGTCCCCCCTGCAGTCATTTGCACCTGTGCGAAAAGGGTGTCCAGTTTCAGTGGCGGGGTCTGATACTCAGCTTACAGCCACTTGCGCAGCTGTACGTGACTCAGCAAGGCCATGGCCACACTTGGAAAGATGAATTCTCCCCTTTCCTTAGGAAAATAAAGAGCAGCAAGTGCAAGTTTGCGTGCTTATGCTTATGTTGATTTGACTCCAAACTTATTTTGAGCACTTTGGCCAAGAAATCAGGCCGCAAGGTCTAAGAGGGACATTTTTTTGTTATTTTTACCATAATTCATGATCCCAGATGGGTCAGGTACTGGATAAAACACCAACTTTGAATATTTGGAGACTTTTTTCTTGTTGAAATGAGGCATGGAGAATCTTTCTTATTTATTCTGTTTCAAATGAGGAAAATTCCGACAAACAGGTTAGGAGCAGAGGCTTTCTGGGGACACAGAACTGAAAAGAAGATTTGGATCATTGTAGCTAGGCTGTGTTAAGCCCATGCCAGGCACCCAGAGCATCTTCTCTGCATCTGCTCTCCTGACAGCATCTCAGCAGCCACAAAACAGCCCACAGGAGCTGTGCAGAGAGGTGATCCCTGGGACTGTGGAGGGTTTGGTAAGCGAAAGCATGACAGTGACCTTGAGAATGAGTTGTGTCCCACACTATAGAGACAGGATCTTGGAGACTCAGCTGGCCTCGCTGATCTGACTGTAGGACATTCCTGATGAAGTGAGGTGGCAGCTTTCTTTGAGGGCATGTGACCAGGTGTTTGTTTCTAAAAGATTTCTTTGGACTGTCTTCATGCTTAAAATGGTCTCTTTTTCTTCAACTCAGGAGAACTAGAGCAAGTCACCCAAAGGAAAGACTCATCCAGGAGATAAATTAGTTTGTACACAATAACGAAGTATTCTTCTTTTCTGAAATCATCAGTCTATGAGAGTTTCATATCAGATGGTATGGAGAGCAGGTTTACTTTCACAATGAGAATACCAACCCTCTCTCTCTTTGCTTCAAGGTTGCTGCAGGCTAAAGTGAGCCCCGAGCAAAGAGGTGGTTGCTCACTATATGGCTACTGGATCACTAGTGCCAGCTCCTTTTTGTGGTAAACTCATTATTCCCTAAAACACATAGAGAGGACTTCCTCTTGAGGTAGGTGTTTTGTAAACTCTTTGCTCTGGCACTTTCTCAGTAGATAAAAGTGCCCAAAAGACTTTGAGCAATCACATCCAGCTACTTAGAATTTATGGTCACTGAAGAGAAACATATCATTGAATCATAAAATGCATTTTCCCAGAGACAGTCCTCAGGATTCACCTATATGCAAACAGAGGCAAATGCTTCTCTGGAAGAGGACTACCCTCAGTAGTAGGATTTGCTGATGGTACAAAACTGGGAGGAGTGACTGATACACCAGAAGTTTGTGCTGCCATTCAGCAAGACCTGGACAGGCTGGACAGCGGGGCCAAGGGAACCTAATGAAATTCAACAAAAGCAAGCCTAAGGTCCTGCACCTGGGGAGGAACAGCCCCATGCACCAGTACAGGTTGGGGGTTGACCTGCTGAAAAGCAGCTCCGCTGAGAAGGACCTGGGAGTGCTGGTGGACAGCAGGTTGACCATGAGCCAGCAATGTGCCCTTGTGGTCAGGAAGGCCAAGGTTTTCCTGGGGTGCATAAAAAGGATTGTGGCCAGCAGGTCGAGGGGGGGTATCCTCCTCCTCAACTCTGCCCTAGTGAGGCCACATCTGCAGTACTGTGTCCAGTTCTGGGCTCCCCAGTTCAAGAAAGACAGGGAACTGCTGGAGAGAGTCCAGCGGAGAGCTACGAAGATGGTCAGGGGACTGGAGCATCTCTCTTATGAGGAAAGGCTGAGAGACCTGGGTTGTTCAGCCTGGAGAAGAGAAGACTGAGGGGGGATCTTATCAATGCTTATAAATATCTAAAGAGTGGGTGGGTGTCAAGAGGATGGGGCCAGACTCTTTTCAGTGGTGCCCAACGACAGGACAAGGGGAAATGGGCACAAATTGGAACACAGGAAGTTCCACCTGAATATGAGGAAAAACTTTACTTTGAGGGTGACAGGGCACTGGAACTGGCTGCCCAGAGGGGTTGTGGAGTCTCCTTCTCTGGAAATATTTAAAACCCACCTGGACGCAGTCCTTTGCACCCTGCTCTAGGTGTACCTGCTCAAGCAGGGGGGTTGCACAAGATGATCTCCAGAGGTCCCTTCCAACCCCTACCATTCTGTGATTCTGTGATACCCCCATGAAAGGGGTCCTAAACTCCTGATGCCACTGAGGGTCTATCCTTGTGAGCTTAAACATGCTGTTCAGCCCCAGGAATAGTCATGTATTTATTGGCGACTGAATGGACCATGTGCATGTGTGAGAAAGAAGGGGGAAGGTGCTGAAGCACCCCATCCGTTCCTCTCATTTGCATTGGAGAGCACAATACAGATTCCCCTGTTATATGATGCATATTGAGATATATAAGTTTCTCCATCCACCTCATTCAGATCCATGCTGCCTGTGCCCCTGAGGAAGGTTTGTTTTTAATTTGGATCTCCCACCATGATGACCTTTTCTTCAAAGCATCTGAAGACATATTTTTGTTCTATCCCATTTCCAGTTCTCATTAATAGTTCTTAACTTACAAAGCATCTTTCATCCTTTTAAAACACTTTTGGCAGCAGGTCACAGAAACTGAGGCAAAGGACTAGGAAAGAGGGAAAACATACATTATTGATTTGTTATATGAAACATGGTTGGTTTAGAATAGGTAAAGACAGTTAGCTTGAATTGTTCAGTACACTCTTCATAAAACACGTAAGTATCTCTCAGGTTATCCTGAAGTTGTAGTTGCTCAAACTTTGATGTAAAGTTTCAAATTTGATGGATGGGATTATCTGATAAAAATTATTTCTCAGCTTTTTCCTGCAGGATATTTAGGGATCCTGTCTTCTGCCTTGATACAGAGGAGAACAATTCATGCAATGAAAGAAAATAAAAAGAAAAATCCAAAACAATAGCTGGCATTTCTGGTATCAGAAGAACAGGGTGAGTAATGTTTTCTTTTAACTTAAGAAACTGATCTTCTTTGGTTAAGAAAGGTTATGAGAGGCCCAAGCCTCTTTAAAAAGAGTTCCAGAAATCCATTACAAACAATGACGATCTGTAAGAAGATACAGTGAGTTTATATAGGTGGAAACTGTGTCCTTTTATTGCTAGAGCTAGCCTTATATTCCAACTTGCAATATCATCATGTTCTAATATAAACCACATGAGATCTGCAGCTGGATGTTTTAGGTCAGTACTTTGAAGACTATGAAAAGCTTCCCATTAGTATTTAAAATATTTACACTGACTGTCACTGAGCACAACAGACCTTGTGTTCCCGAGGAACATCAGTCTGCATAGAGCTGTGTAGCCAGAAAATGCAGCACAAATCCAGTGTGGGGAGAGGCTGGAGCAGTCTGCCCTGAAGATGGGAGCAGACCTGTGTGCTGCTGAGCTGCGTTTGGCCAAGGATGCAGCAAAAGCAAAGGTGTACACCTTCGCTGTACAAAAATTCACAGTCCTAAACCTGAAACATGAGTGGGGCCCATTCATGGACCATTCACATTGGAGTCTCCAACAGGGACTAGAAAAAACAGGATGGAATTATCTGAGACCAGGTCTCTGCATTTGGGGCCTTATTTCTGACCAGCTGGCTACCTGGAGCACATGTATTCGCTAATGGGCTGAATGTTTGCCTTTCAGAGCAAACCCCGAGGCAAGGCACACATTGCTCACACTGCAGTGCCGCAAGCGTGCAGCCCAACACTGCAGGGTTTGCTCCCTTCCATCAGCATCCCAGAAGACGAAACTTATCTGCTACAGATTTGCTGAGAAAAAAATAGCTCCATAGCACATGTGGTGGTGAGGCACTGCTCTAAACGGATGTTTTCAAACCTCGAAAACGAATGTTCCTGAAATTGTTTTCCACTGTTCAGCCTGTTCTCTGTAGATCCTTGTGTTGAATATTGGTCATATCATCTGATTACTGTGGTTAAATATTCTGTATTTTGTGGTTATAACTGGGGTAGGCTCAGTAGCTATGTACTGTGGATTCTGTGGTTAAACTACATTATCTTTCTTGCTATCTTCATTGGTAGTAATTTTTGCTTGCTCCTTTCCTGCCACCCACCTACTCTTTCACCCATCCCAAATGGTACTGACATGCCTCTGGAGATGTAACTCTTATTTGATACAGGCTTTATTTCCCTTCTCCTTTCTGCTAATGCAGTGGGGGAGCCATTGGCAGGGCAAAGGTGCCGTTTCCAGGGCTGGGTCCCCTTGGTAGTGTTGGATGCCAGGGGCAGCTGGGTAGAGCTGGACCTTTGCTCACCCTTGTGAGCCAGCTGCTATCCATGAACCGGAGCAATTCAGATGCTGAAGAGGTACCTCTGCAAAGCCCATCCCACACCAGACATATTTCTAATGCATAGAGTTTGGCAATACCTGGTGAACTAAATGAAGCAATCATCAGGTGAAATTTGGACCCAGGTTGTTCAGAGGTTAAACAGAATTGACACAGTGATAGTCGTAGGCTTTTACAAATGGGCTGTTAGATCTGAGTATATGCTCACATGCCTTTTAAAAATAGTTGCTGACAGACCAGTCAACAGTTTTATTTCCCTTACCAGCTGGGAAAAATACAGTTCTGAACTGACTAGTTATCTTCTCATATATAGCAGTTTAAGGCTCATTATCCTGAAAGCTCTAATGTTTGTGCAGTGTGACTCTGCTGACTTTGGTTAAAAGCACCCTGTGATGCCCCTTGGCTTCTGAAGGAACTTTCCTCCATCGAGGGTTTTCCCAGGGAAGAGACTCTCAGATCATTGTTTAACCAGCTATCCTGAGCAAGTCAGAGATGAATATTTATAGCTCACAACTGTCTTGAATTCCTTACCTCACCAGGATACTTGTCGTAACTAAGTCTTTCTAAATCCTCTCCTATTTCAAAACCTGGTGATTGTCTTGCCTTTATTAAAATGCAGGCTCACTTGTTAGTGCACAGATTAATTGCTAAGGTGTTGAAAACCCGGTTGGTTTGTAAGTGCTGCATAACCAAAGTAAAACTTTGATTCCAGTGCAGGGCTGAGTATTTGATCAGATACATTGCTAGCACCCAGACAGGTGTTGGCATAGCAAGTGCTCATGTAATATTTCAGGTGCATGTGGCTACATTGCGAAAGAGGCTAGATACTCAGCGCCAGGGGTCAAGTGGAGGACTTCGGAAAATACATGACTCTTGATATGCATGTTAACACTCCCTACCACTTTGTTGCTAGGCTGTAACACTTACAGAAATGTCAGGGGACCTTTGACAAACAGAAAAGCTATCATTACTGTGTTACTTGACTGTACTCTTTATTTGATCCCTTTGGCTTCATTCATATTTTGGAGGTTTAATAAACTGAGAAAGGAACATTAATTAAACTGAAAGTGTACTTTTAAAAGTGATTCAAATATATTGAGGAAAAACTGTAAGTAGACAGATCTCATTTTGCTCAAGCCTGGCTTAGAACCGGGAAGACTGTATTCATGATTTTACCACTGAATTTAAATAATTAAGAGAACCCCCACGCAGGGTTTGTACCCACTGAACTACAGACAGTTTTTGAGAAAAAAAAAAAAGTTTTTGTTAAGTGGCATAGCTTTGCTTACTATAGTCCAGAGACCATAAATCTGGGGAAGAGTCTGGCTAGGTTTGCAAGAGAGGTCAGCACAGCAAATCTTCAATTCTGATGTAGGTGCTGCCACATGAACATCGAAACCATCAGAGCAAGGGGTGGCAAAGTGCCTTTCTTCTTATTTTGTGGCACCCCAGGGCTGGGAAAGGGGAAGGATGAGAAGAAAGAGCTTTGTTTTCATCATTGTTTTGTTTGTGCCTGGCGAATAAATTGCAAGTTTTAGATAAAACACACCTGATAAGTATTTGATCTTTTGGAACCTCAGAAGTTGCTGTTATTGAATCCCTCCATTTGGTGACAAGGTGTGTTTGTAGAAGGGCAACCTGGTTTTGTGTTTTGATTTTCAGCTTCACCAGGCAACAATGGAACAGAGTGCATTTAGTTGCAGATTTGCATTTAAGAAAGGGATTGGCAACGTAAGAAGTATCTTCAGAAGCAGAAAGTGGATGGAGTGTAATGCTTGCTGTCTGGGCCACTGTCCTCTGCCACATCAAAGCCTTCACCTCAGTACTTTTATTCCCTTATGCTGACATCTCAGTTCAGCAATTGCGCTTTGTTGCTGTTCTTCACAAGTCAAACAATGCACCTATTATGTTTTTGCAAGAGATAGGATAATTATCTCAACTGCCAGGTGCGAAGAGTGAACTTTCATAGGCCCAATTGCAGTGCGGTAAAACAGCCAAAGTCATTTAAGGCCTTTGCTGTCTCACTGCCAAACATTGGCTTCCCAGCCCTTGGCGTGGGGCTCCAGCTTGGCAAAACACTTACGTGCATGCTTAACTTTAAAATCACGGGCCTCTATGGTCAATTTGGACAGGTTGCCTCACTGTCCTAAGTGCCACAACACACAGGCTTGCTCGAATCAAAGCAGACTAAATATGACCACTTACATAGCACCGTTCTGCTGCTGTTCTCTCCTTTTATGCGTAGGGAATGAGAGCTCAGCGGGAGATGAGGGGTGTGCGTAGGCTGTAAGCACAGTTGCGTGGGGTAGGCACACCCAAGATAAATGTAAATGGGATGGTAGGACTAACTGCAGCAGCCGGGAGCGTGTTTCTGGCTACTCCAGCCTGTTTTTCGGGCTGGTTTGGGAGCCCATAGCAGGCTTTGTGCTGCCACAACTGCAGTGCAATCAGCGTGCCAGCTGCCTGGAGCCAGCCCAGTGAAGCACCTGGAAGCAGGAGACCAGCTTTCATTTTGAATAGGAAACTTCCTCTTAAAGCAGAGGAGGAAGGCTGAGGCTCCAAGTCTGGGATCTATCTGAACACTTTTCATGTGGTCCCTGGCCTGAAAGATTAGTCTGCATCCACAAAGACAGTCCAAGACCAGCTCCAAAACACAGTTGTTCCCTGCCCAAGCATTTTCTAGTGTTATCTATCTCAGCATTATTCTTATCTTAATCAGATAATTGAAGACATGCTTTTCCAAACTGAAGCACTGTACTTCTCAATCATTGTATTTATTACTAAGGAAATAGGGAAATCATGGCTCTTTTAATAAGTTATCTGTTGTTCAGATCATCGCATGTAGTTTCGTAGAAATATTTGCACAGCATGATGAAGATCAGGGATCTTAAACTAGGTCACTGCCAGGCTCTTGACAGTCTCTGCTAAGCAGCAGCCAGGCAAGAGAGTTGCTATTGGCCACCAAACCACAGTAGGTCTCCAGGAGACCATGAACCACCCTGAATGTTGGCCACTACACACTGATGGATGCTGCCATGATCCAGCGTGCCCCTTCCCTGCAGCCATTTGTGGGATTCATGAGCCCAGTGATGTTTTCTGAGACCGTTGTTGTTCCTGATGCCTGCTCAGCTCCTTGACTTTGTTCCAGCTCTGTTCCTAGCCCCTACCTTGCACAGTAGACCCCCCAGCTGCCTGATTGCTGTTCTTGCTCTCCCATCTACTTCAAGCCACAACCACATTCCTGCCTCTCCTCCAGTCCTCCCTCTGTCCTCAGCCACTTCAGCAATCCTGATTGAGACACCCCTCATACCTCATAGGCTTCCAGGAAATCCAGAAGCAAACGTGACCCATCACTGCTGCCTATAAATCTTCTATGTGAAACTATCACAAAGATCAACAAAGACTAGCAAGCAGCACTCAGTGACCGAGCACAAACATACCCCGCAGCAGCCAGGACACAGCACTGGTGATGTTTGCTGGTGACCAAGGTGGTTCTTTAGCCTTTTCTGCAGGTGCTGCCTGCCACATCCTCAGGATGCTGTCGGTCCTAAAAGATGCCATATAATTTAAGAAGTGTCGTGGTGCTGAATTACTGAAAATCTTGTTTAAAGACCTCAGAAGATGCCTGTAAAACGGCAACAAACTGCAGCAACTGATGGTTTATCAGGCCAACAAAAACAAGCTGAGTGACAGTGCACCAGTATTTTTAAACTCTAATCTCTTCTGTCTCTGTAACTCTGGAAGAAGCGGTGATAGACCGGATGGTGCAAGGACTAACTTTTGTCCCAGTTCTCAAGCATCTACTATTGCTTTCAAAAAGAAAAACACAAAGGAAAAGCTGTTTTACCACCAAACTATTTTTGAAATATGAGACTGAAATCTGAGGCCAGATTGTCTGTATTTATTTTAAAGCATTGAAAATAGTGTTACAAGTTACAGACAATAGTCCAGAAAAAAGTTTTGTCCTTACTGAATTTACTGAAGGGGATAATTTATTCAACTTCAAGTTAGAAGGAATTTAAGTATATGCTTAAAATCACCTCTATTTAGGACTACACTGAAACTCACCATTAGCTGTACATGAGTGAGATTTAAACACACACTAAACACTTCCCTGAACCTCCATTGATTTTCATCTTCTGCTTTTGCACGATCCATAAACAATTTCACTATTGACAATATAGCCCAAACATTTGAGACAAGTTCCCGTAAGCAAAATCTGAGATGGGGCTTCTTTTGTTTCATGATCCCACTTCACACAGCAGCAAGACACACTCGTGCCTTGTTTTATTTCTTTTACCTATCACTCTTTGGAATCAACATTTACACTTGAAGCACTTGATAATTACACAGCCATGCAACTGCTTACAAATGCCTCTCTGGTCTGGGACTGATTGAAAATTACTCTGGCAACATATTCAACATCAAAAGCAGCAGCCATATATGATGGGGCTGTGGGATCAACAGGGTGCGTGCTAGCAAAATCATAAGTCTTTGAACAGATACACAAGTGTTCTCCATCTCTTCAAAGTGAGTTTTAGGAAGGGGGAAGCATTTTTTTTAATACACTTTCACTGTGGTTGCCTTTTGGCTACATGAAAGCTTGATAAATTTATTTAAGGTAAGAAAACACTTCCACGATTCTCCAAGTGGTTTTTTTTCAAAAGGCATACACAGGAAATTTCTTCTCCCCACCACCTATACAAACATGAAACAAGAAAACATAAGCACTATTTTAACAAGCTCCTGGGAAAACTTTAAATAAAGCTGAGATGAGGCCAGGTGGACCAAAAGAAAGTGCTTATGCTGGATGCTCAGCTGAGAGCCAAAAGAAAACAAAGTTATTTCCTTCATGAGCTGATGACTCAGAGGACTGGCAATGACATGGAGGACATCACGTACAGAAGTGCTGTTGCTACAGATGAAGTGGTGAATAATAGTCTTAAAGCAAAACTTTCACAGCAAGTTCATTGGCTGGCATTCCCCCAAGCATCACCAGAGGATGTGACTGGCCGGTGTGTGGCTTGCTTCCCAGCTGGCCGCCTGTCTGCTCCCCCAAAGTGAACCTGGTGAACAGCCAGTGAAGATGGGTGAAGCGCTAGCAGCGTGCAAGTAGGATGCCACGTAGAAGCTCACATGGGTGTTCTCAGTGTTATGCTTCCTGAATAAACACAGGATTTTAGTGGCTCATGTTGTTAATCCAGCCCCCAGGTATCACTAAGTGTAGACTGACCTATACACCCAAGGGAGCTAAAGCCTATTCTTCAGTGTGCTCTGAGCACCATCCACCCTTTTTTATAGTGCTATAAACTCTCCACAGAGATGTCTTTGCTCACATAGGTGGAATCTTCCTTCAACAAAAACACAAAAGTCAAGGTGATTAGGGTCTTTTTTTCCAGTCATATTAATATAGTTGCAATGTCTGTAACACCACAGCAGCCATCCTGGATTAGTGCAGGGGCCGCTCTGCCCAGTAACCCATCTCCAGGTCAGGCTACCAGCAGATGCTTTGGGAATGCAGGTAAGAAACAGCACTAATCGAGAGTACCTTCTCAGTTTCTGTCATGTATATACTTGTTGCCTTAAACATTATGTTTGGCTCACTGCATTCAATAACAACTGAAGGACCTTAAAACTGTGTTTAATTTTTTTTTTTAAAGACTATACCCGCTATATCCACTTTGGTCTCCACAGCATTTGGTAACAATGGTTTCCACAGCTAATTTTTCAAGAAGAGATACTTCCTCATTATGTTTATTCTAAGTCCACATTCATTAGTCACTGGGCATCCCCCTCTTCTTGAGCTGTTACAAGGAATAATCTCTCCTCCATCGCCATCTTCACACAACACATGATTTGATACAATATCTTGTCTTCTACCTGCTCTGAGGTGATGATGTCTCAGCATCTAGTACCTGCTGTAATAAGTAGCAAGCTGGACTTACTGGAAAACAAGCTGCACACTCCTGAGTTATTGCAAATGTTGTATTGCCTCAGATGTTGAAATTAGGCAAGAGAAGAAAAGCTGCAGAAGGATGGATTTCTTTTCCAACAGGGTAGGAAAAATTACTTTCCAGCATGCATTAAGCCTCTGGCAAGATTTGTCTGATTCACTGTTTGCTAATTTCAGCTGCAGCAATTGTCCTTGATAACTTGCAATCCCGTACCATTTTAATACAGAGGATAACACAACCAGGCCTGAGTCTCCAACTCCGAAGCAAACCCAACCATCAGTGGGCAGCAGGCCCCACAGCACATTTCTTGCCTGTGTCATCCACCTGCATGGGAAGTCCAGGATGTCAGATGTGCCACCTATGTGTCCCTGCTGGGCTGGCCCCCAGTAAGGGTGGCCAGGCTGAAATGCCACTGTGGCCTGAGGCAGTGACACCCCCCAGGGTGCTGCTGGGGGCTGGAATGGCACCTCTGCAAACCAACTTTCACAGGGCAATGTTTTCCTTCATTGCCACCATGACTAGAAATGTGTAAGATAATTAAAAGAGGGTTGTGTTTTACTTAGATGATGAAGGGAAAATACACTGTCATTTTCTCCCTGGAAAAAAAGAAATGCAGAGGTTTTCTCCATTACTAAAACACCTGAAGGGTTTTATTGCTAACCATGACAGCTAAAACCTTGCAGGACAAGACCAGGAACCAGGAGACCATACCTAGTCTGTGGTATCCATGCCCAAGCAGCACCCCAGTTCTACATCTGGATGAGCGCCAGTCATGTACAGCTCTTTGCTTGGTTGCAAAACAACATAGGGCTGCAGAGTTTGAGGGATACCTTGCTCTGGACCATCATGGGTCAACACAACTTCACTCTGGGCTAAGCATAGCTCAGGGTGAGTTTTCATTTCATAAGGATAGTGGCTTGTCAGGCCGAATGCAGATTCCTCCCACTGTGGCACTCAGTAAGGGGGTTCCCAGGTGCATGGAGGCTATGGTTAGTTATCTGCAACCTCGACACATCAGCTAGTGACACACATCGAGGACAAAAATATAAACAAAAAGACCTCCAGTTGTCCTGACATCCATGTCCCAGTTCCCTTTTCTTCAGAATTTCTCTCTCTACACCCTCTCTTATAATAACTTTGGCTTCCTGATGACATTTCTACAACCCAGATCATCCCTTCCAAGCCTGCCCTGCAGGACGCTCTCCTTCCCCTGGTCTTCAGGGAGCCACATTTGTCAAGATCCCGTACCCAGGCCCCCACAAGCAAACCCACAGCATCTGATGTGAGCCTGCTACTTTCTTCTGTTACAGCAGATAGGTTACATTTTGGGGCTGAATATTTTTTTTATTCACTGAATAATGGCAATTTCAATTAGCCACACTGTAAACTTATTCTAAATTAAATCACTCTGGTGAATGAATATAAAACAGAAAGCATACTTTCTACGTCTTTCTGAAACTGAACATATAGTTTAGAAATGCTTCAATTGTTTTTCAATTTATGTAAAAGTAATAAAAATTAGTATGTGTAACACCCTCCCAAAAAAAGAATAAACTGTTTTGTTTTCCACAAATCTTTTTTCCAGCATTTGTCTAGCAAGTGCACAAATCATTTGATAGCTTTGAAAGTGAACAAAAATAACAGTCAAGTAGAATAAAATACAAGGAACCCAGAGAAAGATAAGAAGACACTTGACTAGATATTTACCTTGAATAGAAAATGTATTGAAACCTAGTAAGTCACTCTTCTTTCCCTGTCTCACTATTACACAAACAACAGGCAATACAGGTGGAAAGAGATAGAAAGGAAAACAAAAAGTAAAATAACATGGGGGATTCCCTGCTGCAGTTAAGTCAGATGTCATTTCCAGATTTTTAGCAGTTCTTACCATGGGATACTAAGAAAGTCAACTATCTCAAGCCAACACCTCTGGGGATCACTGTGGGAGCTTGAAGAAGCAGCACTGCAGCAGCCGTCAGCTGCTTTTCGGGGCAGAGAGAGGAACAGACAGGTATTCATCACCGCAGTTCTAGAGACAGTGGGCTAGGGGAGTCAAGAGTGTCATCCTGCCTGGAAAATTTCCTGATCCAGATCCTTCAGCTGTTTATAGAAAAATATCCACACAATGACACCAATCCACATCATTTCTGGAAGCTCCAGGGTTTGAGTTTGGATCCGTGATTTAAATAACAGATGGGCAAAATCACATGTAACCAGGCAGCTCCCTAGTGGCTGTATAGATGTGGATGTTGGAGAGCATATGATTTTCCAAGCTAAGGTCAGCACTAACCTGAGCTCAAATTTTCCTCCAGATCTGCTTTTTCTAGTGCTATCAAGCAGCTTAAAATTTTTGGCTTGTTCCACCCCCTTCTGCTCAAATCACACCCCTGCGGAGGATCCTTCCAATGCAAACAGGGGAGTCACACTGCTCCAGAGCTCCACCATTTCTGGAAGATGAGAACATACCTCTGTGAGGTGTGGAAACTGCTGTCTGCCACATTAGTGAAGCCAAATTGCAGAAATCTGCAGTATAAATCTGATGGTACCATCTGGTCCTCAGCATACAGGAGATAAGCACTCTGGTTTATAAAGAGTTTATTAAAGCCATTAACTTTGGAAACTACTCGCCAAATAAAACTGTTTATAAATGATAAAAAAAAGCCTCTGGTACTTTTTTTTAACTTGTGAAATCTGCTACTATATTTAACGTAGCTTCAGTATATCACATTTAACTCCTTTAATGGGTTTTATACTTTTACTTTATGTATTTATGATTCTTGGATCTGGCTAAAGATTAGAGGCAAACCATACCACAGACACAGCACAGAGGGTCAGGGGGGCGGGGAGGAGGAGCGAATTAATTTCCCTAGTGAGACTCAGATCTTGTGAGATCTAAGTTAATCTAGTGACTACGTGGGGGCTGGCTGTCAGCAGCACCCACCAGGACCCCCCTGCTCCAAAGGAACATCCTCTGCTGGAACGTGCTGCTCCATCAAAGCACCCATCCAGTGGTGGCTGCTGGGGCTGTGTCAGCAGGTGAGGCTGCAGGAGCAAAACCTGGGGGACTCCCCTCAAGTGCCCTGCCTTGTGTTAAGCATTTAAGAGTCCTACGGTTTCTTGCTCCACTTTCATCCTTTATATTTTGTATATACACAGGTATATATTTACATCTTGAACACTGAAATGAGAACAGCTAAATATAAAATAAAAATGCCCAGATATTTTTTATCCAAAACACACTGGGTGATGTTTCAGTGTTGTCTGAACACTGGAGCCTGGGGTTTTAAATTATTCCCTGAACTCAACAAAATATCAAGGAGAATTTCAATAGAGCTGTAATTTCTGTAGGGATTGATTTCTCACACATCCCTACTGCAACACACGGGCATATCCTAATTTCCGTTCCCCTGATTTCCACCAAAGAAAACAACTGTGCAGGTATTTTAAAACATACCCAAATTGCTCTGACTGCAAGCTGTTCTGTGTTCCACCACAACTTACACCCTCATGAATAACACCTAGGGACACAAGAACTTTCCTACCGCCTCCACCAGTTCCCAGTGTTTTGGTTAGCATTCAGCAGGTAGAGAAGAAGCAATGGGCTGATGAGCTTTCTTAATTGGAAAAAAAAAGTGCAAACTGATTTTTGGGCATTGTACCTAGCCAGGTCTAGTAACTGTATAACAAATATGTATTATGCTAGAAAGAGTAGACTCACAGGCGCCAGGAATGAAACATTATCCTTTTCAGACAAAGTCTCAGACAAAGATCTTTATCTCAGAATGATATATGGGATATATTTTTGAGATGACTCCACATAATACCTTTATTATTGTTGAAGTTTAACAACTTAAAAGGGAAAAAAAGATCATATTTGTCCTTTGTTACTTACCCAAATATGGGCAGGAAACTTCCGATGGGGCTAAGCTTATAAAGAAAAACACCATTAGCCTAAAATAGCACCAATATTTATAGCATTGGGGGGATACATGAAGCAACAGTAGAATTGGTATGAAGAGCCAAAACCTGCTCTAGGTTGCAGACTGCTAACGCAACTCTATTGAAATCAGAACAATTGCTCTGTGTGTACTCGGGTTTGCCAGTGAGGGAATAAGGACTGCAGTTTCTGACAAAGATGAGAAATTCAGATTAAACTGATGATAGTATAACATTATTAATCATAGTTCTTCAAGGTAAAGCTGATGAAGATCAATTTTCAAGAAACTCAGAACTGTCTCAGAGCATTAATACTCTGTGCTCCACTGCCACGAGGGGAAACCAGTTTTAAGTCAAGACATGGGTAGTGTCCCCTGCAGGGAAATGAGCTATCCAGGCTTTGCCTTGGAGTTTTTCAGTTCTTTAGAAGCATCTGCTTAAGGATGGACAAACTTACAGGATAATATGCTACTTAATGATCCTTACATGGAGGATCAGCAAAAAGGAGAAGCAGCATACCAGGGGTCTTTCCTTGCATTTGATGAGGAGGGCAGGCTGGTTGCACAGCCCTCTGCCACAGGCTATCTGCAGCCAGATGTCACACTGTGGGGAATGCACCTTAGCGCAGGTCTGCTGTGCAACCCTTGGCATCTATGCATCTATTGGGTCTTGCAGCACTCTTTTGGCAGCCATGGGGTGTGCCCTTGCTGATGGTCAAGATCTGTAGCCCTATTCTGCAAGATCCTATCCCACTGAGTGTTACACATTGCACAAGGCAGTCTGGGCGCTCATCCAGCATAGGCTCCTTTGTGTCAGGGAAACAACTAAGAGGATTCCTGTATCAGTGCACCAGTCATGTTCCCTGACTTGCCATGCCATGCCATGCCATTTGGAAAGGCTGTCTTTTTTCTGTTTTTTGGGACTACTGCCGGAGAAACACAGTGGAAACACCTGTGATGTACATGTCTTCCCCTGCCTGGGGGTCTTCCAACAACAGCAGGATGTATTTGCTTTCCCTCAGATGTCAGCTACATCATCCACAAGCAGGCTACACCTGGTCATACGATAATAGCCAGGCCCCTTAAGCCACTTGCACTTTTTCAATGGTGGTTTGAATGTGCTGAGGTGCAAAGCACATCTCTGCATGGGAAGGTCCTGTAGGATGAACTGAACGCTTTTGCCCACCACTGTCAAACATGCCTTGGAGCCCACTGTACTTCACACTGTGTCTGCAGGGAGTCTGGATCACCATTGCCTGCTGAGCTGTTGCAGGAGGACTCGCTTTTCCAGGTCTTCTGCACTCAGTGTGAGACTGCTCCTCTGCATGATGCTGATGGTTGCAATGGTAGCCAACATAGGGACCACGCCAGCACCTTCTGATGAGAGCACCTGATTCTCCATGGACAAAACTTGAACTGTCAGTGCCCTCATGGAGGCCTTGAAGTTCTCTGCATGAGGGCGCCTAACCTTTGTTGGCCTGGTCACTCTGTTGTAAAAAAACCCACAAAGACATTTATGAAAAAGGTTTCTTTGGCTTTAAGATAACATGTAGGCTTCTCTAGGCTAAATAAAACAGAGGGAGGCAAGACTGCATAGGTGGCCTGGCCAGGTCCAAACCACTGGCTGTCAGATTGCCAGTGTGGCAGGTCCAGGCAGGGCTCCTCTAGAGCAGCAGAGCCTGGAGCCCGGGGTCAAGGGCCTCTGCTGCTGGTTGTCTGGGGGATGGGGCTCTTCAAGCCTAGCATGAAACAATGAGCAAACTAATCTAACAATATACAGTTCAGCCTAAATTGTCTCTGCAGGCACTGGAAACTGAATAGCCAGTGCTTCCAAAAGTGCATAATTCACTCATCTTCTGCAGCAAACCCCCCTCTATTGCAGAATTCTGAAAAATGTCTGCATTTGAGAAGTGGTAGTAACTGATTTGAACTTTACCTGAGAGTGGGGTGCAAGGAGGGAGTGGGTAGGTGAATGTATGTATGAACCTGAGAAGCAACTTGTGAAAGGCATAAAATCTGAAATAAAGAAGTCCTCAAACCCATCAATAGCAGAGAGTCTGCCAGAGCGTCACGGGGGCTGATAGATGACTGCGGTGTGCGCCACCGCTTGGAGGAGGTGAGAACAGAGCTGGAAAGCTTCGTGTCCACTTTCCTTCACCGGGGCTTTCAGCCTAGAGCCTTTCTTTTGAGGTAGGACAAGGCCAGAAGACTTGCTTAAAATGAGGTGTCAGTAAGAACGAGCTGAAGGTGCTTAAGAGTGGAGCTACTGAAACACTCATTGTCATCCATAATCTACTAGTTAAACCTGACACAGCTTTGCCCCAGGCATCACACTAGCAGCAGGACAAGACAGTGGCTTGGTCTTTTATGTTCAAGATGAGAAGCATTTTTCATGGAGGAGAAATGCAGCATGAGCAAGCACCACAGTTCTTGGCAGTAAAAATGGCCTCTCCGTACCTCTATTGAGTAAGAGCAGCCTAGCCTTCAGTCAGGCTCACTGGGGTCTGAAGGACTGGGGAAGGCCTTACCCATCCCCAGTCACTAAGGGCATGGTGTGCCTTCAAGGTGGTAGAAGCCTCTGTTCACATGCAGTGAGTACTGCACAAATATTGCATTTATGATGATGGAAACAAAACAAAGAGGCTGGAGCTGGCCTTGATGAAACATGTCTTCTTTGCTTGCCATCCCACGTGAAAAAGACTTTGATCACTTTCCTGATAATCGTTTGGGGCTTGCTGGTGTTTTTGTATGCCTGGCTCCGCAGAACTTAATGGGAAGAGTGGAAGCATGCAAGCTTTAATTATTGTATTAATTATTTAATTATTAATTAATTATTTAATTATTACATTACAATTTTACATTGCATCGTGTGCAGACATCACCACCACCAAACTGTTCACCCTAGACACAAGGAGCTGCTCTTTCTTTAATAATTCTGCAACTGATATCCTTATACTGCTGGAAAATAGCATTTGCCTTGGTGAGGATGAATCTGCAGGAAACTGGTGCGTCATCATCAGCTCCTCCTCCACACATACTGCCCCACATGTTTTGACACACCTCTTTGCTCCTCAAAGAATGTCTCAAAGCTGGGTCTAGCATGTGCCTTCTGGTGCAGCTCTGAGCAGAGCAGTGAGGAAACTACCACACAGTGAATAACCAGGGGAAATCTTGTGCCATGGAGCTAATCCTTAGAGGTGGAGGTTCTCCTTAGCTGCCTTTGTCTTCTGGCTACACCTGAAACATGTTTAGGAAACATGACTGCAGCTCAGGCAGATGTACCCAAGCAAGCTTAATGCTAAACAGGTCATGCACTGGTAGCAGGGAAGCTATAACAGTATGATATGTACTGAGAAAAGCCTCCAGAAACACTGAACACCTGATGCTGAAACCTCTGCTACAAAGCCGTGTAATGCTGCAATATCCTCACTAGCTGAATTAGAGCTGCAGTGCGGTCATACTTTTGACTGCTATATTAGCTATATTCCCTATTTCACTACCCATCCCATACCTCTCAAACTGCACTGGCCAGTGAGTATGGAATGAGGTACAAAAATCTCTCTCTGTTCACTCTCAGCTGATGTATTTGGTGCATGAGTATCCAAAGAGCTGGGGAACAGACAGGGACAGCTGTGCCGCATGGTCGGCTCAGTTTTCTGTTTAATGATACAAGTCTAGGGGTGGGCATTCATTTGCAAGTAGCACAGCTGTTTGATGGTGCCACTGATGGCTACTCATCACTGCTCCTGTGATGAAGGTCATGGCTCCCCCAGGACTGTCACTGTAAGGGGCCATGAACATAAGAAGGTGGGCATGAGCTCTGCCCATGCAGACTAGCAGTGGCACAGATAAGCCTTTCTCAGAGGTAAGGAGCAAAGAGCTTCCACCTGAGCAGAGAAAAACAGGCTATGCAAAAAAAATAATACCAACATTACATAACTTTTGATCATCAAGTGATGTCAGACTTAACAGCTTTCAGACCCTGACCTGACAAAACTATTATAATTCCCTGAATACCTGCAGAGTGCTTTCAGACTCAAGTTGTGACACGTTATCCCATGGCACCTGGTAGTTTGCTTAATACAGTTCAGCAAAAGAAAAGGGCTGTACAGAAGTTATGTGTCATACTGTGCAGGCTCATCGTGTGACATACAGCGAGGTGGGGGACTCAGTTAGTGTCTGCACAGCCCACGAGCCAGGCAGTCATACCAGAGCAAAGCCACCGCTGTGCCTGTGTATCCCAGGGAGAATTTCAGGCTCACAAAACCCAGAGACAACACAAAAACGAAATAAGGTCTGTGAGAAGCGTTGGGGAAGCTCGACAAAGCCACATGGTTTGATGGGATGACACATCACAGCCTTACCAATTAATCAGCAGGCAGAAATCCGATCATGTGGGTGCACTCATCCTGTGATTGTCAGCATCCCGCAGACAGACCATCGAGTCTCTCTGATTCATGGGGGTGTGCTTTTAGACTCGGCTTCACATTTGTTTGCCATAGGTGAGAGGTACCGTACTGAAAAACTTGCAGTAAGCCCTCAATGAAAGCCCAGTGCCTGGTTGTTCAAGCATTTGCAAAGATAGCTGGGATGAGTTATTCCTGGGCGACCCCAGGCATAAGCCTGCAAACCCGGACTGGTTTCTTTTCTCATGTCTAACTCTAGTAAGCACAGACAATAGAAAGGGCCTTCCATTTTGAATGTTTTTGGTCTTTTGAAGAACAGTTCCCATACTTAAAACACTGCAGGGGTTTCCAGTACGGCTCCACATGGAAGAAATTTTAAAGTGCAAGAGTTGTACAAGGGTCCTGGGAGGCCAGAGGGAGCAGCAATGCTGGGTATCCTGGAGACAAATTTTCTCAACTCTTCCCATAAACAATGCAAAGAAAAGAGGTTAAGAGGAGAGGCAATCCTTCCCCAGCCCAAGTGCACATCCTGCCCCCAACATCCTAACCCCTGTGGTGGCTCTGTGCTGGCTCCTCGGCCTTCGTAGGAACTCAGGAATAAGTTTTAAACATGGCTATTGCATTGTGTCCTCTGGGACTGTGCTGGAACTGCCAATTTGAATCACTTTAAGCTCTCACAGTTATTTTACAAGTCCCAGGGTGAATTGTTTTACTACATTAGGAACCAATCAACTAGGATTTTTCTTCTTACAGTTTGGTGTGTATTTCTTCCCATGTTATATCCATGTCCCTGTCTTTCATCAGTTGCCCAAGTTTTTTGCTTTTTCATCTAGTTACCACTGGGGCTATCAATATTTGCTATTAGTTTCTTTAATATGTGCACAAAGGACTCACATTTAGTGTAATGATGATTACATATAGCAAATTTAAACTTCACTCTACTTGGCTCAGAGCAGGAAAGTCAGGGTAACGTGTAGGTTGTTAAGTCATTGAGGCTGCCTTTATATTCAATACATAGGCTCCACGAAAGAATTTATATGCCAAAGGCCAAAAATTAAATCCTTAAACCTCCCACTGAGCTGCCACCTAAAGGTAGAACTGTTTAAACTAGCTACTCCACTTCCATCCAGTAATTTTCTACATACCTAAGCTGTATACCATAGGTGTATGGACTCACACATTTCTCTCTATCTCTTGGCCATAATGAGCAGTCCAACAAATAAAACGGCACTGTAGGCATTCACAAACTGAATGATCTCAATTGGTCTCAAAGTCTGGGCCCTATCCCATCAGTATTTTATAAGTGCATCTGTGAGAGTGGGCCTCACACAAAACACGGCTGGAAGGGGAGAAATGTGGCCCTTTTCCTCACTGTCTAGTCCCTAGAGCATATACAGGAATGTGGAAAATGCAGACTCAAATCACTTTTCTTTTAGAAGATCATGAACTCTCCCTTCCATCTCCTACCTCCTAGCATATTGCCTTAACTCCACCATTTTAAGGTCCCTGTATTTGCTTTCTCCTTGAAAGTCTGCTGCTGGAATTGTTTCTGCCTTGTGAAAAATGTTTGCATGTTCATTGTACCTGGCTCTAAAGGTCAAACCTCCTCTGTTCCAACGTAAGCAACCTGACTACCATCTCCCTCTCTTTTTAGACCTATCAATGTTAAATTAATTTCTCTGGGGATTCACATAGGTATGTATCTTGCTTATAAATAACCTGTCTGTCTGTCTACCCAGCAGATGGAACCCTAAATATACACTCCCATCCAGAGCACTTTCACTTGTAGGACTTAGGTGCTTACTTGGGGTACCTAAGTTGCAAACTGAGCTGAGCTAGATTTTCATAAAATCATGAAAGATGGCAAAATCCCCACAGGAGAATTCATACCTTTGATGGACCAACATACATGAGGGATGCATATCTAGAGAGGGACTCAGAGCTTCCAAGTCAGATACCCCTGTGTGGTGCCTGAATGAGGGCCAGGTCTCAGCCTTGGCAGTGATATACAAACATACAGTATGTCAGGGGAAGTTATTACCTCTTTCCAGGATTGTGGGCAATTACAGCTCTAGCTCCCTCCCCTAGGTGCCCAATGGAAATGTACAGAAACCAGTGCATGGCTGTGCTCCCTCTGATTCACCTGCCACCACACAGCAAACAGCACCTTCCTCGAGCCTGAAAAAATGTGATTGCTCTGTTTTGCCAGCAACACTCACCGTCACCACTTCAGCTGTCATTAAAAGACAATCTCATCTTCTCTCTGCTCCTCTGCAGGGTTCTCTCTTGCAATATTTTCTCTGAATCTGTGTCAACTCTTGAGCTGAAGTCTTCATGGCAGAGAAAGACAATCCATGTTCCTTAACCAGCGTGTCTGGAAACAAGACACTTGCACAGAGCAAGAGTTCATGTCCTTCTTGGGGCCTCCTTGGGATCCCTCACACACCAGAGTTGAAATGTGCCAGTGGTAATGGCAGGAACTGTGGGTCAATGGCATACACCAGCAAAGCTGTCTGGAGCAGTACTTTTCCCTTTTTACCAACAGTGGGAGTAAGAGCTCTTTCTCCCCTGCAGGAACCAACAGGCAATACCACGGTCATGCTTTATGCCAGGATTGTAGTCTGTGCTCCAGTATCTCCACTACAGTTGGTAATACAGAAATTACATCATTACAAATACAAAAAGCCCAATTTGTTGTTGTTGTTGAGTTTTTCTTCCTCCTATCACACAGCTTGAGCAACTGCTATTTTTTCTCCTTAGGATTTAGTTGCTGGTGTGATAAACTATCAATAGCACGTAAAAGACTGACTGTAACTTGTCAATGCATTAACAATTCATGGCTGAGGGATGCTGGGGTGAGAACTTTAGCTTTCGGTGGAACTCCACCCAGACAGCCAGGATCATTCTGATTAGACATCCACATGGATGTAGCACCCAGAAGTTGCAAGCAGGCAAAAAAAGGAAAGGTCCTGAACTGAGATGGTTCAGTCTACTTGTGAGGCACACAGAAGACGGATACAGAGAGATGGGGAAAACAATAGCAAAGAATGCAGATCAGGATCATAAAACATGGGATTGGTCTAATCTATGTCAAATTTTCTGGAGGCATCACAGTGAAGGGGAGCTTTGATGCTACAAAGAAAAATAATGAGGTAACATTCAGGGTGATTACAAAGAGCTTCTCTTATACATGAGGGGCAGCACTGGAAAAAATATGAAGTCATTTTCCCAGAGAATGATGTGACTTTGTTTAGGGAGGTTTTTTTTTTTTGTTTTTTTTTTTTTTCAGAGAAAGCTGACCTCACTTAAAAAGTTAATGAGTCCTGGGTCATAATTGCCAAGCAGATTAGTTGGATGAGGGGGTGTCTGTACCCTCATCTCCAAGGCAATGGAGATAGTCTTTACTGCAACAATCTCAGCGAAATAAGAATTTGCTCTTTGAATATACAAAGAGTTAGTTTTCTTTTCTGTTAACTCTACTGAGGGTGCTTGAAATTTCAACTGCCAAGAAATGTCAGCCCAGAGGTGCAGAGAAAAATTGTTTTGTTTTAAATCCATTTCCGCAGTGTTTCTAATGAGTCTTTTTTTAAAGGAATTTTATGAGTATGTGGAAATTTCAAGCAGTTATTAAGAATAACATTCATGCTACTAGTGGGAAGCTGATTTTTTTTTTTTTTTTTTTTTGGTAGAATAGCTCAATGGAGGTTGTGCCCTGCAGTTCCCAGGTTCTCACAATTTGTTTCTGCTTAATCATTTTATAAAATAGTTTTTCCAGAATACAGAACTAAGTATGGCACAGCTGCTGATAAAGATGGGCAACATGTACTGTGGTTGAGATTGTTTTAAAACAGAAAAGGAAGGAGCTTATGCTTTCTATTTTTTCTCATGAGGCCAGTTCAGAAAAGGCACAGTTGTAGCAGTCCTCAACAGAGCCAACAGGTTGTGAAATTCATGAGCACCTTTGTAGTCAGAAAATCCCATGCAGTTTGCAAATCTGTTTGGTCTCAGCCATAGATTACCCACTTCCCATTAACCCACACAAGAAAAGGAAAAAGAGCTGGCCACCACCTTGTCTCTTCCAATCTGCCATGCAGCTCTGGTCGGTAGGCATCACCAGAGCCTTCTCATCGGCGCAAGAAGAACCTGCCAGGGACTTCTTTGCAAGGGGCTGCACTTAGCTCTGACTGATACAATTGGCAAGAGCCAACAACACACCAACACAACACCACAAAGTAGGAAATAGGCAGAAGATATTTGTTTGCTTTATCAGTCTTAAGGTAAAACCAATCTAAGAACAATTCTTAATTCAATAAACCCATCTTTCCAAGACTTATTTGCTGTTGGGATGTAGGTTCAAATACAGTTTAGGGGTCTGAACACCTATAAAGTAATCAGAAACTTTCTTACTAGAGTTATGTTAAAAACAGAGCCCTTTCCTCTTCCATTTTTCCCTCCACCCGCCCTGCCCAGAGGGATGGAAGAGATGTCTTTGTTCCCTTTTTTGTAGACACTTTTTCTTTAAAAGTGCTGGATTGTGTTACTTCCCTTCTGACCTTCTCCCTCCTCTGCATATTTTTATTTTGTCGTTGCTCTGCAAGGCATTTAAGTACGTGCTTAACTCCAGGCCTGTCAGTGCACTACTCATGTGCATAAATATGTGTTTAACATTTATCTTGCTGCATCAGACCTGGGACTCCCTCTGCCTTACTTCCTCTTTCTTTCTCTCTCCACACCCACCAAAAAGTATAGTTCTTTGCTCTGTCTCTGGGTTCTGCTTTTCTCCTGTATTGTTTTTTTAATATTATCTGCTTGTGTTCCTCTCTTCCCTCATATTTCTCCCCTGCTGATTTTCTTTCTTACTTTTCTGAACTTTATTCTTTTCTGCCACGTTCCATTGCCTCTCCCCTTCTAGTCTTTTGGTGCTTTTTCTGCTCAGTTCTTTCCATTTGCCTCTCTGATTTTTTCCCATTGAACAGCTAAATTTGAAGGATTACAGGGATATCTTATTTTCTATAATATTCTATTTCACTAGAGCCTGCTACTACTGAAATCAATGGCAAGCCTCCCATACACTCCCGGGAGAGCTGGAAGGGATCCAAAATATTTGCTATTTGCCAAATGGTGGGAGTCTCTGAGTCCAAAGCTGGTCTGTTTACATCAGGATCAAATGCAGACTCCAGTTTGAATCAGAACCATATGCTCTTCCCAAATTCTGAATTTTCATAGTAAAATAATCTGCATAATGCATCCTGAAGGACAGTAATGCCCCTGTTAAGCGTTGACTCAGCACCATGGAAGGGGGAGGGTTACCCTGCTCTGGAGCGAAGGCTGCAGGACGCAGCTCGGATGTGATGGATGAGGGCAGAGCAAAGGGGACCTATGCATAGATGGAGAGAAGTTGGTCATGTTTAACAACAAAATGCAGTTAGAAAATATTTCACAATGTCTGCCACCAGTTACTGAGTGAAACTCTAGCTCCACTGACGTCAATAGCAAGCCTCCTAGTGACTTCAGGCATCTGGAAGTTCACCTACCAAATATTCAATTTGCTGTTGCATGTACACAAGCAAGATGGTGTTCCTCGGGGATGAAGCATTCTTGTAAGGACATCTCAACAATGCTGCATATTGCCACTGCGACACTCACTTTCTTAATGTGTTTTATTACCATGGGAGACTCTCAAAATGTTCTGATAAATGTTAGCTTGGTTAAAATAAAAAAAAGTACTGACTGCTTCTCTTTTACACTGAAGATTGCTCTTATTTTTACAAATACTCAGAAAACTCAGAACATTTGGAGCCTGATTTTCTTCTGGGTATTGATACCAGCTCCATCCCCTCTATAGCTGAGGTGAAACACAACTGGGCACAGATGCCTCCTCTTCCCGGGGATGGCCGTGTTTGTTTGGGTATTTGCAGAGAAATAGGGTGTGATAAACCTGGTGGTGGTGGCAGCTGCCAGCCCTGGAGAGGCCCAGTGGCGGTGGCGAGAGCATGGGGGTCCCTGCTACTGGGCCTGGCCTCCCCACGGCCCACAGGGCAAACTTGAATTTGTGAACGCTCTTATTGCCTGTAATTGCAATCCATGTATTTAAAACTGTTATTCAATTGTAAAAGAAAAGAATCTGTCTTCCTAGCTGAAAGGAAGCCTGCTGTATGAATTACAAAGCACCCCCTCCATGCAGCCTGTACCCAGGACACAGTATAGGCACTATATTTAATTTCTTATTAGATCCTTTTTTCCTCTTTGGTGTCTCTCTTTTCTAACACTGTCTTCATGTTGATTTTTACCCTACTCTGCTTGTCACCCTGTAATTGCACTGGATTTCTTTCTCTCCTTCCTGCTGGCCTTTTTTTTCCTTTTGATTCTTTACCCTGAGCAAACCCATTAACATTGCCGCTTCCCCCCAAACAAGCAAGCCTGCACCATACCAGTGCACTTCAAGCCAGGCAAAATGAGCTTGCCTCCCTCTGCTCCCCCTGAAATCATGGGCGAGTGCAGCCCTTGCTCCTCTACGATGGGAGCTACTCCCCATGCACAATGGTCCAGGGAGAGGATACACCTACATTCCTGCCCCAAGGGAATGACATCCCCCAGGATAACAGGGAAAGCAGCGGGGCAGCTCAGGGGCTGCACAGGAGGTTGTTTGCATGCCTGCCTCAGGGTGCCAGGGGTGGGCTGGGAGATGGGGGCCACACCGCAGCCAGGGAGGCTGGAGTGCCCCATGCCAAACCTCCTCCCTGCTGCCTTCCGTGGCGTCCCCAGCGTGCCCGACTGCAGCTTGTTGGTGTTTCTCATTTCCCACTGGGAAGGCCGGCAGGATCTCTGCCCAGCCCTCTCCTGACACCGTGCCAGGCAGTGTGTCTGTGCTGAGAACATCTTCCCCGGGGAACCTGCACATGGCAGCTCCTGTGCCATGGTCTTTTCAGAGCAGGGTCAACTCCTCCAGCAGCGATAACATCTGCATGTTCCTCCTCTTGCCCTGAAATCTGGGGCTTCCCATGGTGGCTCTTGTACGGCAGATGGCCAGAGTCCCATTTCTGGCACCACATGAGTGAGTCTGTCAGTATACATGTGTGCTACAGCAAGCACTTCCACATGCTAGTCATTTTTGAACTGCAAATGTCACCGATGGAAGGGGAAAGGGAGGAGGAGCAGAGGCTTTTATGTTTTGCTAGATAACAGAAAAGGGAGGTGGAGAAAAAGCTTGTCTTCTCTTAGCCACTCTTAAAATGACTCTATCTGCTGTGAAGTTGTACTACAGGTGCCTGCTCATGTCCTCAAAGCCACCCTCCACCAGAGCCTGCTCCACCTGGGCGCAGCCTGCAGGTAACCCCACCATCGGGCAGGCGGCAGGATACCTTCTCCTCCTAGCCTTCAGAAATTTCACTTTCACTGAACCCAGTATTCTGGAAAGGTATGAAGCATCTCTGTGTTTGACAAACCATATTTTTAGTCACTAAATTAATTTACATTGACCAGCCAGTGGCTGATAATGGCACATGTTCAAAAAGCGACCTAGAGATGAAAAATCATCTGCAGGTCCCCCAGACTACTTTCTCCAATTAAACATGTATGCTCAGACCTTTCAGAAAGAAGAATTTTGGCAATGCCAGGTTGCTCAGTGCTGCTTTACAAATTACTGCTGCTTTATCACGCACTGAATTTTAACCCTCAGTCCCTCAGTTTTAAAGCACATATCAACCCTATGCTAAAGGAGTCAAGAAGATAGGCTTCAATTATTTCATTTTATGGAGGTTAAAAAGGTTCTTGTAAATGACTGATACAAATAACTGGAAACCCAGTTAAAACAACTGGATAACAGATGGCAAAGGAAAGTGGTTTACTGTAAAGTGTTGCAGAGTAGAAGATCATTTACAAGAAGCAATTACACAAACATCCCTAAGCATCCAAGATCCCATAAAAGGGTTGCTGAGGTGGAAACACAATTTCAGTTGTGGATTTTTGTGCTTGAATGAAAATCAAATCTTTATTTTTTTTTTCCATTCTTACCTTTTTAATCCCTTCCCTCCCCATGCCCCTTCATTACCAAAGGAACACTAGTGTTTCTCATCCTGCACAAGTAATGAAACTGGCTAGACAGGCACTCCCTCCAACAAAATCTTTTAAAAAAGATCATTCTTCTTTTAATTCTTCATTCCTTTAATTCTTATTTCCTCTAGGGTTAAGGATCATTTAAAGATCAAGGAAGACAATGCCTGTCTTGTGGACATAAATAGTTTTAACAAATTAAACCACTAGAGTAATAATATATTTTTCTTCAGTATCATGACAGAAGACACAAGCTGCCTCATTCTGACATTTAGGAAACTAAACGTGTATCTGTCTTTACCTTTTCAAGCCCTTTTCGTTCCCCCATCTAATTCATTTTGTATAGATAATGGTAGCATGAGTTTCTTGTACGATCTTGACATAGTGATGAACTAATAAAACCAAAGCCTTTGCATGCTGGATGTCTGCAGACCAAAGTACTTTCCCTCAGCTGGAAGAAAAGCATTTCTAAAGTTAGCAATGGTAATTCTGGCCTGTGTCTGCTCTTCTTGTAAGGATGGAGATTTAGCAGCTCCTGCAGTTCCTAACCTCCCCTAGAAGTGAAAAGGAGGGAGGGGCAGGCAACAGAAAACATAAACCTATATTTTTTTCACTACTTGTCACAGTATCTGTGGATTTTACTAACAAAGTTTGGCAGCCTGGCCACTGGTAGGAATACTGGATACTTTCTGCACTCACAAAATTATCGGCAGTCCTCTGATATGATCTTAGGACAATCCCCTTCATGTCTAAGAGCCAGTATAAGCTATGAAAGAAATTCAGCCCATTGACTAATATTTCCCGCAGCCAGTCTGTATCTCCCTAGCTGTTCCCAAATCCAAGCGCAGGGCACAGGTATCCCCTCAACAGTATCGGCAGGATGAGGCTTCTCCTGTCTTGTAATTTGCAGGCCCATTCTTGATTATATATCTCCACATATATGGACAGATTACCCTCTTGCCATTTATTATTCATTGACACGGAATTCACAGGTACTGGGTTAGGAAAGTGACAACTTGTCTGCTTCCTTACATATACACTCATAATGCAAGGTTTTCCCGTACATATCTAATATGCAGGTTGCATTTGGCTCCTGCAGGCCAGACTTTTACCAAGACTGCTGGGCAAAGTGGTCCAAAAGATGTCTCCAGGAGTGGGTGGGAGTCTGTCCCATGTGAAGACATGCCCAGGTTCAGTCTGGGTACTTGCTAAGAGGTCCCTGCCTACTCAGACATACCTGGGGCTAGAAAATATTGGTGGCATCCCCAGGTACTGGAATACCTTTCTAAAAGTAGAAGCATACAAGTATAAACTAGATCAGCCTCAAGGTTGGGATTCAGAAGGCAGGGAGGGATAAATATAACACAGAGCTATTATTCCTCCAGTCCCCAAGATGAACTAATTGCAGCTCAGACACAGCTGAGGATCAAGCATCTGGAGACCCAAAGCCAAACCACTGCACTCAGGCACAGAGTATACCACAGAGATGTAGCCACTGGTCTAACTTGCAATGCTGTATGTCCCAATGACCTGCACCAATCTCACTGGGGTTTTTTTTTTTGTGTATGTTGCATGGCTTTTATCAACTCCAGCATCGTCAGTGTGGCGCAAACCTATCAGTATCAAAGAGTTATTCCCTGATGCACATCGGTGTTGATGAGATCAGAAGCAGGTTGGCTTTCAGGCTGATACTGCCACTGCATTGGCTGATAAGTTGGTACAAGTCTGAGAGTTTTGCAGTATGAGCATTTTCTAAGCACCACATGGTAATTTTATAACACTGAACAATGCCTGAATTTTCTTCTTGTCCTCTCCTGCACATACACACACACATTTCCTACCCTGCCAGAAATGACTAATAGATGTGAAGCCCTAACCAAACTGTCACTGTTCTCATGGAGATACTACGAGATTCATTGGCTCCTGCTCTGGGACCAGAGGCGCAACTTCCTGGCCAGGACTATCAGCCCAAGGCAGGAGCCGCGGCAGCCCCAGCTGCCCCCCTTGCCAGATGGAGTATCTGGGGCATGGCCAGGCCGTCCCAGCAGGTAGGTCTCTATGCCCTGCTGAGCTGCTTCAGTAGACAGCACTTTAGCCAACATCCGACCTAATGTTCAAAGCTACACGTACAGTTCAGGTCCTCTCCTGGGGAGCGAGAGGGAGAGAAATACTCTGCCGGGGGACAATTTACCCCTACCCAAGCCAGGTGTCCTGGACAGGTGAGACAAATAGCCCATGCTTATTCCTGCTCGTTGACAACAGAGGGAGCCTGGATGACAAATTCAGGGGGAACATCTGCCTTCCAGACAGCTAGGTAAGAGAGGTCAATTCCTGCCCACCCATCTTTACTCCAGAGAGGGGACAAATGTCATCTCCAAAAAGAGAGAATAAAGTTAAATGGGAAAAACAGTGTTTGCCAAGTTGGACTCTATTTTGGACAATGTTGGCTACCAATCACTAGCCAAGAACACTATGGACTTTGGAAGAACGGTTCCAGATTTCATTTGAGAAATGTGCCAAAAACAGGGCATTCCCTGAGCAGCATTATGAAGGGATGAGAGATGCTCAAGGGGTCCTGCAAACAGTTGCTGTGATCCAGAGTAATTGGATAATGTGTTGGTGCTCCTTAAATGGGCACCTTCTGTGGCTGTCCTAGAAAGAGAGTTTACTGACAGGATTTTTTACTGAAACAATGAGGTTTATATGAAAGACTGAGCAAAGCTTGCAGAAAGATCTTTTCTGCACTCTGACATGATACTGCTCCCAGCCTGAATTTTATCTTCATTAGGTACCTGACACATCAAAGCCACAATTTCCCTGGTACTTAATAGACAGCTTATGTGGTCCTAATAACATATCAGCAAGTGCTTAGTATTAAACATACATCATTTGCACAAAGAGAGAAGGGAGGACTGAATGACCTCGTTTTAATTAAGGGGTCTTAACTAAGCCACTAATCCTGCACATTCTAGATGTTGGTTATGTGCCTAACTATCACCGTTTGGCCTACTCATTAAATTGCATCTACAGTTAATTGAGAGCAAAGCATTTCATCCAGAAAATTGCAGGCTACATTAAAAAAAAAAACAACCCAGGCTAAAGATGTGGTCCATAAGCAAAAGCAGTTATTGTGGCTCAGTGGCAAAGTATGATTTTTTGAAAAAGGGAAAAAGTTATGTTTTACTGTGAACTCAGCAATCCCTTAGTACTGGTAGTGCTGCACAGTGACATGAGGGTGATTCCCAGTCAAATATGAGGATGCAGCATACCAGACACTGTGAGAATACCCCCATACCAGACCATCTCTGCTGTAGCAAGCTCACAGCCAGCTATGGTAGAAGTTCTGGTTACAAACCAGAGGGCACTGGGCAGCAGTAAAATGGAAGTGCTCTGGGTAATGAATGGGAGGGTAGCTTGCCACCTGTCAGTGGGGGTAAGGAAGAAGTGTCCTCCTCCGTCAGCAAGCAGACAAACCCTTCTCATGCTGGCACTAGACCTCTAGCTCAGCCAGAAGGGGTGTATTTGGGCATGCTTGATCCATCACACAAGGACCCAAGGACTGAGATGGGGGTCTCTGAATTCCCCTGGCAGTGGGGGCTCTGTAGGGTGAGGCAGCAGCCCACCATCTCCCCTGCTCCTGCAAGGGTGGAGGAGCAGAATCAGAGGCTCCAATCTCAGGGAGGACAGAGTGCCTCAGCCCTGCGCCCGTCCTTGCTGGGCAGCAGGGCCAGTCACCCCCTCCCACACGACTGTCATCAGGGCCTCCCTGAGCACCAGATAAGTTGCTTCCTCCTCATTTGTCAAAAACACTGCAAACCCTTGATTGCATAGCAAACGCTGCCATTCCCTGGGTTCCTGATGACAGCTTGTGGAATCATCTGTCTTTGATAGAAAGGAGTTTGTGTTTGTGCTTTACGTATCTAATAGGATAAGAGAAGAAGAGGGCCTGGCTACTGAGTAATATAAAGCAGGTAACCAAATTTAGAACAGTTGTTCACAGTACAAGTATTTTTGGCAGCTTGCTCCTCCAGTAGAGATTCGTGAGCACAGCTGTTAACATTTTCTCACCCACCTACACAGTCAGGACAGCCAGTGTTATTTTTTTTTTTTTTAATAGGATGAATTGTATCCATTGGTGAAAGAAGTTTTTCTGGAATTTGCTGCCTTCAGCAACTGGGCTCACAAGGGATTTGATAGGAAACCCCTCTTAAAGGAATATGAGTCAGTTATGAGGGCTTTTTTTGCTTTTTGCAAGCTGCACTCAAAGAATTGGTAAGGAGTTTTCCATCCTTTACTTACATGGACAAGCTAAGTTTCAAATAACTCTCTAATAAGGAGCTTTTCAAGGAAGTCTTTGTGCTTTGATTGTTTGAAAACTTGGTCTGGGAGTTGCTTCACTGATCCCCTCCCTTCTCTTGACCTGATCTCCCAGAGAAGCAGCCCATGATGAATTAAAACATGCACTGCATTCCCCAAAGACTGAATGCAACAGCTGGTTGCACATCACCTAGGAGTGGGAAAGAGGATAAAATTGAGTGTCTCCTTCCATCTTTTCTTCAGGCTAGTAGCATGTCTGCAATAGGACCACTGTTTTCACTCTGTGTTGGGAAGTGGTGTTCCTCTCTGCCTCCCTGCCCTCCTTTGGCCTCCTCAGATGCTTCTGCATTGTCCAAAGTGTTCTCCAAATGGTCTAGGGGGAAAGTCTGAAGGTATGCAGAGATGAAATAATGTCCTATGTGGTGATGTTCTGATTTCACAAATATGTCTGTGAAGCAGTATAGTAATTTTCCAGACTAGAACATTTCCCTTAGAAAGACTTCAGATCAGTGGCCAAGACACATGCTTCTCCTGTCATTGGGGAAAGCATTCCAAGGGTGCTTTGACATCCAAAAGGCAGCACTAACACTGAGGGATTTTCTTACCTGCTGCCCCAGTTAGACACACAGATAGCCTCAGTGTTTTTTGCTTCAGCTTTCACACTCTCTAAAACCCATAATGGGACAACTGCACTTGGAATTCACTCTTCTTTTCCCCACATATAACAAAGCACCTCAGAGCCACCAGAAAAACTGGAGTTCTGAGTCCTATGCACTTCCTTGAGGTGAAGGATTATCTTGCTACATGAGAAACTCAGCTTCAGGTACATAAAGTTCATCAGGTTAATCAGGAGCACTGGTTGCCTTCTTCTTAATAATTGACGAATGATGCCTTCATTTCCAGAGCAACACTGAACACAGCGATGGTCACGTGTCTCACGGAGTTAGTTTCAGGAGTGAGTCCTGAGCTGATCTGTTAAAGAGCATCCAGCCATGCCACAAAACGAGGCTTTTGAAGAAGCCCAGGAAAGGAATGCTCAGGCAGCACTGGGCCATTGACGTATACCAGCCCACAAGCCTGTGGAGCAAAATGCGGTACAGGACACCACCAGCCTAATCAAGAGAGAAAAGGAACTTTTGTAAGACAGTAGCTGCTCTCTGTGCAATTACTGCATTACATTTTGCAGGCTGACATTTCTGACTTTAAATGAGGAACAGAGAAAACAACGTATTGCCAGAATTGACGTACATATTAAAGCCTAAGCAAACCACAATGAAAATGAAACTCAGACAAAACGTTTCCCATTCTGTGTGCATTCTCGCAAAGAAAACCGTCTCTCTCAAGACATGGAAATTGTCATGACAGAAATATCTTACAGCATACAAGAGGACACCTTCTGAAAAAATACAGTGGCTGAGCAAACAACAAGGTACTTGGTCTGGAAAAGGCAACTTGGATCAGGGGCATGTGAAGAGCAGCCACCTGTCATGACAGATGTAATCTCCTCTCCCTCTCCTCCTGCAGAACCACTCACCGAATATGAAAGCAGAAAGGGGTGGGTGACTTGCAGTGAGGGAAATGCCGCTCTTTGTAGCAGCCACGTGCTGGGATTCCCCAAGATAAGTGCATATTTATACTGTGATGATGGTTTCAGGCTCCTCCTCAATGGCCTGACCTGCTCCCTTACGGGAAATGAGCACAGCTAAATACAGGTCAGAGTCACCAGGTGATAAGCAAGGAGACGAGGGGAGTGAAAAGGATTGCTGAAGCTCAATGCAAACATCACAAGCCTCCCTAGATGACTTGCAGTTGCTGGCTTTCCAGGGGACCATGGGTGTTTGTTAGTATGGTCTGTGTTCAGCCTGCACTGCAAGTGAGGTACCTGCAGAAATGTATGGTGCATGGCTTCCTGGGCAGTGAGTAAAAAATCCTCATAATTTGGGGGAACTGAAGAAGATTTTGCGTTTTCTCATTTGCAGGGAAAATAATCAGCAGTTAGCCAACTGTAAGTGGTCAGAAAGTCATTCCCCCCATAGACATGCATATACACACACACACGCGTGCACACATACAGAACTATCTCACTGGCTATCCAAGCCTGTCATTGATTAGCTGATCCTAAGAGGGCTGAAATACTGGGCAGAGGGGGTGGGCAGTGAGTAGCCTTTTACTGTACTATATTCAGTTGTTCATATCTAAACTTGGCTTCAGGCTGGAGCACAGCAAGTGCTGGTGAGTCTTATCCCCTCCCAAGTCTGAACCTCTGAAATATTGACCAGTGGTTTTTTTCCTTACCACTGGGTGTGGAAAGACATTTCAACAAAACGTTCATGTCCTCTACAGAACTCGGGGTGGGAGTTTCAGTTGCATGTTTTTTCTCCTAGTCATAAACAAACTTTAGACATACTTAGCTCAACTATTGACCCTCCTGATTTCATGAGTATAGCATTTCCATGGATGTTGCAGTCAGGCTGAACTGCCCAAGGAAAAAACACATATTTTTTAAGCCCTGTCTACCTTGGAGACATTGACAGTGCTAAGAACAAAGAGCTTATGCTAACAGACTTGAAAAATGTGTCACATGGTTTATCCCACTTCCAAAAACTGCAGGGCCAACTACCGGTTTAGTCTGAACCACTTCACCCTGCTCCTATTTTATGTCAGTGTGGGAAGTACTGAACAGAAATGTCTTTCTGTTACTACCCTGTCATGTTCTGATGACCTTTCTACATCTTTGGATTATTGCTCGTATTGCTCATATTGCTCACTGGGAAAAGGAGCTGTGAAGCCATCAGATGCACTCAGAGCAGCAGCAGAGTATGATTCATGGTTTGAGCACTCATGGCTTTGGGGCTGGTCCTCAAAGCAAGGAGGAATTAAAAGCCAACTTCACAATTGGCCTGCAACCCACCAAGGGGCAAAGGCACCTCAGGGCTCTGTTTCCCAGCATAGTTCAGCTTACATGGGATGGAAAGGTAGTGATGACTTAAATCATTCCTGTTTGTCTTGGCCTTTGGCCAATGAAGAAAAATATGCCTTAGCCATCATCACTACCCGTTGCTGCAATGAAGGTGCTGCTGATGTCATTATCAATCACACACACACATACTCGCCACTTTAAACGTGAAACAGGGACTTCTCACTGCATTCTTAGGCAGCATGAATTTTTCCACACGGCAGCTGTGGTGCCTACATGTAACCCCTCCAGGAGGGTTCATGGTGCCCGCAGCCAGAACCAGGTCCTATTGACAAAGGCTCCCTGAAGGCTGCAACCCACATGGCCCTTGGTGAGGCCAAGTCATGAGAGGTAGGAAGAGATAAGCTTTGCCTTCTGTTGGAATAACCAGGGGTTTTGCAGAATTTTCTGCCTCCCTCTGTATGTTGTTACTTTGGATAAGAAGGATCTAATGTCATTTCTGCCTGCACCCTTCTAGGACAAAGTCTGCAGCACAGGCAATAAAACTCTTGTGTCAATAAAATCTGAGGGCATCATTCTGCCTTTGCCTTGGACTTATCCCTGTGTAATATGGCTGGTTTTGGTTGACAGAAAAATATCAGGAAGTGAGACCAGACGTCGGCCTGTGCATTAGAGAAAAGTCAAGTCTTGGGACAGGGCTTTTATAGATATCTCACTGGAAGTCATAGCCTTGTGCAGAAAGTCTTTATTTTTCCTGAGTTTTCCCCAATATTGGTACAGTTTTGAAGAGAACATTTTTCAAAGTAAATAAAAAAGGAGAAGCAGCCCAGGAAGTGCATGGGAATTACCATATCAAAAAGAGTTTTGCCTAGCAACTTCTACATACAGAGAATACTAAAACAGATGTTTTAACAGGAAGATCTTCATCAAGTGTATTTTTTGCAAACATGTACTCAGCAGTGGCCTTGAGAAAAGCAGCTCATCTTAGAAAGCAACCTTTTAAATGAAATTAAACTTAAATGTGCATGTGCAAGGTAACAGAGAGAGCTGTGGCTTTCTTCCCCATGGAGGCATATTTTCTTATTGTTGGAGACTTCTTAAAGAAGGCTTCGGTATGTCTGGATGCTAATTGTTGAGTTGTCTAGACGGTGATGATATTATTACCAAGTTATGCACAGATACTCACTTTGTCACTGTTTCCAGTGCTGCCTACACATATTGCTTCACTGAGTACTGTTGACATGTGCAAAAGCTCCCTAGATATTTATTTTTCTCATTTAGACAGAGATACAGCATGTTTTTGAAAACCATTATGCACTGAACCATTTCTAATGTTTGAAATTTCTTGTGGGTTAGAACTAAGGAATAATAAAGGGGATAAAAGGCACTGTGGGCAGAATTTGATGGGCTTGCTCCTGATAAAAACCAAAGTACCTGGGAACAGAATGGGGGGATCTGAACATCTGCCAGTTGTGTAAGACAATGGTATCTGTTCCTATCTGCTCCAAATCTAATATGATGCACTACTTGTCCCCATGGCTCATACTCACCAGGGCTGTACACATCTGGGAAAGAATGAAAAGAAAAAATAAAACACCTTCCGAGACCTTAATAAGGACTTTTGAGCATATGGTACTCAGGTGGCCATCTAGGGTGGTTTTCAGAGGTAAAAATGATGACTTGCTGGAATCATACCATCATGCAGAAATGTGACCCTGGACAGGATGACCAGGGTGAAGTCACCAAGGAAGCAGGGCACGTCACACAGGACTAAGACATAGTCAAGGCTCCCCATGTCAAGTCTCCGATCCTGAGTGCCACCTCCTATGCCATGTTTGTGCATCATGTTTCAAATTACCTAAAGCACGTGACTTAGCCTGCTGCTATCTCCACAGGGCTTGTTGCCTCTCTCATGTGTCTCAACTCAAATCAGATCTCAGCCCAGGCTTTCCTGAGACATCCTCTGGCATCTTCAGCATAGCTGACACCCAGCAAAAGGAATGAGTGCCCTGAAAAACACAGCAGACACTGCAGCTTTCCCTCAAAAGGACAGAAGTTGCCCTGCTTCTCTGTGGGTAAAGCACTCGCTCAGAGATGGGGAGGTCTGGGCTTAATGCCCACCTCAACCTGGGAGGGTTCAAACATACATCTCTGCTTCCCAGAAAGATTCTCAAACAAAATTACAGGCTTTTCAGAAAAAAAATCTGCCTGTGCCATTCTCAATGGAGCTGAGCCACTTGGCCATACAGAGCTGTAGCCAAAGAAGAAGGGCAAACAATAGCCAATAACCCAGCAACACAGACACCTGAGAAAGGGTGCTTCAGTTCTAGTCACTGTTCCCAGACCATTTCTGCATTGTGCATCATTACTGCAAGAACCCATACTCAGGGCTCTCCCTCACCAAAGGAGCACCCTAACCACCAGGAGCCATGATCCTTCTCGCTAGCTCTTCCTGACTCAATGAATCTCAACATTTCTTTTTGCTTTGAAGGGGATCAGTTTGCAGAAGAAATCTCTCCAGCCAGACAGCCAGGACATATGTGCAAGGTGGGAGTGTGGGAATGTCAATACACTGACTGCTGTGGATCCCAGTCTGAGCCACCCTGCTCTCTCAGGCCTCATATTGGTATTGTAGGTGTCAAATATAGAATTTTAGTTCCTTCCTGTACATTGGACACCACAGTATTTTATACTTCATTTTAGTGTCTGTGTCAACATTATGGTCTAGGTGTGGTATCACCGAGTCACAGAATTGCTGACGTTGGATGTGAGACTGTCTAGTTCAACCCCACTGGTCAAACAGGGTCAGTTAGAGCAGGTTGCTGAGGACAATGTCCAGCCCAGTATTAAATATCTCCAGGGACGGAGACACCAAAATCTCTCTGAGTACCCTGTTCCAGTGTTTGAAAAACTTTACAGAAAGAAAAAATTGTTATGTTTAAACAGAATTCCTTGTGTTTCAGTTTTGCCCATTGCCTCTTGTCCTGTCACTGGGCACCACTGAGAAGAGACTGGCTCCATCTCCTTTACATCCTCCTTCAGGTAAGCATACACATAGATAAGATCCCCCTGGGCCTTGCTTTTCTCCAGGCTGAACTGACTCAGCTCTCTCAGCCTCTCCTTGCATGGCAGATGATTCAGGCTCTTAACCATCTTTGTGGCCCTTCGCTGGACTGGCTCCAGTATGTTTCTGTTTCTCATGTACTGGGGAACCCAAACTGGACTCAGCACTCCAGATATGACCTCACCAGTGCTGAGCTGAGAGGAAAGGTCACTTTCCTCAATCAGATGGCAACACTCTGCCTGATGCAGCCCAGGATGTTGTTGGCATAAGGGTGCACACAGTTGCTTCCTCATGTTCAACTTGTTACCTCTCAGGACCTGCACGTCCTTCTCTGCAAAGCTGCCAGTCCGCTGGCTGGCCCTCAGTCTGTACTCATGCTTGGGGTTATTCCTGTCCAAGTGCAGGAATTGACACTTCCCGTTGCTGAAATTCATGAGGTTCATTTCTTGTTGCCCAGCATGTCTGGGTCCCTTTGAATGGCAGCACAACCATTTGGTGTATCAACCACGCCTCCCAGTTTTGTATCATCTGCAGACTTGCTGAGGATGCACTCTGCCCCATCATCCAGGTCACTAATGAAGAGGTTAAATAGTATTGGCCACAGTATGGACCCCTGGGGTACACCACTAGTGACTGGACTTCTGCTGGACTTCATGCTGCTGATCACAATCCCTCAAGCCCAGTTGTTGAGCCATCTCACTAAGCCAGTGAATTGTTCAAACCATCTCATTGTCCATTACCTAGTCCATATTTATCAGTTTGCCTGTGAGGATGTTACCTGACCCAGTGTCAAAAGCCTCACCAAAGTCAATTTAAATTATATCCACTGCTGTCCCACCGTCCAACATGCTATTCCTTTCATCATAGAAGGATATCAAGTTGGTCAAGCATATTTCACCTTTTTAAATCTATGGTGATTACTAAATGAAGAGCGAGCATCTTATCATCATCCAGAGAGTGTTGGGAGGATCTGTGTTTTGAAGACTGGGAGGAACTCAGGTGTGAGGAGTACAATGCACCAATGGCACTGTTACAGTAAGAGTATAGGCAGCTTTAACAACACAGTGGCAAGTTCAACAGCTTTGATCATAAAGATTTATCTTGAGCTTTCCTATTTTAAATCATGCTGCAAGTGTAGCAGGACTTCTTCTACACTTATTTCAAAAGGTGCCCTATGCCCTGGCTTACTCTTTGGATAACTCTGTGTGACCAATAAAGAAAACTAGTTGTAAAACAACAGATTTGGTCCATCCACTGCTGGACTGTAATATCTGGCCAGGAAAAAAGAGTTTATACATGCTATACAGCATTTTTTATTTGTGACACTGACTGGAGAAAGCTTAGGCGTCCACACAGCAGTAATTGTTAAAAAATGATGTAATAAATTACTTCTTATTTAGATATGTTACATACACCTACATCATAGGAGGAACCAGAAAAGACAGCTTCCATTCAGGCCATCACTTTATATGATGGTGTTTCAAAGTCTACTGGATGCTTGTCTGCTTTGATTATTTTGTCTGTCAAACTCACATTGACTTGGGTATGAGGATGTCTCACAGACAAAAATCCAAATGGAGAGAAAAATGTCTATTTTCTTACAAAATAATAGGTATGAAAAGAGGGGAAACGGGGAGGGTTTATGCTGTTCTGTATGTTTTTTTATAAAGATTTTGCCTGAGTTTTAGCATTTTTCAGTACAGCTTAGTCAGATATCTGTCAGGAATTGTTTGTGCATACTGTTGAGGCAGTAGAGGTCTAAGGTCTTCAATCCCAAAGACTTCCTGAGATCCCAGCTCTACTTTCTCCTGTGTAACTGGGTCAGAACCCAGTCTGACAGAGGCCATCAGCAACCAGTTGCTGCACACAGTAATTCTGCAAAGCTTCCCATGCAAATATCCCTCTTAAGTGCCATTTCATTTATTTTTCACATGCAGTTCTTGAGCTTCAAGGTCCTTTGAGATTTTGAGGTATCCAGCAGGCAGTGACAAACTCACTCAAAATGAGCTTGTGGATTCCTTTTAAGGGGAGGCTTTAGTAATTTCTTATGGCACAGAAAAGCTGCTTCAAGTTTTGAACCAATGAACTGCCAAATAAACATGCATAGGCAGCATTTCCAGGAATTTTTCTCAATTTACCCTTACCTTCCCACCCTACTCTTTCAAGCTGTTCTTCAAAGGAGAGTCCTGGGTCATGGATGCAGAGCTGTGGCACTTGCCCTTGGCTAGTCAGATCATCATTCTTGAGCACCTTCAGCCTAAGGAAGGTTTTACAGGAGAAAGTCTACTCTCAAGTACACAGCAGTATCAGTATCTTAATCATCTTCTCTTGCAGTCCAACTCTACACCGCTTTGCTCACTGGCACTCATTATGCACCTGCAAGAGAAGGGCCGGATGCTACAGAGATGGCAGGAGGCAGCAACAGACCTGCTGCTCAAAGCAGCATCTGCATAACCAAGTGCATGATCTGGGCTGCAAAGGCAGGGCCATGTGGGGCTTCAACTCTTGCTAGACAACAGCTAACAACTACACTGCAGAGGCTTAGCGAGCAGTTGTCAGCTGAGGTTACAGTAACCTACACAAGAGTTGAAGTTCAGCAAGTCACCCGGTACTGCAATGGCAGCGTGCACACATTATGACACTTCAACTGGAAGGTAGTGATGCTTCCAGTTGCCATAATTTGATCTTTTGCAGTTTGCAATGGTTAATAGTTGCATTGGTAAAGCGAAGGAGCCCAGCTTCCCTGCTGGGTTTGCAGGCTGACAGAAATGTGATAACAATACAGGAGACGATACATATTTTTGTACTGAGAATTCACTGTAACTCTAAATACACCAATGAAAAGGACGTGCTGAACATGCATGGGGATTTTTACTTTTCAAAACAATATTAGACTTGAAGGGTTCAGAAGGATGCACTCACCCAAGGAGATAACAGAAGTTTGGCTTTCATGATTGCTCTGTTTGCTGATCTAAATACACAGAAAATGACCATCTGTCTCATTTTCATAAAAAGCAGAAATTAATACTTTTCTCCATGAGTGGCAAAGAGATGATGTTTTTTTTTTTTTTCTTTGGTAGATGGTCCCCACAAGAGCATTAAGTCACATCCTGTTCAGAAATAGGGACCTTGAAGCTGCGGTTAGAAAACTGAATCATAAGCTCCACTTTACTAACATTCTCCCTGGTTTTATGTGGGATTTTTTCTCTACTTATTTTCATTTCCCCTTTTCCCTTGCTATTTCCTTCCCTACACCAAGCATGCAAAGCTTGTTACTCGATACCGGAGGAACACAGCCATATGCCTACACTATTTCTAACACTGTGCTCGACACGAGAGTGTGACATGTATTTGATGGGAGCAAGAGACAGAGATGGTGATGCCCTCATCCCCACTACCCAGCCCTGATGAAGGCCATGTCTCATGTTGGACAAAGCTGATAGCATGACTGGCATGAGTTGAAACAAGCCGTTCAGTTATTAATTTTTGCCTGCTCTGGATGCGTTATAAATTACATCACCATTTGAAGAAAGTGCATGAAATTTAGACTAGTCTCTGTGTGGCCCAGTGGCTCAGGGTCTGAGATCTGATTTCTGGCCAGGCTGTTGATGCTGGAGGAGGCGCTTTGCTGCTCGGCTCCCCCTCACACCCTTTCCCTGCCTGGGACCTCACCTTGCAAACCCCCTGCCATCCCAGCTTGTGCACAGCGGGTGCCTCACTGACGGAGAGACAGGACTCCCAGGAGGGGATGTAGCTGATGGGTTTTAATATTTTACAAACTCAGGTTTCTCTCCACGCTGACAAGGCAGGGAAATAATGAGTGTTACCTCATCTGCCTGGGGTAAAAGGGTGCCAGGCCCCCAAAAGGAGCCTTTGCATCTCTATATACCTGCATCTCTGTATACCCTTTTGAGCAACCCAGATATCAACTCTAACAAGCATATGATCCTCTTTTTACCTAAAATAAGTAGACACAGCATATTTTTTTCATGTAGGGTCTTTATAATTAATATCTTTGTTACGCATTACTGAGCAAAGGGGTAGGCTGCTCCCTGGTAAGTAAACCCCAGTGAGAGGAGTCAGAGTGAGATGGAGGTCCCTTAGCCCTCTTGCCTCTTAATTGTGGGAAGTGTCTGACCCGAGCATTTCCTGTCTTTATAGGAACCATGAAAACACAGAAATTAAAGAAATGGCTTTTGTACTCAAGGCATCAAAACATTAAATGTTGCAGTACCCTGTTACCTCACTGACGGTCCCCCCATCTCCTCACATTTGCAGCAGCCTGATGCAGAAGTGACCCCTGAGCTTTGGCAGAGGGACACCGGAGTGACAGGAGGGCACTCAGCCCCATGACAGAGGGCTTCACCATCATCCCATTTGGCCATCTGGATCGGAGGCATGACAAAGGCCACCACCCATCCTGATAAGCCTCTGAAGTCAAATTCAGCAAATTATAGGGGGGCAGTCACACAACACAGAATGGGAATTGCAAAGTCATATTTCCATTTTATATTTCATATTTGTATTTTTCATTCATTTTTATAGCTATCCAGATGAATGTGCTATAACGTTAAATCTCCTGTAACTACATCCAGAACAACAGGAAAATATCAGAATACTATGGAAAGAAAAGTAGGAAAATTAATTTTTAAGCGTCCCATTTTCTAATAAAATATGGAATCTACCTAAGAAAAGTCAGAACTACCTTTAATTTGGAAATAAGCATAGCTGTAAAATTGTGTAAATACAAGTAGGATAATTAGACCTATGCAAGGTTACTGTATTTCTTGATTTCAACATGGTAGCCTCAAGGAAAAGAGACAAGCATTTCTTTGCCATGAAGCATATAAAAAAAATCAAATCTTCCATTGTAATACTAATTTAGTACATTAGGAATGTTTTGTGATGGACCTATTGCTGTTATTTTTGTTAGTTTGGAAGCCACACAAGCTTGAAATTAATGAGAATTTTCTTCCTAAATTCAGTCAGGCTAGGATTGACTCCCTTACTGGTGTCTGGTTTTTTCGCATTAGGGTTTTTAGATTAGGAAAGAGAGTGTTTGAATATTAAGAATATTTTCCAAATATGTTAAGAAGAGTTGTATCAACAGCGCTGTCAGCTAGTGTTAAAATCTTGTGGTTAGAAGCAATTGGATGGCTTGTGACTAGTTTGTTCCTCCCATGTGCCATGTATGCAAAGGTATTCTCATCTCATCATTCATTTTTTACAGTGGTTTATTTTGTGGTTGAGCTTACTCAGTTTCAAAGAGCAGGGCAGACTTTTTCTAAGGTTGACCCTTCTTTGGCCCTTTTTTTTCATTAAAATACTGGGAAAAATGAGCAGGATGCAGGATTGAACAAAATCAGCAAAATATAGATGTGGATGTTTTAGAGTAAATGTAAATGATACTAAAATGATGTAATGGTAAGTTCACAAAACAAGGCTTCCAAAATTAGGAAATGCCAGAAGTTGCTCTGGTAAGATTAAGTTAACCTGCATTGCATATTAGCAATGAGATGCAGTATGATACTGATTAAAACAGACTAGAGAGCAACATGCAAATATCTCCATTTAACAAGGAAGGAAAAAAAGGATTTTGCAAATGAAACATGTCCATAGTAATTTTGCCATTAGCAATTAGATTTATGGGGGGGAATTTCCTGAGTTTGAGTTGCTTGATTTCAGACCACTGAAGTTGCGTTCACCGTGAGGGCACTGCTGTTTCTCTGTATACAGTTTCTTATACGTCTTAAGCCTTTTGTAAAAAAGCTATGGTTTGAGTCAGAAACTAAAAGCCTCTGATTGTTTTAATGCTTCCTGACTGCAGAACTGATGGAATGTTTTCCAAGGTCTTCAGAAATGATACATTTTCAGACAAAAAGAAAAAGTGTATAAAATTTCAATAGAAAAAGTGGAGATTTTTGGTGTGTGAAAACAGGCAATTATAATGGAGTTTATTTTGCTTTTTAATTAAACTAGTGGCTACAAAATCAGTGGTGGTTCTAGTACCAGTTGAGTGTACAGCCCTTATTGTTGTTCTTAACAGAACCAGCTGAAAAATGTCATTGAAAAAAAAATTAAAAATCACTCAATAGCTCCTTAACAAAAAACACTTTTCAATGGAATTTTTATAATTTTGGAAAATTTTAATGAATTCATACAGAATTTTATATTTTAAAAGAAACTTTATCAAAAATTGTTATCAGAATCCATAGAGTTCACATTAATAGATTTTTTTCCTGCCAACCCCCTTGTCATATTTTTCACTCGTTCTGTTATTCAGTAGTTTCTCTTTATGGCTGACTGTGGTGAGCCAGCCACCTAGTATAATTCAAAATCACCTTCACAGAAAGTCTCAGTTGTGTTTATACATATGGCATTAAGGAGCTTTGCTCAGAAGAAATTATGAACATCAGTTAACTTCTTTGGTTATATTACTTCATACCATTGACTAACTCTTTTTTCAGCCTAGAAGCGAGAGCTGCCTCTCTGTTACATCCCAGGGAGAATGTCTGGCTGATTCAAGCTGCAGAAGCTTTTCAAAGAGTTATACATCACATATGAAATACAAGAGTAATGTAAACATTTTCACTGCTGCCAAAACCTAAGAGGCCTGCTTGAAAAAGTGAAATGCACACCTCTCTTTTCTTTTTCCTACTGGTCCTTGTCAAAATATTCAGTGTTAACATATATCAAACTCCTAATGTTTGGTTTTTTCTACTGGTGATAATCCACTACTGCAGATACCCTAGCATTTCCTATTGCTATTTTCCCTAGGATATGGGGCTATTTGGAGAAAACACACAAATAAGCCTACAACACCACACACTTTTCCTCCTGCTGGAAATAAAAATAGGTGAGTAAAGCCTGGAGTTGCCCCACATGAAGTCAGCTGTTTGGTTTTGTTTAGCTTCCAAAAGAGATGCAAATATCCATCCGGCCCCTGCAACAGAGATGTTTATGTTGCAAACAGCACGTTTTTGTCCCAGCATGTGGCTTCCATTGCCACCACAGACTGGCATTTTGTCTGTCTGTGATGGCCTCTTGGACTGTAATTACAGTACACAGCCGCATTTCTCTCCCTATCACTGGCGTTATTATACTCTATTGGTTTGTGGTTTCCCAACTGAAACTTTAGCTACCTACTGGTTAAAAGTTGCACATTTTGATGAAGTACATTTACCACGTGCCACCTAAGTTTGTGGGACTAAAGGTACTACATTATTCACAGCCAGGGTTTTGCAGAGCATCTCTCTCTCTCAGCAAGGCGTTTATGTCACCAAAATGGAAAAAGTACTTCTCCAGGAAAATGGTTACTGGCCAGATAAAGTTATAATTTACAGCATACCACACACTACTGGCACACGTCAGGAGGATGATTTTCATGCATGCAGAAGAAGGATGGTCTTGTGGTTTAAACCATGGGAACAGGACTCTGGCAATCAGGGCTCTGTGACTCCATATGAAGTGCCACCATGCCACTCTGTCTCAGCTCCAGTGGTGAGGAGACCCGCGCCCACCTCCTCCTCTGATTTTTGGAAACAGCAGAGCCTCTCTGGTTGGGATGCTTCCCTTCTCCCTCCTTCCTGGGGCCCTGGCCCAGCCGAGCCCTGACCTCAGCCACTACAGCAACAGCAATGCTGCTGTGTGGTGCCTTCCACATGCATGGTGCTTGCTCACTAGCTCTCAGCAAATGGTGATTTTGCTTCATCGATGAAGAACCAGTGTGTTATTATGGACCTGGTTCCAGTCCTAGCTGGGCAACTTGAGATGAACTTAAAATCTCAAACTAAGATGAGACATGTGTCCTAGAAACACAGACATTACAGCAAAGGCACTTGGAATTATGGTGCATGAACTAATTTCATTTTTGTTTAATTCAAAACCACTCTAGTGTGACCATCTAATAGTTTGACTCAAGATTAATAGGTCTTTACATAGTTGAGGGGAGACTATCATTAAAGCTGAGCATACCCTGAAAAAGTCCACAAAGATTTATGTGCGCATATGTGGAGCAGTTCTTTTTAACTGCTAAAAATCTCCTTTAGTTTAAAAATAAAGGGTCTATAAAAGCAAAAGGAGGAAATCACTCCAGCTGGACAGGCTAATAGAAGATGCTGAGGCACTCAGTGTTTCCTATTACCAAACCCAGCCATGGGAACTACAGATTAACCTGGTCATCATGCATCAACTTGGCCAGGGTGGTTCAGTAACATCGGGTTTGATTCCTGTTGCTTTCCATAACCAAAACACTGTCCTGGCATCCTGAAGGGAAGAGATCCAAAATGCCAAAATAAGGGAGAGCCATATGACTCTCAGCTGCTACCAACGAAGATAGCTCCACTGCTTCACATACTTCTCCAACTGACAGCAACTGAGGATCCAGCCATCTTGCTAAGCACATTAAATCTTACAATGATGGCTGGAAAAAAAGTGCATCTTACTTTTTTCTTTCCTGCCACAGAGCTGTAATTGAAGACCAGGCATGATTTTCATAAGCCATGATAAAATTCTCCCTCCTGGGAGCCACAGGGTCTGTATAACTCAGTGCTTCTGCTTCAAGACCATTTGAACCTCCCTTTTTCCTGCACTGGGCTTTGAATGCTTTGTGAGGAGTGGGTATCAGCAATCCCTTGCACAAAATAAACCTTACCTACCAGCTACTTGAGGATAAATAAGTCGAGAACTTTTGGAAGAAGAGGCAAAAGTTTGCAACTTCTGAGACTTTTCTTACATGAACATGCTTGTTTGATACCTGTGATGGTTAAATATTAGGGGCTTTAACAGCACAGCTTTGACCTAGAGGTGGCTGGGAGACCTACCAACTTAGGGTAGGTATCACACAGCCTCCAGCTCTGCTCAGGCTCTGCGCGTAGGTGTGAGGCTGGCACGTGGAACCAAGAGTGAGCATCTCCCACTGTCTCTTCGGGTCCGGGACAGTGGTTCCCCCTGAGGGGCGGCTGCTGCCCATGAGCCTTGCAGGAGCCAAGCAAAATACCCACCTCAGTGTGTCTCCGTAGGAAGCTGCCACTGTGAAATTACAGAGGAAATTACCCAGCACACCCTGTTTTGGGAATAACATTAAAATAAAGTAGTCCTCTTTTCTGGAGTCTAGAGGAAAACCTGACCAGCACTGAAGGCTGTTCACATGCACAAACCGCACAGAAGTTCGTATCAGCCCCCTCGAGCTGCCTGCAGGGAGGTTAATGCCAGGCTTTGGGAGAAAGGCACATTTCTGGGGGCACGCGCCCAGCAGTCCTTGCATTACATGTGTGGCTCAGTCCAAGTGCCTGGCCTGAGAAATCCCTCCTGTGCTGCCCAAATACTTCAGATGATATCTGCTCCGCCGACACAGCATCTAGCATTTGAGGTTTGGCGCCTGGGACCAGTCAGTCTCTGCCGGTGGTGCTGCAGCTGCGCGGGATCACACTGGCCAGAGTGGACGGCGGGGAGAGGGAGGATGCTGGCCAGGCGCAGAGCTTCCCGGAGCCTGGAACAGCTGATCTCATGGCTGCTGACTGAAAAGCGGATGTGAATTGGCAGCTATGCTCACTGGAAAGGCAAGCCAGGCCAGAAGTCTGTTGCACTTGAATATCTGTCAGGATGATAGCTGACCTCCCTGTGTTAAAAATAGGACTGCTGGGAGAGGAGGGAAGAGCAAGCAGGGAAGGGTGAAAACACCCTAGCTGAGATTTTCAAAGAGATAGCCATCCAACTCCCCTTAAAATTAGTAGGTAATGGGTTTCCAAAACTCTCAGGCACTTAAAAAAAAAATAAAATCCACAGCTGTTTTTGAAAACTGCAAAGGCAGAGGTGGGAACGGATGGTACAAACCAATGAAACAAACCAGTGGATTATACCCAAGAAAACATTTATTTCTTATTTGTAGACTCTGAGCTTGGTGATAGGGTAAATTTTCAAAGCAGTTGTACTTTCATTAGTGATTAATCCAGTACAAACATATTTAATCCATAGTAAAATCAATTGTAATTTAATCCTGTCTCATGATGATAGAAGGAACAGAAAACACTTCCTGAGGCCAGAATCGATACCCAAACCTGTAGACAGTTTTAAAGATACTAGTCTGGAAAATAAATACCTCTGTTTTGTCTCAGCTGAGTCAAAGAGATGATTCATATGAAATATATGCACTTTTCATTAAAGAATTATCTTGCTCTAAATTTCCAAAACGTTTGCTGCCCTCCTCCCCAAGCCTGGCATGCAGTAAAGCATGCCTTTAAACTGCTGTGAATCTTTACAGTGACCTTTGATCTCCTGGTCCTTCAGCTTTCAACCCCTGTCCTCATTAGGAGGCTCCTATTTTTGCGGCATAAACTAACAAGGATGGCAGAACAAATAAAGCAGCACGTTCCAGTGTCAGCATCGAACTGTGCCTCTTCCAGTAAGCTTTCCCTCTCATTTTTTCCTTCTCTCTACATTTATGCACCCAGCACTCTCTGGGAAGATATCCAAAGGTGCCTGGCATGTCACAGTGCATGGTTAGAAATGCAGATGCATCACACAGGGCATAGAGGCGCTGGGACCCGGGCATACCAGCCACTTTGTGTGACTGGGGAAGCATAATGCACAGAAATAACCTCACTACCCATAGGGTAAACAAGGACCTTAGGGAGGAGCAGAGCAGATGAGGAGTAAAGGCAAAATTTGGCCCTCTGATTTTAAAAAAGATCTATATATTCATGCCACAGATATGTTATAAATACTTGTTTGGCAATAACCAGTTAAAGAGCACATTGTGACCCCCAAGGGAGTGGATTAAAGAGAAGAGGTCGACACCGAGACATGCTGTTAATGCAACATTTCTGAACTTGATTTTCTTGTACCATCAAGAGTGCAATATGCCAGAAACCTGATCCCTGGAGACCATTCAAGGTTGAGCTCCTGAAGAATGCTGCTCATGCCAGTCATTACTGCAGATGGAATGGCTTGTTTACCGCCTGGAATCACTCCTCCATTCCTCTGCCTTCTGAAGTTAAAAAAGAGCACTGCCTGTAATAATTTGTTTTGCTTTTCCCATAAGTTTGCTCCCTAAACTTAAATACAGCATTCCAAAATGAACCAAAATATCACTGAAAACCTCTGCTCTTATCTCTTCGCTGTCTGGCTTTGTGCAATATTCTCCATGACAACCAGTAGCAGCAAGCAACACAACCAAAGCCTAAGACAACAGCAGGGCATATAAGCACCAACATAAGTAAGTAGAAACACAATTAATTTTTATCTATGAAAAATAACTTCCTAAGCAAAGATGCCACTTGAAACATTCTTCCAGACTTCAATAACTTTCTAATGAGTAGGTATTCTGGAAATGTCCCACAGACAAAGGCTGTCTATCTGTCTCTCTATCTATCTACCTATAGATATAGACTGCTAATAAAGAATCACCTTCTACTGGAACTGGGAACACTTAACTTTTTCTGCAGCTACATATATAGCAGTTTCTGTTAAGTTGCTGTGTACAACATGTAGCTTCATGCACACAGCTCTTAGCAGCGATCTTTCTTGTCATGTTGTGTTAGAACAGAAATATTCAGTCTCAAAAATACTTTCTCAAAGTAGCAATTTTGGTTTAGGTTTTGGGTTGGATTTGGGTTGTAAGAATGCAATATTCAAGACAACTGTGGAAAATACAAGTGGCTGCTTCTATCACAAACTGACTGGTTTGTCCGTCATCATTCCTGTGGCCACTACCTCTCATCTCAACAGCACTCAATGATGACAGAAAGTGACATCACAAACTGCAGTGTGGTATCACTAACGAAAAGGTTTTTCAGTTATCATGCTATCTAACCTTATGGGTAGAGTGTTGCTATCTGTGTTTCTGCTGATAGGACTGAGCAGCCATGCTGCCTTCTGCAGGTGATGCTGCATACACACAGGACAGACAGCAGAAGGAGCGTGTTAAGGATCAGCCGAGGGGAACGGCATCGTTAGTCAGAGGCTGTTGCCTCGCATGACTGCACGATAGGAATAGCTGCAGATGGGCGAGTCAGGGTATTTGTCGTGTGATGCTGCTGTGCCATGGCAAATTCCTGTACATGCTCCTCTTGACCCCAGGACTTGACTCCTCAGGGTGGGTTGCCACTTCCAACAGGATCTTCCTCCGATAGCTGTTTCAGCTGCCACACACAAACTGTGTTGTCTGCTCCAGAGCGTGGAACTGGCCAATTAGTGGGGAAAAAAATGATTTTTGAACAGCTGGCAGCCGGCACAACTGCCTGTTAAATTTATTTATGCCAACACCCTGAGCAGCTCCCACTGTACTGTAACACACTGCAAGAACTTTGTATTTTTAGGAGGAAATTTATGTTTGTGCGGAAAGGTGTAATGAGCCTCACATGTGACTTAAGGCCTTTTCAAGCCTCTAGACTGATCTGAAAATTTGATTATTTACATCTACATTATTTCATCTCCAATCCCCAGCACGATGTTCCAAAAGCAAAAGCAGGAGCACCATGGCAGAAGGATTGACTGCCTTGAGTTCAAAAGCTGCTGCATTCTCCATGCTGATTAACCATTAAAGTTATAAGAAAATATTATTTTTGTTTGTTTCAGCTCTTTCATCAATGAAATTTGTGTTTCCCACCAAAAGTGAGGCACAGGCTGGTTGCATTTTTCTATAAGAAAATAACCAATAACTTTGCCTTGGAAATTGGAAATTGTATTTCTCTACCAGAGAATGCTCAATTATGAAAGCTGAAAAGACAGATAAATTCAGTGGAGTTTTTTCTATTTTAAGTGTCTTTGATGGTGTGAACAAATCACCATGTTTTTTTTAAAAGAAGCTGATATGAGACTGTTCTGTGAGAGCATTGACCATTGTTTCAATAGAAGTGAGTCACAGTCTAACTCTTCCAAAAAAGTGTGTGTATGTATGGTGGGGGGAGGGGGTGATGCACCCTAGACACTACTGTAATCTGTGAAGATGTCTGTAACAACCAACACTCTCCCTAATGAGACCTCAGAATGTCTTGATGATCTTCTCTAATTGCTTTGTATAATTGGAAGATGCTGCAGCCCCACTCTGCACTAAGGATGAGCAATTCAAAAATGCTAATCTGCAAATTGTATGAATACAGCTCTAATTGGGCTGGGGGGGGTTGGTGGGGTGTTTTGTTTTGTTTTGGGGTTGGTTTTTTTTGGTCTTGATTATTTAAGGAAGAAAGTAATGTAAATCAGTGGCCAGATATATCGATTATCAAATTGCTAACATAAAGCATAACTGAGCAACAAAATTGCCTGTATGACTGCATTAAAAATGTTTTTTTGCTGTCAAGATTTTACAGGAGAGTCAGTCTGTACTGAAGTTATCTCACTAATGTGCTGATCCTTTTGGTTCATGAGGGGATTTGCACTGTTAATGAGGGACCACCAACATTTCTTAATACTTCACTTGCTTCCACTAAATGAATAGGTCTTTCCAAAATTCTCATTTTCAGGCACCACACAAATAACCAGGAAGATTATCTGTAGAGGCAGCTTAAAAAATGTAAATGTTTATGATGAAAACACATGTGAGTCTGTTGACCTGGCTTGCAGGGGCAGTGGACTTGGCTCCCACCATGCAGGAGTAATCTCCAGTGAGGTTTCCAGACTCGAGGGAATGGGTTTTGCTCCTCCACAGCCCCAGCAGACAGAACCACTTTAGAAAACACCATCCTAGCCCTCGATGCTGGTCCAGACCACCCCCTGAGCCGCTAGGAAAGGGAACACAGGGTCTGCCCTTGTGCCTGCTGCTTTCCCAGCTCCTGGCACCACTGTACTGCTGCTGCAGGCACAACCACCATCCTTCTTGCCGCTTTTGACTTGACAGCAAGACAGTGCCTGTGGTAATCATAGCCTCAAGTGGTTCCTGCAGCATCACTGGCAGCTCTGGGCATTAGTGCTGTGGAAAGGACAACATGTGAGGCCAAAAAGTTAATGGAAAGGTCAGCCAGACTGATTTCACTTCTTTTCCCTCTCCATCTTTCCAACTGGGACAAGGATAGTTAATGAAAAGCCAATGTTGTAAAAACCACATTCGCTTTTTCTTCTCTCCCCTTTTCCAAGGTGGGCTCCCCATCCCTGGCAAGGTTTCACATCCCATCAGAGTTTCACAATGAGACACAGAGCTGCCCTTAGCTGGCATCCAGAGACTTCCCTGAGTGCAGAGGACAGTAAATGAAGCCTTACAGCATCTCACCCTAGCCCATCCTTGCCTCTGCCTGGTGTTCCAGAAATAGCCAGCAAATGCAGTTTTAGGCAGCTTTCCCAGGGATATGGCAGTAGGTCAGGCTGTGTTCAGTTATGCTAGAAGTTATCCCCAGCCTCTGCTGCCAGCAGGGCTTGGGCGGGCAGAAAGAGTGAAAAGCCACACTGCCCCTTCCTCCTTCATTTCAGGTCCCAAGGGGACAGATCCATCCCATCTAAGTTCAGCACCTCACCAGAACACCAATTTAGGAAGCCAGTCCTCCTTGCATAGTCGGGGGGAGAGAAAGGCCTCTCCAAAAAACAATGTATATTACCGGGATGGAGACCCCAGTCATACCACAGCGGACACTGCTTGCCTTGCACTGTGGTGGGATCCTATGCCTAGTTAGGCACATGTGAAGATACTTCACAGCAAATGCGCCTCCCTTCACCGCTTTAAGCTAGAAGGGTGATATTTACCCATGGAGGCTGACAAATCCTCTAACGTGCTGTCAGACTTGATCAGTCACGAGCTTCTTGCCATAGATTAGGTTGCATTTATCTCCATGCTGTGCTGATGGCTGCAAAAGATGCGTGATACAACTTTTCTCTCAGGACTGGATTTCTTTCTCAGTAGCAGCGTGGCATTTAGACTGCCCAGCTGACAGAGAGATTAAAAGACACTGTTGTTCTCTAGATTTGCTACTGGAAAACCATGACATCTAGAGCACTTGTTTCTAGCATGTGACCAAGTTATAAGCAACAGAAATCTCAAGTTTTATCATGGAAAATGGTCTGTCAGTCCTATTATCTGACATTGCCTACAATATCTAGACTTCCACAATCAACTGTGCAGAGAGAGAGGCTTGACAAGGAGAACCACATCCGCAGCACAATGTATGCATTCATAATACCGTAGCTCATTTGCTGGAATATTGGCCAAAAAAAGGATGAAGAAAGGAGTATGAGCACAGATGAGGCAGACTTATTACTCTTTCTGATCACTACCATCAGCAAAGCTTTGTGGTGTTTGCCACATTCTTTTTTTTTTTTTATGGTTTTTCTTCAGGAACACAAAAGATACAGGAGATAGAATCTAGCAGTTCATCATCTCTCTCGTAATCTCTTTTATCAAAAATGTGTTAATTTGGAAAAATAAAAAGGAGGATAAAAGGATGATTTATGAACACACATAGACTAATAAATAAGCTTATAACATTGCAAAAGAGCCATTATTAAATATGTTTTACATTTGAACGGCTATAAAATTTTTAAAGAAAGCTCTGGTGAGTCTGGTTTTAATGAAGTCTTTTGTGTCTCCAAGGCAGCATATTCCATGTGCAGAAGGTTATTTTCCCCCCATTTCTGATACAGTTAACTCTCACAGAGATAGCCAGGACACTTGTTATAGCTGCTGTATATTGTTCTTTTCAAAAGGAACAAGAAATCCCCCTATTCAACACATTCCCTTAGAGAGCGCTTGAAGTGGTTGCTGCCAAGCAAAGTGCCAAGCATGTAAAGTTGGGATCTCTCCTGAGTAAAGGGCCAGTGCCAAAAATATGACTAGCAACCCCAAAGGGGTGAAAATACAGGATCTATCCTCTGTGTTCATGCCTAGTGAGCACATGCAGGCTGGTTGTCCTTTCCAAAAGCTTTGCTTTTCACACCCTGAAATCCCAGCACTTCTGACTTGTTAGTCTTTACCACCATCATCTCCAAATTCCCTGCTCCTTCTGCTGGCTTCCCAATGATTTCCTTGACACTCAGGTGTATGACCTGCTGGCATTTTTTTTCTGTGTGCTGTTCCCTAGGGTAAAAGATATAATTTGTGTGCCAAAGTATTTTTTGAACTGTGCTGGTCAAAATAAACACAAACACAAGCCCCTGAGGTTATGTATACATTCCAGTATTTGAAAATGAGCAGTACTGCTCGAAGTGTTAACTACATTTTAAAATTGAAATGTTAACTGAGCTGGTAATAAAAGCAGGTCATATGATGAAAACCAAAGTCTGTTGTGAATGCAAAATGTCTGTAACTGATATGGAGGTTGTTTTTCTCTAGCTTTTAATTAAGATTTTGAGCACAAAGGGCCATTCCAGTCTAGAGGAAAAATACAGAAACACCCTGGCAGAAGTAGTAGTTTGAGAGGTAGAAATTTAGGGTGTTGTTCTTCTTTTCCTTTCAGTGAACTACCAAGCCCTTGTCACTGGAGCTTGGGTAGGAAAGAGTCCATCAGTTCCTTGACAGTTTTTCTTTCTCCCAAATGGCAGGCAGGGTCTACATGTGAGTAGCTTCTGATCATCCCACATGCCTTTTTAGGTTGGTTATCCACTGCACCTTTTCTTACAGACCCCTGAGCATTCAGATATACCCTGTGCATCCTGCTGTTTCATCCATGATTTCTCCTTATACTCACAGTCTGCTTACACTTTTGCCTGTTCCTCCAAATGGCAGGTTGTATTTGACCTGTCCCACAACTAACCCAAAAGCTCTCAGTAAACAGTCACGTGTCTTCACACCACCTCTGCAGCCTATGAGTGTTCTTCCGTATGATTAAGCTGGAAATTTCTTCAGCAGAGTGGACCCTGAGGATCAGCTCTTCACATTGAAGCCTGGGACAATATTGTCTAGCATGCCCCTTATTTCATTTGTAGGCTTGTGGGGGAAGATTATTTTTCTCGTGGTTTCCTCTTACCACTGTGAACTCTTCTAGACCTAGTTAAAAGCTCAGAACTAGCCAAAAGCCCTCTGGCTCCACCACAGCTGAAGAGGATGACATTTTTGCCAGTACTCACCAACTTGGTATTTGACTCTGTTGGCCTCCCTGTGCATGGTAAAACCTTAGGGCAGTGGAGCAACAGTGTGAGATTGGAGCATCAGCTGAAGGAAAATTGATGATGCCTCCCTCTTCTTGTCCTGTAAGGGAATGCAGAGGTAAGGTGCTCCTGGCAAGCTTCTCGTCCTGAAGAGAAAAGAGGAGAGGAAGAAAGGAGCTGTAACTCGAAGATGTGTGCGGTGAGTCATAAAACCTCTTGGGCATGCTTCTGAGGTAGAGCATCTCATGTGTCATCCTTTGCTGGTGGTTGCAGCTGAAGCAGGGAATCTGGTCCTGCAGGGATGCATAGCAGCCTGCAACTCACTAATTGGCTTTGAAATGAAGGGTGGCCTTTGGCATGCTGTAGCTCTCCCTCGTCTGTGTGGGTGTTAGCTTGGCAGTAACTTTAAACTACTTGCATACCCTAGACCTGCTCCTTGCCCTTCCCTTTCTCCTTCTAAAAAATAATGTGTTTATTACCCCTTGGCATGCCCAGCGATGGCTTTGCTTCAACTGAGTTTGCGCCTTCTTTGGCTAGAGAAGCACTCGCTCCCATCCTCAAGATTTTCATTTGGAGCCCAACATGAGCCTCCTCACGTCTAGCAGGTTTCACACAATCCTAGTGCGATGCATGGGAAATCTACATTAGTAGCAGGTAAATATTTACTGGACCCAGTTCAAAGGCTCTGAACAGTGACCAAGCGGAGGCTGCAGAAAGAAAACAGCCACAGTTCAAAAAGCTGGTATCCCACCCACCTCACAGGGCAGGGGATGGACGGGCCATGCACTGGAACATATTTTCAGCAGTACAGGCCCAGGATAATTTATGAGAGCTTATAATGCTAACTACTAATGTTAAAAATGCTATATCCTGTGTAGAGGTGGGCAAAGTAATGAAGCATTAAGTCTGGCTGCAGCTGAAAACTTGGCTCTGTCTCGGCTCCATGCCCGTGAATGAGTGAGAGTCGGGACAGAGCCAAAGCGCTGAAAACTGTCTGGCATTGCTTCCTGGCGGTCGCGGCGACCTGAGGGGCATGCACATATGTGTGCGTGTGCATGTGCATGCAGGCGTGTGTACCACATATTATACTGTTCATATTTTTGTGCTGCATGCTCAGATCCAAAGATCTGATGATGTTTTTGCCTCACAGGGCTAAGACAAATGTTTGGCTTGTCATAGCCTTAGCTATACCTTCAAACCTTTTGGCTTGTCTCAGAGTAATGCTTAGACATAATTGGAGACATCTTTCAGCAGGGCCTATCTCCGGGACTACAAGACATAATGAATTGTTCCTCCCCCCGAAAAGGTAAACTGCTGCTGAACTCTCAGCACTGTGTTCACCTGCTTGATGAAACATGTTTTGAATTACATAAGGCTAAGTGATATTTAGTTTCCCAAGCAGCGGTGGTGAGAGATTTGCACCTAACAGGAGATTATCCCTGAGCCACATTTGTAGTTGAAGAAAGCCTAAAATGCAAGCATTTGCATTAGGTCTTGAACAGCTCAGAGATGAGAACTAGCATTTCCACTAGCTTTTCATAAAACCTGAAGTGATTTGCAAAACCTGGGTCCATATTTGCCCCTAACTTGGGGCAAATATTAATTTGTTTTCCTATTTAAGATCATCTCTAATATTTGGAAATGTAGCAAAAGACTTTTTAGTAATTCACATTCTTCGAAAGTTGGACTTTTCTAATGTTGGGAATGGATGCGACTGAGTTTTGCATGTGAATTACACATATTTTCATGTCAATTCACCACATCCACTTACATTTCATATTCACATACATCCACGTAAACCCAAACAATATTTTTTTCACATTGAGTGATAGTTGCTAGGTTGTGTATGCTTTCAATGCCAACAATAAGCAAGCAGTGAAGTCATCCAAATCCCCAGCTCAAACCACTCATGAGTTCCTCTTTTTGACCTCAAGTACTTCTTGCTGACTGCTCACGAGTCCCAGTCCTCATGCTAAACACCCAAGGGGCTCTCAATCATACTGGTCTTTTTATGTGCTTCTGCACTCTTTCATCTGCGGAGGGAAGTGCCAATAATTGCACAACATGTGTTTTTTGACCTATTTTGGGGATGGTTTTTATGCACTGTGAAAACTATAGACTTAGTACATCTGGGCTTTGTTGAGACTTAGCATCTTCAGGCTCTGGTAGGAAGCAGACACTGTCCTGTGACTCAGGGAATCAGGAAACCTGTGTTCTCCGCCTCTCTGCGTTTGCAGGCTCACTGGGTGACCTTCAGCTGTTAGCTTACTTTTCCATGCTCCCGTCTCTGCAGTAGAGGGATGATAATAATTCCCACCTTTTCTGTGAAGCCAGATACTAGAGTCAGATACTATAATCAGGGACCACATGTCATGGCAGTGATTATATAAAACTCTCTGTTTCTAAGCCATCTGCCCACACACACACATATACATGTGCCAGTGCACACAATGCCCCCTCCCCTGGTGTGTTATATGCACACATGCATATCTTCCCCTTATGCAAGCAAGCATGCACAGTGCTCTGTGAGGTATTTAGAGTGCTGAGGAAAAGGCAGGCTAGACTGAAATGAATTTCAGCAGAAACACTAAACAGATTGGCGTTTAAATAAGGATTTTGCATGCCACATGCTCAGGAAAACGTTTAATTCAGTTTCTTATTGTGTACAACAGCAGAGCATTCTTAAGAAGGCACTTTAAAAAGCTAAAATTATGCCCCCCCTTTTTTTTAATATATGGGAAAGCGTTACTTAGAAAACAAACTTTCCCTTGAGCTTTAATTGGCTGAAAATTGTGTGGGTTTCTTCCTGATTTCCACTTCAACCTTTGTTTTGCCCTGCCTAAAGGTGTGTTAATGTTGTGGTCAAGACACTTGCTCAGTCCTGTCTTTATATTGTGTTCACAGGCAAGATCTGTGAAACAAGGACTGGGGAACAGTCAACAAATTTCGTATGCCTTAAGAATTGTGAATTTTGCTTAAAAGTGGGGAGTTTTAAACTTGAAAATATTGACTTTATAACACTTTCCATTGGCTTTTTGTTTATTTGTTTTGAGGTGGGCTTCTGGGTCTTTCAAATTATCTGCCATGAAAGCCAGCAGGGGAAAAAAAGCCACATGATAGTCGTGTTGAGTGGCAAGAAAAATGCCATTATCAAGAGAGTCAGGATGAAATATAGGGTGGGAATCATGACAACTCCCTCTTTCTGTGTTGCCCCATTTATATCCCAGCTACTTGGGAAGAGTCAGAAAAGGGGCAAGGCTGAAAAGCTTGAGAAGAGTGAAATGTAAAGCCGAGTGTGGGTGTTAACTCAGACGAAATGCTGTTACAGCAGGCACCACAGACAGTGAAATCTAAGCAATCGAAAGCTTGAGAGAGGCACTCAATGACTGCTGAAGTTTGATTGAGATGACTTGGTGACCTGAGCAGGAGATGTTTTACCCAGCTTGACTTTGTTTTTTTAAAATAGTACAGGCTTACCCCTTCAAACAAACAATCAAATGAAAAGACTATCCTCAACTCTCAGGCCAGCTAAACCCGCTGTTCAACAGCTCTAAGCCTGTGTTAACTTCCAGTCTGAGCCACTGAAAACACGCAAGAGCCACGGGAGCCCCTGAAAAAAGCCTGTCTTTTTGGGGGTGGGTGGGTGGGGAGTGGGGGTGGTGGTCCTGCCATTACCTAGCCCTTATCGGGGGTTTGCCCGGCTCCCGCCGTAGCCGGGCTCTGCCCCCGCCCGCTTTTGCGGGACGGAGGCTGGTGTTCGCGGCAGGCCTGAGATTTGCCTGCCATCTATCGGCAGAGCGCCGGCATCCCGCATCCCGCATCCCGCATCCCGCATCCCGCCGCCTCCCGCCTCCCCGCGGAGCTCTCCCGGCGCTGCCTGGGCGAGGGCTGCCGGGGTGCCCGGAGACCCCCACCTCCCCCCGGCGGCACCTTGCAGGGCCCTTGTCACCCAGGCCAGGGGGGGCAGGAGGGTGCTGCCTGCCCCTGCCCACCCGGGCAGCGGGATGGGCGCCGGGCCCTCCGCGGGGATGCTGCCTGCGGCTCAGCCCGGCTCTGTCCCCAGCACCAGTGTGGTGGGGTGAAAACAGGTGGGAGGTGGCTTGGGACCCATGAGCATGCTCTGATGTCCGCTGAAAGGACCGCAGAGCCGTTGGCCGTTTGAGCCCCCAGCCAATGTTCTTCTCACTAAGCCATGCATTAACGAAACTTTATTTATTCGGTGTTACATTTGAATCTGTATTCCTGTTCTGACTCCTTACACAAGAGTTTTTAGGCCAGCAACCATGTACCAGTGTAAATATTACAACATCTTTTGGCCAGATTCAATAAGAAATGCCTTCTGTAACCACGCCTGGCTGTTCCCTGATTCTTGAGAAAAAAAAAAAAAAGTCAGTGACTGTGTGTCATGGAATGGTTGTTTTGTTTTTCTACAGTCCACTTTCATGGTAAGCCAAACGTGTTTTCAAAGCCAGGATTTGTAATCTTTAAATTCTTGTGACATGAAAGGCTGTGGATGGTATTTTCTTTACTGAACCAGTCTGTGATATACTGTGAAATACCCCCTACAACACCACACATAAATGCCCAGTACAGAGGGAGATGGTTTGGTACCTTTGCATAGAAAGTGCTGTTTTATGTTCTGGGACCCTGTTTCTACACCTCTCACATAGTGGAGACACACATACGTGAGGTCTAGCCCCACTGCTCAGTCATCTTAGCCTCAGCCTGACCTTCTCAGCCTGACCTTCTCAGCCTGGCCCCAGGACACAGCCCCCCAGGCTGCCTGCTCTGAACCTGCTCCTGAAGTCTGGTGATCCACAAAACAGGGTTATGCAGATTTACCTCTTAAATATTGGCCAAAAAAATTACTGCCTTGTACTTGCTCCATGGGTTGATCTTAATTTTTTCTGTGCCTTCATCTTTTAGGTTTTGCTGGTTTTCTTCTCCCTCAGGTGGTGCATATCTCACCCAGAGCACTTATTGTTCTTTACCAGCATGGTTGTATACTATTTTATATCATTCCCCATTTTGTAGAAACTGAGATGCAAGGAGTGTGATTCATCCAACCTGTGGAAACAGCTACTGCAGGGTAAATGGAATCACACTCCAGAAATGCATCTCTTTCTAGTTCTTTCTGGTTCTGTCTGTGCTCCCAGATAAAAGTCAGGGACCAGTCTTTGCCCCATGGCCGGGTGGATCAGGCTGCTTGCTCTCCACACTGCTTGGGGCTAGCTCCCTCAGTAACCAATTTGCCTTTGAAATAGCTAGTTGGAGTTATCCAAAATGGGGCAGGGAATTGACCTTTAAGAAACTTAGGAAATGTACCTCAATTTGAGAGATGTGAAATGGTCAGCAGTACAGTGCTCCAGACTTGTACTCCTTATTGTTAGCAGCATGGGCAAACACCCTGGCGGCTATAAAAAGAGTCAGGGGAGAAAAGATTCAATGTAGATGTTTAAATTCGGTGATGTGAGACCCAGTCAAAGAATTTTTCAAAATCACACACTAAACAAGTAACAGTAACAGACTGGGCGGCTGGTCCATGTGGCCTAGACCGGTATACCCATCCCATAAGTACTGTCACCCGTGCCTGGAAAAAAGTTAACATCTTATTGTACATCATTATGGATAACACTCTGAGACGTCAATAAGAGAGTCTAATTTTATCCTTAGTTTTCTTCATTTGGAACAGATCTATCACTGAAGTCTTGGAACTAAACCCTGTGCTAAATGTAGTACCTCCAGAAATTGTATTCAAATGTTGCTTTAGTTTGTTTGTCTTATGTGGGAGGAGAGAAAGAAAATAATGGGTTATTGTTCCATTCTCATTAATCACTTATAATCATTTTTATTAATATTTAAATATATTGTTTTTCCACAGGGTTTTTTTTTAAGATACAGGGAGGGTCATGATGTTGTCTAGACCTTGATTCTTTACTGTTGTTTCTGGTCTCATAAGACTGTTAAAAAGTGTATTTCAGAAAAAGCTGCTGGGATAAATTATGCCCCCACATTCTCTTTTGTGTCCTCCTTCCTCAGCAGACATGCCCAGAAAGGCAGTTCCAGGAAAGCAAAAGGAGGGTACTTTCCTGTGAATACATTAAGACTGCTGTAATTAATGCAGCACTGAGTAAGTGATAGGTTAAGAAACAATTAATCCATTAAAAACTTAATTTAAGTCTTCCTGAGATTCTGAAGGATTAGTATATGCAAAACAAGCTGGCTTTCTGCTGTTTCTAAGCAGGGCAATGAAAAACATCAAGTCTGCAGTTCCTGAGAGTTTTAAAACCCAAGTGAAATAGAATCTTCTATGTTATTCTTATAACTTTTCAATGTTGAGAGAACAAGATTCCTTTTAAAAAAAAATGGTTTATTTGACTCTTTGGTATTGTGATCTGTGAAATGAAAAAAACTATCTAGCATACTATGAACTGCTTATTTACTTGATTTTTGAAATTTTCTGTATGGACATAAATATATTTAAAAGCGGACCAACATTAGAATTGGCTGAAATGTAGGATTTGGGGTTAATAATACTTTTTTCTTCTTTTTTCTTCTTTTTTGTTAGTGTGGTTTTGTTTGGTCAGGACCTACATCAATTTTTTCAAGACCTTCTCATGACCCAGAAATCCCCAAACACTGTTTCTAAAAGGAAACATGCATGGTGTTTCTGAAATATATCATTTCCTGAGACTTTCTTATTAGTTTCACCTCTGCTGGCCTCCACTTCCAGAAACTTGAAGTTCCTAGCAGTGTCATTTGACATGCCTGAAACCCTGCTATGGTGAGTCAGCCCAGGGATCGCAGAGCTCAGAAGCCCAGATTCCCCGGCAGCCTGGCTAGGGAACCCAGCAAGGCTGGTGGAACTATGTCCAGTTGGTATTTTCATCCGTAAACTTCTGACCAGTGCAGAATAAGGCAAATAATAATTATCTAATATAAACTTTAAGCCCTAGTCCATCTTGAAAAGATAAAGACTTGGATTCATTTTGCTTTTCTATGAAGAAAACAGTGATATCTTTGGCCTGTTACAGACTTCATTAGAAGTTAGACTGGACCTTTAGAGCATATAATCTTTGATTTTATATAAAGTTTCAGACACAACAAGAAAAAGAAACACGGGCTTTGGAGTTTGCTTGTAGTGTTTCCAATTAATGGAAATCCCTACTTAGTAACATACTGCTGTAAAAAAATATTTTGTGGGCTACAATAGTGCAAAACTAATCTCACCTTCAAAAGCAGACAGTAGGGAGAAGTGTTCTGGTACTCTTTTAAATACAAAGTCATTAAAGGCACTTTAGTGATCAGAGTTCAGTACAGAGTATGGACTGAGTACCTGACCGATGTCACCCAAGACTACCTCTCTAAGCACTCTGCACTGCTCTAATTGATCTCTTAATTGGCTCAGTCAACACAGCAGTCTCCATCACACAACAAGCACTAATTGCTACAAGCTCGCTTCTGAAATGTTAAGTACTCTGAAGGCAAGGCATATGTATATGCTGGAACTGGCTGTTCGGCCGCGTGGGGCTGAGCGAGTGTTTTTCTGCGGGGAGCCCTGCCACTCGGGCTTGCAGGCTTGCCCCACAGGCAGCAGTGCTCTTCGCAGCTTAATATATATACACGTGTGTATAAAGTAGAAGTGGAGGGTCTTGTCTGAAGGCCAGAAATCATTTGTAAAAGGTATCAGCAATCATTTGGTCCCACTTTAAAAGGTAGAATTACAATCACAGAGGAAAACTTCTTCTCTGAGATCTATAGCTGTAAAGGTCCCCTGAACCCAACCAAAAGGATGTTTGCTTTCTGCAGGGCCCAGTTTAGAATAAAATGAGCCAAAAAGCTACTTCACAATCACTTAGTCTACATAATATACCTGGAGACTGGATAATGATTTAAGTGAGGGCAGTGTTATGGTATCTCTGCTCTGACAGATCTGAATATTACCAGGCAGGAATCTGTTACTCCCCTTGGAGCAAGATTCATTACCTCGGTAGGTGAATTAGTGGCAAGGTGCCTGACAAGGTGCCTCCAAGGGCTTGTCTACACAAGACAGTTGCACCCATTTAACTCAAGGTGTGATTTTAAACCAACTGTGTTAAACCCATGCAGACACCTACAAACACAGTCCTTCTTGAAGTTAGCATAAGTTAACCAGGTAGGGAGCCAAACTCTAGCAAAATGGGCAAAAAAAGGGGTCTAAAGCCAGCATAGGTTTTAATACAGCCTATGGTACAGTTTCCTTACCAAGGCCCAAGGGACACCACATTGCTTTCAGTTGCGTGGTAAGGAAGACAGAGACTCTTGTCCTCTCCTCATCCACCAGCTATGACAAATTTCTCTCTGTATCACAAGTAGAGGTAGTCCAAAGAAAGCAGCTATAAGCAGAGGTAGTTCAAATTTCACCAAAGGTCAGCCAGAGATGAATAGGAAATTTCATGGGATGCAGAAACTTCCATGGAAAGGTACTGCTAGCTCTGATGACATTTTCATAGGAAAGGTAAAAAGAGAGACAGAAAGAGTAGTGCTCTCTTTTAGCCTAAAAGACTTGTTGTTGTATTGGGGTAAAGGCATTTAAGACCTGGCCTTGTCTCTTTCAAAGTTATCTGTGATGAAAAATTGCTCTGACTCTAACGCAGAGACTTCCATTTTGCAGAATTACATAGACTAATAAGTAGGTGTGCACAGTGGAAAGCCTAAAACCTTGGCCCAGAAGGGATATTTTGACATATTCTGTTTTTATAAACATGTTCCAAAAATTTTATTTTCATTCCAGTATGAACTCAAAATACACGTTGAAGTCTTGAAAACTGCCACAAAAGAAAGTTATACCCTAGGGTCAAACTAAGTTTGGTCTGCAGTGCATATTACAGCTGGACAAACATTTTAGAAAAAATACTGAGATTTTCTATCAGTTTTGTGGATAAGACTTTCCTAAATTTAACAGACCACAGTCAGTATTAAACTGGTAATTTGGTAAGTCAGTTTCTGGAAATCAAGCTTCCAGCATTAGATCACTGACTCAGTGTGTTAGAATGAGGACTTAGCACTAATCAAGACTAATGAGAAATGAAGGAAATGGAAAAGGTTGGAAGCTGTATACAACCTAGTGGAAAGAGCAAATTGAGTCAAATGGGCAACAGTAAGACAGTTTTAATGTGCTTTTTATAGAAACCACTAAAATCACTAGAAGTCATATCAGAGTGGAGAAAAATGCAGAAGAATCCTGCACTGTGTCTGTGTTGGTATAATACTCATCCAGCCCCTGGCTAGTGATAAACACCTGTACCAAACCTTCCTGTGTGGGTAGGGCAAACAGTAAAGGTAAACAGCTTGCTCCCCAGTACATACCTGCATGCCCCAGACCTTTTGTTATTAGTGGGGCCACTGAAAGACTCCATTTTTTCCCTCTTGACTCCAATACCATTTCTCAGCCTGGTCCAATCAGCTTCTATGGGGCTGGGCACATAAACCAGGATATGTACAAAAGCATCCTTCATATCACAGAATTTCTGCACCTGTGACTATGCTGTGGTCTAGTTACACTGGAAACACTCTTAGAACAAAAGGCAAACATGATCATCCAAAACAGAAAACACAGTTGCAGATGTTTATGAAAGATACAAGTGATGAAATGGAAGAAAAATCACTGTTCATCTATTTATGCTAAGGTTAAAACAGAAAGGTCTCTCTCCTTTTTTCTAGCCAATTTTCTGTTACTTGCCCTCATGCTCATTTGTCATGGGCTTGATGTTTCTGTATATCTTGTTGCATCCTGTAGCAAAGAAAAAAAGCCAAACCAAAAATTCGTAAAGAATAGCACATAAATGGTGGGGTTTGGATTGCAAACTGAATGCTTTAACCAAGAAGAAAACATAAGACTTCTGTGACATACTCCTTTTTCTGACAGGCAGGACACTGCCTCTGGATATCAACAAACTGTGTTTCCATCCCACCTATGTCACCAGGTTTTTAACTTCATTTTTATCTCAGGTCCAGACAATTTGTTCAGTGAATAGAACATGTTGGACTGTCTGGTAGATGGAGTGTGAGATGATCCTCAGCCACAGAGAAAGAGGTGGGGAGGGTGTAAGAAAATCTAACACGAGAGAACATGAAACCAGCAGACAACCAGAAAAATGTCAGCTGGGACTAAAAATGTTTCCAGGCATGTTTGATTCTGAAGACCATGTGGGCTTTAAGCATGTTACCTTGAAAAACTAGGAGCGCTGAAATCTGTTTCATGGCATTGTGCTTTGACAGAGTATAGTGCATTAGTTGGAAAACAACACTCAAAATTACCCGTGTTTCAGACTCCTTTCTGTTCTATCATGGTCACATTTCCAGCATAGATGGTACATGTGTTTGAATAGCACAAGCTCAGGGATGTACCTGTAATAGGGAAGTCTTATGAAGGAAATGTACCAGAATTTTGTACCATCCATTTCCTCCACACAGACTTCCAGAAGAATTGTATTGTATTGTTAAAACAGCTAATGTCCTTTCTTTTAGGTTTTAATCTAATTGGTTTCTCAAGAGCATAGAATTTTTCCCAAAATTTCAGGTATATGAATACCTGAAGAAGATGTACTCTAGATAAATACCAGACTCTCCATACTACTTGTTAATTGCTGTTTCAGCTTCATCCAGTGTTGTAAAATCCCCGTCCATCTGCCAGGTGTGACAAGTTCTGCTAGATCAAGTGTCATTTGTTATCCTGTTAAATTTCTCCTTATCTCCACTTCCTAATTTTGCATTAATACTATTGATTTTAGGCCTGATCCTTTTGATATTCTTGTCTTAGGGTCAAGTTTTACATGTCTTTTCCATGAAGGGAGCAAGGCATCTTGGCTCCACTGTGCAGATGCATCAACACTTTTCTAGTGCAGTGGGTGGGTACACTGGGAAGGACAGAAACTTGAGGAATATATTTAAAGATACAGAAGATGTGGAAATTCTCTCTAAAATAAGGACACAATGGCATCAGAGGATGATGAAAATCTACGTGTAGTCCAAAGACTCAGCTTTGAAGAACCATTTATCTCTTCCAAGATGTTTACAGGAACAGGACTTTTCTTGGAGAAGGAACGTGACCTGGGAACCCATAGGCTTAAGTTTCCTTACTAACTTAAACACCTACCACCCTGAGCTGAGGAGCATGAAAATCTCTTGACAACTTCTTAAGGGAAGCAAAAAAGACATAGACATACTGGAGTGAGTCCAACAAGGGGCCACTAAAATGGTTAAGGTCTTGGAGCATCTGACATACCAGGGAAGGCTGAGAGAACTGGGACTGTTCAGTCTCAAGTAGAGAAGGCTCAGGGGGATCTTATCAATGTGTATAAATACCTGATGGGGGGCGGGTAAAGAAGTCCCAGTGACAAGACAAGAGGCAATGGGCACAAGCTGAAATATATAAAATTCCATTTAGACAGAACAAACGAAAAATGTTACTGTGAAGGTGCCCAGAGAGACTGTGGGGTCCCAATCATTGGAGTAACTCAAACCCCAAAAACAGGGTTTGGACTAGATGATCTCCAGAGGTCCCTTCTGATCAGTGCTTAGCACTTCTGTGATTCTTTGAAAACTAATTTGGGAGACAGAGGAAAACAGACTAAAATGCACTCTGAGTAAACCAAGAGGTGTGTGGTATCCCAAAATCTTTATTTGACATAAGTTTCTTTTTAGATGAGGGATACATGTGATAAGTGTAGTTTCTCTGATCTTTCACATCTGAAATGCTGCTTGGTGGAAAACCATTAGTTATTGTAGAAGCAACAGAAAGAGTCAGGGACAAGCTATGGATCATGCTCAAAGAAGAACAGGAAGTATCAAAAAACTTGCAGCTAAAAGTCAATTTGACAGTCATTATGCTCTTGACATGAGCATAGACAGCACGGCTCATATGTGTAATGACATACTACCCCTTTCCCAGTACAAGGCAACGCAATTAAAAACTCCATTCAAATGAGCATCCCAGAGGAGGTTACGTGGAAGTACTGCATCTATAGTGTACGTGAGGGAGGGGGGTGATACTACAGATATCCAATATCCATTAGGCATAATGTTAATTATACTCTGGGTATTGGAAAGCATTAAAAGATTACAGAAAAATCTCAGCAAATGCCATTCTCAGGAATTTTAGCTATTATGCTCTAAAGAGCAGAATACTCTAAATGATGAAGTAAAGGTCCTGTTTTTTGAAAAAGCCAGACATGACTTCAAATTGAAAGCCTGATGCTATGATTATCGTCTCTTCCTTTCCAAGATTTAAGCTGGAAACTTCTGAATTACCAAGAACTGTGAATAACTTTTGTGGGGAGGTACCTGAAGAAGCACCACTGTGTTTACAGTCTCTCAGGTGTCAGCCTGAACAGTTAGTGTATCAGGCAAGGCATGGTGTTTGCATGATTCTCTTGCTCTAAGGTGCCACTGAAATGGTACACCATTTCTATCTACTCCTATGGAGGGTAGGAAGGTACCTGGGACCAAGCTGATACTCAGGCCCACTGACTAGGACTCATTTCTTGTCACATTGCTTACGTTATCCAACATCAGTGTGAAATTCAGTCCTACGTTGCCATGGAATAGCATAGTAGCCCTGTCTTCTGCTCCAGCAGATTTGCAGGACTGCATTTTTGTTTCTTTCCAGTTCCTCAAGCCCACACACCAAGTGCAGTTCATGCACTTGCTTAGCTCTTGCCTTCAGCACGCAGGGTCCTGGAGAGACATAGCCAGGAGGTGCACACCTTTGCCTGGCTACAGTCTGATCCCCAATGCAGTGGGTGGTGTGACATGACACAGTTTAATCTGACATGAGGTAAACATGGTGTATAGCATTTCCAAACTGGAGAGACCACTTCTTGCCTTTATACCAGGGGATTTCATTCTTCTTAAAGGGAATGTTTAAATGCTGTGGTTATGAAGCTAATCACACAGAGAGTAAGAATCATGGTTAAACAAGGGCCTGGCATGAAACCCGTGGATCTGCTCCCACTCACCACAGAGCATAAGGTGAAAGCATCTCCACAGCACTAGCAGCAGTCTGTATCTCTGCCCTACCCATGCCATCCCACACCCATCCCATTTCTTCCTCTCAGGGCCTACAGACCAGAATATTTCCCACTGTTCTCCATGTAAACAGCATACATCTGAAAGAATTGTCCCAGGGAATTGCCCTTAAGAGATATTTACAGAACTTTTCTCTTTCTTCTGGGATTCTGCATGGTGGTATTAGTTAGGGCTTGTACCAACTTCTCTGTGGTAATGCCTCCAGAGTGGCATATAATGCCTTCCAGAGTGGCATGTACCTTTGCTAAGGTCAGTGAAACCATCAAAGACAATAGAGTTAAACCAAATAAATTCTATAGTTTTGGGAAAACACAAAATCCTGCAAGTCAAATGTACTTTTGCATAGACCTAGAAACAGTAGACACGCTGTTTAATTTAAGTAACACTACAGTTGCACTTGTTCTGTGCTAAGCCATACTGTTTTCACAATTTATCTGACATGGTCAGGTGCTGTTCACTAAGGTGTTGTACCTAATGCTATTTTAGTTTTGGGGTTTGGTCATCTTATTCTTCTGGAATAAAAGAGTATGGGGGGATACCATTCCCTAAAGGTTAGTAAATCCAGTTTCATAACTCTAAAAGGTCAAGTCGTAATAACAAGTAGGATTTGATGCTAATCCTTCCTTATCTGAGGACACCGACTGAGTCCTGAGGACTGATCCAAAGACTGTGATAAGAGTGAAGCCCTACCACTGCCTGTCTTGAAACATATCTCAAAAATACCACATATTTAAAAGACGCTGTTGTCTCTACACTACACTTCAATTATTCATGCTAAATCAATCCCTGAAATATCTGTAATGATTCCACGTTAGAGACTCTGGTCAATTTACAAATTATTTTTAGGCAAAATGTGCAGCAAAATTCTTTCAAGCTGATTGCAAAATGTGGTTGTGATTGGCCTGATTTGAACCCAATCTGAGCCTGGCGGCTTATCTGCATTAGCTAAACTGAGGCTAAGAGAAGACAGGGACAGGATTTGTCCTGTAATCTACCCCATTCTGGGCCCCTTCCCAGCTGTATTACAGTGGTAGGACTCAGGAGTGAGACCACACAAAATGAGCTGGTCCATGTCTTCCCAACATTGTGGTCAAAAATCAGGTTTTCCACTTTAGGGATTAAGAGGCAGGTTTGGTCCACGCTGGTAAAGGAAGAGGTCAGGGTAAGAACTGGTATAGGAACAAGAATAAAGGGGATGAAGATGTTGGGAGATCAGGTTTTTGCTCCAGCTGCCAGTGGTGCAGTAGGAGGAGCAAGGCTACAAATAATTCTGATAGAAGATGCCCTGGCCCCTCTTTTCTAGTTTCTGGCTTAGACACAGTAGGGCAGAAAGATGGTGACTTTTCTGCAGACCTCAGCAGACAGCCATTCTAGGAGATTGCCTCATTTGCCTATATATCACACAGGTGTAAATCCAATCTGAGCTCAGAAGACAATCCCTCCAACATTAGCCAAAAGATAACCTGTCTAGTTTTGCACAGCTCACATCCATAAATATGTAATCGACCGGTGGCTGTTAACCCTGTGGTACTGAGTATGAGATACAGACATAGCAGGAAGGCCAAGACCATCTAGAATGAGTTGTATGATTTGATCAAGATGACAATAAACATCCAAGAGCTCCTATGAAGGAAGTAATTTGAAAATCTCTCCCACACTGCCCTGAAGAATAGTGTTAGCTTTTGGGGAGAGCCTTCAACGAGTGTCATAGTAAGTGGTGAAATGGAATTTCTCAATGGAGATGACAACCTCACTAAAGGAAGGGGACATGATGGTAGCCATAAAACAAATGTTAAAGTTCACTTAAAAATTATATAAAGGAAAAAAGCTGGATCAGCTGCATCAGCATTGTTGGCAGATGTTTATCCAACCTGTTCTTAAAGATTTTCAGTAATGAAGACTACATCTTACCTCAGAAATTTATTCAAGGTCTTCAACATTCTGAGTGTGAGAAGATTTCCTTAACATTTCTCCTTTATTTTCCTTGGTGCAAGAACCCTTCCTTCTCACCTAATATCCTTCTCAGTCAGTGATGGCTCAAACACAAAAGCATAGGGATTGATGCCTGAGATTTAATCATCCAACTCAGCCAACACCTAGTCTCCAGAACAGTCAGCTACTTCTAAAGGTGGTTTCTGCAGTAGGCAATTACCAGATAACCTACAGGACATAAAGCTTCTTCTTAACTTATGTCTGTTAGAAGATGCTTGTTCACCTGTCTAAGGTGTTAGCTGTATGGGATAAAATGAAAAAAAAAAAAAAAAAAGATTTAAAACAAAGCTCCTAGTTCAAGCCACACATGGATTTGTTTTGTTTTAAAGGGTCAAAAAGCAAACTCCTGAGGTTTTACAAAACCCAGCTATCCCAAGTTACACATTACAGAAGTGGAGCAGGGAAGGGAAATATAGTCTTTCATCTAACCCACAACCCTGAAAACTTTGGTGGTTCAGATAAAGTGGAATCTGACTCTGAACCCGCACTGGTTTGCAAACCTCAGACCACCCCTACATATCACTAACACCCCCTGAAGACACTGCCTTGTGGGCTGCAAACCATCTGTGGTGTCTACACTCCATCAGGTTTCCCTACAGCAAAGCCCTGGAGATTTTGGCAATTTGGAAGGCTGAGTATGACCCAAACATTAGCTAATTTCGAAAGAGTACAGCATGAAATATCGCCTGTGACTTCCAATAAGAAGCGTCTCTGAAGATGACTTCTCAGAACTGCGGAACTCTTTATGGGCGTTTTAGCAGAGATGGTGCTTGTAAGTAATCTCATTGTAAAGCCGCCCGTCTTCAAGAATACACTTACAGCACTAATTGTTTCCACAGAAAGTGGTGTTTAATGCAGCAAGATCCTCTCACTTCCCCCCTCCCTTCTTCCCCCATCTAGCTCAAGAGCATCTAGCTCTTCCCTTTGTGAAAGCCACCTCATTCAGTCCTGAGACTCAGAAATTCACTGCAGTCACCAGCACCAGTGTTTCTCACTTATCATGTTTTTCCACGAATAAAAGAATAAAATACAATAACAGAGAAACAAGTAGATAATTTTAAATTATTTACCATTTTCCCCCTGATTTTTGGCTGTAAGGTGGCTTGTGAAAGTGTCACAATGATTACTCTTTATTACATTTGCTGTTTGAAATGGTTTCGCAAGAGAATTTATCCAGCAAGAGAGTCTGATCTCAGACTGGTTTTAATGGTGGTCTCAGCACACTTACTCTAGATCTACAAAGAAAAAAAGGAGTCTAGAGACATGTCTTTGAGCTATACATCTTTTTTTCCAATTAACTATTTAGAGAAGGAGGATTGCTTGTAACTCAGGGTTAGGTCACTAGGATATTATTCCTGACAGCACAGACTGTGTATGACTTTGAGGAAATTACATTGGTTAAGATTTGCAAAGCTGACTAGAGAAATTGAAGCTGAATCCCATGCATATCTTTTAAAGCTTCAGCTATTATATTTTCTTGACTTTGCTCTTATTGTTGCCCTTATTTAAAATTGGCCTTGTGGACTCCATTCAGGTATCAAGGCCCCTTGCACTAAACTCTAAGAAGTCAAGGAGAGTATGTATAATTCCCTAAGTATAAACAAAAGAGAGGGCATAAGACAACAAGTGAGTGTGATGCAGAAGGCAGCCCAAGCTGGTCAGCAGGCTGAGCAGTAGTCCTTCACATCAGTCATATACTGTATCAAAAGAGATTGTTTTAGGCAGTAGGTAGAGGAAGGCAAGAATGTGGCTCTGTGGACGTTTAGTGGCAGTTTTCCTCTGTATCTCAGATTTCCCATCTGAAAAAGGATGGTAATTGTAGGCCCTTGCTTTACAGAGGTTAATGTTGATTCAGTTACTAATATGCATCATTCCTGGAAGGAGTACAATGGTGGGTCTATAGGAATATCTTTATATAAAAACTCATCAACAATTCAGTCAGCCCTCAGAATTCAAGCCAGGTTAATTATTTTGTTGGGAAATCAAGGTTATCTAGCAGCTACTTCCTATATTTCAGATGGCCAGACTGATGCAGCATAGATGTTCATGTCTACGAATGAACTATATGCTACAGATAGTGTCTAATGTTAACGTGAAAGTGACTCTTTCTGGGAAGACTCAAATCAGAAACAAACAGAAAAGAACAGATTCCGATGTGCAGCCTTCAAGAGGAAATACTCACTGAAAACTGCATGTGGACAAACAGCGCGTGTTCAAATACAGGCAACCACATTTTACTTCAGGCTCTCCTTTCTTCTGTGCAAACAGCCTCCACAGGTGACACACTGGTGTTGGAGGAACATGGCTTCTTTCCATCTACCACACTGCAATCAAAGAGTGGTTAATATGCTTGGAGGAAAACTTAAATTAAGTGCATTTGCCAGTTAGTAACCAAGGGGTTTGGTCATAAAGGTAAACCTTCTCACTGGGGGATGCTAAGGGAGCGATGAGTGACTCAGGAGAGGAGCTCCCTCTGTGTTCTCTGACTATGCTGGGGAAGGCTCCTCTCTTGTTCTCTCTCCTTTGACTATTAACATGATCAGAGTGGAAAACCTCAGTTATCCTCTGTGCGAATATGCCCTCTCCCTTTGTTCTTGGTTACCTAAATTATCAAAATAATTTGAACTGCTATTTGTCCTCACTTGCACTTCTTCTATGAGCTGTTGAAGTCAGCCAGGGAATAAATCACTTTGCCCCCAGGAGCAGGGAAAGACAAGATGTTCATTAAACATGGGAGACAAATCTTCTGTACTCTCCTTGCCAAGGGTGTCTTTGGAAGAGCCCCTTTGGCTGGGGCTGTGGTGAGCACCCACAGCCAAAACCAAAGTATTTTTGGCTCCCCCAGAACTGCCTGGAAACCTTGAGTGTTCAGTGCCTTCTGTGCCCAGTCCTCCCTCAACAGTAAATAGTTAATCATGCTCCCAGGGAGTTTTGTAACTTACTTCCCCAGGACATGACTCTGCCCTGAATCTACAGAATCAAAAGTTAAAACTCAACCATCAAGCAAACACTTGAGACACTTAAGCAGAACCTCTCTAAAAACATGATGCCAAGGGTAGCTGGTGTTCTGCCAGGGAGAACCCTTTTTCAGAAAGCAGCTTCATTTTTGCACACACTTTCTGGGGAGTATCACTCCAAAGTATGCATGCTAACCAGCTTTGACACCTACACAGAAGCAGTTGGTAGCAAGGTTGCGCACTGAGCCCACTTAAGGTTTAAAAACTGCCGAAAAAGCCATTTGTGCTCCCAAGTCCTGTGAGCATAACAGGGAGCTGGGGAGCAAAATGCCAGTAGGTCTTGGGTTTTAGACATTCAGCATCAATCTGCTGACTTCCACACAGCCCCACTGATTCATCAGCACTCTGTCAGGGAAAAACACTGGGGAATCGCACTACTTGGAACGGCAGAAATATTGGCTTTTTCTGGGCTGGAAGAGAAGGCTTAAAATGACTGCAAAGGAAATGCAGTGTCACCACCTCCCATGATATGATCAGGAATTTCACCATGATTGACATTTGCCATCAAGTCCCAGAACCACTCCTCTAGTAATAGTACAAAAGCATAAAGCCTGAAAAAGCCCTGAAAGCATGGGTCAAATACCTTACTACTCAAACAGGAAAAGATAATTAGAAAAAAAATACCTAGCATTTATTAATTTTTTAGGAAAAAAATCTCAGGGATTTTTTCAGTCTGACTCATAACTTTTGAATGCTTTGTGCTGAACACAACAGAAATTGTTCATTCAGAGGAATTTGGTCATCTCTGAGGAAAATGCATTATTTCACTGCTTAATTTCCTGAAATGCTCTCTTTAGCCTAGAAATTCAATCGTTAGTACTTGGTCAGCAAATTCCTCCTGCTGTTCTTCCCTGCTTCTTTCTCTTCATGACAATCACTTCCTTTTTCCCCTGCCTGCTTTCCCTCTGACACAAAAGCCACACTAGATACTAAGAAAGATAAGCAGGCATTCAGTCACTCTACCAGGGCACTCACAGCTATGCTACACACGAGCTGCTGTCACTGTGGACAGTTAGAGCAGAGTGGTGAAGTTTAAACCAGGTTGACTTGGGTGAGTGAACAAAAGATGCCTGTAACTCTTCAGCACCCAGTAGGAATTGGTAAAGGGAGGTGGCAAAATAAAGGCTCTGTTTGTAGTGGCCAACTCTTTTCTTTAGCTTTGTGCAAAACTCTCAAGCCTTGATCATTTGGTGTTGCGTGGCTTTAGTCAAAAGTCTTTGATTTCTCCCTGAGATCACTTCCCTTAAGCTTCCTGTTTGATGCCTCAGTGTTCTCCTCTTCAGTGGAGATACACAAGGTACTGCTGGCATAGAAAATAGAGAATGAAACCCTGTAAGGTAAGAAAGTGCGAAGATTTCATTTCCACTATACTAAAAATTTCTATTGGAGGACATACAAGCTTTCTAAGTATGTGAGTTCCTCACAGTAATCATTTAGTCACTATAGGGCACATGGCAAATGAAGCATTTTGGACTTTGTATCAGGAGCTAAGAGAAGGCAACCATTGTGGCTCATACTACTGCAAGATGCTATAAAGTGCTTGACTTCAGTGACATGGTTCATTCAGAGACAACAGACATTCAGGCTCAGGGACCTTCAGGATATGAAGAAATGCAAAAATCCACAGATGTGTGGCAACATATAACAAGGACTTGAAGAAGACCACAACATATAGTTGTATATTTCATATTGCTAATTATCTCCCATTTGCAGGTTTGAAAGCATCTTGCAAATATGAAGTAGTTCTACCCACTGTAAGGTAGATAAATATTTAGAGAAAGAGAGGTTCAAGCAGAGATAGTAGGCTTTGAGAATAAATCTTTCCCCTAAGAGATAGAAATGTCTCCACTATGAAGACCAAAGAACTAGAATTTATTGCCTCATTGGTCATTTAGCTCTCAACTTTAAGTAAAAAATGCAAATAAAGTAAAATAGCTCTGGTATAGAGCTACCAAGATTAGTTGCTCTGTCACCTTTCCAGGGATCAACGCAAGGCTCACTGGCCTGTAATTTTCTGGATCCTCCTTCTTGCCCTTCTCGAAGACAGGAGTGATACTTGTTTTATTCTGGTCTTCAGGAACATCTCATGGTTTCCTTGATGGTTTAAAGACAATTGAGAGTGGCATTGTAGTGACGTCAGCCAGCTCCTACAGCACTCTTGGCTACATCCCATCATGTTCCATGGACTTGGTCATCTGCATCTTCCCTAACCTGATCCTACTCCACAAACAGTAAGTTTTAGTGCTCCAGCCCTTCCCTGTGGTCACAGGGGCCTGGGATTCCTGAAGGCAGATCCTACTAACAAAGACTAAGGCAAAGAAGTCTTTAAGTACCACAGCCTTTTTCATGTCTCTTATCACTAGATCCCCTGCCCCATTAAGCAGCAGACTACATTTTCCCCTAGCCTTCCTTTTGCAACTGGTATACTTGTAGATGCCCTTCTTTTTGCCCTTCACATCCCTCACCAGATTCAGCTCCAGGTAGGCTCTGGTTTTCCTAAACCCATCCCTGCAAGCTTGGACAGTGTCTCTATGTTCCTTCCAGGTCACCCAGCTCTGCCTTTACCTCTTGTACCCAAAGTGTTATGCGGCATATCAAAAGGCCAACCAAGAGCTCAGAGGCTCACTGAAATGCACACAGAGGTCTCGGGGCACATGAAAATGCACACAGAGGACTCCAGTTTGCACAGAAAAACACATGGATAGCTCTAAAAGCCACAGAAAGAAACATCTGGGGTGATACAAAACTCAAATGGAGGGCTCTGTGACACACAGGAAGGCACACAGAGGACACTGAAGTACACTGGAAGCTCTACAGAGGGCTTTGGGGCTTCTCTGGGACTTCTCTGGGGCTGCTGCTTCACTCATGTTCTCAGTGCTTGCTGGCAACACCAGCCAGGCAGGGTGAGAAAAGCTTCTTGCCTGGGCAGTGACACTGGAGAGGAGGCTGTTCTCCCCCTTCAGCTATGGGATCAGGTCTCAAAGGAAAAGGTGGGACAAGGCACATGCCCAGTCCATCTAACTTCCTGCATCTTTCAGGATGGGAAATTGACTATTAGTACAGGATACTTGAAAAGTAGTAGGAGGAGGTCTGCTGAGAAAGGCAATCCTGCCACTAAGCCCTCCGAAATTTCCTCAGCAGTGGCTGCAAAAACATGAAACCATGATTATTTTTCAAAAAAGAGGCTACTACTTCAGCAAAACCTGAAGAAACACTGAAAACAAGTACTGCAACAAATTTAATTTTACCCTGTAAATCAGCATCTCTCACATGAAAAAAATTCTTATTCATTTATATCTGAAGACAATGGCAAAAACAGACTACCTCCTGGAATAATTATTCAGTAAATGGAAGTCATCTGCATGCATCATCATCACAGTCTCACAGCTTTGTGAAGGAAACATGATCAAGGAAAACAGCCCCCTCACATATATCCAAGGGCACAGGGCTACCCAAAGCCAGTTATCCCAGAGTCTCACCTCTCTGCACCCTCTGTGATCCCTGATTTCAGCAACAACTCTCCCATCACCTTCCAATCACTAGTTGGACCGGAGAAGGATGTCCTTGGGAGAGTAGGCTCTCCCTAAGAAGACCCTATGGAAATATGAAAGGAGGAAGCTCTGTTCTGCTGCATCCCTGACACAGCTCTGACAAGAAGGACATGCCAGCCTGCTCATGCCTATGGAACTCCTGTTTAGCCTGAATTCCGCATCACTTGGAGTAAGGCTATGAAGCCCCTGGCACTTTTGGACTCTTGATATTGTCCTGTCCCTCCTTTCAAGAGGCCCATGATGCTCTCTGAGGTGTTCCTGTCCCACTGTTTCTTTGGGTCCTTATTCTGATAAGGAGTGAAAACTGGGGCATGCTGATCTCTTGAGAGAGTACATACATAGAGTCACTTGGATCTCTATGTTGGATCTGTGCATTGTCACAGTACTTTTAACATTAGAATTTTCATTCAATTCCTTTTTTCTAATCTCTCATCTTCATGCCAAATCTGGAAACAAGAAGGCAACACTGGCTTGAATAAGGGGCAACACAGTCCCTTCCAGACTCCAATAAGAAACTGGACATGGAGATACTGGAGTTTCCAGTTTTGCAAAGGAGAATAACATGCTGTCAATATACATCAGGAAACTGAGTGTTGCAATACTCCAGTATCAAGATGGGCAGAAGAGTCTCCATCCATAGGGCTCTTTTCAAAATGGTCTGTGAACCACCTTCTAAGACATGTTTTTCAGGGAAAAACAAACACACAGGAAATAATAACATCTTGGGGTTTGGGTTTGTGGTTTTTTCAATCTCACTTGAAAGAAAGGAAAGGAGCAGATGAAGCTTTATGGAGAATGGTCCCTCTAGTGTGCCTCTCTAAGTCCCACAAGGGGTGGGAACATAAAACAATCTCACTGCCATGTGACTCCAGCTGAAGACACATGGATTCCCAAAGAAAGAATAGTGACCACAGACTTTCCAGAAAACTACTCATTGTCAGAGTTCTTCCAAACTATCTTTGTGAGGAGACAAGACCTCAGAAGCAGACCCTAGGCAGCTCAAGGAGGCTTGGTTGAACAGGAGCTGAGAAGTTGCTTGCTTGGTCAGTCAAAGCTACAAGAGCAAACATACTTATTGTGGGGCCACAAAGTCACCCCCAGCAGGCATCTGAAAAACAGTCATTTCTTTGTGGGCTATGATCAACGGCTTCAGCGTTGGCTTCTGCAACAGGTACAAAGACACATGAGTTGATCCCCAGGAAATTACCGCTTTGCTCACAAGGGCAGAAAACCTGTTCCACCACCCACACAAGGTGTCTCTCTGCAACTCTCCCATCAAGTGCTCTCGTGTCAACACTAGCCCCTGTCCGAACAAGTACATGCTGCCCAGCAAAGCACTGAGAATGAACAGGGACACTGCCAGTTTTTTTGCAAGGGCAAGTATCAGGACACTCAATCAGGAGAACAGGTATTTCCTAAATGCAGACTAGCATAGTGCAAAGCATTGCATCAGCATATGCTTCTGGCAGCAGGTTTCAGCTCACTCTTGCTGTTCTTGAAAGTGGGACAAAGATTCCAAGTGATAAGGTTAACCCCAAAGTCTCTCCCAAAAGTCTTGTAGCTGGAAAAAGAGAGACATAGCCCTTCTTCCTCCTTGGTACAGCTGGGGAGACCTGGCAGAGCCAAGCCACTAAAAAGTGTGACAACAGCAGCTGAGCATTCCAGTCTGGGACCTGCTGGAGCAAAGGCTGTCAAAGGCTGGTCAGTACACCTGGGTAAGCACAGCAACAGCAGCACAAGGACACTGGGTTCTGCAGGGCTTTGATCCATCTGTGCCTCCACATCCTGCCTAGAGGCATTGTCCAGGCCAATGAATCTCTCCACCACCTTTCTCTTTTTAGATAGTAAGGTCCTGCTAGCAGCATTTCTGCAGAAGTGAAAGCACAACATCTAGCCCCAGAGACCTGATCTTAGCTGAGCTCATCTCTAAAGCATCACTTTCTGAAAGGAGTTCAGGCATCAGGGGAAGTACCACAAAAAACCTGCCTTAGGCTTACACTTTTTCACTAAGCAAACAAGGATAGGCTACTGGGCTGGACCTTTGATCTGAACAAAGACAGCTGTGTCACCAAGTCTCTCCTGAGTGCAAGAAATGAACTCTGCAGAGGCAGGCCATGGTTTTGATCAAATTTCTAAAGAATTAGAAAGAGCACTAAAAACATGCAAAGCTTATACCAAAGGAAGTTTTTTGCAGGTTGCCTGTCTTATCCACTTGTTGAATAAAACCTTCCAAAAAAATCATTATCACTCTTCAAATCCTTTCCTTGTGACAAGGCCCACACAGAGACTGTTATGGTCACTTCTATGCAACTCAACATCTTCTCCTAAGGAACGCAAGGTCTGGGTGTAGTTCCCCTCTGCAGCTTGTATATGCTCTAGAAACAAACCAATGAGCAGCAAAGTCACTTGAACAGCCCCTCAGCAGTCTCAAATCACCATTCAGCACAACAGCCATTCAAAGGGCCACTGAGCCCCATCCCACCCTGATGATTGTCCATTGAGCAGTAAACATCTTTCCTTGGGAGGTCAAAGTCCCCACACAAGTTTCCACACAGACTGCTGTTCCTATCAAAGAGCAGAGGGGGTCATTTAAAGGGAAGAACCACTCCATACACAGTCCCAACCCTTTGGTAACCCGCAACAACCACCAGGGCCATACCACAGCTGTTAATGACCTTTGTGGAAACTACCCTTCCCATCACTTAGAGCCTCTTTTAACTACTAGCCAGCTGGCAGACCCAGCAGGAGTTCTAGTATTCAACCTCCCAAGGAACGGGGAATCATAAATGTGAAGCATCAACTTCATCACACTGTGATTCAGAGAAACACCTCCAAGAAGTTTCTCTCAGACAGCAATCACGACAACATAACATCCACAGATCTGAAGATATTTTGCAGCTGCAACATAAGGGGAATCAAAGGCTTGAATTTCTCTTCTTATCAGGCCACAGTCTGTTATCATAGCTGAGCTTGTTCTCCACCATAAACATTTGTCCAGGTGAAACATGGGTCTCTGAACATTAAAACCCTCCTTGTTCAATTAACAGAAGTAGTTTTGCTTAATATATGTATTACCCAGGTCCGTTAGCCTAAGAGTTTAAAAACAAGTGAAAGAAAAAAAAAGAAACACAAATATTTTTCAGATGGATGACTTGGCAGGATGCACTCAGGGTGATCTGTGGTCTGCCCACTCTGACATTCAAAGGGGCAAGACAGTACATTGTGAAAAGCTTGTGGAGAAGAGCCTTGCACTCCAGATTGTTCCCCTCTCCCTCCCCTTCACCTTCAGGAGCTGATAGGTGAAGTACAAGCAGAGCAAACTGCCCTGAGCCCAAGAAGATCCAGGAAGGGATCCAACAACTAGAATAAACACTCCAGGCTGTCTGTCTGGTCTTTCCATCCCACCAGTAATGGCTAGAGAAGACTCCAAAGAAGCAACTGCACATTCTTATTCTAAAGCTGGGCTTTGCTTTTCTCTCCATTCACAGAGAAGTCGCTCTGTGGCAAAATTGTCAACTGCAGCATCTTTCTGCGGCAATCATTCTGCTTTCAAATGAAAAGAAAAGTGGTGCTAATATGGGGGGGGAGCTGCACTGGGCATTTTAGGCAGCTGTCCCCATCCACCCCGCTGCCCCAGGCAGGTCCATGTGTCAGGCAGAACCACCACCGAGCCAAGACTGGGGCAGGGGCAGGCTCCTCTCCAAACCAGCTGCATGCCAAAGCCATGAAAATGTCAAACCAGACATTGGAAAACTCCTACCCCTGTGCTGAAATACACCTGCACAAGTGACACTTAAAGCCCAGGTCCTTGGCCCAGCTGCACCACATCTGTGCCACTGGGAAAAGCAGAGGGGTCAGAGGAGAGAGGGGCAAGCTGGTGGGAGGACATGAAAGCCTTGCCTCTCTCTCTCCACTGGGGAAGTGGTGCTTACCCAGGCTAGCACAGGGGCTGCATGGAGCCAGCCAGCAGGATTCTTCTTTTTGGTGTGCTCTGTTGCTCCCTGCTTGTAGACTGGGGGGCAGCGGGGCAGTGGTTGTGGTGGGAAGAAGGTCTCCCCAGGGGTAATGCAGCCTCTCTGCCCTCTCCTGCATGAAATGCTCCTACCTGCTGCCAAAGCATCTGCTTTTACTCCTGTGAAAAAAATTGGAAATAAAACACATGGTGCTGCAGTTATACATTATTAGTATAACATCTATCTGTCGTGCTGCTGGAATGTATTTTCCTGCCACACTGCAAACCTCCCTGTTTATCAGGACCCATCCCTACACAACCTGCAGACCCCCTTTCAGGCAGATAAAACCAACCATCAAAGTTCAGATACAAGCACAGGGGGGCGTAGAGCTGAGAGGTGTATGTGGGGAAAGGTTAAAGGAGTTTTTCTTTTGACTTCAGTGACTTTGGATGAGACTCAAAGAGGTCTGAACTTGCAATCTGCTGAAATTAAGTCTGAAGAGCAGAGATCCTGATAGGGAGATACACTGAAGCCTTGAAACAGCATCAGTTCTTCAAGTCCGTGAAGTGACTGTTAACTTCTATGCTTTAATAAAAGGAGCCAAGAGTGATAAGAGGAATTACAGACCAGCAGACCTCACCTCAGTACTTGGAGAGGAGAGTGAGAGTCTAATTAAGAACAGCACAATCCAGCAGCTGGACAAGAAAAATCCCCAAGGGTCAAAGCCACACACAGTTCCTGTAAAAAGAGCTAATGCTTCACTATCTATCAGAAAAAAAAGTTAATATAATAAAAAGGAGAAGCGATCTGATGGGCATCATCTTGTATTTTCAAAAGATTTTTTGTAAGTTCCAGCAGAATAGATCATGAAGAAAAATAAACAGGCAGAGGGTAAAGGGCAATGCTACGTTCAGTATTAAAATCTAGTTAGACTAAAACGAAGAAACTACTTGAGCTAGAACACCTCTCTAGAAACAAATATAAGTCAGTGGTAAAGCTGGGCAAGTTATTTTCACTGAAAGATATTGATTCATTGAAGCAAAAGAGAAAGAAAGCAAATCTTGACAAAGGCTTGTTTCCTTAAAAAGGAGACACATCTATAACTTTCTGCATTGTTTCTACATGTATATGATAGAAGGAGCTCACTTGACCCGGTCTGAAAGAAAGGTCTGCTAATCAGTGGCTTACAGTAGCTGATTACATAGGACTTTTAAAAATGTAAAGGGTCAAAATAAAATGCTTTGACTGATGCATTCAATTTTAAAAATATCATTAGTAGAATTGCCTTGGGAATATCTGAGCTTTTACTTTTCCTCCCCATTTCAGGAAGGAAAATTTTCTATCCTCCTAACTCTTACAGGACAGGCAGCCTTCCTCCACCTGGCACTTGCCAGTGGGGAGATTTTAGCACCAAACCCAGTAAATGTTTGGCAATAATGTTGCCCTGAAGCAAAGAGTTAAAAACTAGGAGCATCTCCCACTGCACAGGACTGACCGTTCCCAGCTACAGATGAAATAGGCTGGCTTCCTAAGGTCTTACTCAAAATTCAAGGAGGGAATTACTCACATACATATTATTTCATCCAGAGAACGTCCACCCCCTTGGTTCCCACAATGTACCTCAGAGATGGCTGGCATGAGTCTGTTAGCTTAATCTTCCTCTCACACACACACAGTAACAACAATAATGTTTTGGCAGGCACCACAATTCTCACATAACATCCTCTCACCATTACACACTCACCTCATTTTCAAGCTGTTGCACGTATCAAACACAGGCTTATTGTTTCCCTCCCTTGTTTTTTGGGGTTGGGTGGTTTGGGGTTTTTTTTGTTTACAAAATATTGGTAGACAGAAAGAAGAGGAAAGAGAAATAAAAACAGGGCTATAAACCCAATCACCCAGTCAAAGCAACTACCAAAAGTTGAGAAAATATGTACTGCATCTTTTCCCAAAATAATAAACAAAACAAGGTGTCCAATGCAAGCAGATGGATCTGATTCAGCAAAAAGCAGATTGTAAGGAGTCATGGAATATCTGAAATTAAGTGGATTGAAAATAAAAGGATTAGCATATAAGCAGAAGTCTCTCTTTATGTGCTTATAGCATCTGCTGCTGTTCAGCAGCAGGCGTCCAAAGGTGATTCAGGTTTCCCATTAATTCTTTGAAAAACTAGCATGGTTTTCTTGAAGTTTATCAGGAAAAAAATAGCAGACATTTTTTCTGCTTTCTTGGTAAGCAAACCAAGAAAGCTCCAAACCAAGAAAACTCTTCCAAACTCATGTCTGAGCCTGCAGACCAGCTCCTCAACTGGCAAAAATTGCTGTATTTCAGCTGAAGAAAATGGATTATCTGTTTTAATGGCTGTGGGGAATCTGACCCACACAGCTCAGCAAAGATACTGCTGTCCTCTCTACAGCAATGCCTGACTGCCATTTCCTCAGTGGTCTTGGAAACCAAAACCTGTGGAGTGGATACCAAAGAGATTCCAGAAGACAGGAGGAGAGCCAGCCCCATCTGTCCACACACAGCAGAGATACACCAGAGAGCCAAAAGGTACAGTCTAAAAAGCAGAATGGCTTTTCTTTTTCTCTCATCAGCTATGGATGATTTTTTGTGCCTCAGTACAGAGTAGGCAATTTACTTTCAGGTCTTTGTATAGAGCGGGTGGCTGGTAGTAGTGGAGAGGATGGTCTGAAAATATACCTTTATAAGCACAACCCTTTGTTTGGTACAAAGCCTTTTTGTCATCTGTTCAGTCAAGTGCAATAATTTGACATATCAAGCTGATTTGTGATACGTTCAAAGTCCTATGTGGTGGGAGGGAACACTGGGAAGGAGAGCTTTTATTAATTCCCTTTTATTTATAAATATTGTAAATGCATTTCAGAGTGAGCCGATAGCATGTCCTCAGGCTGAGTTAGAGGGCAGAGGGGTAAACACTTCTGTTGTTTCTTAACCAGAAAATTATTACTTTATGACCTCTCAAATGCCCTGTATGCTGACCTCTGAGGATACTTAGCCTGGCAGTTAACATCTGTGGTCCCAGCAGCAGCGCTGAAGTAAAAGGTACTTAATGCAGAGCAGCTCTTTTGCAAGGTTAGAAAGGATCAATAGGAGATGTGTTTAATGTGGTATCACTATCAGGTCTCATCTCACTTTTAAAAGTGAAATATCCACAGTGGGACATAATCTTAGTCACACAGCAGAGAGATCTTTAACATGGTGAGATCCCTTTCTCCCAGGTCTAGAAATGTAGCTCAAGGAACATGAAGGAAATTACCAAGGTTTGGAATAAATATGCACTTTTCAAAAAGAAAAATGATCGGAGGGAGGCTTCTGGCATTTCAGTCCAGCTGCATTTTTTTCTGGAGATTGAGCAGTTCTTGTGGAAAACAGGCAGTCTTGCAATAATCTGTGAACAAAACCAGGATAGTTTTTCCCCTGGGTACATATATATCCACTGCCTGAAGCTAATCCTCTCTGACTGCAGGGGAAAAAAAAACAGTTTGAAGGAAGGTAGCTTCCCCCATAAAATTCAGTAAACTGCAATTCCTACAACAAACCTGTCCAGGCTCACCAAAAAGAAGTGCAATTAGGCTGCTTATTAAGTATGTTAATTCAGTCTAGTAGATCTTGTGTTACAGCAGAGGGGTAGCTCCTTTACTTGCTTTTCATCCAGCTGTAGCAAACTACACATCTAAGTGTATGCATCTAAGTGCTTCTAAACCCACCATTGCTGCCTTACAACATTTATTGGCCATAAAACACATGGTCACTGCTCCTGCTGTGGTCAAGGGCAGGACTATGAGGCTGGGGATTCCCTCTCACCTTCTTGAACCTCACTGAACACCCGGCAGGACTCACAGCCCACAGGACACCCCACGGTGCCTAGGCATCCCTTCAGCACTCAGCAGGGCCAAGGTCACCACCCCACCTCTGGCAGCATCAAGTGGCCAAGCAGGAACAGCTGCCCCCCTGGTTTGTCCAAACTCTGGTGAGTGATAGGAAGTTGACAAGCATGCTGGAGATGGAGGAGCCACCCCTTGAAGGGTTTTGTGCTCCCATACAGTGTGTACGTGTACTACAAGTTGAAGAGTGCAGCTCTGTTGCTATCCCCAAAGGCATCTGCTCAGACGAGTGATTCAATTGTCTGGCTTGGAAACTTGCTGATAATTACAGTTGTTACAGTTTTCAACCCAAGTTGCTGAGCTGGGAATTAAACAGCAGCTTGTTTTCATGCCTACATGCTAGCCACTTTTTACTGTCCTTAACACAGCTGTATATGTTAGCATTGTCCCTCTTGGGCTGGATATACATTCTTAGACAGGTTCAGCTATGCTCCTCCCTCAGCTCCAAGATGCACTTGATTGCCCACATAAAACACGTTTAAATTCCCGTTCCAGCTCTCTTTTGAGATAGATGCAGTCACCCTGGGGCAGAATCTGCTATGGTGAATTTAAAAATGGAATTGAACCAAGTGTGTTAGCTTTGCAATACGATCGCTGAGGGAACAGGAAGGAAGAAGAGATGCCAGGAGAAGGGCTGCACTGGCTGGCAGTGTGAAACACAAGTTCTGAGCAATTAAGAAGTAGGGATTGCATTCACTTTGTTTTTTTTTTTTCTTTCTTTCTTTATAGACAACGCTATTCAAGACCTACTTCGTGGTTTTTATTTTCACACATCTTCCAAGCACCAAAATGGGATATATCCCTGACTCTAGATGCCTATGCTAAGCATTGCAACTACTCCTCTCTCACTGATCAAGCAGGGAACCAGAGTGGGTACCCCCACAGAGCAGCAGGCCTGAAGTCCTCACTGTGAATGTAGGTGCCACCAGAGCTAGCATGTCCATCGTACAAGGCAGAGTGAGTGCAGCCTTTGCTGGGATTAGCTCTTCTAAAATCAACATCTCCTGTTCTCTAATAAGAAAAATGATGTTGGCAAGAGCATGAGTATTTCTCATATCTCTTCTCCCCCTCACACACATATATTTTCTTTAATTATCAATAGATTTGGATTCTGGCAGTGCTTTGAGTGGGTGTTTTATGCAGTCACAAAGAGAGCCCTTGAAAAGGCACATACCGTCTGACATAAAACCAAACCAGCCCTTGCAGTTCTGACATCTATCCACAGTCCTTTGTGCGCTGCATTCAGATGCAGCCCCAGCAGGCTTCTTACAGTTTAGAAAAAAAAATTTTAGTACTTAGCTAGGTCAACATGTGTGCCGAGAAGGAGGAAAAAGGCATGGGATAAAAACCTAATCCCATTGAAATCAATGGGAGCTCAGCCATTTTCTGCAGCATGGGGTAATATTTCAGCCTATGTCCCAGCTTTTGAAAGCACAACACAAGAGCCAGATTATGAGTCGACCTTTTGTAAGATCATAGGGACACACAAGGAATATTTGGCACAATTGCAATGAGGCCGTGTCCAGAAAGTTCTCTGCTGTATACAAGTTCTCTCCTCCTTAGCATTTGTCAGCCTAATAGTTTTATATTGGCATCCACTGTTATGTGTCCGGGCACTTTTTCCACAAATTGAAGGATTTCACTGGTTCTTCTAGTGGAATTTAGGTCATCTCTGGCCCTTCTGCCCTGATGGAGGGTGCTTGTCTGCTGTCAGGCTGCATGTTTGATGGAGTCTGGTAGGAATTTCAGGATTAAAACTGACAGGATTATGAATATGACAATAATATAGTGGGAAAGCCAGCATAGTAAGCATTTAATAGCATTAAAGAAATAAATAAACAGCATAGCATTTCTCATCATTAGGCAGCCTGTGGGACTCCCCTGATCTCCTGTGGATTCTCCACAAACTGTAAATCTCAGTCCTCATGGGCTTTGTCACCAGTGTCCCAAAGACCTATAACTGGCAGAGGGATTCCTAAGATCAGCATTTTGGCCTATCACTTTATCTTGAAAATTAAGACTGGAAGCACAAAAGTTTGAGCACTCCTCTAGCAGGTTTTTGGTAGCCTGAAGCAAGAAGAAAGGGAGCAAAACCATCCCAATATCAGCAAGTGCTTATTCACCTTCTCATTCACCGTCAGATAAAAGTGTCATCACTTCTCCCTGTAGATGACAAATGTTTGGGTTGCTGTGGCTAGAGAAGACAAAGTGGCTTCTCCTACCAAGCTTAGGTGACATAAAATACAGCCTGGTGCAAGGTGGAAGGGAGTGCTAGTGTCCTCCATGGAGAGCAGTTACCTCCAGAGGATTCGGAATTCCCCTCATGGTTTTCATCCAAGCATGCTCTTGTGCTCCTCTCCCCTTTGTGTTTGCCAAGTTACTGATTTTTAGCAAGATCTTGTTACTTAGCAGAGGCAGGGTCCTATCTCACCCTGTACAGAATGTGCACATGCATGATATTAGGGTTAAATTACCTACTTCCATGGGGCTGGCATTAGGGGGAATAACAGCTGGCAGAAACCTACAACTCTATCTTACTTTTCTCCAAGGTGCATTTGTCAGAGTTGCTACTGCCAAAGAAGGGTAACAAGCCCCATGTGCCAGGATGAGTCAGACACTCCTGGTGGCTTTGACTCCTGCATATGAGAGGGACACCCCAGGCAAAGCCCTGCCAGACTGTCATTGTGGCTGACACAGCTGCACCTCCACACATCCCATCAGCCTCCTGAGACAACACAGATAAAAACACATCAGCTGGCTGTGGTGAAGTCTTGGGTTAACCGTGCCTGGAGAATGTGTTCAGAGTCATGCTGCCTTTCTAAACCTGCTTGGTCCAGATAAGACACCACACAGGGAGGAGGAGGCAGGGTTCCCAGCAAGCAGGGCTCAGCACCAGCCCAAACTCTTTAGTCACCTCCTGCAAGGTAGAGTGGGGAAGGACCAGGCTGCGCTGGTCCTAGGGCAAGTCAGAACCAGAATCCTGCCAATCTCTTCAGGATACAAGTTCACTGTGGGGCAGTGGCTGAAGCCTGGTCCCCATCCCTGCCAGATGGAGAGGCTGTGCTGCGCCCCCCATTCCCATAGCGCACACAGTCAACGCTCTGCTCCCCTGCCTTTTCAGACCATTAGAGGTCATGTGGCTTCTGGAGGGGCAGCCTCTCTTTTTGTGTGTATCCTGTGGAAAACAGGTGAACTCCAAGAGTGAAATCCTGGCCCTTAAGAGGAACAAGGGGATTTTGTTGTGGCCCTCCAAGTGGTAAAGTTTTCAACTGGCATTTTTGTCTTCCGGTTGCTTTAACCTGAGTCATAATCATGTTACAATTGCTAACGAATGACAGTTACAGAGCCCATAAATGTGAGATCAATCTCAGTGATTCCTCTAACCTCTAAGTGGAGCCAGTCCTCGGGGAGGGATGGAATTTCACTGAATTTTTCCATTTCATTTGTATAATAAAATCACTCTTTGGCCTCTGCTCTGTTCTTTTTGCCCTTTTTGGACTTAAGGTGGACCCATTTGGTATCGATCTCAAGAGTGTTCACCAATGGCACAGTCATTGATAAGTGATAACTAGGATCAAGAGTTTGATTTTTTATTGTTAATTTTTCATTAAAGTTTCTTTTTGGTATTCCCCAACCACAGCATATATTACTGTTCAGAGCAGTTTAGGAGTATTCAGCTTTATGCAATACAAAAACCTCTCATTTTAGTTGCATATAATTGGGATGCTTGCTTTGCATTAGCTCCACATAAATGTGTCTGCAAACATTAGGGCAACTGCAACTACCACAATCTAGAAATAAGAAAAGTAGGAACCAAATTTCCATGTAAACACTGGACTGAGCTGAATCTTGATCTGACATTGAAAATCTTCAGACCCCATGCAGCAAACCCAGAGGCACAAACATTTTCACATACGTGGGGCTTTATTCTGTTCAGAACTTAATCAGGTTTTTTGCAACACATTTAAGTTGGCACCAACAGCATTGCTTCTGATCTGCACCTGACCTACCACCCCAAGCTAACATACCTACTTACAAAAACATACTATGCAGGAATCCATGGTGATTCACTTAAACATGTCAAGAAACTGGAAGAGAGTGGAAGAACCTAACAATTGGGGTTTTGGTCCTACTTACTATCCTAGCCCTTTGATGGGTGAGGTATCAATGTACTTTATCTTAGATGCCATTATTTTCTTTACACATACATTTCTTATACACACACAGCTCCTACAGCTGCACGTTTACCCTGATGCAGGGCAAAAAGCTGAAGGAGAACCTATGGTTTCAGGTAGCCACACTGTGCTATAAAGAGAGGTGCAAGCTTTACATCTCAGCAGTGGGAGACACTAATCTCTAGTTTTTGCCACTGAATAACTAGCCATCCAGTCTGATGTGCTCTTCTAGGATCCCACATGAGCCAATGAAGAGGGCCACACTAAGTGACAAGGTTGGACTACTTAAAGTCTAAAAAAATCCAGTTCCTAAATCTCCTTAGACCATGAGGGACAGAGCCAAAAGTCTCAACTTCTGTATATCATGGGCCATCATGTTCCCTCAGAGACCTATATCAAGCCCAAGAACAAATGTTACTTTTTTTCTTCACATCACAGTTTTGAAGGACTGCAACACCAGGTTTGAGTTTGTTTTGGTGGTAATTAGTGGCTCTGATATAAATCAGGACTGAACTACTGGGAGGTAAAGTGGTAGACACCCCCAGGGTGTTAAATGCTGCTGAAGGGCTGGCCCTGAACCATACAGACCAGTTCAGTGGAAACTGAATCCTATGGATTTCAGTGGGTGTGAGGCATTTAGTCCCATTTTCCTTTCATAAGTGACATTTGTCCCCTGTATGAATTTGCATGCATTAGACTACATTAGAAATGTACTCAGGGAAATTAATATGTACACTTATTAGACTGCACTTGGAACATTCAATACATAGTGAAGGTGAAATTTTGTTTTAGTTAATATCTAAGGATAGAATTATGTACATTTGGTACTATTTAGAAATCGGAGAATATTGCATACAGAAGATGTTAAATTGATATGATAAGCAAAAATATGGAACTCTATAAAAGTTTGCAGGCTGATTCTAAAATACATGCTACAAGTTTTGCAATATAATGGTTTTTCATCTCTTAACAATGGTAATCCTACACTGGACTTTCTGTTCCTTGGAAAATTTGCATTCTGTCAGATAAGAATAATAGACCCTGATTCATCTTGCCACTTGTTTGCATTTCACAAAGATAAACTATCTAAACCTTCTGTTAACAATGCAAATAGTTTCTTTCTCTTTGTCCTGTTTTTCTCTCATAAAGACATGTGAATATCTTTTTTCCACATTATTTATGCAAAAAAGGAAAACAGTCATCCCACTGGAAAGTCTGCTGCATAAGCAGTGTCCTGAGCTGGTTTCTCACCAGCAAGTTAGTCTATGCCACAAGTGTCCTGTGCAAAACGCAGATGCTGTGAACTGGGGTCAGATGAGAGTGGTTGAAGTCCTGCTACAGCCCACTGTGTCAATCCAAAACTGGAAATGGAAATAGCTGCTCTTAATGAAGGATAAGAGGGCAAGACTAAATAAAAAATACTTCTGTTTTGTTTGGAAATGTTTTCTGTCTCTCACTTTTGATCCTAAATAGTTAGGCATGTTCTTAAACTTTAGCCTGTTATTTCACTGAAATCTAACGATGTTCAACAACAGCATTTAGCTGTGGTTTTCAGAAGCACCTGGGTGACATGGATGCTGAAATCCCACTTCTAAAGTGCATGGGGAGCCCCATTTGAAACCAGGGAGATTTCAGTGCTTGAAAAATAGCATCGCTGCGGAAACGTGGCTGAAGAATACAGCTGCACGATAGCCCATCTGCAGCTCTGGAGAAAATACATCATGTAACATACCCTTCCTCTTCAATATCAGGTATTTTGGAAAGCGTTTCCTCTAAGCACATTATTTCTGTATGTTAGACCAAGCACTTCACTAGATGGGCCTTTTTTTCAGGGTCAAAGTCTTACATATTCAAAGTCAGTTTCTTTTTCTTTTTTTTTTTTTTTTTAAATGAAAGAAAGAAAGAAAGATGTTCAAAGCATTCAGGTAACATTTAGCATGTAACTCTCTTTTATTTCCATTACCTTCATCCTCTAGCTCCTACAGCTAGAGAGACGTATTTCCAACTTCTAAAAAAAAAATTCCTTGTCCAGAAAAGAAGTAAACAAGCTCTAGGCTCTTGCCCTGGAAACCCAGATCTTGTAATATCGTGACAAATATGGCATTGCTGTGATGATGCAAACATGAATCAAACAGCAGCCAGACCCAGAAAGCCCTGACTTCTGCACTCTCTTGTACTCTCATTCCTCTCTTGTTCTCAGACTCAATAGACACTTTATCACAGGCACCTTCATGTTTTAAAGAAAACCTAACCAAAGAGCTGAAAAACCTGGCTGGAAAAAAGGCACTTGACAGCTTAAGGGAGGAGGGAGGAATTTATTGCTTTTTTGTTTGCCAGGAGTGTGGTTTTCTGTTGTTTTTACCTCTGAATTGCAGGGCATTTCCCAAGCTTTTTAAGGCAGCTCTGCTGTCTGCTGATAGACATCGCCAGTGATTAGCAAGGAAGGTCACAGTCTTAATTATTGCTCTGCTGTTACAAATAAGCATCAGTAGCAGATTCTACTATGGTGAATGTGGCTTTATTACCATGGCAGCTTTCTTCACACATTTTTAATGAGAGAGCATTTTGTCTTCGCTCACCATTAAAACCATTTGCAAAGTATAGAGAAGCCTCTTGCCAACACGATTTTATTTATTCGTGCAAAGCGTCAACATTTCAGACCTTCGTTCAGATATCCGACACGTTTACGCTCTGCTGCTGCTGCTGCTTCTTCCCTGCAACCATCTTTGGTTAATCCCTGTCCCTTGCTGGACTGCAGCCGTGTCACCAGCAAGCACCACATCAGAAATGAGGAGCTCTAGGGTGATGCAGCACAGACAGAAAGAAGTAAAGTCAAATTTAGCTCTTTGTTTCTATTCTAGAGCACTTTCACTTCAGTTATATTGTGCACAAATGAGTGTAACTGGACTTTTCTGTTATTTAAAGCTATGCAAGGAGGAAACAAATCGTGAAGACCATGCACATTGGAGGTTTAATCAAAATCAAATAGGCAAGGGCAAACTCTTACGTCTAGATCAGAGCCTCAGCTGGTGTAAATCCAGGTTGCTCTGTTGCCTGTGGCAGGGATGTGTCAGCTTTCTCCGGCCAAGGATCTAGTCCAGGAGCACATTCATAAGGGTGGTTTGATCTTCTGTGTATTTTAGATGTGTATAGAAAGGATGAAATGCTTTTCACAATAGAAAAGAAAGATAAAAGTAAGAAATAATAACTGAGAGTGGAATAAAAGGAAGGAAGATCTTGCAGGTTTGTTAGGCAGTCCTCCAGCCTCTCTCTCCCTCTCTCCCCTCTGCAAAGAGAAGCAAATTAACTGTTTAACAAAGGGATCATATTTCCGGATATGACAGGAGGAGACAGATTATGAGCAGATACAAATGAAAAGTCTTGTGCCAAAAATTGAATGCTCTTAAGGAAGACTAAGTATCCTGGGCAGCTACCAGGATTGCTAAAGGAAATGAGGAAAGAAATTAGTGAAGCCTTAACAGATTTTTTCTAATTGCCCCCGTGACAGGTTAGGCTACAGAGCAAGGCAAAGTGAGCAACACAATGCACAGACTTATTTCAACCATGTTTTTTATTATTAAGGGGTCATGAGATACAGCAGGTAGTTAGAATCTAGTTGGCTCGAAGTTATTTCCTGGGGAAACAGTTTTGTGGGATTTAATGAAGTCATGATATAATACTTTGAAAAGACTCATTTCACTGGAGATAGCCAAAATGGATTAGGCTGAGGGGCAGTCTTGCTTCACAGCTGTTTGAAAGTCCTGGAAGACATTGCTAAACCTGTCTGGGAAATGGTTTTCCCATCTTGCAAAACTTTTTGAGATTTTAAAATATTTTCCCTCTCTGAATCAGAATGATAAACAAGACTTTGTAACATTTTGTTCTTATTAGGGCCCCAAAAAAATAAAAGAGAGAGAGAAAAGAGAGAAAGAGGGAAAGAAAGAAGGAGAGGACCCACTCATCTGTGTCAGAGCCAGCGGCACTCCTCTCAGTTAAGGGGAACTCACTTCTTGGGCAGAACCAGGCAGCCTCTCGCCCAGCTGCCTATGGTGCAGGCAGTGGTCTCTCCTCGCCCTTCAGCCTTTACCTGTTTTTCTAGTGCTTTCCAAGAAATTTCACCTCTGCTCTCCTTTGCCTCAAGTTTTGATTTTCTGTTCCAAATTAGTATTCTTTTAAGGAAAGTCATAGAGTAAAAAAAAAAATAAATTCTGAGCTAAGTATAACTATCTACATTATAAATGAGAAGTGTACTGAGCAGTTAAACGCTTCTCTCTTACAACAGAGTGCTCTGATGTTTGTTATATCAGCTAAGGAAAAAAAAATCAAGTGTCTGAAATGTGCTTAGAACAGGTTACCTAAATACCTTCTGATTTGAACGGTTTAAAGTTAAATGACACTTCAGAGGCATGTTCTAATTTTAGTTAGGTGGGAAGATGGTCCTACAGCATAAGCAAGTGTAGCACTTCTGATGGAAATATTCTGATTAAAAGTACCCAGGAGCTCCAATCCAAACTTTGCCATTAAATCTCTGTGTAGCTTTGAGAGGGAGAGCAGGTATAGAAATTGAGACGGATAAGCTGTGTGCTAAACAGTGAGGAAAATAATAATGTCTGTCTCACAAATGAATTGTAGAGACAGATTAGTTAGCATTTATGAAGCATTTTGAAAAGAATGCATAATATTCTATAAACCATACTCTAGGTCTTCAAAAACTTGAGGCCTTTCATACTTGTTACCTAGAAAGTGTAGTACAGCTTCAGTATCCTGTAGTGCCACTGATCCAATTTTACATCCAGTGTTAAGTCACCGATTTCAACACCGTTACATCAGACATGAACTTTGTTCCTTGTGTCTTAAAGCACTTCATTTTACCCTACCTTCCTTTCTAATAAAAGCATTAGGGTAAGGAGGATTGGGTGTGAAATAAAATAGGAAATTATAATGTGACATGCTGCGGCAATTCAATGTGACAGGCTGACTCTAAGCCAAATACTTCTGACTAAGGCACTTCATTAAGTTTGAATGACTTTTAAATAATATTTTAAGACCTGTACTTGTTATTATCAGGCAGTGACTGTAATGATGAGATTAAATCTGCTCTTGTAAGACTGTCTGTGACTCAAACAGCCATATTCACTGACATATGACATATTTCTCTAGACTTAAAAACAGCTTCATGCTTGATTTTCCCGGTTACTATAACATGGTGCGTGCCTGCTTTACATTGCCAGAGTGGCAAAGAGCAGCTATAGAGACCTGTGAATTAAATCTGAATTATCAGTCAGACTTTTGAAATTACTCTCAGAAGGGGAGCGCAGAAGCTCTTCGCACTTGTTGGCATCGAAGGACAACTGCGTCTGGTTGTTAGAGCAATCTTATTTGGGAGGGCAGTATGTGAACACAGAACAATAGACGACACTGCTATTTTTCAGATAAACTCTGGCACACTGGGACTACTGAGGAAGTTCAGCAAAGCTGAGTTTTGGTTGTAGCTGGCCAGCATAGATCTAATAATATCAGGGCATCTTTCGGCTGAGGTGCAGCTGAAAAGGAGGACTGAAAGGAGAAGAAGCACTGGCCAAGGAACACACCTTGGTCAACTAGAGGGTATGAAAATTAATACAAAATGATGTCAAATTTAGCAGACTGTTCTGATTCTCCTTTTTTTTCTGGTCTTATATATAGTTGGAGTTTCCCCTCCTAGATCCTCCAACAAGATTATTAGAGCTGGAAAGAGTTAAGAATGGGATAGCAAATCCATAAGCAGCACACCTAACAGCCTTATCAACTATACTTCAGTGTCCCAAAGTTTGAAAGAAATCATATGCCTGAACCACAGTTATGTCAAAAAAGGTGACTTCCAGGTAATAGATTTCCTGCCAGCTTTTAATATTTCCAGGGAAAGAAGAACAATTTTAAATCAACACTCTACAAAAGAGTATTCAGCTTGAGTCAGTATAAATGAAAACACATACAAGGCTGTGGTTCATCGAACGCAGAGCCACTAAGAAAGTGGCATTTGCCTTGTTTTTGCAGTACGTTTAAAGGCATGCTAACAGTCATGTATATATGTGATAAATAGGGGCTTTATTCAGAAAGGATATTTGTGGTTAGCTAAGGAGTTCTCAAATCAAAAGATGTGTGTATAGAAAAACACCAGCTTCAGTTCTAGTTTGATATTCCTTTCCTGTCATTTTTCCTAAACTTGATGGTGACAGCAACCTTGCCTTTCACACCCTGCAGAAGATTGTCACCACCTTTGTGCCTGGAAACTTCTGTGCAGAGAAGTGGTATGAGCTTGATTGCTGGCTCACGCGAACACGATGTGGTGCTCCCTTGGCTGCCTGAGCACCACAAGACCAGCCACACCCAGCAATTATTTTAATTAGGCCTTCATTTTACCTCATGCCTGTAGCACTCAGCCGAGTTGGAACAGCCCTGGTAATTACAGTAAAACTAGATGAGAAGCAGAGCTAAAGCATGCGTTGTCTGGTGGCTGCAAGAAGGGCCGGGCCACCACGCAGGGCTCTGCCACTTCCCTGCAGGATGAGGGCATTGCTCTGCCCCACATTTCTTCAGTTTGCTTCACTCACTCACCCAGCTCATGCTTGGACACATGCTTGGACAGAGAAGGAGGTAACATTGTGTTTTTCCTGTGCAGAAAGGATATACTCCAAACAACAGCACTGCATCCTCATCCACTGCACCGGCTGCGAACTCATGTTGTTTGTTGATAAGAGCACAAGTTAAAGAACTGAAGAGAGAGAGAGGAGGGGACAGGGCGATGTCTAATGAACACTAAAACCATACTTTATTTATGGTAAGGCCCACAGGTCCCCTTTAGCATCCTGGAGACTTGAGAGGAATGCAGACTAAGCCCCAAAAGAGACACTTAAGTGCTTTCCTTCCCCTTGAGCATCAGCTGAGATTGAGAAAGGAAAAGAAGGGGAGAGTAGCAATAGCCTCAGAGGAACGATGCATAAAGTGCTGGTTACCCTCGTGTAGCTGATGGGCTGTGAGGAACGGAGAAGGGAGAAGAAGCATCACCTGAGCCCTAGAAGAAGGGAGAAGTACCATTTTCCAGTACCTGTTTTCTTGAACAACAGATGGAAGATAACAGTTTCCTTGAACCAAAAGTCTGTACTGTTAAGGCCTGGTCCTATGAATGTTTACCCATGTATTTAAGCTGAATACCAAGGGGGATACTTAAGTTAAAAAAAGAGAATTTAGCATAAGGGGAGAAAAACTGGGACTTGGGATTGAAATGGTGGAAATTGCTTTTAACTTCAGTTATGATCAAGATAGCCATGAAAACAAAGAAGAAGTCATAACTGAAGGCAAGAATAGAGAAATATAGCATACAGGGTATTCTTCCTCTCATCACTTCAAACTTGACAATATTTCACATTTACAAAGAGAATGGAGAAAAGTTAAATTTTCACATGGGGCAATATGAAGATTTTCAGCCTGCAAATATGCATTCATCAACCAACTTAACCTCCACGAGTGGAGCCATGGATGTAAGGTTAGCACACATTTCATGTCTGTAGAGATGGGTGCAAATACGTGAAATACTCATACAAAAATACAGTAGTTTTCTTCGCACAGCATGTGAAAAGGGAAGAGCTGCCGTGGAGTCACAAAACAGATTCCCATCATTTGATCAGTTCTTCTCCTCCCATTGAAGGACAGGGCTTAAAAGAAAAGCCCAATGAAAAGCAGTATGAAGAAAATAAAAAGTCCTCAAAATATTCTGCTGTTGAAAAAGCTCCTACTCTGATAACAAATAATCATTAGCCATTTTTGGCCAGTTGCAGTTTTGCGTAATCACACCTGACCCCAGCCAGAGAAAGCTAAGGAGTTTGTTGGGAGCTCAGGGAGGGGCTTACTCTTTAAAGTAAAAGAAGATAAAATAGAAGTTCACTTCCTTTCTTTTGTTTTGTACTGTCAGATGTTTCATACATTTTGCTGTGTATCTACTGCTTTTTTACCCACAAGTAATACATAAGCATTTATATTATGCAGAGCATAGCACAGCCCACTCAAAACCATTCCCCAGGTTTTAATATTATTTGGAAGTTATACTAATTTTGTCCTTTTCTAAAGAATACCAAGAAATCCAAAAAGGGAGTTTCTTGTGTGGTTGCCATTAGCTAAAACTGGCATTCTTCCTAGCATGTTACTGCTCCTTTGAATCCAAAATCTTCACCAGTATTTGGAAACATATGAATTGCTTCCATTAGAAGAAAAGGCATTTCTTTTGTGCAGTTCTGCTAATGTAAAGAGAGCAGGCAAACTGTCTCCACTCTCCAAGCGCTGAACAGATCAGGCACCATGATACACTTCCCTAAAGCGCTGTTCGAGACCCTTCCCCAGACAAGAGCTCTACACCCAAACCTCTCCTCACTTTCTCCCTGGGCACCAGAACCAGTGTTTCTTCAGCTGCTCTGCTGGTTTCTGTTTGTTTCTGGGTGTTTATGGATGGTGTTTCTCTTACTTGTATGGATGAGCTGTGTTATCCAGAAACCTCACCTTATACACCTGCGCAGCAACCCCCCAGCTACACCTGCCTTGAGCCACAAGTGTGCCTTGGCCTGCCAAGACCAGGAGGAGAGCTTTTGCCCCCATTAGGGTCTTTCTTGGGTGCCCATCGATTCCTGGCACAGCATCGAGGCTTGCTGCAGTGGCGCGGTGCTGGGAATGCTGCCAGCCCCATGCTGGGGGAGCAGAATATGTGTGCCACGGGGGCTCGCACCCCTTCACCCTCGCCAGTCAGTCCAAGCCAGATGTAAATGGGAGCATTGCTCTTTAATTGGCATCATTACCTCATATAATGTTTTCTAATTATATTATTGATTTTTCCCCCCTGTTCTTTTTAATGGATTCCCCTTCCAATTCAACCTCAGTAAAGGCAATGGCAAGTAGTGCAGATGGGCCTCCAGGGAACCTCTTCCAACTACGTGTATTGTACACAGCATACAGGTGTTTCATTCTGTGTTGGCTTCTTAGTTAGCTGGAAGCAATATTGTTTGGGGGATGGCAGAAAGATCAAGAGAGATTGCGGTCCACTAACACAGTCAGGCACAACAATTACTGCTCCATAATAACAGGCAGAATTATTACTGTGTCCAGACTTCTTTTTTTCTGCAGGAAACAGATTTCATATCCTGAAAAAAATTTTGGTAATTTAAAGAATATTCTCACTGCACATTGGAAGACACCCAAGCACTCTTAAATAAAAATCAACGTGAGCATCCCACACTCTGGGCAGAATAGCAGATAAGTAGTGAAGGCACTACAACCAGTGTGTCTCTGTGGGTGCAACCAGGTAGATGTTAGGGGTCTCTGCCCATCCTCTGAGCTGTCAGGACACAGTCCTATAACAACAAAAGCCATGCTAGAGCCCTGTGCTACGTCTGAGCTAGCAACCCTTGCTGAGCATGGATTTGGGGAGGGGAGGAAGGAAGGAACGTTGCTTCCTCAGCTGGGCAAAATAATTCAAGTGACTTAGCCTCTCTGCTCTAGTTATGCAGCTCATGCCCACACAACCTAACAGCAAACCTACTCTGCTGGAAGGCGGGCCCAAGCTGAAGGCATGAACCTTACTCTCCTTTGTAGTGGGCAATGCTGTAAGCACAGAGTTAAATCTTGAGCTTCACCTGCTGCCATTAAAATGGCATGAGTCGCCCCCACACAGACACTATTTTTCTGATGTGTTTTATGCCCCTTTGGAATCAACCGCATCAAAATTATATATATGTTAAAAATAATCATATAGCAGAATAAGTGTGGGCTCCAGGAACGAGAGCGGTATTACAGCAGAATGGAAGTTCCAGGATAACACCAACATGCTGGTCCCCTGTGCAGAGCAGGTCTCAGTGAGCCTGTCCCTGCAGACCCCCTGCTGCAAGAGGAGGAAAATTTCTGAGAAAACTAGAGGGGGGCTTTAAAGCTGGGGGGCAGGTGTTGGTATGAAATGTCACCTTCCCTATTCCAGCTGTCCTGCAGAAATCTTGGGGGTGAGTGATAGCACGAAAAAAACAGTGGGGATCCTTGGACTGGGGAGGGGGGGAATGGAGGGAGGAGTGCAATAAGCCCCAAAGTCCCTCTTCCTTCCCCCCCAGCTCACTCATGCTCTTCCCAGCAGAGCTGACTAATTCCACATGCTGAGAGGGGTGCACCAGCAGGTGCCCCTTCGGGGCAGCACGGCCGGGGGCTATGCAGGCTGCTGCCTTGGGTGGGGATTACGAAGAGGAGAGCAAATAGTGCCCAAGGGTTTGGGCTCAGGCTCTTCTGAATCCGTAAGCTCTGTGGTGACACCAGCAGGGCTGAAAAGAGGATTCGCAGCCAGCTTGAGGGAGTCACAGAGGACTGCCTTTCTCATTTTATGTGCTGTATAGCCTTACATGCGGTTTTAAAGCTGAGGAAATACAGGCTGCTGCCTACAAGCCAGCTTCTTAACTGGCACAAGCTGCAGCAGTGCCATCTCCATCAGTGAGGTTAGACTAGCTGGCAACGGGGGTCTGACTCCAGCCCCACGTACCTGCTGCCCCATGCCATTGCTTTCCAGGCACCTTCCTCACATTTAATAGGGAGCCAAGAGTATAACCACTCTGGCTGGAGGGCAGGCTGTCAGTGCCGTGATGCTTGTGCTGCCCAGATGGTACCATCTGTTGCATGCCATTATGCTCTCGGCCTCAGCCTATTTTTTCTCAACAGACTCAATGGAGAAAGGGCAATATATTCTATTCTTCCAACAATGGTATTGCTTTGCCCAGAGCCTAATTAGCAGCATGGTTGTGTAACGCTGCTGTTCCTCAATACCCTTCCCACATGGATGTTCCAGTACAGGCACTGGGTTGGCTGCTATTTCATTATTCATTAAAATTTTGAATCACATGATTGAACATTTGTGCAAGTAATGCATAGAATTTTGAGAAGAGCAAACGAAGTGTTTCTCTTGCTGAGGAAGCTGACTTGAGAGAAGTGGGACAGAAAGAGAAAATGCAGCCCTAACAAATACCATTTGCAGATAAATAAGCAGAAAACCAAAAGGAGAGTCTTTTTGACTTTCAGAGCTCCACAACACTTTTTCAGCATCGTTTTCCTGCACTGAGGCAAAGGACCAGAATGGATTATCAGGGAGCTGTGGCTATGCATTTTTCACAGCTGCCATTAAAAGTCACTCTTGTAATATGTCTTGGAAACACATCCCACAAACTACCAGCTGCCTGCAGGCTCACCACCAGCCACTTCTGACCTGAACAGCCAGGCTGCCAGTAGCTCTGCAGGGAGGATCAGCTCTGCTGCACTCCAGACTGGGTCCTTTTCCCTCACTCCCCTCCCTGCAGCCGTAGGCAAAACACAGGTAGGCAGTCTGGCAGCATGGCGAATTGCATGGGTCTGCCCATATATGTGCCAGCTGACCTCCCTCCTGAAACACCAAGCCCATTCCTCTGTAACTCCCATCGAAGGAAACAGGATGAAGTAGGATGGATACCTGGGACCATATAACACCTCCACCTTCATTTGGCTATGGTAGTGTCTCACCCACAGTCCTCTGTAACTGCAATGCTGCAGCAATCACTAAATTACATAGCTGGCAATTCTTTCTCCAATTAATTCTTAAAAATTGTATGATGTATGACTTTGTGATATAGAATTAAGCTCACTTTCCTGCACACAGTAACAATAGACAGTTTGCTACAAAATATTAAGTATCAGTGTCTGAAGTCTAAGTTCCTTGCTTGTGACTGAATACAGAGTACATTCACTGTATGCTTTGATGAACTGAACATCCAAATTTTGTATCAAATAGGCAGGTTTGATGAAGTCAATTGGTTTGAAGCATTGCATGAATAGTTAGGAGGTAATAAAGACTAAAGAGATTTAAATGTTTCATTGTTAATTTGTCCAGACAAATTATTCATATTTCATAGGAAATATGAATTTCATTGACATTTCATAGCTGGTGCAACTATCGATGTAATGTGGTGTAACCTTCTCACATTCCCACAAACTCGATTTCTCCTCAACAAGGTGATTACCTTTCTATATGTGTGTATGGAGTCTTGTACATGTTCAAAGGGTCAAAGCCAGGTGCTGCTCAGCTCATGTGGAAACACCTTTGGCTAACCAGGGTTAGAAACAGCTTTTCTAACTGGGGTTAGAAAAACTACAGTCCTCTGGAGCTGGGAAGTGCTGGGTCCGCCTTCTAAGTCATCAAGTCTTATAATGTTCCACTAAGTGAGACCGAAGTCCACTTGGCCCAGTGCAAATGGTGGTGGTATCCAGTAACGGATACTTAGCTGAAAAAATAAAAGTAACAGAGCAAGACATACTCATATATCATCCAGCTTGTAGGAATAAGCAGCTTTAGGCCCCCTGAGCTGGAAGGTACACACGTTTAGTAGTTATCAGTGGATATATTGCTCCCAGGTCACAAACTGCATGGAGGTGCAGACAAGTGAAAGAAGTTGAATGTGGCATATAAAGAGAAAGCATGATTATTGCATGCTCCGTCATGCACAGAGATAGCTGAGATTTATCTGCTATGTTGGAAAAAACATATTTGCCTAATTATCAGTGCATATATCCAATCCTGAGGAATTAACAAAGTGCAGAGAGGTGCAAGGAGATCTATTCCCAACCATGTTCTCTGTGATAGGAAAGCCGCTAAACAGCAACGCAGGTGTCAGACCCTGTCGTGGTTTAACCCCAGTCAGCAGCTAAGCACCATACAACCACTCACTCACTCGCCCCCGGTGGGACAGGGGAGAGAATCGGAAGAGTAAAAGTAAGAATACTCGTGGATTGAGATAAAGACAGTTTAACAGGTAAAGCAAAAGCCGCACACGCAAGCAAAGCAAAACAAGGAATTCATTCACTCCTTCCCATCAGCAGGCAGGTGCTCAGCCACCTCCAGGAAAGCAGGGCTCCGTCACGTGTAATGGTTATTTGGGAAGACAAAACTCCACAACTCTGAACATACCTCCTTCCTTCTTCTCCCCCCAGCTTTATATACTGAGCATGACGCCATATGGTGTGGGATATCCCTTTGGTCAGTTGGGGTCAGCTGTCCCAGCCGTGTCCCCTCCCAGCTTCTTGTGCCCCCCTCCCCCCCCCCCCAGCCTACTTGTTGGTGCAGTGGTGTGAGAAGCAGAAAAGACCTTGGGTCTGTGTAAGCACTGCTCAGCAACAACTAAAACATCTCCACATTTTCAACACTATTTTTAGCACAAATCCAAAACAGAGCCCCATAGTAGCTACTATGAAGAAAATTAACTCTATCCCAGCCAAAACCAGGACAGATCTGCAGGTGCTGTGAAGTATCACCCCTCTGCTCCAGGGTCAGCCAAAGCCCTGCCCAGAGCTATGTATTGCCTAGGATGGGGATAGTTATTTGCCTGTAAGATCTAGCCTGGAAGGCAGGTTTATCTGGATCCCCAGGAATGCTCCTTGTTAGATAGCTCTGCTTGTTAAGAAATCAGCAGGAAATTACAGCATCTTCTACAGTAAAGAGCAATAGGTGGGCTTTTTCTGCTTTGCTGCAATGAAGTTAAGGCAATACGTAATGTTACTCTTCTCCTAGTTAAAGACAAACAGAAAACTCTTTCAGCTTTCTTGGGAATTCATAGAAAAACTTCTGGCTTCTCAGTTATGGAGGAAATTTTATGATAACTTTAACTTCTGCAGGTTAACTTGTGGATGGCTAATCCTCATTACAGAGCTCTTCATGGGTAATGAGCCAAATTCCACTCTCTTAAATGGGTGAAGTGTCACATATCTCTGCAAACTTGCAATTACACCAGCTCCAAACTAGAGATGACCCATTGGTATACCTACTTAGAATCACATTAGTACCCCATGACTCATTCAGGACCAATGCCTCTGTCTGCAATAAACACCAAGTGAGAAAAGGTCCCTGCCCCTAGGGATTTACACCCAGACAAACAGAGAGCACAGAAATGCCAACAGAGGATTAAAAGGAAGGTAACTGAGGGCATGTGACATTAAGTGGTCTCTATTGAACTAAGCTATACCTCAAACCAGCCTATGGTTTTTAAGATTATATCACTTCATATCCTATATTGTATTTTGCAACATGTGTCTATGTGGGCAGGTCATCCGAAAGCTCTTTCACCAGCTCAGGCAATGCAATCATAAATTATGCCTACACTTCCTTCCAGACATTTTTGCATCCTTACATCATGATCATGGGTGCAGTGCCAGAATGGGTAGATGCCCCATCAGCCCTTTTCAGAGCTAGAGCCTGGCTAGCTCAGGGCACATGCCATGGGCTTCCCAATGGGGCCAGCAGCTGCCTTATCCTCCCAGGGGTCCTAGCAGGCTCTGCTTAATTAAACTTAGCACATACATTCACAGCTACCTTGGCTGCAAACACTGCTGGTGTTTTCTCAGTTTCAGAAGCTTTGCATCACCAAGAAGCCAGTGCTACCCACCCGCCCTAGTGCTCTGGCAAGACAATTTCTCTGAATGCATGGGGTGCAAGGCATCCCTGTGCTGACCCATCAACATTATGAGCTGAACCCTTGCTCTACCACCCCAAAGAAAATCCCTAGGAAATAAGGGCTCTGTGAGAGCCTAATCAGGCTTGAGGTCAGGTCATTTTATTTTGCCAGGTGTTAAAACTTCCCTTTGTGTCAGGAGTCTGTTGCTTAAGCATAGGCACCTAGTGCATGGTGGTCTGTTCACCTAGTCTGCCACTGGCCATTTCAGGTGCCTTCGAGTATTCAAGCCATCCCCACCAGGATGTTGCATGTGAACTAGAGAAGTTCTGCACCCCTTGGAGCAGCAGCTTGGATCCAGGAGGATACTCTGGGGCACCTGTAACAGCACCAGACACCCATGCATGAGCAGAGTATCCTTCCCTCACTGTCTTCAACATTACAATCCTGGCACGTATCTTACTGGGCAAAGACCTGGCCCCTACACAGCAGTCTATATGTTCCCTGAGAACATGGTAATAATTCCTCCTCTTTCCAAATGTAATATTCATGGGAACTCTGAAAAAACAGTCTTAGAAGGAATCCTTTGAAATTATTGTCTAGGCGTTTGACATGTGCAATAAGCAACTAGAAAGTTACATGCAACATCCAGCCAGATGCTCCTTAAAAAGTGTGTTGCAGTGAGAAAGCAAAGCCCACCTCCACCTTTGTGCAATGTGACATAAAGAAGAACCTCTGCTGTCAGGCTGCCATTTCCACACCAGGAAATTCTGCCTTTTACATGCAACAAGAGCCCTCCTTGTACTCTTTAGTCAGGGATGTTGTAATACCATTTTGCCATTCTTCACTTCAGTTCCATTTTCTTTTGTGTCTCTTATGTCCTGAGCCAGGACGGAGGCATTGCAGTCATCAGGGGTGTTCTGGACTCTGTAACAAAGAAATGATGAATTTAATTTTTTATTTAGTCTCAATCAGTGGAAAATAAAAGCAACGCTGATGTGTCAAGCAGCACTTTTGGCACAAGTTGCCAGAAAGACAGGATCTGGGAATGTTTGGGTAACATCCTGTTGGGTTTGTTAATCTAAAACTGTCTCACAGTTGGTAATGTAAAATTTTACTGGATTTTTTAGAGAAGTAAACTGGGATCTTGTTCACCAAGTTGTGCATATCTTTCATTCTGGGGTGCAGAAGAAGGACGCTGAGGAAGTACTCATCTTCTGGTTAAAAATGCTTAACAAGAAATTAGTGTGTTTTAAGTCATACCCGTTCAATAAAATTTGGCATATATCACCAAAGTTCCTCCATGTACAAGCCAATGTACTTTGTTCTCTTAGGCATACACTCTGCACATGGTATTAACTCTACTGAGTGTCTATGATTATACCATGGCAACAAAGTGTAATTTAATTGTTTATAAACACCTTACTAAATATTTATTTTTTTCAGAGCTTGGAGCTGCATCAAAAAGAAAAGGGAGACAGATTCACTCTGAAGACCCGAAATAGAGAAACTAATCATTTGGGGGATAAAGCTATAGACAAAGCACATAAATATTAAAAATAAAGAATCACTGTTTTATTCCCTGCTCTTGCAGCCCAGCCTTCAAGGGCTCCATAGTCCTGGCATTTCAAGTTGCTTGATGAGAGATGCTCTAGAATAAACACCCATTGACAGGTATATCCTTATGGCACAAGCAAAACAACTTACCACTTTTTGACTGTGCTAAGAGCATGGCACGAAGCAGATGAGATACCATTAGTGGGTGCTGGAAGTGCCCTGCAATGCCCACAGGCCACTGTTCCGCACTTCCCAACCCCATGGGAATCCTTGCACCACAGTGGAGCTTCAATACAGGGCTGCTCTGGCACAGGAGAGAAGCTGGTCAAGGGACTAGGGTCTTGGGTTGGGCTGGAGCAGCCTTGGTCGGGCTGTTGGTTAGGTCCAGTGAGGGGAAGTGGTGGAAGGCTGTGTATTCCCCATGGAAAGTGGCCAAATTAACTTTTTTTGGGAAAATAAGTAGAGGTATTGCCTGTATTTCTTATTTGCGCTCAGATTGACTAAGGCCAGCCCTGGAAACATCATCTGTAGGATAGATCGTGCTTCTTTGCAGGTTGTTTGGTGCAATTGGTGTGTCTTCAAACTGTTTTCGCCACAGAAATCAAACATCACTACTGGTTTTGCATAGACAAAACAGGGGGCACAGAACTGAGCAGCTATTTTCTTTTTACAACCTTGGCAATACAAATGGAATTGGTTAAATGCCTGAACTCCAAACTGACAGAGATTTGGCAGCATGCTCCCTCCTGAGGATGCTGGATTCACCCCAACTTTTAAGAAGCAAGTAACACTTTCTTGATTTCAAAGGGTGCTGGGGAGGACCCTGGGCTTTGTCAACAACTGTCTACCTCCCACCTTTCCTCTTTCCTTGTCCCCCCCCCCACACACACAGGCACACACCACCATTCACAACATCACTCATGCATGGCTGCACATTAGCTCAGGTCCTTGCTTGCTGTCATGTCTAAAGTCAGTGTTAATTCACTTTCCTCTTTTATGGAAAAATGATTGATCTATTCTCTGAAGAGGCAACAGTTCCCTTCTCACTTTCCAAGGGTTTGCTGTCTGTATGTTTATTGTTTTCCTCAGTGGTCTGGGAGACCCTATAGCCTGACCTAACTGTAACCCCTGTTTCCTGTTTCAGATAAAATACTATTAAATGGCTAACAAAGGAAAAAACCCACAACCCCCCCCGAAAAACCCCAACCAGCTGACATTTTTCACTTCAGTAAAGATAGTAAACAGTCAGCTTGTGTTGTAACTCTGAGACTTTGTAAATTGCCTTCACTCCGTGATCAGATCCCTGCTAGTTTTGAAGACAAATGTTATGCCACACATTGTATGCACAGTCATTTTTTTAGAAAAAAAAACAGGCTGTATTTCTGAGCCACCTGGGCCAAGCTAAACACAGGGGAGAGCAGCTATTTTAAGCGGGTAGGAGTAGACATCTCCTGTGCTGCAGCAAGTGCTGTGTGTGGGCAGGGGAAGGGTGGCCAGGTTCAGCGCACAGCCATGGGGTACTGCAGGAGGGGATGCTGCCATAGGGTGCTGCAGGTGAGGCATCCATGGGATTCAGGTGCAGCCACTGCCTGCCCCCGAGGCAGCCCCAGCAACTCCCCAGATGCAGGCAGGGCAGCCCCAACACCCCAAGGATGGTAGTGGGGCTAGGGACTCAGTGAGGGCACTGGGGTCTGGCATGGTCAGGGGGGGCTCCCCTGAGTGAGGGCTGAGCTGATCCTCATGTGAGGGGGGCACAAGAAGGCTGGCCCCCAGGAGAAGCCAGCCTTGGCTAGTCCTCATAGTTCATTAATGTAGCCATAGCTTACTACATGGCCCGTGACAGAGTTTGCCTGATGCTTCCTGGTTTAAGATCCTATTTTCCACTCCTTATCCCGCTATCAGCCACAGGTTCCCTCTTAATATTTACATACATATGCATATATAAATATACACATCCACCCCCATTCAAAACTTTCCAAGGAAGACACCAGGAAAAACTTTCCCATTTCTCCATAATAAAAAAAAGAAGTGTTGAAAAAGTGTTGGGTTTTGTTGTTTTCCTTGAAAAGCTCCAATTATTTCAAGGCAGCTACACCAACATGACTCTGAGGAAAATGTAGTGAGAGCGACCACAATATTTGGACTTAAAGCCAAACTTCCCCAAGGGGAAACATGAAAAATCCAAACTTCCATGTTGGCTAATTAGGCAGATAGACCTCAGGCTTGAAAGCTGGAGATGGAGTTCATCGCCAGTGTTTTGGTACAGGAGCCCATGTTTAGTATAATTGCTGTTAATATGAAGTTTCCTCCTCTTCTTCCTTGCTTCTGGGCGCTGGTGAGGATGATTGTCAGAGCTGACCCAGGTTTCAGGGGGTTGTTGCTAGTCCTCTTCCTTGATCAAAACCTGTGTGGGCTGTGTTTCCTTAGAGGGGAGCCAGGCAAGACACTTCTGTCAGCTGCAGTTATCACCCCCAGGTATAAAATGCCAACTTGGAAGAGCTGTGATTATTTTGAACTGGTAATCATGCCTTTCTGTGCTTAGGAGTTTTAATTTGAGTAATTCAAGCACTGTGTTTGGAGATTCAATTTTATTTTGCATCTCTACGCTTGTTTACTTTCTTAAAGATATATGATTTTTATTAGAAGCCTTTAAGAAGTTGATGAATAGGTGCTTTACATTAAACTTTGTACTACTTTTGGTCAAGAGGAAGCAAGAATATAGCTTGTAATGTAAGTATTTAGAGTCTTAATTTTTTAATGTTATGAAAGAGTTAATGGTATAGTTCATTATCACTGGATAATTTATAGTTTTCTTTGCTTATGATTGGTGGCACATTCTGTTTGGACAGAAATTAGGATTCAAATAAACTGCATATGACAGTTTTTTATATATTAGTTATTATTTAAATGTGCTGGATACAAATTTTAAACTTAGATGTTTTGTGTTTGACACTGTTTAAGAAAGGATTTAGTATCAGCAGTCAGTGAACTGAACTAGTCATTTCTATGTTTTTAGGTCTAGTAGGTCTTGCCCATCACGCAGTTTTTACGTGCTTTATGTAGCTTGGAAGAGGAAAATTGAGTTTCTCCTTTTCCAGCTTTTCTAGCTGAGCAGGGTAAAACCCAGACAGTGACTTGAAGCAAAACCACCTTCTGTCAGAATCTTCAGCAAGTTCTGCCTCCAAGTGCTCCACCAATTGCTTTGCTTTCCTTGACACTTCCAGGGTAAACAGACATTGTTTTCTATTTTTAAGCAGTTGCTGAAGTTTACCAGCTAACTCACTGTGTTCAGTGAATAAATGTACAGCTGAACATATGTAATTTTATAAAATGTGTTCAATTACGTATTTAATCCATTTTGTATTTATTTAATTCTTCCTGCCTTATTCTATCAAGATATATGACTCCAGATTGACAGTGGCTACTTGACTCCTTGTGACTTTCTTTGGCAATTTTACAGGGAAAGTACCATTATATTTGATCCCTATCCACTGTTGAACGTCAGGGAGAAGCCTGTCACCCTGCAGGGGCGCTGCAGCCTGGGCTGCAGCACAGGCAGCAAAGAAGGTCCTTCTCCCACACCGAAACCCAGGGGTAGGGCCTGACAAGATGGCATGGGAACTAAAGTATCTCACCATGCCTGGTGGCCTCTCTGATAGATGAGGCCAAAGGAGGTAAATGTGCTGCATGTAATGCAACAAATACTGTGTCAATATCCATAGTCATTTTTACAGTATTTCTAATTGTTTTTGGCTCCTACATAGATCAGCTTCAGAGGAAAAAAAGGTTAAGAAATCTTTAGGGAGGTTTTCTTAAAACATCATGCTACCATTCGTTATACTTTCTGAAAACACAGACATCTTACAGGTCATCTTTGTGCCAGACACAGCTATGATGGAGGGGCTGGTTTAAGCTTGTTAACAGAGAAGAATTCATAACTATTTATTTATAAATAAAATAAATAACCAGTCCAATTGCACATGTAAGAAGAGGTAGGCAAGATTTTCCCTATTTTGTCTTTAATTAAAACCTTTTCTGAAAACAAAATATTTTCTGAAAACCTGTCATTACTGAAGGAAAAGGTTATTATTAATTTAATGAAAAGTTGTCATCCTAGACCTGAACTTTTGACCAAAACCAGCGGCCGAAACAAACCAGTATGTATTAATTTCTGATAAAGACACCTGAAGTGATATGGTCCTGCTTTCTGCAGAGGAGGAGTAGGCTGGAGCAGAGCATGTCCAGACCTTCCGTATTTTCATACTGACATCTGAATTCCCATTTCATCCTCTGTCTTACTTCCAAAGCTTATAAAAAATCCTTGATGGGCTAAATCAAGAACAAATGTCTCTACATAAGATTAAAAATATCTATCTAGTGGTAAAAGAGGGGCTGGGTGTTAAATAAGGTACTACTTTACCTGCATGCCTAGCTCAGGTCCAACAAGACATTGCCCATCTGTTAGGAAGGAAAATCTAATAGAAAACATCATGATAAAATGTGTGTCAGACGATTCTATTTCTGAAGCATTGCTCCAGAGACGACTGAGAGTTCAACAGTTTCCAAGCACATGTGAAGAAGCAGCAGCCTGATGGATATGAGGGAGGAGAACCGAAGGCAAGATGGCAACAGTGATATGTGTGGTTTGAGTGAGTTCAGTATTAATTTAGGAGTTGTGGTCATTTCAGACAGAGAGAAAAAAGGATGGGGAGTGCTGCAAAGATGATTCTTCTAAAAGCTAATTTCTATATTAGTCAGTATTGGAGAATGGACTTGATTCACCCACGCCTCTCACATTTCGTAAGGAAAAGTGTATTTTCTATTTTGAAACAGGCGCTGATTTCTTGAACAAAACACAAATGTCAGTGGCAAAAGCATCTTCAACTTCCAAAGAAAAGTGTCTGAATAGATTACTTCATCTACTTTTCTCAATCTATGTATGGCCAGGTATAAAAGTCAAGAGATTCACAATCAAATCAAAAAGATACACTACAGCTCTCCCTGAGGTGCTCTATCAGGATGAATCTGCAGCAAGGTGGGGCATGTTTTCTCTTCCATGAAACACAGGCTGAGGGTAGCAAGTTAATTCTTCTCAGTAAGAGAGCAAGTTATAGAGAAACAAATGAAAAACTATTGAATTTTGAACTGTCATTGTAAAAGCTTCTTAGGCGGAAACACAGAAAGACCCACCATGCCGTCAGATAAAACAGATATGCTTTCTGATTCAGATTTGGCTGCAAACTAGATGAGCATACAGCATGCTGCTCTAATTATTTGAGAATGTGGCCTTTTGAAGAGCTCTATTTTGTTCTAAAGGGGAGACTTTGTAAAGTTTGCATTCTGCAAACAGTGTGTATGGTAAGTGTACTTTGACATTCATATGAATTGTGTTGTTTAAACTAAGTACACAAAAAATCATGGCCAATAGCCATCATGTTTTAATAGCTATAGTTCATGGAAGGAACATTACCCAGAGCAGAAATCCATTTAAAAGCTTCGGAGGTGCTTTTCCCTACATGTACGCACAGCATACTGCTGCTGAACAAATAGATAAATGTAACCTGTTGGACCTGCAAATCAATTTCTGTATTGTTAGACAAGTGAAAATTAGTCTTTTGCACTATTGACCCCAGACAGGCTGGGCATTGGTAAAGGCAGGTCAGCCTGCTGCTTCCTTTATGGCTAAATGCTGATAACCCTGTTAAATTATCTCTGACTGAAACCTGGAGATTGTGGTAAAGAGGGAATAAGAAACGCAAGGATTTCCCGTGATCTCCTGACACACCAGTCATGACGAAAGCAAAGGGAGAGAGTTCACAGCAGAGCCCAGCACGGCCATCACTGCCGAGCTCTGACAAACAGGCTCCAGCAGGTTCTGCTGGGGCAGCTGGAGGGGGTTATTGCCCCCAGGTTTCTGTCCTGGCCCCCCAGCCCCGCCAATGATCCCCACCCTGGATTTGGGTAGTTAGAGCTGAGTGGGTGGTGTGAGCCAGTGGGTCAGTCCCTTTTGACTGTGAGGAAAGTGCAAAAAAGTCTGGGGTCGTTTTGGCTAGAGAAGACTAGAGGGAGGGATTACTGCCACCTAGCACAAAAAAGGCTGCTGCAAAGGAATAAAATCATTCTCTTCAGTCTTGGATAGCAGAAATTGAAGGGGGGTGGGCAGTAGTTGCAGAACAGGAGTGTCAGGTTCATCATAGACAGGCTTTCCCAAACACTAAGAGCAATGCACCACTAAGAGTGCTTATCTCAGCAGGGTGGACTCATCATCTTTGGAGGCTTTTAAGAACAAGCTGGAGAAGTATCTGTCAAGAATAACACAGGTCTTCAAGGCAGGGGATTGCTCGTAGTCCCCTCCAGCCTTATTTTTCTACCATTCTAGGACTTTGCTGAAACACTGTTTTTGTAAACTTGACCCTGGGGGTAAGCTCCACGTGTTACACCTTCAGTAAGTATAGCAGGAATGCAATATGCAGTGTGCATAGTGTGTATACTTCTATTGTAGGTCTGTACAGCAGTAGGTATTCAGGTCTCTTTTTACTATCTGTCTCTCCACTACTGAAAACTACTCTCTATAAAGCTTTGAGGTGAAGGGGCAAGCCAGTATGTAATCCTGAGTATGTCACTTCCAGAGAGAGATGAGACATAAATAGCCAAATGAGAAAATCAGCAGAAAAACAGACTGCATCAGCCCATCCGTAAGTTAAATAACACTTCTCTTCATTTCTGCATTGTGCTTTATTCCCCCTCATCTTTATATATCATTTTAGAATTAGTTTTCTCTTCACTGAACTTAGCACAAGAAATCCCAAGTGGCTAAAATCAGATATTACCTTGACTAGCCTTCATGAGTCTAAAACCACCACAGAACTACTCTGGCCATGCAGGCAGGAAGAAGCTTGTACAAATGGCTAATTCAGACCATGTCAAAGAGAGAAAAATTATTTAAAATTTAAAAAAAAAAACCAAACCCCAAGCTGCAGCATGCTCTTAATTGGCACCACCCAAATGCCGATGTACACATTGTCCCTGCGGTGGAGGGCAGGATTGGTCTAGTATGTTAAAAGATGTCAGTGTCTTTCTTCGTAAATAAATTGTTTAGAGTTCTCGGATTTCTAGCTAAATGGTTATGAAGTTTATCAGGGCTTGCAGATAGTGTTGGTTCAAAACAGGAACTTGCAATTATCACTCAATTACAGTCCTTCTGAATCAGACAACGAGGCACCATTGGCACAGCCCCAGGAAAACATTCAGTACAGAGATACTAATCAAGATGCTGCTCCTAACAGCTAACAAGAAATTCATTTTAATACATTGTACACTGAACAGTTTGATGTTGTCAGATCAATTTGCCCCTTTGATTTTGCAGTCCCTGTGAATAAAGTGTAAGCTAAGGCTCTGATTCCTTCCAGCTATTCCATTATTTACTAGCATGTCAGAAGATTTTGCAACTGATCTTTTATGGGGGACTTAAAGCATGTTCTCCAGACAAGGGAGGGAGGGCATCGAGCAAGCTGCTGAAAGGTGGTAACTCAGCCCACCAGTCATCCTTGTCAGCTCCACAGAACTTTGCCTCAGAGATTTTCCCAGTTCAGAAGATTGTGGTTGTGGGTACAGCTTGGCTGGAATTTGCATGGAAAATGCAGTCTGTTTTCTAAACAACAAGGACCTCTCCCACTAGCACTGCTGGGGATGTTTTAAATTGGGGGTCTAAGGGAAGACATAGCAATGAAAGTGAAATGGGAGGAATGAGATGACTCATGACATGAGATGAAAGCGTAGCTGTATGAGTCAGACAAATTCTGCTCTGTTTAGGAGGTCCAGAGGGGGCTTACCTCAGACCAGGAGAGCACTTTAGCACACGTATGAATTTAAGCAAGCTGTTATATAAAGTGTGATGATATTGACTATTGCATTAGCTTGAGGTTGTAAGTGCCAGGCAAACAGAATGGTGCAACATTTCTCCCCTAGAAATATTTCATAGAAGTAAGATGAAATAAACTTGCCACTAATTTCCTCATAATCTTGCAAATGCAGAGAAAGACATCTTCCATGTGAAGGTCAGATTAGTGGAAACTATGAACCAGCAGTGGAAAACTTTCTACAGAACCTGAATCTGAATTTGCTCATCTAGAAACACCGCATATCATTTCTTGGAAGGACCCAAGACAGTCACAGAAACATGTCACACTTTAGTACTGTACAATACCTACATTTAAATGCACAAAGAGATGCCCAGACATGGTTAGTTTGTTTCTTTGTATCTTGCTAGGCTTTAGAGATTTGGAGTGCTGAATAGCCAAACTGTAATACAATTAGAAGATAACAACACTGGAGCAAGAAAATAATTTAAAGTATTATTACTTAAAAGGTGAAACACTTTGGTTTGAAAAAAAAGTGCTTCCTAGATTCTTATCTGATATATCTAAGGTTCTTTTTTTGTATGAAAATAGAGATTCCAGTCACACCAAGAGAGAAGTATATTCAAAATAAGCCATGTTCACCAAACTTTCCTACAATAAGCACTGTCACCACTCTTTTGATGAACTCCAGCAGTAACACTCTCAGCTTGCTCCTAATGCTCTCCCGCATGGCTCTGTGAGGCCCATGGCCCACTGGATCTGGAGAAGTTTGTGCATGGCAGCTGTCAGGAATTGAGTTGCTGGACATGGGACAAATAACTGGATGAAACATCTAATGCTGCCATGGGATACAAGGATCAGGGCTCCTTCTTGATATTTCAGGTGACGAGTTGGGTATTGAGAAAAAAAACTTTATTGATTCTCCAAAATCCTTTGACCATCCAACTGGCCCTTCTGCCTAGTCCTAGCTCTGACTATGAATGCAAATCTCCCCATGGCACTGCTGCAGTGTCTCGCTTGCAGCTGCAACAAGCAGAGTGATTCTGCTGCTCTTCGATTTGTAACAACAGGAGCAAAGCTATGGCAGGGAGTTTCCTCCCTCTCACTGTTTCACAGAAGTCAGTTCCTCATGCTGCTGTTTCCTGAGAACGACGCATTGGTGTCTGGGGCTATTTGCAGCTACTTCTCCTCAAAGGCACAGATGTATGTAATGCAAGATAAACAAATGGCATAAAACAAATATAAAGCTCTCTGTTCATGATTTTTTTCCCAACAGGAAGAAATCATCATCACTCTGCGACTATCATCTCTCCGTGTGCCCCTCAGCAACGACAGAGGAAGAATGTGGTTTGCTTGCACTATGTTGTTGATCATCTGCACCTCTGTTTCAGTACGGCAGCTACCAGCTCTGCAACTTGGCTCAACTCTGGAGAAGAACTGAGGAAAAAAAAATATATTTAGTGCAGTCTGAGTTTCTCAGTTTTCATATCCTGGCTTGGCCTTTTGGTCAGTTTTATAAAACTGAGGTGGGGAAGAAAGTATATTTTCCAGCAGACTAATTCCTCCTTTGCCAGCTACTGGCTTCCTTTGCTGGCTTCTGTCTCTTCTTTCTTGTAAGTTAAAAAAAAAACACCAATCCTCCCCTGGCTCCCTGAAGGGAAATTTTAGCCTCAGTTCAACAGGTTTCTCTGCAGGCCAATTACTCATATGCCTTCCCAGTCTCACTTATTAACAGCTGGAAGAGAAAGAATGGAAGGGGCTGTGCACAAAGTGTGGGATGAGGAAAACAGGTGAACACAGGAGATGAATGGTGGGGCTCAGGAGTGGACCTGCACTCTGCAGAGGAGACCAGAAGAGTTAGGGTAAACTGTGTTCTGTTTTTTTCTCTCTGGAAGCTGAGAAGAAACACCACGCTGTGTGGTATGACAGGATCTGAGTCAGCCAGAGCTCTGGGATGGCTATCTTCTCCTTATATAGAGCTCCTCAAAGAAGGATGAAACTACAAAACTACTACAAACGGAGGTTATAAGCAAGTATACATATGTTCGAAAATAGAAAAAACCAAAGAGACCAAGCAGAAAATTAAAAGTGTTTATAACCACATCTCCACCTTCCCACTGTGTCTTTGCAGATGGGTTTTCGGTTTGAGAGTCCTGCCATCAACTTGATGAATTTTTGAATTGCAGCAACCATTGTACAGCTATTTCTGGCCCCTAGGAAATATTCTTTTGGTCCTTTTTGAGGTCTCAGTGGGTGTTTGCTCCTTGCTTCTCTCAACAGCCAGTCATTTTTACTCTGAGTAATTAGCATTTTCCACTATTTCTCTTACCTGCCACCCCCTGCCTTTGGGAACCCTATCTCCATCTCTTTCCACCTGACCTGAGGAAAGAAGAAGACAATAGGAAAGAGGAAGAGGGGAAAAACACCACCACAGAAGAAAAAATAGATACTTGAATCAAGCTTGAGCTACACATAAGATTGCAGGACAAGTGGAGGAAATCAGACTTGGCATGACCTCATGCCTTGATTTATCACTCTATAGTCAGTACAGTGTTAACCAGTTTTCTGCACACCTTCTCTGGTTATCAATCAAACCTCTTAGAAAGATGTTTGTAGCTTTCCTGATGACATTTAAGTAAAAGGAAGAATGAAAACAAAAGAGGAAAGCAGTGTCAGAACATGGCATTTTTCATTACCTGTTGTTTCTAGATCCCCAACAACACTCCTTTGCATTAAATGTAGTTCAGAATATTGTTTGTCGCTGTTTTTCAGCAAACAACTTAACTGCATTGAATTTATTTTGGAAGTCAGCTGCCCTCCTGAAAAACATCTGTGTTTATCAGGAAACTGGTCTCCCAAAAAGTGTAAGTCAAAAACTTACTCTTTGTTTGCTGAAAGCCAACAAGGTTTATGTTATGTGAGAAATTTCCACAGGAAAAGAAAAAAAATTCTTGTCTTCAAATGGACACAAATTTATAGTCAGATGAATCATAAATGTCACGCTCTGAAGCAACTCTGCCCAGAGAGTTCCTTTTCCTGCTAATGTCGTGCTTCTGACTTTGTGGTTCACTGCTTGAATATGTCCCTGACTGACATCCCTCTAGAAAGTTCAGTGAAATTTCAGAGAAATTTCCCACCACCCTGTGCATGTCATTTGTGTTTTATTACACTTCCAGCTGGGTTTTTCACCTTTTGCAAAGAAAAATGCATTGTCTCAATTATTGTTCTGGGCTGAAATATAAGTGCATGTGTGCATGTGTGGGTATATACATCTATATCTATATCTATATCATCTATATATGTATATACATATAATGGAGCATTTTTACAGTCCAACAGGGGAAAAGTATCAAGTAGGGTCTTTTTCTGGTAGCAGTCAGCAGAATGTACAAACATTTTGTACCTTAAATGATATACTCTGAGGGAAGTCACCGACTCATTTGTGTCCTGTTAATTTGGTTTTGCCAGGGTAGCAAGCTCAACACTAATTTTTCCAAGAAGAGTGAAATCACGCTCAGTGAAGGTCCCCCAGGTCCAGAGGCTGGTGCTTTTGAGGCACATACTGAGACAGGGACACTCAGTCTCGCCCGTCACGTCAGTTCAGGTTGAGTGCCCCCTGTCAAGGCTATCCCCCTGTGAGGTACAGTGAGCTGTGCTCGGGGCCTCAGCCCTGTCATCCTGTCTCCCATTTGGGCTCATTTATTAAGAAAGCCAGCAGGAACCAGCCATGGGGAAAGGGGAATCTCGCAGTGACAAACCCAAGACATAACAAGGCTCTCCGTGGCTGAGCTTTGTCATGGCTGCCCTCCCCGACGTGCACTGAAAGCAAGAGCTCCAGCCCCAAGATCAAGCACCTCCTTGCCGGGGGTCGATCCTGGGGTGCTCTGTTTTGCTGTGGCTGGGGGATGGTTGGGTTTTTCTGGCTTTTGTGGTGGTGTTAGTTTGAGGCTGGGCACAGGGTTAGGTTATTTAAGTTAAAGGAGTCTCCAGTGGTCAAATACTCGCAGCAAAGGCCAGACCACAAAAATCAGCATGATAGTTATTTACCATAACCATATACAAAACCACAAGCATCAAAGGATCCCTCAAATACATCAGAGACCCTGCACATCTCTTTATTAAAGCCTGTCTGTTTCTTACACTTCAGTTTGCCTTTAAATCACAAATAAAACTGGAGAAATCTAAGTCAGCAGAAAAAAACCAAAGGACAAAAATAATAACAAATGAAGCAAAACAAAGTTATGAAATTTCTTCCCTCTTCCTCAAAACTTTCTCTTTGCTTTAACTTTGAATTGATTTTACTCAGTTCCATCACTGGAGATTAGTGATAGACAGCTATAAAATTCTTTTATTCACTCATAAATAAAATATCTGCACTGTTTGAGAGTTATCCACTCTCTTTGACAGTAATGAACTTGCCACACATTTTAGTAATCCATTATAATCAATCCAAAGTCCTTCGGCCAGAGGAAGCATATACCTGGTTAGAGATCGACTCTCTCTGGCTCTGTCAGTGACACTGCTCTGCTGATTTTTTGTATAATTCCTATTTCTATTCAGACACTGAATCTAATCAGACACACACTGTTCTGAGGTGCCTCATCTTTTTAAAAGGGTTTTTTTTTTCAGTCTTATGAATCATTTCCACCTTTTTCAATCAAGAAATTAAGTCTGGTTCCTAAACTTTAGGGTTTTTTTACAGACACCGATAAAAACACTGGGGTTTCCTTTGTTTTCCGTTTCCTTTTTTTTTCAGCTCCTCTCAACCACAGCCTTTTTCCTTGACCTCTCCCAATCCTCCTCCCAGGCCGCTGGCCCAAAATGTGTTCTTTCCGATAATATTTCCTCAGAGCCTGGGGAGCCATCCCTCCAGCGAGCTCTGTCCAGCTGCTGACTCCACAGCCAGCAGCGAGAGGGTTTTACCACTCAAAAAGAGAAGGAGACTGAAGTGGATTGGCATTTCCAAATTATGGGAAACTCAGAAATGAACAATTCCTGTAAATATGACTGGTTTGGCAAAAGGAGCAGCAACCTTTAAAGCTGCCAGAAGATAGGGAGCTCTCAGGTGTTTGGAAAGAGGTAGAGCAAGGGTTGTTCATCCTTCCCTCTATCCTTTCCAGATCTCCCTTCCCCATCTAAGATATTTTTTTCTTCCTTTTCACTCAGACATAGATAAAGTGATCTGACCTTCTGTGCAATTACACTGAAGAGGAATTAATGGGTTTATTTACTGCTCTTTCTCAGAAAGTTTTGTCATTATTGATTAGCCCATCAGTAAGAGGATTTGTAAAAGCACAAATGCGAGTTAGGTGCCCGGCCACCATCTGTGCCTTTGAAAAGCTCTCTTTGTGGGACACGTGGGACATGTATATCTTCATCCTTCAATATTATACATAGACCTGATGGCATTCTCAGAAAAAAAAAATGCATTCTCACTTGATCCGAATTTGTTTGCAAGTTGGGATGAAACTCAGCAAATCATGTCAAACAAATGAAAATGAAGGCAAAATTGTTGCAAATGTGAACTTTGGTATTTTGGAGACTTCAGAGATAACATTCACAAGCATTTTAGACATAAGTCAACCCTTCCTGGATACATGGCAAGGGTAACCATATCTCATGCCCTCCTATGAATCAGGAGAAGGGATACCAGCTCCAGTTTACTGCACCTCACTTCAGTGTCATAACCAAAAGCCTGCTTCTGTTTAAGGAAGGCACTGATTTGTAGGGGTTATATCAATATTTGTCCCCAAACTAATTTTCTTGGTTTTCTTTAGCTCAGGAACCAAATAAAAAAATTAAGCAATTATTTGCATAGTCTTAATTCTGGAAACGTCCTATAACCTGTATGAAATCCATCAAAGTTGCTTTTAAGAAGTGCAAAAGCAGGAAAAGAGATGATGGCTAGTGGTAAGATATATCCAGGGAAAGTACTGAGTCCTCAAGTGAACAATAGGAAAGGATCGGTCAGCCCCTGTCTGTGAGACCCCAGGCAGGTTAAGAGACTCATTTTTCTAGACCTAAAGACAACAAGCAGACCCAAGTGCCAAAACCTCCAACCTCTGACGGTCAAGGGAAGGAGAGGAGAGTCAGCTGCTTCTGGGGAGACTGAGCAATGAGCAAGGACATTAGGAGGGCAACTCATATCTCCCAACCCAGAAGTGGGGGATACATCTTGTTTCTGAATTTGCAAGGAACATACAAAGTTTAGGTAAGATCAGAGATGCATGAACTTCTATTGTTTTAAACTGTTTCCTCTGCATGAGCATGTCTTTGGGTGGATGAACAATGCACTGTTTGTGGACAGCTGTTCTGAGTCACATCAATCATTGGTCACAGCCGCCTGGAAGGAAGTCTCTTTCAGATGCCCTGCACAGTTAAGCTCCATGGTTTGAGCCAGATTGATAAATGAGATAAAGGTAGGGCTGTAATGCAGAGATCTGCTCCCCTCAGAGAGATGAGGAACACAAAACCCTCACCAAACAGCCAGGTAAAATGGCTATTTAGGGGGGTAGCTGTTAAATGATTTTGGAGGGGTGATGCACAGTGTTCACGTTGTGTGGTTTGGGCTTTTGTAACAATTGAGCAGTTTGCATCTAAAGAGGGGGCTATGTCTGGCATTTCCTAAGCAGGTGCTGAAACAGATGTGATTAATCAGCAAGGCTGCATTTTTGGTGGCATGCCTTAATGCTATTTAATCTTCAAATTCAGTGGGGTAGACCTCAAACAAGCACTGCTTACATAGCTCACACTAGCATTCATTGCTTCTTAATTGTGGAGAGACATGCCAGGCTGGTTCTCATTTCTTCCTGCAGATCATAGATCTTTGTTTTGAATTTGCAAGATCCAGGCTTAACTGGTGTCTTCCTTATCCTCCTCCTTCTCCTGGGATTGGGAACGGGGAATGTCTGTGGTCAGCTATCAACCCCGTCTTGTTCTGTATCAGGATGCAGTGTGTGGAGGGCAGGTTTTGCATGGCAAACCTGAGGAGCTGGCTTCCCTCCCTGTGGTTCTGTAATGGGCTGGCAAGGCTAGCTCCTGTAACATGCAGAGCAGCTCTTGCAAATAGACATCAGATAAAACTGGTCAGTCTCTCCAGAAATCAGTGATTTGCAAGATCGACACCCCCTCCCCCCACCTGGCATAAGCATCTCTGGCCCAGCCACGAGGAGCCAGGCGAGCAGCAGGACGGCACCATTGATTTCAGTCAATCTGCCCCGGCTGAGAATCTGAGTCTCCAGTACACTAGTTAGACTGGAGATGTGCATCAGCCCATGTTTGGACTAGTTCAGATTTCTTCCTGAATCTAATTTTAGACCTCCTTTGCTATTATTTATTCAACAATGTGAATGAGATATAGATTGCTTTCATTGATTGCCTTCTTTCCCTTCTTTGTAATTTGCCTATTCTTTCTTGAATATCTCACAACAAGCATGTTACTGAACCGTGTCAAGACTGGAGGAGAGAAAGAAACTATACTGAATCAGAATGTTTTAAAAGAACTTATTTTCTAAACTACATTAAGCCTAAATTTCATCATGTTACTCATAGGCTGGAGTTTATAGTTTCCTCTATGTATAACTAGTTGCAACTGTGCTGTTGCAATCCACACCACACTTTTTAAACAAGAAGAGAAAAACGTGGCCTGAAACTGATCTCAGATGGTCCTCAGCAAATGCTGAGATTCCACTATGTGGCAAGATCTTGCTTTCATTTTTGTGCTGCCACCTGTAAAATACTTCTGTCCCCTTTTTATTTTAGTTTTTTGCAGTATACCATTAATATGGCAGCAAAATAAGTTATATGCTGTAAATACCATGTGTCCCATAAATTCCAGGCAATTAATTAGAGTAGGGAATATTAATAGTTTATTAGCCTAGCTTTATTAAAGGCAGGAAGATAACTGACAGCTCTTTTCCTTGACTGAGAGGGCTCTGGTTACAGGATCCCATTCAGAAAAAGGCAAGTCACTATTTGAAAAAGAACCTGTAGAGAGAAAAGCTGAAGAGAAAATAAACATGAAGCACTTTCCCTGTGAGGACTGCCCTCACTAGAAGAGCACTCTCTGTCTAGGGCACTCCATGGATGTTTCCTTTTGGTCTCAAATTCATTCCAGGTTGTGACTGTATCTGAGATTTCTGCCCCCATGTATTTCCCCTTTCCCACCCCTGCCACTTGCATACAGTCAGTAAACAACTGAAAAAGATGAGAATTGATTGTGTTCTTATGTAATATCAGAACAAAACCCAAAGACACCAGGCCCTGCAGAAAACACATATGCTGTAAGAATGAAAGCAGCCCTTGAAAAACGGGGCAGATGAACATTTTCTCTTCATGTGCTAGAGCCTCACACCTTGGGGGCCTCATTTTGCAATCTGCTGCAAGAATTGCTACAAGATGAAGGGAAAAAGCAGCACAAGTAGTTTGCATATGGTACATTGAGACATAAAAGGTTGATGATCACCATTGGGTTGGGAGTTGCACTTTTGAGAGGGAAAGTTCTCAATTCTCTTCACAAAACTGCCACCATATCCAAGGGGCATATTTCAAAGAATGGGAAGTGCTCTACAAAAAACCCCAGGTGTAGTACAAAGCTACTATTTTGATGATTTTTCAGAAAAGAAAGGTGTGTTGATGGTGTAGCTGGGGAAATCCAGAACTGGTATGTGACTAGCCACCCTCTGGTTCTGATGCAGAAAGGTGCATATGCCTGTCACCTACAGCTCTAACACAAAGTAATTCTGTCAGTGGGATATCCTGGGTACCGTACCTCAGCAGAGGCACCTTGTGTCAAGCCCAGGCATCCAGCCCACCTGGACATATTCCAGTTAGTTCTGACTGAGTAAAAAGTGGGTTAATTGTCTGATTTCAGGTAGGGTGTTTTGATGTAATAGACTCCATCTTGGGCTTTTTTTTTCTTTTGATGAAAGATAATTTCCTTCTAGGCAGCTACCACTAAGCCTAGAACATCTTGAATTTTGGACATCAACACACTCAAAGAAGACAAAATCTCTGTCATGTGTGGAAAACTATCTATCTGTGCTAGTTTGCCAAACAAACCCAGTAAGAACAGGGATTCTGAGCCTGAGACTTCTCTTTATATAGATTAATCATATTCCTACCATTGGGTGTCTGTGAGACAGGGAGGGTGCTGATGTGGTTTGTTATAACACATGGCAGATGAGGCAGAGGCATATTTGCAGGACAGCTTTGGGAGGAGGGACAGAGTCAGTGCCAACGTAGTCTAATCAGAGTGGTTCATTCTTTTAGAGTGAACCTTTCAGAAATTGCATTCTTCAATTTCTTCCACTTATTATTGATCTTGAATATAGCAGTAGAAGTGGACTATCTACTTTCTTATGTTCTGGGTCCAGACAGACTTCTACAGAGGGTTCATATTCAGGGAAAGCATTCTGCTTCAGAGGTGTGAGCACATAAACCAGAAGGTGACTCCTTCTGAGTCATAGGCTTCTGCTACCTGCTATTCACAGGTAAGGTACCGCAGGACTGGTAGACACTTCTGGTTCCTAAGAGAAAGGTGCCCTCAGGAAAGATGTCTCTTTGCTGTCAGCATAGGGGAGTCTAATGACACAATGTGGGCTGAGAAGGGGTGGGTGGGTAGAACAGTAGCTTTAGCATAATAAAAAGAATGACATAATTGTTTTTCAATCTGGTTTTGCAAGTAAATTCCTTCAGCATCTGGGCTGCTCAAAGTCCTCTTTCTTTCTGCAACAGCCAGGAAAAGAGACAGTGTGTTTTCTGTAAGAGTGTGGAATAGCTGTCGAGCTTCCTCTAGTTTTCTGGAAAGGGTTGGGAAGCACAGTAGTGCAATGCTTCCCAGAGGTGATGTAACTCAATGTGTCATTAACTCAGGGCAGTTCTTAGATGACACAATCCATCTGTTAGCAAGAAAAACAAGGGTACTTCGTATTGCCCCTGGTGCAGCAACTTCATGTTGTTGAAGATACGTAATTGTGGAAGTTACTGAATTTGGTGCTTTTGATTTTGTAATTTCAAACAGCATCACAATCCTAAGGGCAGCGATATATTTAACTTCATTCCCTTTATTTTTTAAAGGAGATACGATTTTGGAATAATGTTTAAAATATATCAATATGTTGGCAAGTCTTGAAAGACATTGTAGTGATGCGGTGTCCACCGTATTACACCATACTGTTGACAAGAAGTTAAAAGCTGATAAATTCCAGTGCCACCTGACACAAACACTTCAGTTAAACACAACTGCTAACTAACATGCATGTATAAGAATATATATAGTTGTGTTACGTAAAGCATAAAAAGCGCCAGTGCCAATGACTCTCCACAGAGGTAGCCTTAATGAAGGAGCCCTTAGACTGAGAAGGGTTAACACATCCCCTCACAAAACAGCATTTTTCACTTAGATATGTTCATTAGGGGTCATTAACTCAAAGAGGGGTCATTACCTCAAAGGGTGGTTCAGTGGAAATGTCTACAGCGCTGGTGTCCATGTCAGTGCTGTTTGCACAGAATCCTATGAGAGACCTGAGAGAAACAGGCTCTTCTAGGATACGACTTGTCTCCTCCTCGCAATAGATCTTTGAATGAGGTGGACTGTTTGCTGTGGGGCCTCTTTCTCCCCACTCACTGCTAAGACAGCCCAGACAACAAACTCAGCTTACCCAGCATCTGAGGTCAGATGAGATGCAGCCCACCTAGGATATCTAGAGGCATTGCTAAAATTATACCGGGGCAAGCCACACCATTGCTGAGGCATGCATTTCACTGAGGGCAGCAGAGCAGCCCCGCTACCTGCATTTCCTCTCCCAAAGGCCCTGGGAATCCGTCTGGCTTCTGCCTCGGGCGCATAGGACGGCAGCTTCCTCAGGAGTAAGCTGGTTCACCAGTGCTTAGCTTTGCATTAAGTCCAGGCTCTGCCCCTTTCCTTCCCTTAGCAGAAGCAGCACAGTTTGTTTCATATTCACTTAATAAAAGTAATTACCACTTCTGTGAAAGGAGTATCTTGATAATAGACTGGCATGTTTAGTGATCCATCATCTCCTTGCTGCATGTTGCTAATCTTCATGAAATGTCCCCACTATTGTATATCCTTGCTGTGAAAGCAACACAGGGCTGTTGAACAATTTGGAGGGGTACCCACATTGTTTCTCTCAGCCTCTTTTGTACCCACATTTTTTCCCTCACCCTCTTTTCTACCTAGGAAGCAATAAATATATATGCTCAGTCTGTGGTGAAGAGGTGCAGCTCTCAGTCTTACCCCAATTCACGGCCTCTTAGCAGAGCAGGAAACAAGTAGGTCCTACTCCTACTCCTCTGCCCCCTTCCTTGTCCTGCCAAACACTGCGTGGGAGACATGTGCAAGTCAAATCCCATCTAAGTCCTGGAGTCTGGAGGACCTTAACCACATGCCTAAATGGAGGAATACTCATTCCTCAATTTGTCATTCAGGAAACCTTGCCCCCCAAAGGTTGAACCCAAGACTGAAATGTTTGCTTTCACCACCCTGTGCCAAAAGCATGTCCATATAACCAACCCAGCAGCAGCAGTGTGATGCCACCCCTAGGACTGCCACAGGAGGATTTAAAGCACCAGCTTAACTGATCTCCTAATTATGGGCATCTTTATCAGAAAAATATCCTGTTGGTGCCACAGTAATCATTATTCAAACTTAAGAGAAAGCTTAGTTTATAAACATACTTCACACTGAAGAGGTGCTCTCCGGAGTTGCTTGAGTCAGCCGGTAACGTGCACATTTATCTATGTAAAATATCAACCCACTGACAGACATAATTACTGAGTTTGTATAAGACAGAAGATAAGTTATATTCCCGTGTGAATCCTGAAATGACAGTTTGTCTTCATTCAGCCTGTGGTTTCCCTCACCAGGCTTGCGCTGTGAAGTGGTTACATGTGCAGGATGACAGGCACAGAGGTGCCTTACTGTAGTGGGTGAAGTGGAGGGTACCTGAGGTCTAACCACAGAGATTTCATACATCTTAGTGGTTGTGTTTTTAAACTCTCTTTGCCCAGTTCTTCAAGGGGAGTACAGTGTGCCAGTCCCACCACTGCCATCAGAACAGTGATGAACAGCTGTTATGGAGGCTCACAGACTCCCCGACACAGCCCTGATTTGAGGTGCACAAAACGAGTGCATGTCAGGTGAATTTGTTAGACCCATGGCAACTCCTGGCCAAATAGGAAAGGTGACCCAGAGAGGTTTATAAACAAGGGGAAATGCAGATGTCCTTAGAGCAATTAAAATATGCAGTTCTTCACACTTTAAATATGAGTTTGATGAGAAATAGCATCTAGATACATTGATGACTATTGAAATAAAATGTGCAGGATGTTTTCCATCTCTGAAAACTCTAACTTGACTGCTGCTCTACTGAGAGGATACTCGCGGGCAGTGGTACTGCACACATCCTATTCCTCACGCCTCTTCCTTCAGCATGTGCTACCAGCCACTGCTGGAAGCAAAACGCCTGCCTCCTCTGACAGCCATATGGCCATATGTTAGTTCTGGTGTAGCCTTTTCCTGTAAGGCAATGACACCTCCAAAGGTGTTTTAACCTGAGCACTGTACTTGCACATTGCCAAAGTGTTTATCAGATAACAGCCTGGCAGAATGAGACACCCAATAACCAACTTCTTTCTGCTTGATAAATTGTCTTTCAGCATCATATAGGTCATGAAAATGGTCTGGTGTTCTGTGGGCCTTTTGATTTTCTCCATTCACTGTGTATAACATAATGGTGTATGCCCACACAGCTAATTAGACAGATAACAGTATTTGCAATGCAAATAATGTTATATTACCTTTATCTATGGTGAGGCAATCAAATAAAGAAGAGGCCTATCATAATACTTGTATCTGATAGGACTGACAAGATAGAGCAGTAAGGAAAACATGTCTTCATGATGTCAGTTTTTCTGGGCTAAAATGTTGTGAAAGCTTGCTTGTTTGCTCCACTCCCAGGTTAAGGCCAAGTTAATTACAGCATTGCAATAATACTCTTAAAACTGAATTTCAAAGCAGCATCTCTTTAAAAGTTCAAAAGTTAATGCTGACTAAATAAACAATTTTTAATGGAAAAAAATAGGAAAGAATACAGGGCTGGTTTATTAAGTCTCTTTCAATTCTCCAAGCTCTCCATGTGCTAATACCAGGTCTCAAAGGAGGGCAGCAAGAGAAATTGAATGGCACCGTTTGGAATGGATTACTAATTTGAATGACTGACTCACGATCTTTGCAATTTTTGGTCATGTTCACATTTGTATGCATCACATTAATTTGAAAAGGAGACAACCTAAACCTTCCCCCACTACGGAGGTAGAACTCACTGCCATAGAGTGTCGTGGATACTAGAAATACAAATCAGAAAAACTAGGAGGAGAAAAATATCAAATAGTGTTTCACTCCATCTAGCTCAAAAATTTCAGAAGTCACACATTGCTGAACGCTGGAAGGACATACACTTGGTGGCAATAACACTGAATATTTGTTGTTTTCTTTAATGTCTGCTGTTAGTCACTGCCGAGGGCCAAGCAAAGAGGACCTTTGGGCTTACTCACAGTGTCTCAGATTTTATTAACAGAATTTTTATATTTTCTTCAAATTAACTACAATTTTCTGAAATTTAGAAACAGTTTGGTTGCTTTCCCCTGCTTTTCAATCATATTTTTTCCTACAGGTTTAGGTTTCTGACCTCCATGAGGACATAGATGTGGGTGTGCCTATAACTCCATGGATGATGCCAGCCTGGCAAAACACCTATTCCAGGTCCACCTACAGGTTTCTTTCTGTCTTGCCAGTCCTAGGGTTTTGCCTTGTCATGCCTGTGCTGAGGATCTGTGTTGTTATTTAGTTAGTTAAGTAGTTCAGCACATCCCAGCAGAGTAAACTTCACCCCTCTCAGCACAGGTCCATCAAGTTTAATGGTGACAGCAAGATGGGGCTTCTCTGCTCCATTCAGTGAAGCAAAGCTTGGGGTCACCTTCATGAATAACCGGTCAGTGAGTCATATACTGATCAGTTTGCGACCTTCATGATTTCCTCAACAAACCATTCAGTACGGCCAAAATTTGTCATCCTTGATAACTATTTGGCTGTCATCATTGATGCAACTAATTCCTCAGAAAGCTCAAGAACTGCATCTACCTGCCAGGAAGGAAGGGAGGAGAGCATTTCCCAAGAAGCTGCAGCTGTTTGTCCCTCCCATGGGGAAATGGGGAGCGGGAGGTGTCTGGGGCATGGCTAAGAACATAATTCCCAATAAAGGCCTCGAAGAGCTGAGAATGAGCCAGACCTGGCATTTTGAACTCAGCCAGCTGAAATAGGAGCTTGTTTGTCTTTTTCTCTTTAAAAAAATACAGATGCTTCCCTGATACCAGCTGCTCACTTGGGTTTGCAGCCAGCCTCCCTGCCACACCATGCTGCCATTACCAGCCCTGCTCCTGGGAGAGGACTTTGCTAAAACCCAGAGCCAGAGCCAAGGCTTCTGCATTTTCCTGGCCAGGCTTGTTCTGGGAAATCCAGCCGGCGTTGTGTGTCCCATCCGCGTGGGTGGAAAGAAACTGGAGCTCGGAAACAACCCACCCCGGCCAAGCGCTGACAGGAACAGCCCCCGCCGCCCGCACCCCACCACCGCCCCCACCACCCCACAGCCCATAGACAGGTCAAACCTCCAGGATTTGCAAATTCCACCTGGGTCACTGCTAGTGGCAAGAGACAGCCGAAAGCGGCTGGGGAAGAGAAAAATAGGGAATTAAAAATGAAGCATAGACCAGACTGGCAGAAAGGTATGTCTACGTGGCTTCAAACAAGGAGCAAACAGAATTTTTGCACAGAGAATAAGACAGTTCAGATTTGTTATGAACACGTTGCCAAAAACATTAACTTAAATATGCGATAGGGGATCAGCAAAACTGGCAACTCCCTGTCCAGCCAAAGGGTGTAGTTCTGTGTTACTGGGACAACTGCTGCCCCTTTTAAAACAGTGTCCTCTGAGTCACCGCGCTCACTGGAAAGAAGGTTTAATTTGAGGCATTCTGTGGGAAATCACCAGGGTACATGGTCACTCTCACTTTTTTTGAAACACAGTACATGTTTAAGCATTTTGTGCCAAACGGAAGAGCTTCCAGAGAGGAAGCTTTCACCCCAAAGTACCCTACAGCTGAGGCTGGCACATCACTCGGAAGACAAAGCCTGGCCCCAACCAGGCAGAAGAAGGACCGAGACCCAAGCCTCTGTGCAAGGCACTACTCACAGGGCTTTGAATAGGAAGTAATTATCACGTGCCTGTGTTTTGTGTGCATACTGACAGGAAGGAGGGGTGCAGCAGAGAGCTACATGCTTTGTTTACAAGGATGTGCATGCAGCCACCCTAGTTGTGATGGCTCCAAGCTAGAGCCTGCTGGAGCCATCACAACTAGGGTGGCTGCGTGCACATCCTTCAGCTGTGTGCAAGACCTTTGGCACCTCAGGAGCGTGCTGGCAAACCTAATTTTCTTCCAAATTCAGATGGCAGACAAGAAAGAGCTGGACGATCTGAATTTGGGCTTATACAGGTACAATGTCAGCTAAACCCCAAAGTCTCTTTGGGAATGAAGCCATTCATGTCTCTTGGAAAACATATATGGCTGCCACATGCACTAAATATTTTTCTAGACTACGTTTCCATTAAAACATTGTCAACCCTGTACCACTGTGCTCTTAGGTATTCACACTGCTGTGAAACAGGCACGTTGAGCCAGAGTTGCCCAAACAGTGCTCCAAAGCTGGAGTGACCAGGGTCAAACTGTGCTGCAACTTCTACTTTCTTCATGCTAATAGCTATGAGTCAAGGAGACAAAGAACCCCCTGTGCTGAGCTATTTAGTACTTTTCCAGCAACATAGCCACCCGCTTTGCACAATCCAGGGTGTTCAGTGCCAAGGAATCTGGGATCCATCTGGCTCTGGTCAGAGCTTTCCAAAGGTGCAGTTCCCTACATAATCCGACTGCTCCCTGTACTCCCAAAAGTCAGATGATGGTGGTCAAAACATGCACACTTGCTTCAGGAGGCTGTGCAAGGTTTTGCAGAGATGTGGACTCAAGCTGCACCCCCCTAGAGGGGTGTCCCAGGCAACCTCACCCACATGCATCCCCTACTCCGTGCCTAGGCAAAGGTACACACATGGTGTCAGTAGGTAGCCCCCCCATTATCACTGAAACTAATAAAACTGATGCAATGGAGAGAAAGCAGTAACATTTTCCTTGGAGTAGGAGAATGGTCGGCACCTGGATGTTTAGCAGAGCAACTTTAGACTGGGCAAGAGGAGGATCCTCTAACCCTCTATTATTGTTTTCTTTGGAAAAGCTTGGGGTTTCATTGTCAAGAATGATTTAATATGATAAGTTACAGTGTTAAAAACCATGCACAGGAACAGATGAATAACTCTGTATACTGTCTGCTCAACCATGCTGAGACTGAAGTCAAATATTTGAGGTTTGCCACAAACCAAGATGAAGCTTATTTACACTAACAAAGGGCACCCAAGGAACAGTGGTGGTCTTAAGTATGTACAACGTATTTATCAACACCAGATATTTACCTTAACTTTTATATTTAGAGAGTGGCTTCCCACATGCTCAGAGTCATGACCTACGTGGTTAGCTTTGTCTTGTCTTGCTTCTGTACAGCACATGTTGTGTATTGTAGGAAGAGACCAAGCTCAGAAAAAAAACCCCCGTGTGCAGCACAAAATAATACCCCTGAGTATTCATGGAAACCATCCTCCTCTATTATATCCCAGACCATAAGACTCCAGAGCTTTCTGCCCTTCCTAAGTTCTCACAAAACCTTCCAGCTATTAACTATAAATTAGACTCTCTTTCTCAAGGACATTTTTATTTAGAGAAAAGTTGTTTCATTGCCAACAAAGTGGAGTGAGCTCCCCTCGTATCATGTCCTCTGGCAGCTCCCACAAGCTCTTGTTAGTATGCTCTCGTGGTCATGGGGGAGGGCTTCCTCAGCCCTCGTGGTGGGCCAAGCCCAGCCAGCACTGGAGATGCAAATGACAACATGGGTTCTTGCAGGCTCAGAGCAAGAGTGATTTCCCTCTGCAGCGAGGCCTGAAGAACTGGGTGGGAGGAGGGAAGGGGCAGCATCCAGAGAGAAGCTGCCAGGGTGGAGAAAAGGATGCGTGGCTCCTCACCTGGCCCTCCTCGTAGTGCACATGAAGAATGGCTTACTATTACATGCTCCCTAGGGACAGCTTTTATACTGGGAACCTGTTATTTCTCCACCCCACTGAGTAGCCCAGGTCTTTCCATCTTGCCTCATGTTTGCTAAATCACTACTTATGCATGTCATCCTTTCCCTCGACTCTCTCCAGCTCCCCTGATTCAACAAGGAGGATGTGAGTGTTGCTTTGATGATGCACATGGTTCCAAAACAGACAGCCTGACAAACGACAGCAAGTCTGGAGAGAAGGAGGCTCACCTGGCTATCAGTGAGGAGGAAAAAAATCACCTGGTTTCCTCAGAACAGGGAAAAACCTGAGGACAGAGCACCTGAGATGTTCTCGGACCTGTCTGCAGACTGTGCCCTGCTCAGTAGCTCAGTCAGCAAGAGTGTCTGTGGCTGCCTGAGTCACAGAAGGGTATTAATGCAGATTGCTAATTCCCTAAAACCTCCATCAGACCAGTATTTTTGTCCAGTTGTCCATAGACAAGGGACTATTTTCAGCTATGTTGGGTTCCTAGGTCACACTGCACAGAACAGGTTATTAAAACATGATGAAGAGATGATTACTTGTTTCTCATCAGTATTTATGCAGCTTAAGTTCATCTAGTACAAACCCCTGTACTGAGGAAAGATTAAGTGTAACGAGGCATCTCTGGCAGAAGATTGTCTAGCTGAGTCTTGAAAACATTTTGGGAAGGAATTCCACAACTTTCCTAAATAACCCACTCTACCATTTCACTAACATGCTTTTTTAAAAAGAGGAACAAATAACAACAAGAGATTTTGCTAATAAGCAAGGTATATTATATTTGCCATACACTGAGTAGATTTTTTTTTGTAATTCCCTAGGTGTACTCGAAGAAAATTGATTGCCAAACTATAACAGCCTTTAAATATTCAAAGACTTTATATATCCTTCACCAACCTTTGCCCTTGACTAAGTCCCCTACTTCCTTTAATCTTTCCTAACAGACTGTTTTTTAAATTTCTTATTGTTCTTGTAGCTGTCCTCTGGCCTCTCCCTAATTTGTCTACATCCTGAGGCACTGAGAGCATTTGCATTATTCACTCTGATCTCCTGAAGAGCAGTTCCCCCTCCCTTGTAGACTGATCATTAAAAGCATTTTTCTGCATTATGTTATCTTCAAAACTCAATGTGAAATTTCAAAATGAGAATAACAAATGCCACCAATAACATGTTTGACTAATGGACTTGCTTGCAGAAAAGTCAAAGCATCCCAAAGCAGTCCTACCTTGCCTGGGCCCACAGCTGCCCCGGCTGGAAAAAAATCCGGTTGGAATGACAAGGTAGCTCCAAGGCTCCAAGCTTCAGAAAAAAACCCAAATAGAAAACAGAAGCTTGATTAAGACTTTTTCATCCCTCAACATGACTACCTGAGATTTTGGGTACCTCAGACCTTCTGGTTCCTCAGAGATAAGTTACCTGTTTTCACTTGTTTAGGATGAAATACAAATGACAGCAAAAGAGAATATGATGTCCAAATTGCAGTTGAAGTAAGCCAGTAGAAGTGCCCTAAATCAGCTTGGTATATCTTGTGACTGAGAGGGATCACCAAGGAAAGATTCACACCATCGACAGCTCTGTGCTTCAGCTGAATAGGTCTGTATGGGAAACCACAGGGCCACCACCACTACTACTTCAACATCAGTTTCTTTCCTTTCTTCCTCCTGACTGGGCACAACAGAGAGCTTTTCTGCCACCCAGGAAGGAGTGAGCTGCTGCTCTGAGTGGTTTCTTGGTGCAGAAACCCACAATTCTATAGGGCAAGATCCTTCTCCACAGGGTGGAAGACATGGGACCTCTCTTCTCTTTACCAGAGGCCCAAGAACTTTTCCCCTCCTCATTCATCCATAAGAAAATATTTAATGTGGAATAACGAATGTGAGTTTTTGCTTTCATCTGCAAAATCAGATGCTGTTTATTTTCCAAAGAACTCTTGGAAATGAAAAGAGATGGGAATACAAAAAGAATGCCAAAATGAATTAAATGGAAAGCTCAGCTGTTGAATACTGCACAGTTAAACTTCCTGGATAGCCTTAGAGACCTGTAAGCCAAACACGGGATGTCATTGCTCCAGACACGTTAAACAATCATTAACTTCCCTGTGTGAGGGAAAATGATTAGGTGTTGCTCAGTGCACCATGTAAGAAATCACTTGTATAACCAGAGGTTAGCTGTGAGAAGCAAAATCCTGCAATGTAGACGCAGAGCACGTAGTATGCTTGTGCAGGTAATACAAATGAATATGTGTGACACAGCCCTCCCTCTCACCCCAGAGTCCTTTCAACCCTAGCCACCCCAGACCTGCTCCCCTTCCCCTAATGCTTGGCTTTGCTGCCTGCTGCCATCGGTGTCCTGCTTCTGGTCCTGTGCAGGCTCTATGAGAGTACAAGCTATCTGGGGAGTTCTTTTTGCAAAGTATTTTTACAGTAGTGCGGGTTGACCGATGTGGGGCTAATGTGCCTGAATCTATAGTATTTCACGTGTCAGCCATTTGTTTTATCTCAGGGCTGATGTATTGCCTGTAAAATATGAGAACTTACAAACAAGTTGGTGAATTCTAGGTTCCAGTGAAGGCAATCGCAGAAGTCCATTGGCTTTCCTGAACGTAGTATGTTGCCCAGAGGTTGGGAAGGTGTGTGGGAAAAGAAAGCAAATTCTTATCCCTGACTGTAGATTGTAGAAGGAAAATGGTTGGTAACTTCAGTTTATCTTGTCTAAAAATTGCATTGACCAACTTCACTGCAGAGCATGAGGAACTGAGGACGCAAGACATAAGACAGGCTGTGCTTCCTTGCAGCACATTCACAACACATTTAAGGACAATGGGAAAGAAATTATTGCTATTACCACAGCCTGGGTTCTGATACTGCTACTGGAAAACCTAAAAATTTTCTAAAAGTTACTATAATTGGACAAATCGTCAGTCTCCATTGAAATCCCTTTGTACCACCAGAATAGAACTGAAGCTCCTTAGACCAGTCATTAGCAGCCAGCTGTAATGCTTGGCTAAAGCCAAATTTACTCAGCCCATCTTCGACATGTAGGAGGCCATCACAACTGAGAAAGCAAAGACAAAGCAAAGCGCACTCTGACGATGCTAGGCCTTGCCAGCCTCTATATAATGGGCCATATGGGACTTTCCCAGCTGATAAATAAGCTGGCAGAGCAGGCCTATGGCTGCTCGAACTTGTAGGGGCAGCCGGTTCAGACCTCAGGATCAGCATCTGAGTCAGTAAGGCAGGGTGCAGCTGCTCACGGCCAAGGAGTTTCTCACTACTGAAGCTCTGCCAGACATCCTTTAAAAAGTGCTTTACTATCAGCAGGGTTTGAATAAAGTCTCGTCTCATCCTGGAATTGAGGTGCCCTGGAGAAATGGCATGAATATTACATGTTCAAAAATATATTACATAACGTTTATTATTTACCTAGTTTTCAGTTAATTGTTTTTTTTCATGGACTAGAAAGCACTACAGACTTTCAGAAACTGGCATTGTCTAGCACACTGTATTAAACCCTCAGGGCAGGCCTAATTGGCTTGTGGTTGCAGATATGTTGTAACTGACTTGGCTTGAAGTTTTGCTGGCCACTTCGTTTAGATTCATCCTTATTTGCTCCTTTAAAAGAGGAGAAGGCATACAGATTTCTTGGGTGAGGTCAGGGTAAGGTTTCTTTCCAGACATAAGGACCATTTTCTCCCAAAGGCTTCAAAATGAATTGAAACACTAAGAGCACTTCAGACCATGAAGCATTAATTCATAGGACATTGTTCTCTTGAACTGTCTATTTAAACAGCAAATAATTTTCGTATTTCATCTCTTAGACCAAACCTTACATGTCATCCTGTGGACCTTATGCTTCTGGCTGTTGTCAGGATTGCCTTACAGCAGGGCAGTCTATCCTCCAAAGGGTAGGAAATAGTAGAAAATAAGTTGTGCTTTTCTATACGCCTTGTCTAAATACAGTTTCTGTATGCATACAATTATTTCAGTCAGTGATACAACCTCCTTCTCATACAGGGCTAGGTCTGTGCCACCACAGGTGGGAATGCCACATCAGAATGTAAGACAGACAGTAGCCCTGTGTGTATGCATCTGCCCCCACATATCAGCGTTTCGGTGTGCCCCTTCTGGCACCCACTTCTGTACAAAATTAGCCCCAATTAGATCAGCATAGGGCTTGGTGGGGATAGAGTTATACTGAAATAAAAATGCCTTGTTGTGGTAAAACACACTCTGCTTTCTCTGTAAGGATAACACAGATTTGTATGAACGTCTTTATAGCTGTGAGATTGCATCTGCACCAAGGAGGAGTTGGGGAAAGGTAGAGGTTGTTTTACTTTCATTATATCAATAAGGTTAGAGCAGTACAGCCTTTCTGTATAGGTGAGGTCTTAAGGTCAGGATATAAATGTTCAATAACTGCTCACCTCTGAAAGCTGGTAGGCGAATTATGGCTTCTGATAATGAAGGTTTTCACTGGATGTAGCAGTCAGGGCATAGCCATGTAGGAATGAGGAAAAATGGCAACAGGAATATAATTTAGCAGAATGACTTAGGAAAGTGCACATAATGGGAAAACCTTATTTTTCCACACCATTCAGGGTGTTCTCAGGAACTGAGAACTGGGAAGGGCATTGTGTATTGGCAAGTTCAGCCTTTCGCTACCTCAGGCAACATATCCTATAATCTTTCTCGTAACTGACCGAGATGTATCCTGAAACCGCTTACCTAGGGAGTGGGGAATGGTGTTCTACATTTCGCCTCCTGGGAGGCTGACAGTTACTTGCATTGACATTTCAGTCTGGCAGCACAAAAGCTGAGTAATGCAGCAGAGTACGGCAGCGGTGCCAGGAGTCTAACACGCTCAGCTGGAAAGCTAGTAACAAAAAGGCAGGGATTTTTAAAAAAAAACTAATAGAGTTTGGCTCCCAGAAAAACAGTGTTCCTAATTCTCTTAGGAAAATCCTAGCACTGGCTGTTGCAAAACGTACACGTATGCCTCCAGGGCTGGCACCTTAGTCATTCAGAAAACATTCCCAGTCTCATGCAGGCACTGTGAGAGGTTAAGTGTCCCTGGCAGCTAATGAAAGAACTGAGCCATGGACGATGACCATACTGACCAAGTGTGGGAAACCCAGAGGTTTCCGCAGCTTGTGAACCTGTAATTGCATTTCCCAAAATGTTGATTAACACCCACTGTGTAAAAAAAGAAATTCCTCCTTCTGGGCACTCCATGCAGAACCCACCCAGGGACAGAGCGGGGGGAGCAAATTATGCCCACACAGCGAGCCCTGCTCCTGTGAGTCACCCGGATAAGAAGCTGCACACAGCGGTCTGCGCACACGTCTAGCTGAGGGCAGCCCATTCCACATCCCCATGGATTCCCCAGTCAGTTTCCCACTCCAGGGGATGGGGAGCAGGCACCTGGCATCCCTTCTCACATGCCTCCCCCTCCCGGAACCAAGGGGAAATTCAGAGAGGCCACTCGGCAGCCACACCACTCTTTTTCCCACATGAGCAGCAGAGGAGTTGGCATTTGGGGCATTTAAAATACCAGCCGCATCGAGTATTTGAGTTAGATCCTCAGTAAGGTGACAGGGGCAGCTCACCTGTCACTCACTCAGGGAACAGATTTTCCAGGTTCTGTGCAGAAGTTTTGTGCAATATATGGGGATGTAGACCTTTTCCAATCCATTATGGTTGAGAGCAGCTTGGGAGAGGTGCCAGGGTTAGAGCTAGACCTTGAGCTCTGCCCCTTTTTCTGACTTTTTAGAGCCACTCTGACCCTGTCACCAGAAAGACCCTCATTGGCAACAGGGTAAAAAGCTGGCATAAACACCCAGGAAACTACAGTTCCCTTCTTCCATACCCTGGCACTATCTCCTGCCATATTTAAGGACCACAGATATGGAGTCAACAAAAACAAAGACCACTGGGTGCCTCCACCACACACGCTTCTCATGGGACGCTTTTGTCAGGTTGGCCCAACATGACCGCAAGCCTCCGCTATATCAGAGTTAAGCAGCTTCCTTTCTTGTGCTCTCCCTTCATCACCTTTCCCAGAGAAGACCCAGAGGGAGTAATAATCTCTACAACAACTTGGATAATTTATCCAAACTTCCCCTCTTCCAGAGATAGCTAAACTTCCTTGGCTTGGAGCTAAAGATCACAACTATTTCAAGGCTTTTATCTCCTCCTTCCCTTCATCTTGGGCACTAAACACCCTCCTCCTGTACTGGAGGCAGCTGAGATGAGGCTCAGCACCCAGAGCCGCTCAGGCACTACCGTAGATGAGAAGAGTTCATCAGAAGTCAGGTCCCACCATCTGTTCAGAGGTAAATAAAGTTGGACTTTTTGTCCAGGCTGTCTTCTCGTATATCAGCAGAAGAGCAGCCAACGAATTGCAGGTGGCTGGGCCAGTCCCACGAAGGCCTGGCAGCCGGGGTAAGCAGTACCCTTCCGACTTTCAGCTGAACTCCCTGGCTGAAAATCAGACCTGACAGTCTTCATCAGGCTGCACCACCACATGGAAGCTCAGAGGCAGGAGGTGAGGAAGTGAGGGGGAAAGGGAAAAGAGAGAAGTTACTTAAACACTGTGGTTTCAGAAAAGGTTACTCGAATCCTGAACCCAAACAGAACAGTGGCTGTTATTTTAGTTCAAACTAGTTACTTGTATGATTCAGGTGATCGGCATCGCCTTATTTCTCTGCACATGTGTTCGTCTCCTCCTGACTTGCCCAACATGTCTAAATAACTGTAGCAGTACAAGCATGAGAGCTGAGGGGTAAGGAAGGGGACTTTTAAGTGGTAGTATTTTTTTTTCAATTAACCTGAATTCCAGCCTATCACTTTCTGTCTCAGTCTAAATCCATCTCTGAAATTCAAACCAGTCTCATAACTCTGCCCTTTGTGACCAGTTAGTATAGCAGAGTATAGCCCCTTCTGCAAGGATGATTTGGGAAATCATGTTACTCCCTATGGCTGCAGATGAAATGCTCACTGGGGACACCCTCAGTGTATTTGGTTTCATACTCATGATGGATCAAGAGTTTAAGACACAGAGTTGAGTGAGGTATTAGCATTGCACAATACCAAAAGGGAATGAATGGCTTTCCCTTCACCTTGGTCCTATATACTCTTCCCACCTGCCAATATAACCCAGTCTATCTCCCCTGAGTCTTTATTTCCCTATAGTCCAGCCCACCATTTGGACCTATATCTCATCAAGCCCTGTGCTCTGCAGGCCTTCCCTAGACTTGCTCCTGCTGCAGCACAGGGCCATGACATTTCCTACCCCGGAACCCAGAGCAGGCACTGAACGGACCAGGACCCACTTCTGACTAGACTCAGCTTCAGCTGAATACTTGAAAACAACCGGCTTTTCTCTATCACTCACCCAACACATCATCATTGACCAACAGCAAAAATTGGACGAGAAAAGAGATGAGTGCCATCAGGATAACACTGTTAAATAAAGTACACAATCCTTCTTGGCATCACACTCCTCATCCCCTTCCTCCCTCTGGCACAGACATGCCAGAGCAGTTAATGGTGAGCAGGTAATGCCGGCAGGAGATTAAGTGTCTTTTCAAAGCTGATTGAAGTCAGTAGAAAGACTACATTCACTTAAGGTCCTTGGAACAGGCCCTGAAAGAAGCTGTTATGTGGGGGATATTTATACGGTTTTAAATTAAAGATTATAACAGCTTGTAGACAATTTAGTGTCCTGGATCTGAAAAGTGTTTTTTAAATTATCTTAAAACTGAACTTTTTGGATTAATAATATCTCTTAAGGAGAGTTCATAAATATGCATTTAATTGCTAAACCACTGGTGTCTTTATAGCATAAACACTCTACCGGTTTAATAATGTACATTTTAAAAGCTTCCTATCATTGGTATTTACACTGCAGGGTCAATAATTATGTGTAATTCATGCCTCTCATTGCAGGGATTTTTTTCAAAACAAGTACCAGCAAGTTTGTTTTGCTAAATCTTTACATATTAAATTCAGCTACAGGGATACCTTGGCTAAGGTACACTGGAGAAGATTGCCTAAAAAGCTATGCATCTCTAAGGCTGGATCAGGCTTAATAGCTTAACATAGAGGCTTAGACAGTTAGGTCAGCTTGAAAAAAACCTTTTTTTGTGCATGTTGTTAGGGTAAGGATCTGCTGGCCGTGAGAAGTTATTGAGGTCAAGAGCTTAGCATGAAGGAGAAAGACATCAGACAGGTTCAGATGAATAACAAGAGCATGCAGAGTTATAATAGCACTAACTACAAAGAGCATCATCAGAGACATAAGGTATTGGAGTAGAGACCTATAGGGAACATCCAGCTATCTGAGGAAAGGAAATTTTAAGGGCAGAGAAAACCCTGTCATATTTGTCTGATGCAAAGTTTTCTGGAATTTCACCTGTAAAATCAATGCCTCCCTCTCTGAGACCTTCGACTAGCAAGCCTAAGAAGCTGATTAGTTATGGTATGTCCCACTTTTCAATGCAGAGCACCTGAACACTACAACTATTTTTACAAAATTTATTGCACATCTGCCTAATCTTCCTTCTCCCTCTGTCCCATGCATGTTTTCTTCCTGTGTCTTTCTGCTCCTTTTCTAAGCCTTTTTCCCCCAGTGTCACGACTCCTGCATGTAGCAGCAGACCAACATGCCCAGGAACCAAACTTGCATCCCATAGATATTTGATCCAACACTTAGGCAACATGATTTCACTCATGATAGCTCTTGTTTATTCAGGCAAGCAGAAAATGGTTGTGATTCAGTCTGGCTTGGCAGTAAACACTGAACAAACAGTCTTACTATTAATGATAAGAATCAGTGTGTTTCCAAATGAAAGGGAAGAAAACTCGTGCCTAAAGCCTAAGCCTTACAAAGAGGGGTCAATAAGGGAGGCCTTTTACATTTTCTCTGCTTGAGTGTCAGGGATGAGAAGATCCCCTTATCAGTTGCTCACCCAACAGGACCTCATCTCTCTGGATTGGCTGAGACTTGTAGAGAGGACAGCTGGCTTTGGGACATCCCAACCCCACAGAAGCATCTCGGTGGGGGGTCTGTCACTTGGCCTGCTGCCTCCACACTGGGGCATTTTGGGGTCAGGAGCAGCCACAATTTGGATGACTTGAAATGGAAACCAAACTCTGCCCCACTGTGACACCCACCCTTCTGCCATCTACTAGATTCAGTCCAATGAAGTCCTTAGGATGGGACATAGTTTTAAACGTGTTAGTGATCCTAGCAAAGTCAGTGGGTCCAGCCATGACACCTAAAGAAATCTGTGTATTTGGGGACTTCACAGGATTATAACTTTAGTAACTCTCCATCACTACTAATCTGGAAAACATTTGCCTTGAAACACATATGCACAAAAAGGCGTAAATCAGAGAGTGTGTGTTATGAAAGAATACTTATTTTGTCTCTTATGGCTTCTGTAGCGGCAATTCACAACCTTTACTTTCTTACATAGACTCTTTGCTTGACATATTTACTCTGATCCTAGCTTGTGAGAAGATTTTGCTTAGCAAATTCTGAATGTTTCTTCCCATTATTCATTTAGTAACTGCAACCTTTCCACCATCGATTAGTGTGTTGCAATATAGGGTGTTAATCGACTTTAAACATTTAATTATGGTTTGTTTGAGCACAGCATTTTACAAGCACAGTGGTTCATCACATTGCTGGAACAAGTACAATACAGCATCTTTAAAATTATGCACAAATAATAGATTAGTTTCAGCAATACTTTTTCAGCAGCATTAATAAAATCTCTCAAGCATGCACAGAGCCAATGGCCAGGAGGATTCTCGGGAGGTCTTTCATACAGGATGCACATCTTCGTTATGAAATTCCTCAATGCCTTTTTGCTGTCTCCCTAATGACCAGTTAAATGGGCTCCCATGAGGATGCCTGAGTCAGAGCCAGCTTGAAAACTGCTGAGGAAACATCCTCTCTTACTGGAAATGATTTCCATCAAACTGCCATGTACCATATTTAGACTAACGGATCAGTAACGCCAAACAGAGGGAGCTAAGTTCACAGGGCTTGGGATTCTGCTCTATGTGAAAAGAGATTGCCTTTGTCTGGCCACAGTTGCTTTAGGGCAGGCGGACCAAGAGCTCTGTAATGCTCAGAAACAAATTCCAGTGGTGAGCAGTTGCCACCAGGCAGAGTTGGAGTGCGGCAGGCAGCATTCAGGAGTGGCAGCTGACCTGGTGAAGTCTGATTTGACCTGTGAATGAGATATCAGGCACATCTTCTAATACCTAATTGTGGGAGAGCTAGCCTCATCAGTCAGCCTGTATTAACTACATGGTTTAAATCTGGAGCACTATTTTCCTTTCTTATGTGGCAAACATATAGCGCAGAAAACTTATTTTCAACTATATGTTTGCCCCTCAGTAAATGCATACAACAAACCAACAATTAACAGAGCATAAGGACTTCTAAGGTCACTGGAGAAGAGAAAATGCCTGTCCTGTGTTATGCAAGAAGTCTAACATTAATCTGCTTTTTTATTATGCTTTTCTTGCTTAGCTCAGTGTCTATTAAACAGATAACAGTAGCTGAAAGCAAACCAGATGCAGGAAGTTTTCTTTATTTTCATATAATAAAGATATTTGTTGAGTCTGGATTGCTTAGGTAGCTGTCTAAAGCATTTTTATTTTTAGAACTAGTGACAAATGTTTACCAAGGACTGGAGGGAAAAGTGACTCCCTGGACCTCGCCATGCTTGTTCTTGGTATTCAGAGGACAGTATTTTCAAAAGGCCCCAGGTTTGCCCAGTTGTATTCCCATGAGTAGCTGTACTAGCTTTGATATTATCTGGGGCAGATAAGTGGCAGCTTTGAAAACCCCAGGGTGGAGGGAACAGGGCAGGAGAGGTTGTTGGGTGGAGCATGGTCAGGGCTTGCTAGATCCTAATTCCCTTGAAAGCCTGAAAGAGCCTTAGCCACTTCTCTGCTGTTCATAAGCATCTATGAGTGCCTCAGTGAAGTGTGTTTCTTCTCATCCTTCCCAGCTGCTGGACCTGTCAGGGGTTGTTACCTGGTGTTGCTAACAGCCACTGCATTAGCCCCAGAGGAGCAGCTCTCTGCATCAGCTCCACAGTTCTGTTCTGCATCAGCTTCAGTTCTGCTCTCAAACCACAGAGGTAACAGTAAGGTCCCAGTCCACAGACATCTTCCTTCTCTCCCCCTCTGCCCCCAAAGACTAGGAATTAGCATTTTTATTCTCTTCCCTTCCAGGAATAACATTAATATTGCAAATCTAAACATTCTGAAACTAGCAGCTGCTCTAATTAAGACACTTTATCTTTGGTTATGTGAGAGATGTCTAGGTCTGAGCAAGAGAGTCTGGGTTTGAAATTGGATTGGAAGTCCAGATTGCTTAATACCAATAAGTGGGGAGGATGGCTCCCTACCCAGCTCCTTACATACAGGTCTAAAAAGGAAGACCTAGGTCTGGGTTTAGGTTAGGGTCCAGACTGACCTGGCATGTTGATTCTGTGATCTTTTCCACAGCAACTGTGCTTTGCTGAATGAATGAAGGAGACCTGCTCTGGGCATGAATCAAGACAGCATGGTAAAGTAGCATAAAGTCTGAAGTACATCCGCTTTATTTGCTGCAGAGGTTAGAAAGTATAAAGCCAATGAGTCAGGGGACTGGAGGAACAGAAAAACCTGACTGCCACCTTGGGGGAGATGAACTGTGCTCTTGCCTCTGCCACAGTGTGCCTGCATGATGTCAGGTCTGAGGATTTATCACAAAAAGTCATGCATTCTGCATTTTCTGTATGCCAAACCTACAGCCTTATGGTCTGACTTGCCAAAATGTTGAAACTCCTAACTTCAGTCAAAGTCAAATGGCATCTGTTCTTGGATGTTGGTATTAGTGTTAAATAATCTGAAAAATAAAATTATCGGGCTCTTAGAAATGGAATATCCAAATTACTAGATGTTCTGCAACTGTAAAACAAGGATGTTATACCCTCTCCCCTCAGCAGGGCAGTAGGAGTTAAAAATCACTCTTGTTTGTGAAGTCCATGCACAGGCTACTGGTTTCTACCACAGGAAAGGCAATGAGGAAACCGATAGCCATATCTTCTGAGCAAGCCTTTAACATTGTGCAACAAGTAAAGCCTGGAATCACACATTAAGTAGAGGACTTGTCATTATTTGCGTGTAGCCCATCCTGTTCACTAAAGGAAACAGAAGCTCGGTGGAAAAAATAGCATGCAGACAGTGACTGAAGACTGTCATAAGGCAAGTACATAAAGGCTACAAATAAAGGTTGCACAAGCATCCTCATCTCAGGCAACAGCTAATTTCTGAGGGCTTGACTTTGCAACCTTAATAATATTCTTCTAACTTAAGAGTTTTTTGTTTGTTTGTTTGATGAGGACAATTGCTTTCAGTCATGCAAGCAGATTACCAAGTAATTTGCTGAGTACATTTAAAGGAAGGGGCTGATCCCCTCTGGCTAGGTTTGTACTAATAAATAAAACAGAGACAAGGGCTACTCTCTGGCCCAGATGCTAGGTGGAACCACATGCTACATCCATACAGTTAAATCTCTTCCTCCCCCATGCTCTTTCCACCCAACGAGAGTGGTTACATCTGGACTGGGAAGAGACTCTAGCATGTACCATCTCCAAACCTTGCTCTGGGAAAGTGCTAGTTGGCACAGGCCCAAACTGAGCAGGGAGTTTGATAGTAGTTAATAAATAGAAACAAATCACAAGCTAGCATTTGAACCTGTGCCCTGGGTCTGTCCTGTTTGCTGGTATATATAAGCTGGAGTATATATTTATGCTGCTAAATAAGGTTAGGACCACATCCCCAGCTAAAGCAGTAGCCTTCTGACTTTCCACACTGCACAAGTATTAGTATACTCCTGGGCTCTGTGTTGGAACTGTCCCACTAGCTCCTAGAGATAACACCTGAGCATGGTTACAGCTATTTCCAGAAGCCATTTTGTATAGGTGGTAGGGACCAGATTGAGAGGACTGACTTGCTCTGTCCCGTGCATGACTCTGGCACCATCCTGCCAAGCTCTGTATCACCTGCACCCCACATCCTTACCCCGCACACTGGGGAACAGCACACATCCTCAAAGTCTTGTTACCTGAACTCCCAAAGGCTACAAACAGCCTTTTTATCCGTGTGGCCCAAATTCATCCTCCTGGCTGTAGAAGACAGAAAAACACGCAGAGAGATGGCTGAAGCACACAAGAGGGCTGCAAGGGGATGCAGACAGATCCCCTGTGGCCATTCAGGGGGAGGAGGCTGTGGGGGCAAGAAGCAGAAGACAGGAGAGATCACTGGTGGCAGCTCATCCTGAGACGGCCTGGAGGCCTCCTGCTGAGAGGGCACCTACAGTGAGCAGCAGTGCCAAGGCAAATTTCAGAAACTGAAATCTGATTAGAGAGGCACAGGATGCCAAGGGGCATGCTAGCATGGCTTGGCACACTGGAGGGTACTCTAACAAGCTGCACCAGAGGTTTGGCTCTGGTGAAGAAGCTGTGCTTTGGGAACCCACAACCTAAAACACCAGAGCCGTGAGCTACCCAGCAGCTAGAAGGACCTCAAGACCCCATGCTCCCAAGGGAGCACCCATGGCTGGGACATGTGGGGAGAGGATGGGGAGAGGGGCTATCATCCGGGTGTCTGCCTTCTCCACGCATTTATCCAGGTGCAGGGGCAGGGGTAACAGCACAGGTACACAGCAACAGCACAGGTGCACCACTCCATCACATCTCCTTAACGGTGCTGAGTGAACAAAGATCAAATCTGGGAGAGACCTGACGTGTGGTGCTCGACAACTCTCACAGTCGCAGGAAACAGGCAGCGGGAGCCTCTCAAACTGGTAGCTTCATGTGATAAACACAGCAGATAAAGCCACAGCAGCAAGAGATTATTTGCCTATCAGCCATATCAACACCTCTGCTCCCATCCCTGACTGCTGCAGTGCAGCATGTGATGGCAGCAGACACACTGCAGCACACAAAGCTCATGACCTGTCAGGTGCACGGGCAGGCAGGCACACACCTTCCTCCTGGCACACCTCCGAGATGGGGCTGAGGATGCTGTGCCACATCCAGAAATGCCCCTGCCCACCCCAGCCAGGTGAGAGAACCCTGCCCTTCCCAGGCACGCCAGGGGTGGGCAAGCCCAGCCAACATTACCGTGTTTATTTGCCTTTCACAAAGTTACAGAACTGCCTGGATCTTTTCTCCAAAGGGTGTTCCCAGCATCCGGGCCCCTCAAAACATGGCAGCAGATGTTGATCTCAGAGGGCAGGTAGCCCTGAGAGCCCCAGCTGAGACGTTGGCAGGAGAGGAGAGCCTGTAAACCAGGTAGCAAGGGGGCTGAGTTGTTCCAAAGAGAGACTAAACTCTCACAGATGGTGAGAGGGAGACTTTAAATGTATTTTGCATGACCGGACATGTGAATATAAGCAGCAATTTCCTGCTTTACAGGAAGGAGAGAAGGAGAGAGGAAGGGCTGAGGGAAAGAGGAAAAGCAAAAGCTACGTATATGCAGAAAGAACTAACCCTGAATTTTTTTTACAGCTATTGCAACAAGACTAGAGACCTTGGTGGAGCTGATGTTGCAATGTGGTACACGATGGCTGCGATGTGTTATCTTCTGCCAAAGAGGCATAGACGAATCCTCACCATCATCCGTCCTTGCTGGCCTCAGGTCCCCAGGCTGAGGCTGGGGACTTACCTGGCTCCATGATCAGGGAGCCCAGATCCAGCTGCAATGGGTCAGCAACATTACACTGCACAGGCAAGGATGGTGGCAGCACAAGACAGACAGCCCTGGTAAAACTGCTGTCTGTCCCAAACCAGCCACAGCCATGGCACCCAGTAACAGTGGCAGTAAGTATGCCTGGGTACTTCAGCCTACCTGGAGTCCCAGTGCCCCCCCTGGGCCAGGACAGGCACCCCTTCCTGCTCTGGCCACAACTCCTGCTCCCATTTCATAACAGCTGGCCGTGCCCTTCCTCCTGCAGGCTCTGACCCCTGCAGAGATGAGGCACAGCAAGAATTCAGCTGGCTGACCTTCATGCTGGGCAAAAGCCACATGATTCAAGTATGGCAACACACACCAGTGCAAAATTGCAGCTGATGGTTTTGCAGTCTTCCACCATGATCATGCCTGGTGCAGATCTGAGGGTTCTGCGCTGGTGCACCACCAAGCCGTAACGGTCAGAGGTGTCTTGCAGTAACACAGGCTCCCAAAATTTTGCAGGCTGCACATTAGCCAAACTCTGCCAGTAGCTCTTGGGGACATGGATTGCTCCCTGCTGCTGTTGGATACAGTGGCACAGGCACAGCCGTAAGCATGAGTGTGAGCACAGGTGGCTGCAAGACAGAAAACATTCTGAGCCCTTCATAGGCACCAAAAAGCCTGTCACAATGATTTATCTTCTCTAAAATGTAGTAGGGGAGAAGCTGCTGGGTGGCCAGGGCAATTAATTTAGTTGCCTTATTATGGATTATTGGAGTTTTGGTCTGTTAATGAGGGTGAATGTTATTTCATGTTAGGTTTAGCCATTTGATGGCTGGACAATTATAATATTTTCTCGTTTTCTGAAATGACCTAATCACCTACTCTATAACAAATTGTCACTTTAGATTGTTGTTTTACATGACCCAGTCAAGTTTTCTTTGTACTGCTGTGACTTTGTTTTATCTAAATCAGAGTGTTCATAAATCCACTGACAATTGCCTCTTAAAATGAGAAATATAAGCTTGATTCTCTTCTTTTTTATATGTCTGGCCAAATAGGTTCATTTGCTTACAACATGTGCTTTGAATAAAGAAATGCCTAATAATAAAAAATAACTGAAATCTGATATACTGGTGCATATCTTCTCTTCCTATTTATTTTATATTTTAAAAATTTGTTCTTTCAAAAGGTATAACTGACTCAGAGTTCTCACACTTATCAAAGTTCTTAGCAGAGACAGAGCCAAATTTGACTGTGTACCCCATATAACCAATTCAAATCAATATAATAAAGGGCAAAAAAAAGTTTTTGGTATTAATCCATAAAATGAAACTGCATCTGTAGGATTTTTCAGCTCCTTTTCATATTTAACTTCCCCACATTCACTTTGTACTTAAAATTATAGATTATTAAAGTGATTTATTTTAGCAAAACTGATCTGCTCAGTATGTTTCAAATCCTGTCTCTCTCTCCCTAAAGAAGAGCTAATCTGTGTACCACATTCGCCCCTTCTGGAGCCAGAGGTGCACTGAGCTCTTTCAGCTGTTTTGGATTCAATGACATGAGTCACAGCAATAACCAGGCTTTAAAGCAACTCTTTCATAGCTAGACACAGATAAAATATCCTCTCTAAACAGGTGTATGAAAAGAGCTGTTCTTTCACACTTGTGCCACTTCACCTCATTTTGGTTGCGAAGTAACCCCAGATTCCCAGCTGCGGGGACTGCACACCATGAGCCATGCTCCCTGACACAGCACAGCGAGGCACCAAGCCTGAACCTATGGACCTGCATCCAGGCTAAGCATGGAGTGGCCATGGGGTTTCTTTTCGCACCCATGTACTGAGGGGCAATGCCACAGATCTCCAGAAATGGCACCACACTATGTGTACGGTTAGAAGCAGGGACATCCCTCGGTACCTGCTCAGCAACTCCTATGACATGGACAGGAGCTGATGGACTGATGTGGACATGTGAGAAGCAGAGCAGGGGCTGGTGGTTCTCCACCAGGTTTGTAAATGCTCCTTGGCAGTCCCCGGTGGGCTGGAGACTCTGCTTAAAAAGATCAGGTTATAAAGTAACCACATCTTTCTCAGCTCTTAGGGACATGTCAATAAGTGCACACATGCCCAAACAGAGCATAAGAAAAGCCTGTGGAAAGATACTAGCACTAGTTCCGAACAGCTACCAGAAGCAAAACAGCTGCATTAATGAAGCCATCCTCATGGGATCATCAGCTCAACAGAGAAACGCAGTAATAGCATGGGCAAATCATAATACTGTTATTTTCTTTCTCCAGTACCCAGGCAATGTCAGGCTTTGGTATGAGCACAGTACTTTTGTGCCATGTAAAAGTATCCCCTGTGTCTACGCTTTAATTGGCCCTACCCTGATAGTCACAGAAATGTGTATTTCCCTTTCACTTCAAAGCATCTACCACTTTCCAGGAGCAGATTTTCTTCCTGCTCCATTGTCTTGCCTAAAATCAAGATGTCGAGGTCAATCATTGTTCAGCTGTAGCAAGGAAAACAGATTCTATTACCTGGTAGAACTAGGTTACCCCCAGGTATAGGCTGGGACATTTTTTTTCTCCAGAGCTGGAAATTATCCATTACTGCATACTAAAAAGGAAATTGAAAGCAGTTCACTTTTCCTTTGCTTCTGCTAAAACATATGAATTGGTGTTTCAGCTCTGTGGAGAAATTCACAGGACCAATCAAAAAGCCAGAGTATAGCTTCTATATAATTAAATTGTAGGCAGTTATATTTTCCAGCAGCAGGTATGTTACTTGAAATGAACCTCCATGCTGTGTATCTGAGCAGTTCCAATTAAGAAAGTTCTGCTTTGAGATCTCGCAAGCCAAAACACACAGTATGGCATTGTGCCCTCAGCTATTAAACTGGAAATACAAACCACTTTTTTGTGGTTCAAATAATCTCCAGGAGATAGCTTTACTGGAAGTTTTAAGTCATATTCTTCACATCATGTTCGTCTAAATTGATGATTTCCATGACCTTTTCATATAATTACAAGAGTGTTGTGTGTCCATTTTGATTAAATGGTTCCATACGCCATTATGTTGCAGTTGTTTCTAATGTTGCTGAAGTAATTAGGTGCTCTCTTCTAGGTCTTCTTACAGGAGACCATGCAGGACACACTGACTTCTTAAAATCAGTATCTACTTTTTATTGCATTGCATTATCTGATATTTCCACTCAGCTGATGTAATAAATTGGTTCATAAATTTCATGGATGATAAGAAAGAACTGATCATAATCACAGAGAGAAATTTATAAGAAGACCATTAAGAAGAGTAAGCCATACACTTCTGTACTTGGGCTTCCTTGCCATGTAATATTACAAATGAATGGCATACTTTAATGACTAGCAAATTAAAATTTAATGGACTTTCCATTGCTGCCTACTGTCTGTGCTTTATTTGAACTCAAGGTAGAGAGCCTCTATTTTCATTTAATTCGCCTGTCTTGTTGGATGTTTTCCATTCAGTTAAGTGACCTAGAACATGTATTTGCTGGCATTGCTGATAATAACAAGTCGATAAAATCAGAAACACAGATCTTCCAATTCTTTGCTTATATTTGTTGTTGTTATTCCCAGCTACCTTTTTCCCTCCTCTGACAATCCTATCCTTAATTCTTCAAAGTCAACAAAAGTTTTGTCTCCTTATAGAATGGGGAGACACATGCTTTAAAACCCCCCAACACAACACAGTGGGTGCTGTGCAAGTGATTAGGTAGGCTTGCAAAGTATTAATAGTAATTGCATTACTAATTTAATTAGCCCTTGCATTATCATTATGTATTAATTATTATAGTTATGCCATTGAGTGCTAATATCAAACGCTGACAGTACCAATTCCCTGAATGCATCTTGTGGTTGCTGAATGTGATCACTGCTCAACAGACTGCTGCTTTTTGACAGCTGCAAGGTAACTAACACTTCTGTCTGTGTTTAGCAAGCACCATACACCACTGAAATCCTTCATACATGAATCTGGTATGGAATTTAGAATTTAAAGTGGAGTAAAAGCCAACGCAGACAAATCACAGCAAGGAGTCTCTGTTTGCTGCCACAACCAGGAACTGAATACAAGGCAGGAATCAAAGTCTAGATGCTCTCTCTTTGTTAGTGGCATAAACCATACCTCAGAAAAGCAAAAATCTCCCCAGAGGACTAACCTCTCCCTCACTGACCACCCTTCAGCCTTGGATGACTCTGGATGGCCAAGTGAGGCAGCAGCACAGAGCATCCCCATTGCCTCTGGCAAGAGAGCGGACAAGGGGATGGGGGACAACAGCAGTCCTCTCACCACTGGCCTTGCAAGGAGCAAGGGGACAGCTTGGCCCTTCTGCTACTTGAGCTCACCCATCCTGAAATCAAAATAGCCCAAAGCACTTATTGGCCTTTTTAGGCAAGCAATGCCAGGTCCCTTCTGCCCACCTGACCAGCATGGCAAGGGCAGAGAGAGCGGTTGACTGTCAGGTGCTCTGAGCCCATGTGTGCAGCAAGGAAGCTGGCCTTCACCATTGTTGAAAGCGTTGGGCAGACCTGAGGTTTCTTCCTTTGACCTCTCACCCTTCACATCAACTTTGCCTTTCACATTTTTAAATTTTGCTTGTTATATCTTGCCTTTGGTTGTATCTACACACGTTTCTACGTCAGCTGGAGGTGAAACATCCTGCTTTGCATAGGGCTCAGCAATACTTCTAGTTGTTTACAAAACTCAAGCTTGCTTTTGCATTAAATCTATGTAAACCAGGCGTTTAGATAAGGTTTACATGTAGTACAAGCTTCTTGCATCATGTACAACATGTCTGTGTAACAATGGAGCACTGGCCCTGGTGGAAGCCTGCGAGTTACTGCAGGAAAGTAACCATGCTGAGTAATAAACAATCATTTGCATTGAACCTATATTATTTTCCAGTCTATTTTAACAATATACTACTATGACATTCTGCTTCCCTTTTATTTTTCAACTTCTGGCCTGAATACAATAAATACATTTGTTCAAAACACAGCAGAAGCACATTATGTCTGTCAGTCAGCCTGATCTGAAGCATCCATACAAAGATGTTTTCCAGTCATAAAACAAACAGTAATTCATTCATTCCTTGCAAATTCCAGCAAACACTTTAGAGGCCTCTTTGTAATCCATTCACTGCTTTATTGACCCAGAATCCTCCAGGGAATGTCATAAATCCATATAATGTGTACTACCATTTGTGTCTGGATCCTTCATTTAACTGCAAGATACGTTTAAAAATCACACAGAAGCCATACAGTTCTCTTTGGGCCACATACATAAAAAGTAGCTCAGATAGATTAATTAATTTTACAAAGGCTGCTCAGTTTTGCCACAATTCAATAAACTGCTCAACTTTAAGCACATGCTTAGATTTCATTGGCATGAATAGGACTTAACCACATATTTAAATTTGAGCACACACCCAAATGCATTGCCTCGCTAGTCAGGAAACCAACCTAATTAAGAGTATTTAAGCATGTATTTCTGTACACGTGACTTATCATTGGAAAACAGCTCCTGTGCTTCAGCTGCCTTGCAAACACACATGCTCCATGCGACACAAGTGAATCTGCTCAGTAAGAAAAGACTGAGGTAATGCCTAAAAGTCAGTTTCTATTTAACGGCTTTGATGAATGAAAGGGTCAAAAAAACTGCAAGGCCGTGAGCTGGTCAGCAGGATCAGAGCCCTGATCACACAGCCCGGTGCCACAGAGAGGTACCACAGCTGCTGGCTCAGGGAGTAGAAACTGCATTAGTGCTACACTCTGCCAGCATTGGTACACCATGAGCCTCCCCAAGGCTACATCAGCCCAGGCAGAAACCTGCATCAGCCTAAATATACACCCTCCAGGACCACAGCCAGCTCGTTTAGGACTACCCTGGACATCTTTCCAAGGCACGTCATTGTGTCATGGCAACTTACTGTTAAACATACCCTTTTGAGCTGAAATCTTATACAGAGAGATGCTACATGACGGTAAACAGCTCAGTCATCTTTTCTCAGACCAAACTGTTCTGCTTGGATCTCTGCCCTGACAAGCACAGAGATCACAGAGATTTGGAAACCCACATTTTTTAAGGATGGCAGAATATCAATGCTTTTCCAGTTAAGAGCAAACACATTTACGAGTCTGGCTCATTGGAGTGGAGAATTTGGCTTTAACAAAGAAGCTTATACCGAGACAAATGAAACAACAAAACAAAAAGTAACCCCTCTGTGTGCTACTTTTCTCCTATAAGTAGTGATCAGTTACTTGCAGTACACTCCAAGGTTCCCATGCTTTTGCTACACTGGAGAAGTCACATTATGCTGTCCTTCCACAAGCTGAGGAAACCTCCTGTTTGTGGCTCTACTTAATGCTGGATCTCTCTCACAAGAACTGCAGCTAAAATTACATTTACTGTTCTTTCTCTATTCTTCCCAGCACACATTTATTCCTGAAAATGTCTCAAGGTAGCCATCCTCTCCTCCAGCATCTCCTTTTCTGCAGCAAGCATCTTTCCAACGCCTTGAAGAAGAAGTCTGCAGATCCCAAGGGGCATTAGCTGGAACAGTGATGTGCCAGTGTGCAGCAGTGGGGTACTCAAGGCCAAAGTCTGTACCTTCAGCCTTTCCATTCCCAGTTTCCTAGGGTTTCTCACCAATTTGTGTACCTCTGCCCTAGAGAGGCTCCTAGGAATGTCAAAATTTCCCCAGATCACAGCACAGCACAGCACAGCACAGCACAAGCACTTCTGCCTTTGACAGACCTTGAAAGCAAAATTCCCTCAGGTCTCTCTAGGCTTGGGCATGGCAATTCACCCTATCAGGGATTAACAACAGTGACAAAAGACAACTCTTTCTCCAGAGCTAGCGAGGGGATTATTTCGTGTATTCTGGATCAAATGGTACATTAACAGTACCACAGGAACTGGCAAGGAACTGGTGAGGAAACGTCCATTAATTTAACATCTGAATGATCACTGCCTAACACTACATAAATGTAATAAATCACTTCACTTAATCTTGAACAGAAGTGACTGTTCTGAAAAGAGCCTTTGTTCAAGGCCCAGTGGTTTTGAGATGTGAATAAAGGACTAATAAAAAAAGAGGAGGCTGGGAGAAAATTTTCTTTAAATGGGAGTTTTGCTTTGACCCTCCGAGAACAGCAGTTTGGTGAAATATCTGAAGTTTTTGCTTTTTATTGAGCAATAAACTACAGTGAGGTTTGAGTCTGTGGTGTCTCAGAGAAATTGTTAAGCCTGGAAATCACATGGCTGAGTGACTGGCATGGCAGAAATATTTGGCACTTCAAACAACTCACAAGACAAATGAGCAAGAAAGAAGAATTTCTTACACAAGTGTAACCCAATTAATGTCAACAAAAACTTGTAAAATTTATGGTTCAATTTGTCTCGGGGAAAGTGTAGAACTGACCCTTTCCTGTACCTTCTGGGCAAGTTCATTAGCAAATTCACTGGTGTCTTGTTAACTCTACGGTCCAGTTATACAGTCAGGGGCAGGTTCACAATCCACATCCCTACAAGTCAAGTTTAGAGGTGGAGTGTCATAAAGCTGTTAAAAACACATGACCTCTTGGATCAAGTGCACACCTCCAGAGATGCAGGTAAAACATACTGAACCAACTAAAACCAAAAGCTGGTCTGGAAAACTAAGGGGGACAAAGACCCTCGTCCAAAGCCTACCAAAGTCCACAGAAAGTATGACTTGTCTCAGTAACCTTTGGATCACTGTCTAATTCAGGTGCGTTGTTTTGCATGCAGGCAAGGCAGACAACACAGCAGAACCCCCAAAGAGCACCCAAAAAAACCTCTGACCTTTTGCTGCCACACAAGCATGTTCCTCTCAAAGTGACTGCCTGCACCCCTGCCTATTGAGCTGAGCATCCACGGACCTGCCTACGTCCCTGCCAATAGAAAACGATCTATGCAAGGTCTTTAACAATACGCCAAGTTGGGGAAAGAGACAGATCTCATCGTCATGATGTCAAACTGAATGCAGTCAATCACACTAAAAACAACAGAAAGGAAATAATGAAGGTGGACTTTTAGCAGCTCATCCTCCTTTTGAACCAACAGCTTGCTATTGCATACTGCCAGATCTTTTTGGCACATTACTGCATGGCCATTTCTTGGACTGCTTTATGTACTTATTTAAACCAGCTGATAGCTTGATTTCTTTTTTAGTGTTTTATGCTGTTAGTATGCCATTTATGTCACTGTAGCTTTGGTTACATGTTTGGACAATCTCATCTAAGATGCAAAATTAGGTTAATGAATAAAAAATTTGCTGAGACCACAAGAGGCATATTTGCATACTTTCTCAAGAATGGTTTTCTGAAGGAGTTGTGAATTTTTCACTGGAAAAAAAAGGATTTCTGAAAAGGAATTTAAAAAGAGCTTAATTCTTCTCTTCATGCAAAGGTTGCTAAGGGTCAAATGGAGAAAACCCCTCAAAGAAAATGAATCTAGGTAAATAACCCAGCATTTCCACATCACTTCCCCTGTTTAACTTTTCATCTCCTACAAGACTGCTGGAATTGCTGTGCATTATTATTATTGTAACACCCTGGTGGTAGCTTGACTTTTTCACTTTGAGAAGGATAATTGTTTTCTTTAAGTATAATTACTGGCACAGGTTACATTTGATCACTTTTCAAGACTTTCTTCTCTTTACACTTTTGGAGAAGTTCCTTGTAAAGTTTTATGGCCTCTATTTTAATTCTCCCTGTTAGGTTGATTCATTTCTTTCCAGTTTTGGAAGGTTGCTTTTTTCTTTTGCTTTTTTTTTTTTTCTTTTTGGATGGTGGTGTTCTTGGAGGATTGGTCTCAGGCATTGATTCTCAAAACTGTGTATTTCACACAGTGCACCTATACAATCTTTCTACTTGCTTTTCCACTCATCTAAAATTACATATGCATTATTAACTTCTTTCCAGTTCATTCTTTTCTACAAGAAGTAGCTCATGTCTCAAGCTGTAGTCCCAAAACGAGTACAGCTAGAAGACCTGTAGAGTCTGGGGAGCTCCACTGAGACCCATCTATTTTACACTGAAGACCTTCAGACACTTTTGCAACCTTTACCAAGATTATTCAGGATGTCCTCTAAAATACAGGCTGATTTGAATGACTGCATTGAAAGTAATTCTAAATGGCTACATTTAGAAAACAAGGAAGTAAATGAAATATCAGATGTGAGCAATCAGAGAAGATTCCCAGTTTAAGGTGCAGAGTTTGGATCCTTCACTACCTTACCTCTGGGTCACTCTGCCAATAAACATCAGTCTTCAGTGGGATGGATTACATGAAGAGACAATGGTCCAATCACAGATCTGTTAAAGGCAATGAAGAATCTTATAAAAATATCATGGATATCTTATAAAAATATCAAGGATATAACACCCTGATATCCTTGTTCAGGAAAGCAGAAATATTTTATAAAACTCTCAGAGTACATCTGTAACCCAATGGGGGCAGGTGCTTTGGAAGAGCTCAATTTCACCCCACCATCCTGCCCCTCGAGGAGAAGGAACCAGCAGAGGAACCAACAGTAAAGTAGGTGTTGTGGTTTAGCCCCAGTCAGCAACTAAGCACCACACAGCCGCTCGCTCACTCCCCTCACCCCAGTGGGATGGGGGAGAGAATCAGAAGGGCCAAAGTAAGAAAACTCATGGGTTGAGATAAGAACAGTTTAATAATTAAAAAAAACAATAATAATAATAATAATAATAATAATATAATGAAAAGGAAAATAATGACAGAGACAGGTGAAACCTCGGAAGGAAGAAAAAAAAAACAAACAAGTGCTGCAACCGCTCACCACCCGCCAACTGATGCTGCCGGTCCCTGAGCCGCGATCACTGCCTCCCCCGGCCAACTTTCCCCAGTTAATATACTGGGCATGACGTCACATGATATGGAATACCCTTTGGCCAATTCGGATCAGCTCTCTTGGATGTGCCCCCTCCCCTCCCGGCTTCTTGTGCACCTGGCAGAGCATGGGAAGCTGGAAAAGTCCTTGACTAGTATAAGCACTACCTAGCGACAACTAAAACATTAGTGTGTTATCAACATTATTTTCATACTAAATCCAAAATGCAGCACTGTACCAGCTACAGTGAAGAAAATTAACTATCCCAGGTAAAACCATGACAGTAGGTTTGAGGACATATGTGCTTTTCCTGAGGAACGGTTCATGAAAGAGCAGCTTGCTTCACCAGAAGACAAGAGCCAAAGAAATACTTATTTCATGCCAGATTTAGCAATCCCTTCCTCTGAATTATGTTACTTCAAGGTCAGGGATGGATAGCAGTCACAAGGACATGACAGTTTTAAGATCCAGTTTATTATTCTTGCCACTTTATTAGAGCTAGAATAAGGGAGCTGTATATCATTACTAAGGGAAATATTTCTATATATATGACTGCCAGTGTACTCCCTTATAGACCTGGCAAGTTGCAAGGTGTCAGGCAGTTATTTTTAGAATTTCTTAAAATTTATGCAATATTTATGTTTCCTGGTTTTCCTTCAGACCTGTAGCATTGGCTCAAACTAGTGCCCAGAGTCAGAAAGCAGATGCATACTGTCAGTCACGTGAACCGCCCTGCGGAAGTCACTGGTACCACTGGGAGGGCTGCTGGGTTACAACCTAAGTCATCTGGCTTCACTAACAGATTGACGTGAAGCCACACTTTTGAAAAACATGTGCCCTCCTGCAAGCCTCGGATTCTGCATATCCAACAATGCTGTGTTAGAAAGACCAGTCTGATGACTCTTTTGGGACAACCTGCACCACATCCTTTTGGCCTTACCCTTGTGAGCAATGATACCATCTCAGACTCATGTCATAAAATCCTTATGCCTACCATGGTGGATTCACTGTGTGTCTGATTCAACACCTATTAAATACCAGTAGAGAGACTCAGACAGACCTACATGGCAACCACGTTGGGTTTCTTTTTAGAATATAGGGGAGTGCTTTCATAAACACCAGCAAGTTTCTGTGTGGCAGATGGTTTACATCATGATACCGTCAGCGGTTTATGGTGAAAACCTGCACTTTGTTTCATATAAGCTACTTCATGTGACAGAAGAAAAAAAGGGATCATTTAACTTCTTTTTTATCCTGACTCAGAGTTAAGCCCTTGTAGGAGAAGAACAGTAACACACTGTGGACTGAATGACCGCAGTTCTGCAGTTGTTAAAACCAAACTGCAGTTCCCCCGAATACACTTCAGACAGAAGTCATAAAATACTGCATGATGTTATTTGTTTATTGTAAAATGCCAGGAAAAATAGGTTCACCTTTGGGCATTTTTAAAGGTAAGGAGCCATAAGGTGTGAAAGCATGCTGTCAGAAGTCTCATTAAGACATTATTTACTAGTTCAAAATGAATTTACATTGATCTTTTGAAACTATTGCTAACCACAAATGCATTAAAACTAAACAGTCTTCATTTACTGAGAAATAAATGTGTCAGCATAACCTTGACTTTTGTCCAATGCTGTTCCGGCTTTTAATTCACAGGAGCTCAGTGTTAAGCAGTTTATTGCTTGTTGTGCTAAAACACGCTAATTTAATTGCTAATATATTTCCTTCCTGCAATCATTTTCAAAATTGTTATCTTGAGAAAATATATATTTTCGAAGAACCTCCTTCAAAATTGTAGCAGTGTTGGGGTGTATTCACTGAAATTGTTTTCTGCTACATATTAGGTATTACTTAAAACAATTTTAACAGTAGAGGCAGGTAAAACACATTGAAAGAAATGTTCATCTAGCTTATAAGAAGTTTTGGAGTTTTGTAAAATATGTATGCATTCTTTAGCATTTAAATTAATTTTTACAATGAAGGAAATGACAACTTTGCTATTGGTTCCAGACCACCGTCTAAAAGATAAGTGATTTTTATTTGTTTGATAACTTTATAACACACCCTTAAAATACCACTACGCATACCTGATTCAAAGCCAAACAGAGCTTACAGGTTCACTTCACAGTGGTCTTTGGACTAAGTTTCTGTTGCAACAAGAAATCCAAGTCAAGGGGGCAAAAAGGAATTCCACATTTGATTCCTGCCAGTACCTGGTATGGATTTGTCATCAGCCCCTCTTCTCAAGGATGGTGAATGGGGAAAAATAGCAAATTCAAGTACAGCTTTTCTGTTTCTAGCCCAGTGCTGGCAAACACTCGGAGGAAGCACTGAGTTCTCTATTTTTAATCAAGAACTTCAAGAGTCTCATCTTTCTACTTTGCTGTCCTAAGGTAAAAATAATCCATTTTGAGCTCCTGCTCTATCCTTCTTTTCACTGTCGAGTCTGTTTCGTTCCTATTTATTACTCCAGGAATCCTGTAAGCTAGATTTGCCCCTGTTGTACAGCACAGAGAAAATCCACATTGCTAGGGATACGCCTTTCAGGAAGAGCTGCTCCACTGGGCCAGCCAGGAGCTGGAGCTGCCTGTTCACAGAGCAACCTGGTCCTGTGCCATTGAGGAAAGGCCTGGCTGGGCTGAAGTGAGCTGTTCAGAGCTGCACCTGCCAACTGGGTGCTCTCAAAATTGCAAACAGACCTACTCGCTGTGCTTTGGAAAGTCACTCCTTCAATCCCTACACTCTATGCAGGCTTAAAGAAGCCTTTATACAAGGAAGGGTAAGGACACCAGCCTAGCACAAGCTAAGGTGGCACTTGTACAGCTGAAGATCCAAAACTTGCACAGCAACTGATTTGAGTTCAAACACCTGAGACTTTTGAAACTAACTCTTCATTTTAAGTTGTGAGGGAAAAAAACTTGGCACCCAAGGGTGATACCATGAAAGCACCCTATATCATCTAGTCCTCACAGGTAGGCATGGCGTATTTAGTTCATATATGAATTAAGGAATACAGCATGTGGCAGACTTTCTGCATTAGCATTCTTCTGCTGCAAAAATGGTAAATATGTATTGGGACTTACAGTGGCATCTGCAAGACAAGGAAGTAGTTTTTCTGCTCAGTCTCAGCTGAAATGGAAGAGCCAGGATGAGGCATAGCACATAGAAATATCCGGAGCAGAGTTCAGGGAAGAGTAATGTTGAGAAGAGATATCATATTGAGAATTATCATCTCAAGTTCATGGGGAAAAAATAAAAGAGTGAACTGTTTACCCTAGTGCAAACAACTGTTGGAAGACACAGTAATTGTCTTTATGTCCATTACAAGGCTGTTACGCTTTTTGTCTCAGCACACAGAAAAATAAGCACAGAAGGAAAGATGCCTGTTAGACACTGTTAGACAGAAGCAGGAGATCGGGCTGCCAGGAGAAGCTGGGAAACCTTGTCAGGTTGAGACTGTCCCTCAGGAAGTGGCCTTGGCACAGTTGCTCTTCCTTCAGCCTGGAGGGTGGGTTAGGTGGCTTCCTAAGGGCCCTTCCAACCACATCTTCCTGTCCCCCTATCTTCATTTCATGAAAGGGAAGGTTTGGCTTTATGGCCAAACTCTTCCACTGAGCAGCTTGTCATAAAATCACTATAACCATTTCATTTTTTTTGCCTAAGTGATTAGTTAATGAGCCCACACCCTGTAGCTGCCTGGAGAGGTACACTTAAGAGAGGCTGCCATCCAAGAACTTTCACTTGCTGCAGGTTCCTGCCTGGAGAGGACATGGCCTCAGTGGAGCCAGCGCCTTGTGGGACCAGAGCTGGCAGCAGAAAAGGTGACCCCACGGAGGCAGAGGGGCAGTCGGCAGGCTCCAGGCTAGGCTCTCCCTGTGCAGAAATGAGCTCTGCTCCACTGGACTAGAACAGACAGGCTATTTAAATGTCTTAAACCCCTATGACTCCTCAGCTTCTACTGCATTTAACTCAATTTACAAGGTGTTTTCTAGATCTGACTGATGTTAGACACATTCTTAAGGTATCAAAACATTGTTTTATCAAGATAAAGCTATTTTCACAAGTAATGCATGTAACCAAAACTTCTATGGAAAATCTTTAGTCATGATGCCCCAGACTGTATTCAAACTTACATTATTTGTTCTTTCCTCTAGATACTGATGCTACGACTACCTCTCCAAAACCAGAAATTATATATTTGCTTACTGTTAATGTTAGTTTATACTCCAGTGTTCCCAAAGTCCCTCAGAAGCTTGTGAATGCAGGTGTGAATACAAACTTCGTATTACTTAGGGTCATGAAGCACACAAGGATAACCCTTACTGGAAATTACATTTTGCCCAATTAAGAGATCATCATGGGTTATGGGCCCCAGGATTCTTGCATGCTTGGAAGTAGAGAAGAAAACACTTCTGAAAGTTGCCAAGGGAATTATTATGTAAATTCTTGAAACCTGAGAATTAATAAAGTGCTAGGTGATGGCTACAGGTTGGCCAATGCTGACACTTCATTGCTACTGGACAAAAGCATAAGGTATATATTCTCTTAGCTTTGGTACCTTACGACGTTTAAGAGAAAGGAGGTTTCCAGTGAGCAGAAATAGTCTATATTAGTCTTTTATAATTCCCTGCTTTGGTCAGGACAGCCTTATGCCATTGGATGTGTCCAGACTGTTACATGTCCTGCAAACAGATCTGTGTCCAGAAAGCCAGTCCAGCAATGAAAGGCTGTTCTGTGCAGGTCTCCAGACACCTGAGACCCCTAATACTTGTATTGTGTGAGGCGCTGACTTGCGGAGTCTAGATCTTCTTCCAAATTACTCCTGATTACTGTCTATTATAGGTCCTGTTAAGGTCCACAGTACAGGGAAGAGACCAGCAAGAAGAAGAGCTCAGCACATCCTGCAAAAGTGATTAGAGGAATACAAAAAAACAATTAAAAATACAAGGTTCATATTCTGTATTACAGATCCACAAGACGTCTCTTCCTTTTAACAAAAGATGGCCCTTTAGAGTCAGTTGATCTGCCTGTGCATTACATGATAATAAAACAGTAATATTCACCCTCACCTAGCCCTCATGCCAGTTAACCATGCCTTTCCCTCCACTCCCACCCACCCTTCTCTTTCCATTTTCCATCTCAGTTGTACCTGGCAACATAGTTTTTATAACTCTAAGTCACAGAAAAATACTTTGCAGCTGTCAGAAAAGTGCTAAAAATCTTCACTCGTTAGTATATGATCATTCAATTAAGAGAATAAATAGTGACCCAGAGGTTGATTGGAACTGGCTTTGCTTCCCACATTTCCACAATTTAAGATGGAAGTAATAGAGGAAATGTTGTGTGGAGAATGCTCACATATTCCCTGCTAATGGTGGAAATGCTTAAGTATCGTCTGCACAGAGCTAATATAAACCAAAGTGGTTTATTACCACCGTTTTGTGATTTATGACTCACATTATGACTTTATTTTGAAATGGTTTCATTAAAAATTAATGTGTGGTGAAGGAAGAATGCACAACAAGTTACAGCAATCAGGTTCTATGGGGGGCAAGGCCACTCAATGATTTATTCTTTATAATCCACTGAAACAGGCATTTCTGTGCTGCATCTATTCAGATGCTGCAAGATGCAGTGTATCATGCTGGAACTTCCCAGGTGAGGCAGTCACACTATCATATCCAGCTGCCAGTGCTGCACACTGCGAGGGCTTGGGGTTTGGGTCTTTTTAAGATCTGAGTAGTTTATAATGAAATCTGAATAATTTATAACCAATGTTCTCAGCATTGATTAGTGTTCTTTTGTAACAGAATGTCTTTTTGATAATGCTTCATTCCTTTAATGTCCTGTGAAAACTCAAGGAACTGGCTATTGCATAGCTTAATGGAAAAATCAGCTTTCATTTTTATCAGATATGTAATGGAGGATAAGTATCAATACTTTTTTCCTCTCTCTGGTACGCACAGCATGAACACAGAGACAAAAGAGGACCAGTCAGGAGACAAGTTAACAATCCTAAGGAACCACTTTCCCTGCTGGGCTCTAAGAAGATGCTCTCCCTGAGCATCACCTTGCCAGGATCACTCACTGGGACAAGGTCTCCCCAGCCCACCAGCAGAAGCATCCCCTGTGCCTCATTCTGACCTCCTCCCTGGGGAAATCATGCCTGGCTACTTCCATGGTACTCTTCCTGTCATCAGCATCATTAAGTGACTCACCATCACTTCATAAATTAATAGGCCCACGTGGGAAAATGGAGGGAAAGAGAAGCTGTTGAGAGCAATAAAGAGCGTCAACTGTTGGGAGAAGACAATTGAACCCAGGAGGCCTGGTGTCCGCAAGTATTGTCCATTTTCAGGGGCTGCAGCATGATCCAGCTTTGACAAGTTATACCTTCTGAGAGGTTCAATCTACTCTAAGCCAAATATATACATACACATATAGTTTTAAAAGCAGGTGTTTTAATAATATGCAAGCGATAGGAATACAACAGTTCCTCCTCATTTTTGAATTTTGTTTAGGTAGATTGACACAAGATTTTGTTTCTGAAAGGAGAATATTTTTCTTTTGGTGACATAGATGACATCCACTTCAAATATCTTTATAAAGACTTTTTTATAGTAATAATGTCTCATATGAAGAAAAGGTAGAATCTAGTTTTAAATTAGAGGAAATCATTATCAGCTCTGGATTTGAATGTAAACATTTTCAGAGAATTAGGCACCAGACTTCTTTGTTGTAATTTAGGTTTGGTTTTGAGTTCATTGTTAAAAGCTGCCAGGGTCATATGCAATATCCAGGGCTTCAGCCAGAGTCAAACTCCAGACACCTTTTTATTTCAGGAGTGTGTTCACCTAATTTAAACACATTCAGAACTTCTCTTTCCTGGTTTGGACTATAAAGCAGAAAAAGTTTCACTGAACTAAGGCCATTATGCTCCTAGTAAGAATATGCCCTTTGGGATTTAATGTAGACTGACTTCAACCATGCAGGTAATTTGTCTTACCTTCCCTTGTTGTCCTTCCTTATCCAGCTGGATACTCCAATAAACACAGTATTCAGAATAATTAAACCATTTTCTTCATAGATAACTTTTCTCCTATGACTGAAGGGATTTATTTCTAGAGGCCGTTTCTGAAATTATTCCATGAGTATAGAAAATTTCCTTCCAAAATCCACATCTTACAAACAAACTCTCTCCTTGACTGATACCCAAATAATCAGAGTCTGGTTATCATATATAGGCAAACGCTTTGCAGCTAGAGGAGGTGAGGTAAAAGAGGGTGGGAGGGGGAAATATTTCCTCTATTACGTTTTAAAACTCAGATTTTGACAAAGGAAACCATAAGAGGCCTTCTGGTGAGGGGCTTGCAATCGACACTTCCCACTGAGAGGTCAAGGAGTGCTGAGGAAAAATGGCACTGAAGTGGAACAGTCTATCAGACTCCATCTTTTGGGAAACAAAGTAATTTATGTTTTGTTTCTGCACATGCTTAGCTTGATGGGGCACCAGTCTACCATAACGTTGTTATCGCTATTAATAATACATCCATGCAAAGCTGTGTAGGAAAGCTCTGCCTTCCCAGGCAGGTTGTACAGGACTCAGGACCCAGGATTCTACCCCACTCTATGTGCCCACCTGGGACACCTACAAGGGATGGCCAGCCCCCACAAGCAGGCTTCCCCCAAGCGATCCCACCCTGCCTGCAGTGGGGCTGAGGCAGGTCCTGCATTCAGGTGCCTCTGAGGAGCTGACCCGATGGCCTGACTCCCCCCAGCTCCTCCAAGCCAAGGAACCCGGGTATGGGCAACGCAATTCCCAACGCCGGGGGCAGAAAGGCTCTTCAATACCCCTGCTTCACTGTGTGTGCCAAGCCAGAAATCTGTGCTCGGGCAAGAGGCAGATGGTTGTTTATCACTGGCCAGCATCCTCCTGCCAAGCAGGCAGTGGCAGGCAGTTGGCACCATGTTTCCAGGTCTAATTCCAGAGTACTTTAGTGCTCATAGGAAATTCTTTGTAACATTCCCTTTGCTCTAATATTCAATTAGCTTTCAAACAAGTGAAGAGCCTGGATGAGCTGAGATGGCCATTTTACCAAGTACTGTACCATCGCAAAGAGTTCACAGACAGCTGTTTCAAAGTAATTGAAGTCATAATGCGCAGAAAAATGACTTTTCTAATGGTTGCCTTGAAGATTTATTTTTTTTAATGTAATTAAAAAGTAGATTTAGAAATATGCTTGGCAACCCAAAAGATTAAATATTAATATGGTGCATAATTAATAAATGATACATCTCTTGATTACTAATGGGTTATTGACTCTAAAAGCCTAACATTATGGAATATTAGGGCAAACAAAGGCTTTGGGGGAATATCTCTAAGTTTCCAGGATGAAGCTGCATCTTTGTCCTTCTAAAAAGTTGTACACCTCTTTCAACACCCTCCAAACTGCTGAAAAATAGCATTAGACTGACAGGTATCATTATTATAACCACTTTTGAAAGCTTTATTCTTACCATTTATTCTACACTGGAGTCCCACCCTGCAGGTCCTTCTGCCAATGAAAATTCTGCCTAAAAATATATTTTGTCTTAGGATAGAAATTTATCGTATTACCATTGTTGTTATCACCTTATTCCCTTCAAAAATATTAGAGTGCTTTGCTGAAGTCTGGTATCAGCTCTTCTGTCTATGCAAAATAATAAGTAAATGTTAAGTACGAAAGTGAAATTGAGGAAGCAGTGAAACATTAGTCAAAATTCTTGCTACCCGTTAAACTTTCAAGACAAACATTTAGCAATTTTGAAAGATAATACTTGTTTTTGCAAGAAATTACAGTAGAATAATAACAGCAGTAACAATTCTCTATTGTAAAATTGCAGAGACTGGAGAAAATACAGAATTGTGAATTTAATTATATTGGTAGGTCCTTTTACCTCCTCTGTTTCAAACACCAAACTTGCAACAAGATGGCCACTAGTTGAGATGTTGCTCCAGCTGGCCTTCAATGTACCTCTAAGTCTGAGGAGGTACAGATTGGACAGGAAGATTCACTTTATCATGAAAGAGGCTGAGAATTAATGAGAATATAAGCCAGTGTTTTAACCCAGGAATTGTATTCCATTTATTTCAGAAAAGGGTCCAACTGAAGCTAATGCTGCCTTCCAGCTCAGCAGCATGTTTCATTTAAAAGAATGAAACAGCTGTATTTCATAACCATTAAAATATCAACATCCATATCCCAAAATGCCAAAGCGGTGATTTGTCTGCTCTCTGAAGACGGCTCTCTGCTGAGGAGACATCTCAGACCTGAGAAGTATCTTGCAGCCCACATGCTGCCTTAGGTTTCCTGCATGTCTTCAGGCAAGGGAACAAAATTCAGGGTGGTTTATGGGAGCCTGACAGCTCCTGTGATCTCCCACTGGGCTCAAGTCAAGGCTGGAGCTGAGTCACACCTGTATTCGTTTCATGATTGCCACCAACTGCCCAGGTGCTGCTTGGCCAGGCTGCTGCCCACCCAGTCATTCCCCTCTTGCGCTTGTGCAAATGATTGCTCTTATTTTATTGTATTTGCCTCTGTCCTTAGCAAATAAAATCATACTTTTTTTCTTCAGATTATTTATATTATTTATCAAGATCATGCTCAATTTTAATCCTGAATTCTAAGTGTGCTTGCAGCCTCTCCCAGTTTATCAACTGCAAATTTAATCCCTGTTAGGGATGATTATATACTCATGCCTATTTAAGGTCCATTAACTTTAATCAGGTTAAAAAACCCTTTTATTCAGGGTGGTTTTTTTTCACTGTTACATCTTACCTGGTTCAGATTTAAAGACCAAAAAAATATAAAACTGTTTTTTGATAATCCACAGAGTTTTTGAGATGGATTTTCAAACACTATTATGGCAGTATACATAGAATAATGCATGCATAAATAAAACAAATTTTAATTTAATCAAGTGCCTGAATAAAATAAGGGGGGCAAAAAAGCTTAAAAAGAAATTCTTCTTCACAATGACCAAGTGCAATCCATGGTATTCCTAGCTGAGGAGGCTTTTAGAAAAAAGTTCTGACCATATTGATAAGCTATTAATACTCACTTCAACCCACAACTAAAACATTCATTGTCCTTTAAATGTTTGATAGGTACAGCGCTACCAGCACTTCAAGAAGCAGCATCCAGAAAACCTGACCTTTCAGTCCATTCTTGCCTATGATAAGATCAGATCTTTCCTTCAAAGCTCTGGGACTCCTCTTATGGTCTGTGCTGCTTACAAGTAGAAAAAACACCTTTTGGAGGTCAGAATAGGTGACATCAACAAAAAAAACACATTTTTCAGAGCAGGTGTTTTACACTTGAATTTTTTGTGTTTACACACTAAAGATCATTCCTGAGAGGACATGCTGCCTATCTAGCAGCTAAATGTACATGGCAGAATATGTATCACCGCATTAATTAAAAACAGCAAGTACCTAGATCCAGCTGACACCAGAGCGTGGCCACAATCTTAGTTGTTTTTTTAAATTATCAGGTCTTGACAAAGTATCAGAAATGAAGGTGATAATGAACTAGTTAATGTATTCTTTTTTTTTTAAAGCAAATTTAGACAATTCCTATATAGTTGTAACAGATCTAATAAAACAGACCAGAACAAAGGCTTCATACATTAGGTCGCATGAATTTTATTCTTCAAATGTGTTGTAGAATCTAAATGAATAATGTTTGTACTCTTGTGTTGGGAACACACAGAGCTAAACCTGTTTCTATGGACTATATGACATGATTTGCTTTCAAAATTGTGTTGATTAAAAGAAGACTACTTCTAGAAGTGTTTGATATATTACATAAAAATTATACTATGTACAGCAATGTACAAAGTACAGAAGATTATTTATTTTGGAGTATATGAAACATCCCACCTGCATATTTACAGGGAGACTTCATATGAACTGAGTCTAACTTGGGTAATTTTGTCTGGTGTTCATAACATTCCCTTGCAGAATACAGAATATGTAAAGCACTACATTTTTGTGACTCTACTTTTATACCTAGTCCTTAAATCAATGTTTCAACATTGCCTAGTTGACGTTAAAGCAAAATCCTGTTTATGAATCTCACTGAGACCACAAGCATAAAGCCAAAATTACTGTACGAGGGATCACGTTCAGATTTTTCTGGGTGAAACAGATACCTTGCTTAACAGGGGATGCTACAAGACATATCACAAGCAATTCCGAGTACTTCTGGGAAAAAAAAACCAGCTTTCACTCCTTGTTTTGTTTAGCTTGTCTCTCTGCTTTTTAGTCTTGAGATGGCAAACCCACTTTCTTATTGCAACAGACACAGACTAGTCACAGCTATCAGGCAAGCTGCACCTCTAACTTTATAGCACAAATTTACCACCAGTTTTGCTGTTGTATCCTTTTTTTTTTTTAATTCTGACTTATTTCCTGGTTTTGAGCCAAGATGCTCTTATCCCTAAAAAGAATGCCAGGGATGAGCAATTCCAATGTCTGCCCCAACAGTGTTTGGTCTATTAAGTTACAGAAAATGCAGTATATTATTAAACCATTATACTGAACAGCTGCATTTTATCCTGAAGAACAGTTTTGAGGGAGCTGCGTTTGGAACGGCTTCTGCTTTTCTACCATGGGTGGAAAGCTCAGAGCAGTGAATTGGCTCTAACTGCCAAGCTGGCAGAAGAGGAGTACTTTCTATCTCAAGGGAAGGGTCTGGCCATTCTTCTTTTTTATTGTTCCCTTGGCATCCTAGCCACAAGATGGCACAGCCTGTCGCTGCTCCAGTAAGACCACTGTCCTCTAGCCTTTCAACAAGGTAGCAAAACCAAAGAGCAGATCAGTCAAACAGCAAACAGTGTAAGTAGAGAAGGGCAGGTTATGTAGAAAAATGTTGCAAATGTAATAATAAGGAATAATCCCTTGGAACTCTTAGGGTATATAACAATAAAACAAAACAAGCATGTGCTGGAAATTAAATCTCCCAGCTGTATTGATTGCTAATGGCCTTTTTTAAATTTCAACCTTATTTACTATGTAGAGATAAGAGCTGACTCTGAGCACTTTGTCTGATTCAGAACCTCATATAAGAAATCTGAAGATCACTCAAATTAAGAGGAGATGGCTAACTACTCCCCTGGGTTATACAGAAGAATATTTTATTTGCCCCCATTAGAGCAAAAGAATAGCATAGAACAGATTCAGTCCAATCAGAGATATCATCCAACAAAAAAGTGGCAGCTGCTTTTGTTTTTCTTAAGGAACATGGAAAAATACGTCTGTTTCCATTAGCACTGTGCTTTCCTCTGTTGGTTTTTCTGATGCTTTATTGTCATACTGCAAAATCTAGAGCTATGCAGAAAAAAATCTCTTTAAAGGTAAAATAACCTTTTCCATATTACCTGTTCTAAAAGATAGCAATGTATTCATTCACATTTGAACAAAGCAAGTTTTTGGCAGAATAAGAATGTCCTGGATTATAAGACATAAAGCAATACTCTGAGCAAAGGAATACAAAATACCTACTCTCTTTCTAAACTGGCTACATATTTTCTATAAGATCAACAGCACTGAAATCACAGTAGAAGGCACTGACAGAACATTTGAGCAACCAGCATTGATTGAAGGCTCTTATTAACTATATTTTAGTTTTATATTTCCCATGTGACTTGGCATCACAAACATAGCTGTCATTGACAGCAATAGAGCAAGAAGTGCCTGTTCTTTCATTATTTTGAACTTTCCCAGCAGGATTCATGGCTCTGGCTTTTTTGAGCAACTTGTGGTTTGGAGCATGCAGGCAGTATGCATTATGTACTAGCTTGCATATTTCTACCTTAAATAGGTGGTGTAACTCTGAAAGACTAAGAAGACCTGTTTGCAAAACATGAGTCACTCTAAACCTCAGCATGAAACCTCAAACCAAACTCTATACTTTAAGATTAGAATTCGTTCAGAAAAGTACTTCTGTCTTCTATCTCTGTAGAGAATAGGGTTTATGGAAGGAGGCCAGCACCTTGCTACAGGATTAAAAAAAATTTTTTTTTCTTCCTGCAGTCTGACAGAACATCACTCAAAAGAAGAATGGAAGAGAAACAAAAAAACCACTCTTCCAGAAGACACCAGCTGTAAGCATGTTAACGACATGGAGGGGTCTGAAGGGCTTGAGGAAATGCCTCAAAGTCTAAAGATAAGTGCACCCAAAATGTTTTACCTAACCAGAGGTGACAAGCTCTCTGTTCTGAATGGCGTGCATTTTCTAGAGCTAGAGAGGCAGGAGGACTTGGACAGAACAAGGTCATGCCACACAAGCTCTCCTTCCCAAAGTACATCCACCAGATTTTCCAAGCAACAGCGTCAGGGACACCCACTGCAGCATCTCGTAGGGTTTCAGCAAAGACAAGCAATCTCTGCAGGACTGGCATGGGCATGGAGAAGGGTCTACAGACCCAGCCCCTGACAACCCTGGTGCAGGGGGAAGGTACCAGCCAAGACGACTGAAGCTGATTCAAGCCTGTGGAAGTCACTGAGAGCCCTGTCATTGCCTTAAATGGGCTGGAGAGATCAGGCTTGCTGAGTTTTATGCATGTGCTAAAAGCCAGTGGTTTTCAAACCTCACTGCCCTTATTATGAAGTAAGGAAAAACTGGCTGACTCTCATGTCTGGAAATAGCTTCAACTATGTTCTGGAGCAGATTGAGTCCTTCTTGTAGTGGTGGTCCCTCTGCTCAGGCTCTGCATTTGGATCACAAAATGCTTTGCAATCAGAATCAACACTCTTGTTCTTCATCATCTTTGTTATTGCAGAGAAAGCGCCAGTATCAAATCTTTCCAGTGCACTGGAAAATTCTCCCTAGATGATTCAATGAAGGCTAAATCTTTTTTTCTAAAAAGAATCTCATAACAAAGTATTTTCCACCATTTTGAGAGTTTCAAGGCAAGGAGAATATAATCCAGCAGGGCTGTGAAATAAAGGCAGCAAAAATGCAAATTTGTTAAAGTTCCTTAAAGGTTTGTTTTGTTTTATTTTTCCAGTATTTTTATTCTGATATGTTGCAGAATGTAGTGCCTGGTATCCAACTGTATCAGTTTACTTCTTATTCCTAGAGACAGACATTCACAAAGGGAGGAGGGAAAAAGAAGGAAGAAAGGAATAATTTTTACACTATTTCCCAATTTTCTAGAAACATTTAATGAAAGTCTGAAGGAAAATGAAGGTCTTTGTGGTGTTACTTAATACATATATTCAAGCAGAGCCCTTATCAATGGCTATAAATATGTTTGTACTCAAAGAAAGCAAAACTACTTTTTGAAGAGAGCTCATTAGAAAAATGGAAAAACACTTCTTTATGTTCTACCACAAATGCAATGCTTTCCTCCATGCCTTTAGCTGGTAGAGCAGGTTTCAGGAAGATGGCAAACTAAATTGTCTTCTGCAGGATGGCTCCATAGAAAAGAAATTATTCCTTTCAAAGTGGCTGGCAGGATTGCATTATCATTTCTCAAGTGCCTCCCAATTTTGTAGATCCTGAAACAGCTATTAGATGTTTCAGCCTAACAGACTCAAAGTGTTCTGTAATTTCTCTGCAGGCACAAAGTGGACTTCAGTCAGAGTTTGCAGAGACTGGCCAGTCGGGTCTATCCACACAACCATTACACACCTGCTCTAGTGCACTCACTATATACACTTTATTCATTTACATCATTTAAAGGAATCTAAAAAAAAAAAAAATCTTTCAGTCAAGGCAGTAAAATCCTGCAAAACTTTAGCTTGAAGCAGGAATGGCATTGCAGCCTACATCAGTAATGCCATAAAGAAACTGAGGGAGCCTTGTATGGCTAAGCCACAATTACCCCCAGACACAGGGGAATGCACTGCGGCAGAGACATTTCTTTAACCACTTGTGACTGCCAGCAACTCTCTGTTGCCTCCCTGGGCAAGCAGGGGGACGGGGAATCTCCTCCCATAAAACAGCATGAGTAGCCCCCTTGCATGAAAGGAGACAGGGCTCAGTTTTCCGATCAGACAGAAAGAATTTTATAGAGAGTATCCAGGACTTGCAATCTCTAGTGTTTAAAGAGGCAGAAGCTATGGGGACATGCTACCATCCATACTAGCAAACATCCTGAAGTATTTACTGAATGAATACAGATTTTGCTTGTGATAGGTCAGATGCAGCTCTCCTTTAAACCTGAACTACCACCCCAAACACACACACACACGCACACACACACACCTCTGAGTGCTGGAATATTCTCCTTTAGATCAAAGGAAATGTTCTATTTGACCTTTTTTTTTAATTGCTAGGAAAACTTCCTACCAACTTATTTCTTTTCACCCCAGACCAATCAGCAAGCTAAACAAAAAACTGTCATTGGTACAGCTCTACCACATTTTTCATTCCCATGTGTATGCTCAGCTCTGTTGTGTGCATCTTCTCTCCACAAGACACAGCAGTGTGTACCAGGGCACAGCCTTTCCGGGGTCCCAGGGACACAGAGTGATGTTTTCCTTCTTGCAGATTTGTATTAAGATACAGCCCCACAGCAGCTGATCACACAGTACCTTCCCATGCCCTCCTAATCTCTTATACTTCAGTTTTACAGTTCTCCTTTTTTAATAACAGTACATTGAATGGGCACTCTTGCACTTTTTTTTCCTGTCAAGGTTTTGACAATACCGTTGCAGCCCAGCCCTGTGTTTCCAGGCAGCATTTGTGCCCTCCCCTCACCCAGGCTGCACCGAGCAGCCCTCTGTGCCACCATGTCTGTCCAACACGATCCACAGAGGTGCTTTCCAGGGCATGGGCTGAGCCAAGGCAGGGCCAGATAAGGGTCTCCTGAACTTTTTACCCCATCTCTTTTACAGCTGAGCACCACTGATCAAAATATGAAGCCACCTTACTGACTGAAAGTGATGGGCACACTCAGTGACCTTAGTAGGAACTGGGCCCAACATATAGGCTTAACTCTGTCCTTAAGTTTTATGAGATTAGTCGTGCTCAATGCCTGTTCAGCAAGTATCATTATTTGCTGCCAACACCGCCTTGCTCTGAAAGGAAGAGGGGAGAGGCAATTACGAGGCTCTTCACTCTCCTTGTTAATCACAGAATGACACCAAAAGGCCAAGAGAAGAAATGCAGGCAGGGAATGTCTGCTAAGCTCCTTTGGAAAGGCAGCATGCAGCCAGAGAACTGCTCCGGTGTGCTGTGGCTCTGCTGCCTCAGCGCGCATTGTCCCGCACCACTCTGCCCACCGCAGCAGAGGAAAATGCACAGGTCCTTGTGCAGGGGTGGGGATGGTGAAGCCTTCCTCAGCCACTCCTTAAAGTTCGAGTCAAAGCACCCTGAGTTTCAGAGAATTTCTAGTTTTAGCATTTTCAGATGTATAAGCCTGTAGAATCAAAACAGAGCTGGTTCAGCAAAGTGAAAAATGGGTGTGATAGCAGCAAAGAGGAGGAGAGAGACAAAATATTATGGAAGGTATAAAGTCCCCTTCAGAAAACCAGAAGAACTCCTCAAATCCCTTTTTCAACATACTATTAAAAAAAAAACAAAAAAACACAAACCAAAAAAAAAAAAACCCTCCACACATTTATAGGGGGAAAAAACCTAAAAATACACATGGTTGGTAGAAACCAACCATCAAAATAATTTGTAGGCTCCACAAACAAAAGCCAATAGCCTGAAGATGCCAAGATATTTCAGCCTGAAAAAAACTCAAATTCCTCAAAACCCGCTCATCCCAGGAAACCAATCCTGGCAGCTACTGCCCTGAGGTATTTGGACTGGGTTTGAGCCCTTGCAGGCTCCATAGATCTGAAGAAAGGAGCTATAAGGGGGACATGTCTGTGACCAGACTGAGCCAATCTAATCTGGAGATGTTTCACTGCTAGGGTATTAAAGTGCAGCACAGCATCAGGGATGAGCAAAGAAGTCCCAGCCACCCAGAGGGTCCCCTCCATTAACTCCTCTCACTCACTGGGAAACCATGCCAGGACTGAGCTACCCAGCCCCGGGGAACAAGTCCAACAAAGCGTTTGGGATTCTGCTAACAAAATGCTAACATGGACTAACCCACTCAACAAGATCCATAACCAGGCTTCCTGCATGTCTACAAGTTATGGCACACAGGATACATGTATCTATTATCTATTAACCCTGACAGTTTCTGGCACCTTATTTAAAGCAACCTGGTTTTAACCTAGAACACAGAGGTTTCACCAAGACCTTTTCAGCTACAAGTTAAAAAACATGTTAAATCTAACACCTACTCTTTCTGATTACATGGTGTAAATTCTCCTCAGAACCTTGTCTCTAATCATTCATGCTAAATTTTTCTGAGACAGATGAAGCCCTTAAATCAAAGAATGTGGAAGGGAGTACATGCTGTTTGTTAGCACAGATGTTGGCACGTGGCAGCTCAGTCGCTTTAAAGGGCTGCTCTCTTGTCTGAGCCCTGCCTTTAGCAGGTATGTTTTCCTGATGCAAACAGGCAAACAATTTTTTTTTACTGGTGTAATATAGGTTATGGTATTTAGAGGTTCTGTTTAGAAAGAAAGGGACATAAAATGTCAGCAGGGTATGGCATAGATGCCAGGTTAGGCAGTCAGCTCCACAGAGAGATTTTTAAAAGACAAGAAAGGAAAGGCAACAGGTGGAAAACAGTAGAAAATTAAGCAAGATGCAACCACGCTATGTATTTTTTCAATTCCTGCAGCATAAGTTAAATCCTTCAACTTTTAGTGACTTCTGAAGTTGATAGTTTCTCGGTTCTTCAACTCACAGAAGTGCTATCTTTGATGACTCCGGGATGCTGCTGTAAGCTTAAGGTATCTCAGCTGGAGCATAGCTACATCAGAGGAGAGTAAACCTGCTGCAAATGCAGAGCCCTGATGTTGTGCCTAGTTTCTCTCATAGCACCACTGTGAAACAGATCGAAAGAGCAGTGCCACGACTCCTCTGTTCAGACAATGTAGTCGCTGCTCTGTGTGGTGCAAGTTTTTGCCTGAAGCAGTCCCAGAGCACTTGGGCAAAACAAACCATATTTAACTCTAGATGGAAAATTGCTTACTTTGTCTGTTGTCGGGGTGGTGTTCGAAATCTACCCAATTAATAAAGGCAGCTCAGATCAGTATAGGGAGTAGGTTGATATTCTACAATACTAAAGAGCAAGCATGAAGTGAGGAGGGGGAAGAAAGGGAGGGGAATTAACACCAGTTTAAACACTGTCAAGATGAGGCAGCTTTAAATGCAAAAGGGACTAAAGGTTAAGGTCTTCACTTGATTCACTGTTACTTGATACCTACAGGAAATTAAACCACAGAAGCTCAGGTCAAAAAGCATTAATAAAAGCAAGGAAATTCAGAAGTTTGGAAAAAATGTTATGATACTTTAATGTCATCTTCCCTGTTTCAGGGGTGTTCAGGCAAGTGTATCACATTGTGTACCACACTGTATAGGCTGCAATACGTAGCGTGAACTGTGAATTTCAGTGCTGTCACTGAATTTTCCCAGATTGGCTGGTTCCAAGTCATAGTGGAATATTACTCACATACAGTCCTCATGCAGTTTAATCCAAACAATACAGTGTATAGACATTCCACCATCTGTTAGGAATTGTGGGAACTCTGTAGGGCACAGCTGATAATGTTTGAAGTAAAGATCCTTTGGTTTAGGCAAGGAGCTGTGGTGAGCAGCTTGCTGCCTTTGGTGGAAAATAAATGCTAAGTTGCTGGAACAAAGGAGAGAATGTTTTTCCTTGTATAGCCATTTTAGCTAACAGCCTTGCGTTGGCCAAAAGCATGTTGCATGGTCTAAATCAGAGCAGAAACTTTATGAATTAGATAACCAGTCTGAAATGGCACAAACTAGGTTGTTCATCTTAAAGGTGCCTGGTTTTGCAGTCAAGAAAGTTTTAGTCCATGCTTTGTCATTGAGGATAAGTGGAGAAAGACGGCCACCTTTTACGTGTAGTGCTCTTTGCAGTCATATGGGAAGCCCCTGATCTTGTTCTTCTCTGGGTCTGCTCTATGACTGGTTTTTGGAATTGTAAAAGTGCATGGGCATCATTCTTCATGTAAGCCCTATTGCCCCTTTCCCACCACTTAAAAGAAAGCTAAGAGTCTATATCATCTTAAAGGCATGCCCTTAATGGATGTCTGTGACATGAACAGTGCAGTGGAAACACTCAAACTGCTGGAAATGACCAAGAGAGAAAGAAAAACCAAAAAACTCAGCAAGAGCAAAACCTAGATGTACTACATGACAGTGAATCAAGCTTGATTCAGTTATAAAGTGTATCCAGCAAAAAGCCACTTGAGACAGTGTATGTTCTCCATACACAATAATAAATCAAGATGACTTACTTGAGGTGCTTTGTTATAAAGCAGTCCTACTTCTTTCTTGAATTAATGACTTTAAAAATCCTGCTAAAGATTAAATAGCTGACTTTAATTTCATTAAGGGAAAAAAGGCATCATCTCCCACATCCAGTCTTTTTTCAGCTTGGTACAAGCCTCCACTCTGTACTCGGTTATTGGGTCAAAGGCTGATAAGGCAAAGTCTTTAGAAGTACTTCTGTATCAGGGAATGCTATTCCCCAAAGTGTTTAAAAGACTTGGTCTATTACTCTTACTGTAGCAATTCCAATCTCAGTACAGAGCCCACTGCCTTCCCAAGAGTTTTGGGACTCAGCTGTGCACTAAGTGCACAGTTTGGGACTCAGTCACTCAGACTATGACCTCAGTGGTCGCAGTCTAAAAGCTAAATTAATGGGCATCAACTCCCCATGTCCTTATCCGTGTATGTGACAAAGACCAAACTTTCAGGCCTCTGTTGCTTTGGTTTTGGACCTTTATTTGAACTGAGCCTCCTGGGCATCCACTGTTATTTGGGATTCCCCCAAAAAAAGAAAAATGAAAAGCTTCCCAGGAGACACAGCTGCTGTCTGCATTGCTCAGACACGTTAGATTCAAAGTACAAGTACTGTGGCCAAGGTCCTGCCAGAGAGGTAAGCCCTTGCAGAGCACAGTGGGTGAACAGCTTGCTCTGGCCCTGGCTGTGCTGTGCTACAGCTGTGCTGGAGACAACCTCATCAGCGGTGGCTCAGGGAGGTCAGTCATACAGGACCGCATACTCCAAAGGTTCACAGCCCGCAGTACAAACACAGAACTGGCCAAAAAATATGTCCACATTGGTCACACACAACTTCATCACCTGATGTGTATTGCTCACACTGTTTCCAGGATTCAAAGGATTCAGCTACACAAACTTTGTAGTAAAGCAAATGTTGCGACAGAGTATATGTCTATTCACAACCCCCTGGTGCACAGCAAGAACTAGATAATATGTTTAAAAGTTAAAAACAAAAAAAGCTTACCATATTTAAATTTATAATTCATTCACAAAGCATTCTCTGTATTCTCAAGGTATATGAGAAATGATTATGCACTCAGCCATCCTGAAATAATTAAAAGGTCATCAATTCTTTGTCTCTGTACTGATGTGGTTTAATTACATTCTAAAAATATATTGAACAGGCTATCAAAGGAAGATTATATTGCTGAGATGTGTTATTATTTTAACAACAAACCAATGTCTGTTGAGTAGGAGGAATGCATGAAAATATGATCTAAGCATAGTTTTAAATGAGCACAGCTGATACGAATCTAAATCTGCTATACTGCAGCATTATCTGGACATTCCAATCAGTGAAATGTGCTTAGAAATGAAGAACAAAAGAAATCATACCTGGAAAGCCATTGTTTCCGCACAGTCCATCTCTGGATCTCTGGCAACGTTAGTATAGGCATAGCAATGTTGTCAATGAATCACAAATTCTTTCCTAATAAATAAATAAATGTTAAATTTTAAAATACCGTTTTGAAGACAGAAAAAGGGGTGCAGGGGGAAGAACCTCATAGCCAGTTAAGTACATGGGCTTGGAGCCACAGCACTATTATGTTAGTGTAACACCCCTGTGTTCCATGAACCTACATAAATTTATATTAGCAATGGATCTTGCACATCAAGAATCTGCATGAAGCAACACATAGTAAATTATTTCTGTGCAAAAACTGTTAATCACGTCCCATGATTTTTTTCCTTCTAATTTTTAATAACCCTCTGCAAATTTGGAAATTTAGTAGTTCTTCCACTACTGTCCAAGGAGACCTCCTTTACTGGCTGATGTGGTCTAGCCAGCTTTATAGGTAGACAGTTGTCCTGGTGTATGAAAGATGCTAGAACTACATAAATATTGATTTCAATAGCATTTATGGTACTAACAATAGACAGCTCAATTGCGCTCCAATGGATCAGGCTGTAAACTCAGTTTTCAGTGGTTTTGATGTACAAGCATGAAAGCTTCTGTGAACGTAAGCAAAGCTGCTTTCTTAAGTGCCTGTACATGTGAATACACACACAAATTCAGACTTGAGCAGATAACTTAAAAGTTCACTGAAGTATTTGTTAAAAATATTTTGTAATGTTCCCCAGCTAAGTTCTTTGTTGCTATGTACACCTCTCAGGGGCTATTTTTGAAGCATTTGAATGTCACTGCACATACTTCAGAAGTACACTGATTCCACAGTAAAAGACAAATCTCATTCCCAAATATTGAAATTACATATCCGTACTCAAGCCAAATGACATCCAGCTGATTTGCTTTCCAGCATACTCAGCCAGAGTATCTGCAGCTGAAATCTTAGGAGGAAGCTCAAATAAGAAATTAATTTTACTTTATCTTATCAAAGGTAAAAGTGTTCATCCTCTTGTCAAAGCAGATGTCATGGAAAGGTTCCGTCAAGTGGAATGAGAGTAAGGAGGAAAGCTGAGTTCAGCAAAAAGAAGAACTGAATAAGAGAGATTTAAAAGATTACCTCAAGGACGTATTTATTTGAAGTTAGTCTGCCATGCCTGTTGAAAGGGCAATTTTCCCTTTGCTCCTTACCATGACAAAGGAGGATGGAGAAACAATAGAAAAACAAGAAAATCTGCCAGGCCTGAAACTCTGTCCCTCAACTTGGCTGCAGCACTGAGACTAGAGTCTGCCTCATAAATTTTGCAGGATTAAACAGAGACACAATACAAAGGCAGTTTCAGAAGAAAGGAATGAGTCAAGGGTCCATGACACCCTGGGGAATTCAGATGCCCTTCTCAAGAGGAGTCCAAACTGTTCCCACCATCCTTCAGAAAATGTCCTATCAAAATCATCCATGGTAGGATGCAAGTCATCTAAAATCTCTGAGTCTGCCAACAAAAGACTGGTGTCATCAAGTCACAAGGATGCTGAAAGCATGAATGACCTCCATGTCACAAGTCTGGGGTCAGTGAGATAGCCTGAGGTCTCTTGCAGAGCCAGTGAGCACAGTGGAGAGAGGTGCAGCCCAAGCAGGAAGAGTACTCTGTAGTACACCAAAAGCCAACTGCAGCAGACAAAATGGCACCATCTTTTCCTGCCATTGATGGTGCCAATGCTCTCTATTGGACTAGAGAATCCAAGACCTCTTTGGGCCTGTGGCTCTGCTAAGACCTCATGTCCTCACCTGTTCCTTGGAGAGCTACCAGGAGAGAAGGTCTCCTACATCATGAACTGTGTTTTCCTTCCCTATTACAAGGAGGGGGCACATCACAGCACCCAGATCCAGATCTCCTGCATCCTGGGGACCTGAGGGTGGAAACTGCAGCCATGGCTTAGATTATCAGCCTGTCCCACTTCAAAACCAAACCAAAGCAAAGATAAGCCATCTGGTCTGGTGCTGTCTTTGACACAGTCCTTGGCTGAATAGATGGTATCATCCCAGCAACATCAACCAACATTCCCCAAGAGACATGCTGATGGCTGAAAATGCTGCAGACAGAGCCTGTTCTTCTCCTTGACAGATTGCCACAGGTTCACAATGATAGCATGGATATAACAGCTGCAGTTCAATGCTTGGACAGGTGAATTGCGCACAAGTAGCACAGCCACTGCACATGCACCTCATAAATCGATCCTCACAAGGAAGGTGACACTTGAAACCTGCAAGACAAGTGGAAGGATCGACACATAATTGAATAACAAATTCCTTCAAATATAAGCCCTGTCTAGCAGGATCAGTAAGCAGATCAGAGCAGAAATATGAAAATTGGCATTTAGGAGGCAGAAAAAGTAATTCCATAGCAGAGAAAGTTAATCTCAGCAGAGGAAATGAGTGTATGGGGCACGCACTGCCCCACATAACACAGGCTGTGCAAAGCATTGCTATAAACTTTGCACACATTGATGAGACAAAACACATCTCTAGTACTGAGCACTTGGTGTGCTCACAATTTGAACATGTGCAAAAACAAATAGTTGGAGTAGGGGCCTTTTCTCCTTCCCAGCAGAACCTCAAAACACACTTTGAACAGCCACTGTGAGCATGTAAGCATGAATCAGTCTCCCCTATCAAGGCTTTCATGTAGTGTTTCCAAGACTGGAGTCTTCCGTCCTGCACATAGTCATACTGGCAGTCAAGCAAAGTAGATTTAGGGCTAGGTCTAGCAGCTAATGAAAAATGTTGTCACACACAATATACAATAGTGTTTCACTTTTTGATCATTTGTCATGCACCATTCTGGCCTGTGAGCTGCAATCTGAAGACTGAGGGGTCTCTTGAGGCAAGCAGAAGGGATGAAAAAAAATGTTTGGAAAGTGCCTAGAAAGCTGTGGGAGGAGGAAGGGGTTGCCCCAGATATTTAAGTAAATACCATTTTTATCTCTCTGGAATACATTTGTTTGGGCATTATGTTGTTCTCTGTGCAAGCCCAAGAAGTATTTTTAAATTGTTTGCTATTCTATCACTCTGCGTTACCTGACTAAAATGAAGCAAACAACCACAAGGTACTTAATCTTCCTTCCCTTTAAATAAAAAGCATATAAATACTGAGAATTAGAAGCCTTCCTTCTCCCTCCTTGTTAATTTGTGCTTACAGCTCACTGCAGGGTGGTGGACTTTTTTTCTTCTGAGATAATTCTATTAATTGCCACAAGCTTCTCCCACTAGCAAGGCTGGATTTCACAGCAGAATTTGGTTAGAAAAGCACCACAGCAAAACCTGGGACACTGTCACTGCCTGTGGGAAATGCTTTTGTGTCAGACTAAGTGTAGGCAGCCACATAAGGATCCAGAGGGCCGCACAGATTTCTTGCTCAAAAAAGTGTCAGCCCTGAGCATGCAAAACCTCGGTCCCTACCACCTCCTCTTTGCTGAAACGGTTGTGGTTGGGAGCTGTTTACATATATTAAGTTTGCAATCAGCTCTATGTAAAATACCACCAGATTGTGGTCAGCGGTTATATGCAGACTTTGTCATTTTGCTTACTGACCACACATTCCCATTGATCAATTCTAAATTGGATTATTGTTAGGTTTAAAAGCGCCTCAACAGCAGAAAGTGGCGGTAGTGGCTGGCAAAGCAGAGATGGATAGCAGAATAAACAGGGAAAGTGACAAGATTTCAGACTGAATTGATCACTGTCAGCGAGTTAGTGGTCAGCTGTCTGACCTTTGGTGCCCAAACCAAACATCAGAATAATGTTTAGACAAACACATTTGATTTTTGAGGTAATGGGTATGTCAACTAAATGACAAACCTTAGAAAGGTCAAAGGGATATCCATTTTTCAGACTTTTTTCAAGCATTAATCGTTCATTTGGGGAACGGTGTCTTTCTAAGCTGGAGAGAGAAAGAACTTCACTTTCTGGGGAGGAGGGGGTGCTCATAGGCATTGTAAATTGTTTAGCCACAGCCACCAGCCCCAGCAAACCCAGCCTGTCACTAACTCCTGACATTCACAGCCACATTTTGCTGCACGCAGAACTGCTCTAAATTCAGCAAAGTTGGGATTTCGGTCTGTGAAGGAGGCCCAGCAGAGCTTTAACCCTCCCACTGTTTCCCATAGCAAGTGTGGGAAAGGCAGCTGTGCTGACCACCCAGGTGAGACCTGCACCTTCCCCACTGGCGCTGGGAGATGCCTACGGCACATCACAGCCCAGCACTGATCAGGCCCCCAACCAGGCTTCCCCAGTGCATGCTGCACCAGCCCCTCCAGACTGGTAGGCTCTTGTAGCACGTGGCTTCTGTACAGTGAGAAGTAGTTAATGAAAAATACTTTGATAAGTTTAGAAAAGGTTAATAAATAAGGAAGCCTAAAGGGACTGGCATGTCTTTGTGGTTTCACAGTCTGGGATCTGGTCTCTATTGCTGTAGAAGGGACAGTGCAGGGACGGGCACAGGAATGCTGATGATAAACTAGGGAAAAAGAAAAAAAATGCTAACGCAAACAACAAAAAAAGCCTTTGGGATTTAACATTACTGACTCTTGTCTCTCAGACTGCTATTTAAACAGTCTACTTACCTTTGTCTTCTTTTTCTCTAGATTATTTATCTTGACAAGGTGTGAAAGCAGTTCTTACAGAAACTTAAATGTTCTTACAGAAAACACCAGCAGGGTCCTTTTCATGGGGTGTATATCAGAATCACTTGGGAAACAAATAGGTTTTTCTTCTTCTTAACTAACTTCCTCACACATACCCCTTCACCAAAAAAATCCTTTGCAATACCATACTAAGGAAGGAAGAAAGTACTGGGAAAACGCAACAGAAAAGGGGAAGTGACTATGAATAAAGATCAGGAGAAAGTTTTCCTAACCCTGCCATGAATCCCCTCTCTTCTGTTCTCTCTTCACCTTTCTCTTGTGCATGAAAACAGCATTACCTGTTAAGCACAGCAGAAGGATCTGTAGCAGCTACCGCCGTACTTTCATCTCTGTGCCTGGCTCCACTGTCTAACTCCCCCTTCTCAAGATTTGGTACAGGAAAATGCAAGAAGTTTCCCAAACCCACAAATTCATTCTTTTAGAGTTCAACTCCACCTATTTGGGTGACAGTTCATGACGATGCAGGCAATGCTCATCACGTGAGAGTTACTCTGCTATGCAGAGAAATTTCCATAAAATGTGTCTAATACCACCCTTGCAACAGGTAAGATAACTAAAAGAAAATTTTATGTAGAAAGCAAGAGAACGCTTGGCATAGCCTAACAATATCCAAAATAACATTTTATCTTCAGGCATGTCATTTATGCCTGCAAAATAGGAGGAGTATTTTACATTTCATATTCACGTAGGTCTCTCTCCTAGCTGCTGTAGCTAACAAAGTTTCATAGTAGAATTGAACAAATGTCCAAAACTTTATTTGCAAGAAGATTTTTACCCAAAACAGAGGCATTACAAGACAGATACACACTTTTCTCAGAAAACTGAAACTTTAAAATGCAGTAGTGTATAAGGCTATCCAAAATAATTTCTCACAAACTTGATATAAGATTTTTCTAATTATGAAAAAATCTCCTACTTTAAAGCATCATTCTCTGAAGAAAATCTGTATTGGAGCTTCACTGCGTGAAAGGGCCTGCTACCTCCCATGATTTCTCTGCACGCACAGGCACCGCAGCACCCCCAGGCCTGGGGGCCCTGTGTGGGAGCAATGCCTGGGGACAAGGCCGGGGCAGTGGCACCCAGAGCGGCTGAATGCACGCAGGACGGAGCTCTGCAGCGGCCGCTGGCACCGGGGGTATGTGGGAGGTGTTGGCTCGGGCCTGCCGGGGCCTCGGGGAGGCCAGAGCAGGGGCTGCCCCGAGCCGGTCCCAGCCGGTCCCAGCCGGCCCCAGCCGGCCCCAGCCAGCCACGGGCGTGGGCGTCTCCATAGCGAGCGCCAGGGCTTTGTGATGCGGGGGCCTCATCGTGCCCAAAGGCCATTGTGACGGGAGTCCCCGCGGTGACCGTGGGGGTATTTAAGGAGCGAGAGCCCTGGCGCACCCACTCCCAGGAGAGCACCTCCCACCTCAGGAGGCAGCACCTGCCCTGGGTGCCCATGGCAGGTCTGTGGCCGAGGATGCCGAAGACGCCCATGGATAAGGATGCGAACGCCCACTCCCAGCCCACCAACGGGCTGCCGAGCCGGCAGAAGAGGAGCCAGGTGAGGGACGGGGCAGGAGGGAGAGGCCGGTGGTGGCACGGGGCCGCACGGAGCTGCCTTGGTGCCGGACTTGCTGGCACTGTGGGGGCCGCTGTGCCAAGGCAGCGCCTCCATCCCATGCCTCCTCTTCCTCCTGCCCGCAGGTGGGCCGAAGGCAGCCACAGGCGGTTCCGCAGAGCAGACACAGCCAGGCCTTGTCCCTCCATGGGGACAGCCTGCCACAGCTCCCCTGCCCAGAAAGGTTGCAGGCTGCTGGGAGACGCCGCGCACAGGTAGGGAGCCCGACGGAGACGGGACCGAATGTCTTCCCGAACCCAGGAGCTGCCGACGGGCAGGTGGGAGGTGCAGGACAGGACAGGCGGGCCCGTAGCGAGCTGAGCCCCCCGTGCCGTGCCCAGCAGGCTGCCCGGGCATGCCAGGGGTGCTCCCAGGAGTCGCCGTGGGCTGCGGGGGGACCAGCCCTCTTCCCGGCCGGCTCCGGGAGCAGGGCGGCAGCCGCCTGCGGGGCTGAGCGCTGCCCTGGGGGCTGGCAGGCGAGCCCGGCCGCAGGAGCTCTTCCAGCCAGGGCACGGGGGCATGGGCCACAGGCACACAGCCTCTCTGCTTGCCTTCTCTTGCAGATGGACAGCCTGGTGCCCTGCAACAGGGTGACGCGGCAGGAGACAGCCAGTCTGCCAGCCTTGCCGCCTCTCCCCAGGCAGGCAGGTGCACCCGGGCACACACCCGCAGCTCGGCCACCAGCAGTTGCCAGGACCTGCTGCAAGGTGCTGCCTTTGCCGGCAGCACCCTCTGCATCTTCTGCCACAGGCAGGGAAATGGCCATCAGCACTGCCGCCAGCAGCCACCGACAGCTTGTCCCATCTGCTCAGGGCACCTGCCGTGACCGGGGCACAGCCGCGAGGGTGGAGAGCTGGAGGCGGGCCCCGCACAGACCCGTAGCCAATGCCACAGCTGTGAAGGGCACAGCCCGGTGCCTCGTGGGTGAGGTCCGGGGCAAGGTTTTGACTGGGAGCCAGGGACCCAGCCAGCAGCCGGTGGCCCAGTGGGACCAGGCACACAGCAGAGCTGTGGCGATGACAGCGAGAACAGACAAGGTCTGGGCGACAATGGGGAGCAAGGCCCGCGCAGATCAGCCTGCGCCTTATTGCCATGCACGCGGGGGCACCAGTGCTGCTGACAGGGCCCCGGCGCCAGCATCGCCAGGCACTGGTGCAGGGCCAGGACACTGGCGAGGAGCGGCAGAGCGCGACCCAGCAACGGCGGCAGCGCGCATCAAGTGCTACCTCAGTGGCAGGGCGTCACAGATACACCGTGAGGCTGCTGCGGAGTATCTGGCTGCCCTGTCCGTCGAGATGGAGGAGCTGGAGAGGAGCTGCCTGGCCCGCAACAGCCGCAGCCTGGCCCAGCTCAGGAAAACCATCATGCAGCAGCAGCAGGACGGCCCGGAGGAGAGCAAGCTCCAGCAGCAGAAGGGCAAGGAGCAGCTTTTCCCCCTGACGCGGTTGGGGCGCCTCAATTTCCCACCCAGGCGGGTGAGTGCCAACGAAGGGACGGGATGGCATGGCATGGGACAGGACAGGGGGATGAGCCTCCCTCTGCCTGGGGCCAGCCGCTGCGCCGCACAGCTGCGGCCCCATCATCTCCCGCATCAATGTCCCAGCAGCTGCTGTTGGCGAGTCCCCAGCAGCCAGGTGCTGGTGGGAGCCAGGCTACCTTTACAAATCCCCCTCTCTCCTTTCATATCTGCATGGTGTATCTATTTTTCAAACAGCAACGGCCAGAGCTGACCCGCATGCAGCTCCTGAAGGACTCCACGAGAAAGCAAGAGCAGCTGGAAGCCCATGCCCCCAGGAAGAAGTGGCTGGAGGCAGCAGGAGGGGGAGTCCTGCAAGTGCCAGGCTACAAGACAAGGGCCTTGGCCAAGAAGGAGGAATGGGAAGACAACAGCAACAAAGAGCTGTCCCAGGGGAAGCACATCACAACCTACAACATCTGGGTCAACCCCTTCTTCCCGGAGCTCTTCCAGGACCCCCAACCTGGGCTGCAGGAGCGGCCCGGCTGGCCCAGCAGCGAGGGCACAGAGGTGTCAGGAGAGGCAGCCAGCGACCTGCAGAGCACATCTCTTGCCACGGCGGGTGCCACGGATGCTGAGACGGCCCCTTCTGCCCTGGCCGCAGCTCCTGAAGAAGTAGGGTACCACGCACCACTCGCTCCTGCGGCACAGGAGGAAGCAAAGGCACCAGCTTCTCCTGTCTTTGGTGAGCAGGCTGCAGCAGCGCAGGCAGAGAGCCAGGCACCTGCCCCGCACAGCCCCACAGACTACGAGGCGGCTCTGCAGGACACAGCCCTGTGCATCGTGAGGGACGCCGTGGCCAAGGCTGTGGCTGTGATCCAGGGACTCGGCCAGCAGCCGGCGGAACAGCAGCCCCTGGCACAAGGCATGGATGTTGCATGCGAGGATGGAGAAAACGTCGCTTCTCCCACGTCTGGAGACCATCAAGGAGAGGCCAGCACAGCCACTGTCTCCCTGGCAGTGCACGAGGATCAAGTGGCTGCTGCATTGCCTCACAACCCTGCGGCAGATGCTGGCACACCCCACCTTGCCTCAGCAGCAGACGACAAAGGAGACACAGCGGTTTCTCCCTTGGCATGGGACCCTCGGCACCAGGTGAGCCAGGCGCGCATGGCCGGCACTGGGTTTGTACGGCAGGGCCGTGCCTGGTGCTTTCCGTGTCAGCCCGCTGACATCCCCACCCTCCCCTGCCTGTGCTCTTGCTCTCCCCTCGGGAGGAAAGGCACTGAAGAAGAGCAGCCCGTGAGGGACGTCCCCAGTAAGCAGCCGCCAGCCGGGCTCGGGACGCCGAGCGCCACCACCCCTGGAGTCCAACCTGGCCAACGCACCACCCATCCCTGGCGCTGCTCACAGAGCCACAAGGGAGAAGCAACCCCACACCATGGGACCCAGACAACTACCTCCCAGCACTGACAAAGACAGACAGCTGGGGAGAGCCGTTAGCTCTTGATGGCTCTGCTGCGGGTTGGCTTTCCAAGGGAACGGCTCCTGGGCACTTTGCTGGGCTTCCCAGGACAAGAAGCCTCTTCCAGCCCCCTGGCTTAGACCAGCGTTACCAGCAATCTTGGAGGCTCTGCTGCTACTGCCCCAACCAGAGCTTCTCCCTGAAGAGTCCCTCTTTGGCAACCGTTGGGTGGTATCATAAAGCTCCTCTGCAGCCCCACGCAGGGGCTCAGGGAGACAACGGCAGGAGGGGCAGCCCAAACCATACTTGCTCACCTCCAGTCAACTGAGACCTGCCCGGTTAACCAGGGCTACTGATAAATGATGGAAAGCGGCTTGGTGAGCACTTCTGCCGGCTCCCTCAGCACCCTTGGGTGGATCCCATCCGGCCCCATAGACTTGTGGGTGTGTCAAAGTGGTGTAGCAGGCCGCTAACCATTTCCCCTTGCATTCTGGGGGCTTCATTCTGCTCCCCGTCGCTGTCTTTCAGCTCAGCAGGCTGGGTACCCCGGGAACCATTGCTCTTACTCTTAAAGACTGAGGCAAAGAAGGCATTAAGTACCTCAGCCTTTTCCTCATCCTTTGTCACTACATTTCCCCCCACATCCAATGAAGGGTGGAGATTCTCCTTAGCCCTCCTTTTGTTGTCAATGTCTTAAAAGGAGGAGCCAGGGGCCTTGGCCGAGGACGAGGAGTGGGAAGACGACAGCAACAAAGAGCTGTCCCAGGGGAAGCACATCACAGCCTGCAACATCTGGGTCAACCCCTTCTTCCCGGAGCTCTTCCAGGACCCCCAACCTGGGCTGCAGGAGCGGCCCGGCTGGCCCAGCAGCGAGGGCACAGAGGTGTCAGGAGAGGCAGCCAGCGACCTGCAGAGCACATCTCTTGCCACGGCGGGTGCCACGGATGCTGAGAAGGCCCCTTCTGCCCTGGCCGCAGCTCCTGAAGAAGTGGGGCACCACGCATCACTCGCTCCCGCGGCACAGGAGGAAGCAAAGGCACCAGCTTCTCCTGTCTTTGGTGAGCAGGCCGCAGCGGCGCAGGCAGAGAGCCAGGCACCTGCCCCGCACAGCCCCACAGACTACGAGGCGGCTCTGCAGGACACAGCCCTGTGCATCGTGAGGGACGCCGTGGCCAAGGCTGTGGCAGTGATCCAGGGACTCGGCCAGCAGCCGGCGGAACAGCAGGCCCTGGCACAAGGCATGGATGTTGCATGCGAGGATGGAGAAAACGTCACTTCTTCCATGTCTGGAGACTGTCAAGGAGAGGCCAGCACAGCCATTGTCTCCCCGGCAGTGCACGAGGATCAAGTGGCTGCTGCATTGCCTCACAACCCTGCGGCAGATGCTGGCACACCCCACCTTGCCTCAGCAGCAGACGACAAAGGAGACACAGCGGCTTCTCCCTTGGCTTGGGACCCTCGGCACCAGGTGAGCCAGGCGTGCATGGCCGGCACCAGGTTTGTACGGCAGGGACATGCCTGGTGCTTTCCCTGTCAGCCCGCTGACATCCCCACCCTCCCCTGCCTGTGCTCTTGCTCTCCCCTCGGGAGGAAAGGCACTGAAGAAGAGCAGCCCGTGAGGGACGTCCCCAGTAAGCAGCCGCCAGCCGGGCTCGGGACGCTGAGCGCCACCACCCCTGGAGTCCAACCTGGCCAACGCACCACCCATCCCTGGCGCTGCTCACAGAGCCACAAGGGAGAAGCAACCCCACACCATGGGACCCAGACAACTAACTCCCAGCACTGACAAAGACAGACAGCTGGGGAGAGCCGTTAGCTCTTGATGGCTCTGCTGCGGGTTGGCTTTCCAAGGGAATGGCTCCTGGGCACTTTGCTGGGCTTCCCAGGACAAGAAGCCTCTTCCAGCCCCCTGGCTTAGACCAGCGTTACCAGCAATCTTGGAGGCTCTGCTGCTACTGCCCCAACCAGAGCTTCTCCCTGAAGAGTCCCTCTTTGGCAACCGTTGGGTGGTATCATAAAGCTCCTCTGCAGCCCCACGCAGGGGCTCAGGGAGACAACGGCAGGAGGGGCAGCCCAAACCATACTTGCTCACCTCCAGTCAACTGAGACCTGCCCGGTTAACCAGGGCTACTGATAAATGATGGAAAGCGGCTTGGTGAGCACTTCTGCCGGCTCCCTCAGCACCCTTGGGTGGATCCCATCCGGCCCCATAGACTTGTGGGTGTGTCAAAGTGGTGTAGCAGGCCGCTAACCATTTCCCCTTGCATTCTGGGGGCTTCATTCTGCTCCCCGTCGCTGTCTTTCAGCTCAGCAGGCTGGGTACCCCGGGAACCATTGCTCTTACTCTTAAAGACTGAGGCAAAGAAGGCATTAAGTACCTCAGCCTTTTCCTCATCCTTTGTCACTACATTTCCCCCCACATCCAATGAAGGGTGGAGATTCTCCTTAGCCCTCCTTTTGTTGTCAATGTCTTAAAAGGAGGAGCCAGGGGCCTTGGCCGAGGACGAGGAGTGGGAAGACGACAGCAACAAAGAGCTGTCCCAGGGGAAGCACATCACAGCCTGCAACATCTGGGTCAACCCCTTCTTCCCGGAGCTCTTCCAGGACCCCCAACCTGGGCTGCAGGAGCGGCCCGGCTGGCCCAGCAGCGAGGGCACAGAGGTGTCAGGAGAGGCAGCCAGCGACCTGCAGAGCGCGCCTCTTGCCACGGCGGGTGCCACGGATGCTGAGACGGCCCCTTCTGCCCTGGCCGCAGCTCCTGAAGAAGTGGGGCACCACGCATCACTCGCTCCCGCGGCACAGGAGGAAGCAAAGGCACCAGCTTCTCCTGTCTTTGGTGAGCAGGCCGCAGCAGCGCAGGCAGAGAGCCAGGCACCTGCCCCACACAGCCCCACAGACTACGAGGCGGCTCTGCAGGACACAGCCCTGTGCATCGTGAGGGACGCCGTGGCCAAGGCTGTGGCTGTGATCCAGGGACTCGGCCAGCAGCCGGCGGAACAGCAGCCCCTGGCACAAGGCATGGATGTTGCATGCGAGGATGGAGAAAACGTCGCTTCTCCCATGTCTGGAGACCATCAAGGAGAGGCCAGCACAGCCACTGTCTCCCCGGCAGTGCACGAGGATCAAGTGGCTGCTGCATTGCCTCACAACCCTGCGGCAGATGCTGGCACACCCCACCTTGCCTCAGCAGCGGACGACGAAGGAGACACAGCGGCTTCTCCCTTGGCTTGGGACCCTCGGCACCAGGTGAGCCAGGCGCGCATGGCTGGCACTGGGTGTGTACGGCAGGGCCGTGCCTGGTGCTTTCCGTGTCAGCCCGCTGACATCCCCACCCTCCCCTGCCTGTGCTCTTGCTCTCCCCGTGCAGGTGGCCTCCGAGCACAGAGGCGATACACAGTCCACGTCCGCCTGCAGGGACGTGCCTGAGGTTGACCCAGGTATGCCCCAAGTCAAGCGGCGCCCCAACTAGGGCAGGCCTGGCCCAGCTGTCCCGGCGAGCAGCACCCAGGCCCAGCTGGGAGCACTGTGCGCATGGGGGCTGGCAATGCCCCGGCCACCCTCCGCGCGGAAAGCCTTCGACGGTGGGGGCAGGCAGAAGCTTGCCCCACGCCCGCCCAGCCCCTCACCTACAGCTCTCCTTCCCCCACAGGCATCGCCGCCCTCCCGCATGCCCTGGCTCAACAGCTCAAGAGGCCCTCCCTCTTCACGAGGGTGCTCAGGGCTCTGCGCAGGGCTTTCTGCTGTACCTGCGTCACGGGACAGCAAGAGAAGCAGCACCCCGCTGCCAGTGCCAGGCAGGTCCCCAGACATGGCAGCTGGCCCTGAGCCTGCACAGCATTCAGAGGGAGCGGCATGGGGAGGCACGTGGGGGATGGCTGCATGGACGGTGCCCCAGGCATTCAGCTACCCTGAAGACATCATGCTGCCCGCCTCCGCTCGGCCGTAGATGCTTTCCAAGGCCAATAAATGATGACCATTTCCCCCCCGTGCTCGTCTGTGCCTACTGCACCTCGGGAGAAAGACAGGTGCAGGCAAGGCCCATGCCGGCAGGCAGAGCTGGAGGGCCCCTGTGCTCCCTCTTCTCTAGGCCGAGCAGAGCCCATGCCCTTGGCCTCTGCCCGTGCCTGCGGCGCTCCAGCTCCCAACCAGCTGGGGCCTCCCCTGGCCTCGCTCCACAGGCACGCTGCCCACCCCTGCCCACCTTGGCCTCCAGGGCCTTTCCCACAGCCACTGTTGCTCTCCAGCCACCCGCTCCCAGCCCTGGACCCACCTCTTGCGGGGCGTCAGCCCATCCCCGGGCCGGCGCTTGGCGCTTGCCTTCCTGGGCTCCCCGGGGTCCCCGGCAGCTCATTCCTGTGCCCCGGCCAAGTCCCTCCCCAGAACTGCCCGGCGGCCTCCAGCACCGCCACTGACACCGCCAGCGTAGGCACCTGCCCTGTCCTGGCTGTCGGCGTGATCCCTCCCATGCTCCACCTCTGGAGGGAAGGCACTGAAGAAGGGCAGCCCGTGAGGGACCTCCCCAGTGAGCAGCCACCAGCCGGGCTCGGGACGCCAAGCACCACCGCCCCCGGAGCCCAACCGACTGGCCAACACGCCACCCACCCCTGGTGCTGGTCACAGAGCCTCCCCTCTCAGCTCAGTCCCACAGCCGGGGGCAATCGCAGAGGGCCTCAAGCCTCTCTGCCACCGTTGGCCCCGGGGAGAGCCCAGCTGGCTCTTCCCCCGCCCCTGCTCCTCCAGCATGGCCCTGGGAACGACGTCCAGGAGCGTTTGTGACAACGCCTTCCCAGCGACACAGCAGCCTGGGGGTTCTCCCACCGCTCCCCCTTGCCCTTCTGGATGATGGCTCTGCCACAGTTGCTCCAATCGCCAGGAGTCTCCCCAGATCAGCACGCCCTTCCGGAGAGCAGAGCGTGCCTTCACGCTGGCATGGCACAGCTCCCCCCAGACCTGGGATGCTCCCCAGCCAGGCACACAGCCGTTTGGTAAACAGTTTAATTAATATACTGAAAGGACCACTGCTGGCCCCAGCTGGAGTTCACCCACTGCTCTGCTTGCCCGCCAGTCTCTTGTCTCTCTCTTCAGCAATGGTCAGGCAGATGCCCCGTCCATGGGGCAGGGAGGTCCACGGCTTGTTGCCCTGCAGCAAGGGAGAAGCAGCCACCTCACATCGTGAGCCCCGCACAGGGGCACAGCTCTCCCTCTCAGGGGGGAAAAGCAGCAGAAGCCAGCCCCTGCCCATGCTGGGCCACGCACACACGGCCATGGCAACGGCCCAGCAGAAGCCCCTCGGGAAGGTGCCCAAGGTGTACAGGCCTACAGCTGCCTCTTCCGGTCACCTCCATGAAGAGTGCGCTTCAGCCAAAATGGAAACACCACCCCTTTCCAACCGGGACAAAAGAGCCCATCGCGGATGGCGGGAGAGCAGAGGCGCTGGCGGGGAGGGCGCTCTCACTTGGAGCAGCTGCCCGGGTCACATCAAGATCTGAGCACTGAGCACTGCGCTGCTGCCAACTCTCAGAAGCTTTAGAAAACCACAGGGCTGCTTCTCGAAAATGCCCCCTTTCCTGAATTTACAGATGCTTGCCCTTCCCGAGCGGTCAGCCCGGAGCAGGCAGAAGCACAGGGAGCAGAGCCAGCACTGACGCCAGCACTGGAGTTGCACTGCGTGACAGGGCCTGCCTGCGTTTCTCTGCACGCACAGGCACCGCAGCACCCCCAGGCCTGGGGGCCCTGTGTGGGAGCAATGCCTGGGGACAAGGCCGGGGCAGTGGCACCCAGAGCGGCTGAATGCACGCAGGACGGAGCTCTGCAGCGGCCGCTGGCACCGGGGGTATGTGGGAGGTGTTGGCTCGGGCCTGCCGGGGCCTCGGGGAGGCCAGAGCAGGGGCTGCCCCGAGCCGGTCCCAGCCGGTCCCAGCCGGCCCCAGCCGGCCCCAGCCAGCCACGGGCGTGGGCGTCTCCATAGCGAGCGCCAGGGCTTTGTGATGCGGGGGCCTCATCGTGCCCAAAGGCCATTGTGACGGGAGTCCCCGCGGTGACCGTGGGGGTATTTAAGGAGCGAGAGCCCTGGCGCACCCACTCCCAGGAGAGCACCTCCCACCTCAGGAGACAGCACCTGCCCTGGGTGCCCATGGCAGGTCTGTGGCCGAGGATGCCGAAGACGCCCATGGATAAGGATGCGAACGCCCACTCCCAGCCCACCAACGGGCTGCCGAGCCGGCAGAAGAGGAGCCAGGTGAGGGACGGGGCAGGAGGGAGAGGCCGGTGGTGGCACGGGGCCGCACGGAGCTGCCTTGGTGCCGGACTTGCTGGCACTGTGGGGGCCGCTGTGCCAAGGCAGCGCCTCCATCCCACGCCTCCTCTTCCTCCTGCCCGCAGGTGGGCCGAAGGCAGCCACAGGCGGTTCCGCAGAGCAGACACAGCCAGGCCTTGTCCCTCCATGGGGACAGCCTGCCACAGCTCCCCTGCCCAGAAAGGTTGCAGGCTGCTGGGAGACGCCGCGCACAGGTAGGGAGCCCGACGGAGACGGGACCGAATGTCTTCCCGAACCCAGGAGCTGCCGACGGGCAGGTGGGAGGTGCAGGACAGGACAGGCGGGCCCGTAGCGAGCTGAGCCCCCCGTGCCGTGCCCAGCAGGCTGCCCGGGCATGCCAGGGGTGCTCCCAGGAGTCGCCGTGGGCTGCGGGGGGACCAGCCCTCTTCCCGGCCGGCTCCGGGAGCAGGGCGGCAGCCGCCTGCGGGGCTGAGCGCTGCCCTGGGGGCTGGCAGGCGAGCCCGGCCGCAGGAGCTCTTCCAGCCAGGGCACGGGGGCATGGGCCACAGGCACACAGCCTCTCTGCTTGCCTTCTCTTGCAGATGGACAGCCTGGTGCCCTGCAACAGGGTGACGCGGCAGGAGACAGCCAGTCTGCCAGCCTTGCCGCCTCTCCCCAGGCAGGCAGGTGCACCCGGGCACACACCCGCAGCTCGGCCACCAGCAGTTGCCAGGACCTGCTGCAAGGTGCTGCCTTTGCCGGCAGCACCCTCTGCATCTTCTGCCACGGGCAGGGAAATGGCCATCAGCACTGCCGCCAGCAGCCACCGACAGCTTGTCCCATCTGCTCAGGGCACCTGCCGTGACCGGGGCACAGCCGCGAGGGTGGAGAGCTGGAGGCGGGCCCCGCACAGACCCGTAGCCAATGCCACAGCTGTGAAGGGCACAGCCCGGTGCCTCGTGGGTGAGGTCCGGGGCAAGGTTTTGACTGGGAGCCAGGGACCCAGCCAGCAGCCGGTGGCCCAGTGGGACCAGGCACACAGCAGAGCTGTGGCGATGACAGCGAGAACAGACAAGGTCTGGGCGACAATGGGGAGCAAGGCCCGCGCAGATCAGCCTGCGCCTTATTGCCATGCACGCGGGGGCACCAGTGCTGCTGACAGGGCCCCGGCGCCAGCATCGCCAGGCACTGGTGCAGGGCCAGGACACTGGCGAGGAGCGGCAGAGCGCGACCCAGCAACGACGGCAGCGCGCATCAAGTGCTACCTCAGTGGCAGGGCGTCACAGATACACCGTGAGGCTGCTGCGGAGTATCTGGCTGCCCTGTCCGTCGAGATGGAGGAGCTGGAGAGGAGCTGCCTGGCCCGCACCAGCCGCAGCCTGGCCCAGCTCAGGAAAACCATCATGCAACAGCAGCAGGACGGCCCGGAGGAGAGCAAGCTCCAGCAGCAGAAGGGCAAGGAGCAGCTTTTCCCCCTGACGCGGTTGGGGCGCCTCAATTTCCCACCCAGGCGGGTGAGTGCCAACGAAGGGACGGGATGGCATGGCATGGGACAGGACAGGGGGATGAGCCTCCCTCTGCCTGGGGCCAGCCGCTGCGCCGCACAGCTGCGGCCCCATCATCTCCCGCATCAATGTCCCAGCAGCTGCTGTTGGCGAGTCCCCAGCAGCCAGGTGCTGGTGGGAGCCAGGCTACCTTTACAAATCCCCCTCTCTCCTTTCATATCTGCATGGTGTATCTATTTTTCAAACAGCAACGGCCAGAGCTGACCCGCATGCAGCTCCTGAAGGACTCCACGAGAAAGCAAGAGCAGCTGGAAGCCCATGCCCCCAGGAAGAAGTGGCTGGAGGCAGCAGGAGGGGGAGTCCTGCAAGTGCCAGGCTACAAGACAAGGGCCTTGGCCAAGAAGGAGGAATGGGAAGACAACAGCAACAAAGAGCTGTCCCAGGGGAAGCACATCACAACCTACAACACCTGGGTCAACCCCTTCTTCCCGGAGCTCTTCCAGGACCCCCAACCTGGGCTGCAGGAGCGGCCCGGCTGGCCCAGCAGCGAGGGCACAGAGGTGTCAGGAGAGGCAGCCAGCGACCTGCAGAGCGCGCCTCTTGCCACGGCGGGTGCCACGGATGCTGAGAAGGCCCCTTCTGCCCTGACCGCAGCTCCTGAAGAAGTAGGGCACCACGCACCACTCGCTCCCGCGGCACAGGAGGAAGCAAAGGCACCAGCTTCTCCTGTCTTTGGTGAGCAGGCTGCAGCAGCGCAGGCAGAGAGCCAGGCACCTGCCCCGCACAGCCCCACAGACTACGAGGCGGCTCTGCAGGACACAGCCCTGTGCATCGTGAGGGACGCCGTGGCCAAGGCTGTGGCTGTGCTCCAGGGACTCGGCCAGCAGCCGGCGGAACAGCAGGCCCTGGCACAAGGCATGGATGTTACATGCGAGGATGGAGAAAACGTCGCTTCTCCCATGTCTGGAGACCATCAAGGAGAGGCCAGCACAGCCACTGTCTCCCTGGCAGTGCACGAGGATCAAGTGGCTGCTGCATTGCCTCACAACCCTGCGGCAGATGCTGGCACACCCCACCTTGCCTCAGCAGCAGACGACAAAGGAGACACAGCGGTTTCTCCCTTGGCATGGGACCCTCGGCACCAGGTGAGCCAGGCGCGCATGGCCGGCACTGGGTTTGTACGGCAGGGCCGTGCCTGGTGCTTTCCCTGTCAGCCCGCTGACATCCCCACCCTCCCCTGCCTGTGCTCTTGCTCTCCCCTCGGGAGGAAAGGCACTGAAGAAGAGCAGCCCGTGAGGGACGTCCCCAGTAAGCAGCCGCCAGCCGGGCTCGGGACGCCGAGCGCCACCACCCCTGGAGTCCAACCTGGCCAACGCACCACCCATCCCTGGCGCTGCTCACAGAGCCACAAGGGAGAAGCAACCCCACACCATGGGACCCAGACAACTACCTCCCAGCACTGACAAAGACAGATAGCTGGGGAGAGCCGTTAGCTCTTGATGGCTCTGCTGCGGGTTGGCTTTCCAAGGGAACGGCTCCTGGGCACTTTGCTGGGCTTCCCAGGACAAGAAGCCTCTTCCAGCCCCCTGGCTTAGACCAGCGTTACCAGCAATCTTGGAGGCTCTGCTGCTACTGCCCCAACCAGAGCTTCTCCCTGAAGAGTCCCTCTTTGGCAACCGTTGGGTGGTATCATAAAGCTCCTCTGCAGCCCCACGCAGGGGCTCAGGGAGACAACGGCAGGAGGGGCAGCCCAAACCATACTTGCTCACCTCCAGTCAACTGAGACCTGCCCGGTTAACCAGGGCTACTGATAAATGATGGAAAGCGGCTTGGTGAGCACTTCTGCCGGCTCCCTCAGCACCCTTGGGTGGATCCCATCCGGCCCCATAGACTTGTGGGTGTGTCAAAGTGGTGTAGCAGGCCGCTAACCATTTCCCCTTGCATTCTGGGGGCTTCATTCTGCTCCCCGTCGCTGTCTTTCAGCTCAGCAGGCTGGGTACCCCGGGAACCATTGCTCTTACTCTTAAAGACTGAGGCAAAGAAGGCATTAAGTACCTCAGCCTTTTCCTCATCCTTTGTCACTACATTTCCCCCCACATCCAATGAAGGGTGGAGATTCTCCTTAGCCCTCCTTTTGTTGTCAATGTCTTAAAAGGAGGAGCCAGGGGCCTTGGCCGAGGACGAGGAGTGGGAAGACGACAGCAACAAAGAGCTGTCCCAGGGGAAGCACATCACAGCCTGCAACATCTGGGTCAACCCCTTCTTCCCGGAGCTCTTCCAGGACCCCCAACCTGGGCTGCAGGAGCGGCCCGGCTGGCCCAGCAGCGAGGGCACAGAGGTGTCAGGAGAGGCAGCCAGCGACCTGCAGAGCGCGCCTCTTGCCACGGCGAGTGCCACGGATGCTGAGACGGCCCCTTCTGCCCTGGCCGCAGCTCCTGAAGAAGTGGGGCACCACGCATCACTCGCTCCCGCGGCACAGGAGGAAGCAAAGGCACCAGCTTCTCCTGTCTTTGGTGAGCAGGCCGCAGCAGCGCAGGCAGAGAGCCAGGCACCTGCCCCGCACAGCCCCACAGACTACGAGGCGGCTCTGCAGGACACAGCCCTGTGCATCGTGAGGGACGCCGTGGCCAAGGCTGTGGCTGTGATCCAGGGACTCGGCCAGCAGCCGGCGGAACAGCAGGCCCTGGCACAAGGCATGGACGCAGCATGCGAGGATGGAGAAAACGTCACTTCTTCCATGTCTGGAGACTGTCAAGGAGAGGCCAGCACAGCCACTGTCTCCCCGGCAGTGCACGAGGATCAAGTGGCTGCTGCATTGCCTCACAGCCCTGTGGCAGAGGCTGGCACACCCCACCTTGCCTCAGCAGCAGACGACAAAGGAGACACAGCGGCTTCTCCCTTGGCTTGGGACCCTCGGCACCAGGTGAGCCAGGCGTGCATGGCCGGCACCAGGTTTGTACGGCAGGGACATGCCTGGTGCTTTCCCTGTCAGCCCGCTGACATCCCCACCCTCCCCTGCCTGTGCTCTTGCTCTCCCCTCGGGAGGAAAGGCACTGAAGAAGAGCAGCCCGTGAGGGACGTCCCCAGTAAGCAGCCGCCAGCCGGGCTCGGGACGCCGAGCGCCACCACCCCTGGAGTCCAACCTGGCCAACGCACCACCCATCCCTGGCGCTGCTCACAGAGCCACAAGGGAGAAGCAACCCCACACCATGGGACCCAGACAACTAACTCCCAGCACTGACAAAGACAGACAGCTGGGGAGAGCCGTTAGCTCTTGATGGCTCTGCTGCGGGTTGGCTTTCCAAGGGAACGGCTCCTGGGCACTTTGCTGGGCTTCCCAGGACAAGAAGCCTCTTCCAGCCCCCTGGCTTAGACCAGCGTTACCAGCAATCTTGGAGGCTCTGCTGCTACTGCCCCAACCAGAGCTTCTCCCTGAAGAGTCCCTCTTTGGCAACCGTTGGGTGGTATCATAAAGCTCCTCTGCAGCCCCACGCAGGGGCTCAGGGAGACAACGGCAGGAGGGGCAGCCCAAACCATACTTGCTCACCTCCAGTCAACTGAGACCTGCCCGGTTAACCAGGGCTACTGATAAATGATGGAAAGCGGCTTGGTGAGCACTTCTGCCGGCTCCCTCAGCACCCTTGGGTGGATCCCATCCGGCCCCATAGACTTGTGGGTGTGTCAAAGTGGTGTAGCAGGCCGCTAACCATTTCCCCTTGCATTCTGGGGGCTTCATTCTGCTCCCTGTCGCTGTCTTTCAGCTCAGCAGGCTGGGTACCCCGGGAACCATTGCTCTTACTCTTAAAGACTGAGGCAAAGAAGGCATTAAGTACCTCAGCCTTTTCCTCATCCTTTGTCACTACATTTCCCCCCACATCCAATGAAGGGTGGAGATTCTCCTTAGCCCTCCTTTTGTTGTCAATGTCTTAAAAGGAGGAGCCAGGGGCCTTGGCCGAGGACGAGGAGTGGGAAGACGACAGCAACAAAGAGCTGTCCCAGGGGAAGCACATCACAGCCTGCAACATCTGGGTCAACCCCTTCTTCCCGGAGCTCTTCCAGGACCCCCAACCTGGGCTGCAGGAGCGGCCCGGCTGGCCCAGCAGCGAGGGCACAGAGGTGTCAGGAGAGGCAGCCAGCGACCTGCAGAGCGCGCCTCTTGCCACGGCGAGTGCCACGGATGCTGAGAAGGCCCCTTCTGCCCTGGCCGCAGCTCCTGAAGAAGTAGGGCACCACGCATCACTCGCTCCCGCGGCACAGGAGGAAGCAAAGGCACCAGCTTCTCCTGTCTTTGGTGAGCAGGCTGCAGCAGCGCAGGCAGAGAGCCAGGCACCTGCCCCGCACAGCCCCACAGACTACGAGGCGGCTCTGCAGGACACAGCCCTGTGCATCGTGAGGGACGCCGTGGCCAAGGCTGTGGCTGTGATCCAGGGACTCGGCCAGCAGCCGGCGGAACAGCAGGCCCTGGCACAAGGCATGGATGTTGCATGCGAGGATGGAGAAAACGTCGCTTCTCCCATGTCTGGAGACCATCAAGGAGAGGCCAGCACAGCCACTGTCTCCCTGGCAGTGCACGAGGATCAAGTGGCTGCTGCATTGCCTCACAACCCTGCGGCAGATGCTGGCACACCACACCTTGCCTCAGCAGCGGACGACGAAGGAGACACAGCGGCTTCTCCCTTGGCTTGGGACCCTCGGCACCAGGTGAGCCAGGCGCGCATGGCTGGCACTGGGTGTGTACGGCAGGGCCGTGCCTGGTGCTTTCCGTGTCAGCCCGCTGACATCCCCACCCTCCCCTGCCTGTGCTCTTGCTCTCCCCGTGCAGGTGGCCTCCGAGCACAGAGGCGATACACAGTCCACGTCCGCCTGCAGGGACGTGCCTGAGGATGACCCAGGTATGCCCCAAGTCAAGCGGCGCCCCAACCAGGGCAGGCCTGGCCCAGCTGTCCCGGCGAGCAGCACCCAGGCCCAGCTGGGAGCACTGTTCGCATGGGGGCTGGCAATGCCCCGGCCACCCTCCGCGCGGAAAGCCTTCGACGGTGGGGGCAGGCAGAAGCTTGCCCCACGCCCGCCCAGCCCCTCACCTACAGCTCTCCTTCCCCCACAGGCATCGCCGCCCTACCGCATGCCCTGGCTCAACAGCTCAAGAGGCCCTCCCTCTTCACGAGGGTGCTCAGGGCTCTGCGCAGGGCTTTCTGCTGTACCTGCATCACGGGACAGCAAGAGAAGCAGCACCCTGCTGCCAGTGCCAGGCAGGTCCCCAGACATGGCAGCTGGCCCTGAGCCTGCACAGCATTCAGAGGGAGCGGCATGGGGAGGCACGTGGGGGATGGCTGCATGGACGGTGCCCCAGGCATTCAGCTACCCTGAAGACATCATGCTGCCCGCCTCCGCTCGGCCGTAGATGCTTTCCAAGGCCAATAAATGATGACCATTTCCCCCCCGTGCTCGTCTGTGCCTACTGCACCTCGGGAGAAAGACAGGTGCAGGCAAGGCCCATGCCGGCAGGCAGAGCTGGAGGGCCCCTGTGCTCCCTCTTCTCTAGGCCGAGCAGAGCCCATGCCCTTGGCCTCTGCCCGTGCCTGCGGCGCTCCAGCTCCCAACCAGCTGGGGCCTCCCCTGGCCTCGCTCCACAGGCACGCTGCCCACCCCTGCCCACCTTGGCCTCCAGGGCCTTTCCCACAGCCACTGTTGCTCTCCAGCCACCCGCTCCCAGCCCTGGACCCACCTCTTGCGGGGCGTCAGCCCATCCCCGGGCCGGCGCTTGGCGCTTGCCTTCCTGGGCTCCCCGGGGTCCCCGGCAGCTCATTCCTGTGCCCCGGCCAAGTCCCTCCCCAGAACTGCCCGGCGGCCTCCAGCACCGCCACTGACACCGCCAGCGTAGGCACCTGCCCTGTCCTGGCTGTCAGCGTGATCCCTCCCATGCTCCACCTCTGGAGGGAAGGCACTGAAGAAGGGCAGCCCGTGAGGGACCTCCCCAGTGAGCAGCCACCAGCCGGGCTCGGGACGCCAAGCACCACCGCCCCCGGAGCCCAACCGACTGGCCAACACGCCACCCACCCCTGGTGCTGGTCACAGAGCCTCCCCTCTCAGCTCAGTCCCACAGCCGGGGGCAATCGCAGAGGGCCTCAAGCCTCTCTGCCACCGTTGGCCCCGGGGAGAGCCCAGCTGGCTCTTCCCCCGCCCCTGCTCCTCCAGCATGGCCCTGGGAACGACGTCCAGGAGCGTTTGTGACAACGCCTTCCCAGCGACACAGCAGCCTGGGGGTTCTCCCACCGCTCCCCCTTGCCCTTCTGGATGATGGCTCTGCCACAGTTGCTCCAATCGCCAGGAGTCTCCCCAGATCAGCACGCCCTTCCGGAGAGCAGAGCGTGCCTTCACGCTGGCATGGCACAGCTCCCCCCAGACCTGGGATGCTCCCCAGCCAGGCACACAGCCGTTTGGTAAACAGTTTAATTAATATACTGAAAGGACCACTGCTGGCCCCAGCTGGAGTTCACCCACTGCTCTGCTTGCCCGCCAGTCTCTTGTCTCTCTCTTCAGCAATGGTCAGGCAGATGCCCCTTCCATGGGGCAGGGAGGTCCACGGCTTGTTGCCCTGCAGCAAGGGAGAAGCAGCCACCTCACATCGTGAGCCCCGCACAGGGGCACAGCTCTCCCTCTCAGGGGGGAAAAGCAGCAGAAGCCAGCCCCTGCCCATGCTGGGCCACGCACACACGGCCATGGCAACGGCCCAGCAGAAGCCCCTCGGGAAGGTGCCCAAGGTGTACAGGCCTACAGCTGCCTCTTCCGGTCACCTCCATGAAGAGTGCGCTTCAGCCAAAATGGAAACACCACCCCTTTCCAACCGGGACAAAAGAGCCCATCGCGGATGGCGGGAGAGCAGAGGCGCTGGCGGGGAGGGCGCTCTCACTTGGAGCAGCGGCCCGGGTCACATCAAGATCTGAGCACTGAGCACTGCGCTGCTGCCAACTCTCAGAAGCTTTAGAAAACCACAGGGCTGCTTCTCGAAAATGCCCCCTTTCCTGAATTTACAGATGCTTGCCCTTCCCGAGCGGTCAGCCCGGAGCAGGCAGAAGCACAGGGAGCAGAGCCAGCACTGACGCCAGCACTGGAGTTGCACTGCGTGACAGGGCCTGCCTGCGTTTCTCTGCACGCACAGGCACCGCAGCACCCCCAGGCCTGGGGGCCCTGTGTGGGAGCAATGCCTGGGGACAAGGCCGGGGCAGTGGCACCCAGAGCGGCTGAATGCACGCAGGACGGAGCTCTGCAGCGGCCGCTGGCACCGGGGGTATGTGGGAGGTGTTGGCTCGGGCCTGCCGGGGCCTCGGGGAGGCCAGAGCAGGGGCTGCCCCGAGCCGGTCCCAGCCGGTCCCAGCCGGCCCCAGCCGGCCCCAGCCAGCCACGGGCGTGGGCGTCTCCATAGCGAGCGCCAGGGCTTTGTGATGCGGGGGCCTCATCGTGCCCAAAGGCCATTGTGACGGGAGTCCCCGCGGTGACCGTGGGGGTATTTAAGGAGCGAGAGCCCTGGCGCACCCACTCCCAGGAGAGCACCTCCCACCTCAGGAGGCAGCACCTGCCCTGGGTGCCCATGGCAGGTCTGTGGCCGAGGATGCCGAAGACGCCCATGGATAAGGATGCGAACGCCCACTCCCAGCCCACCAACGGGCTGCCGAGCCGGCAGAAGAGGAGCCAGGTGAGGGACGGGGCAGGAGGGAGAGGCCGGTGGTGGCACGGGGCCGCACGGAGCTGCCTTGGTGCCGGACTTGCTGGCACTGTGGGGGCCGCTGTGCCAAGGCAGCGCCTCCATCCCATGCCTCCTCTTCCTCCTGCCCGCAGGTGGGCCGAAGGCAGCCACAGGCGGTTCCGCAGAGCAGACACAGCCAGGCCTTGTCCCTCCATGGGGACAGCCTGCCACAGCTCCCCTGCCCAGAAAGGTTGCAGGCTGCTGGGAGACGCCGCGCACAGGTAGGGAGCCCGACGGAGACGGGACCGAATGTCTTCCCGAACCCAGGAGCTGCCGACGGGCAGGTGGGAGGTGCAGGACAGGACAGGCGGGCCCGTAGCGAGCTGAGCCCCCCGTGCCGTGCCCAGCAGGCTGCCCGGGCATGCCAGGGGTGCTCCCAGGAGTCGCCGTGGGCTGCGGGGGGACCAGCCCTCTTCCCGGCCGGCTCCGGGAGCAGGGCGGCAGCCGCCTGCGGGGCTGAGCGCTGCCCTGGGGGCTGGCAGGCGAGCCCGGCCGCAGGAGCTCTTCCAGCCAGGGCACGGGGGCATGGGCCACAGGCACACAGCCTCTCTGCTTGCCTTCTCTTGCAGATGGACAGCCTGGTGCCCTGCAACAGGGTGACGCGGCAGGAGACAGCCAGTCTGCCAGCCTTGCCGCCTCTCCCCAGGCAGGCAGGTGCACCCGGGCACACACCCGCAGCTCGGCCACCAGCAGTTGCCAGGACCTGCTGCAAGGTGCTGCCTTTGCCGGCAGCACCCTCTGCATCTTCTGCCACGGGCAGGGAAATGGCCATCAGCACTGCCGCCAGCAGCCACCGACAGCTTGTCCCATCTGCTCAGGGCACCTGCCGTGACCGGGGCACAGCCGCGAGGGTGGAGAGCTGGAGGCGGGCCCCGCACAGACCCGTAGCCAATGCCACAGCTGTGAAGGGCACAGCCCGGTGCCTCGTGGGTGAGGTCCGGGGCAAGGTTTTGACTGGGAGCCAGGGACCCAGCCAGCAGCCGGTGGCCCAGTGGGACCAGGCACACAGCAGAGCTGTGGCGATGACAGCGAGAACAGACAAGGTCTGGGCGACAATGGGGAGCAAGGCCCGCGCAGATCAGCCTGCGCCTTATTGCCATGCACGCGGGGGCACCAGTGCTGCTGACAGGGCCCCGGCGCCAGCATCGCCAGGCACTGGTGCAGGGCCAGGACACTGGCGAGGAGCGGCAGAGCGCGACCCAGCAACGACGGCAGCGCGCATCAAGTGCTACCTCAGTGGCAGGGCGTCACAGATACACCGTGAGGCTGCTGCGGAGTATCTGGCTGCCCTGTCCGTCGAGATGGAGGAGCTGGAGAGGAGCTGCCTGGCCCGCACCAGCCGCAGCCTGGCCCAGCTCAGGAAAACCATCATGCAGCAGCAGCAGGACGGCCCGGAGGAGAGCAAGCTCCAGCAGCAGAAGGGCAAGGAGCAGCTTTTCCCCCTGACGCGGTTGGGGCGCCTCAATTTCCCACCCAGGCGGGTGAGTGCCAACGAAGGGACGGGATGGCATGGCATGGGACAGGACAGGGGGATGAGCCTCCCTCTGCCTGGGGCCAGCCGCTGCGCCGCACAGCTGCGGCCCCATCATCTCCCGCATCAATGTCCCAGCAGCTGCTGTTGGCGAGTCCCCAGCAGCCAGGTGCTGGTGGGAGCCAGGCTACCTTTACAAATCCCCCTCTCTCCTTTCATATCTGCATGGTGTATCTATTTTTCAAACAGCAACGGCCAGAGCTGACCCGCATGCAGCTCCTGAAGGACTCCACGAGAAAGCAAGAGCAGCTGGAAGCCCATGCCCCCAGGAAGAAGTGGCTGGAGGCAGCAGGAGGGGGAGTCCTGCAAGTGCCAGGCTACAAGACAAGGGCCTTGGCCAAGAAGGAGGAATGGGAAGACAACAGCAACAAAGAGCTGTCCCAGGGGAAGCACATCACAACCTACAACATCTGGGTCAACCCCTTCTTCCCGGAGCTCTTCCAGGACCCCCAACCTGGGCTGCAGGAGCGGCCCGGCTGGCCCAGCAGCGAGGGCACAGAGGTGTCAGGAGAGGCAGCCAGCGACCTGCAGAGCACATCTCTTGCCACGGCGGGTGCCACGGATGCTGAGACGGCCCCTTCTGCCCTGGCCGCAGCTCCTGAAGAAGTAGGGTACCACGCACCACTCGCTCCTGCGGCACAGGAGGAAGCAAAGGCACCAGCTTCTCCTGTCTTTGGTGAGCAGGCTGCAGCAGCGCAGGCAGAGAGCCAGGCACCTGCCCCGCACAGCCCCACAGACTACGAGGCGGCTCTGCAGGACACAGCCCTGTGCATCGTGAGGGACGCCGTGGCCAAGGCTGTGGCTGTGCTCCAGGGACTCGGCCAGCAGCCGGCGGAACAGCAGCCCCTGGCACAAGGCATGGATGTTGCATGCGAGGATGGAGAAAACGTCGCTTCTCCCACGTCTGGAGACCATCAAGGAGAGGCCAGCACAGCCACTGTCTCCCTGGCAGTGCACGAGGATCAAGTGGCTGCTGCATTGCCTCACAACCCTGCGGCAGATGCTGGCACACCCCACCTTGCCTCAGCAGCAGACGACAAAGGAGACACAGCGGTTTCTCCCTTGGCATGGGACCCTCGGCACCAGGTGAGCCAGGCGCGCATGGCCGGCACTGGGTTTGTACGGCAGGGCCGTGCCTGGTGCTTTCCCTGTCAGCCCGCTGACATCCCCACCCTCCCCTGCCTGTGCTCTTGCTCTCCCCTCGGGAGGAAAGGCACTGAAGAAGAGCAGCCCGTGAGGGACGTCCCCAGTAAGCAGCCGCCAGCCGGGCTCGGGACGCCGAGCGCCACCACCCCTGGAGTCCAACCTGGCCAACGCACCACCCATCCCTGGCGCTGCTCACAGAGCCACAAGGGAGAAGCAACCCCACACCATGGGACCCAGACAACTACCTCCCAGCACTGACAAAGACAGACAGCTGGGGAGAGCCGTTAGCTCTTGATGGCTCTGCTGCGGGTTGGCTTTCCAAGGGAACGGCTCCTGGGCACTTTGCTGGGCTTCCCAGGACAAGAAGCCTCTTCCAGCCCCCTGGCTTAGACCAGCGTTACCAGCAATCTTGGAGGCTCTGCTGCTACTGCCCCAACCAGAGCTTCTCCCTGAAGAGTCCCTCTTTGGCAACCGTTGGGTGGTATCATAAAGCTCCTCTGCAGCCCCACGCAGGGGCTCAGGGAGACAACGGCAGGAGGGGCAGCCCAAACCATACTTGCTCACCTCCAGTCAACTGAGACCTGCCCGGTTAACCAGGGCTACTGATAAATGATGGAAAGCGGCTTGGTGAGCACTTCTGCCGGCTCCCTCAGCACCCTTGGGTGGATCCCATCCGGCCCCATAGACTTGTGGGTGTGTCAAAGTGGTGTAGCAGGCCGCTAACCATTTCCCCTTGCATTCTGGGGGCTTCATTCTGCTCCCCGTCGCTGTCTTTCAGCTCAGCAGGCTGGGTACCCCGGGAACCATTGCTCTTACTCTTAAAGACTGAGGCAAAGAAGGCATTAAGTACCTCAGCCTTTTCCTCATCCTTTGTCACTACATTTCCCCCCACATCCAATGAAGGGTGGAGATTCTCCTTAGCCCTCCTTTTGTTGTCAATGTCTTAAAAGGAGGAGCCAGGGGCCTTGGCCGAGGACGAGGAGTGGGAAGACGACAGCAACAAAGAGCTGTCCCAGGGGAAGCACATCACAGCCTGCAACATCTGGGTCAACCCCTTCTTCCCGGAGCTCTTCCAGGACCCCCAACCTGGGCTGCAGGAGCGGCCCGGCTGGCCCAGCAGCGAGGGCACAGAGGTGTCAGGAGAGGCAGCCAGCGACCTGCAGAGCGCGCCTCTTGCCACGGCGGGTGCCACGGATGCTGAGACGGCCCCTTCTGCCCTGGCCGCAGCTCCTGAAGAAGTGGGGCACCACGCATCACTCGCTCCCGCGGCACAGGAGGAAGCAAAGGCACCAGCTTCTCCTGTCTTTGGTGAGCAGGCCGCAGCGGCGCAGGCAGAGAGCCAGGCACCTGCCCCGCACAGCCCCACAGACTACGAGGCGGCTCTGCAGGACACAGCCCTGTGCATCGTGAGGGACGCCGTGGCCAAGGCTGTGGCTGTGATCCAGGGACTCGGCCAGCAGCCGGCGGAACAGCAGGCCCTGGCACAAGGCATGGATGTTGCATGCGAGGATGGAGAAAACGTCACTTCTTCCATGTCTGGAGACTGTCAAGGAGAGGCCAGCACAGCCATTGTCTCCCCGGCAGTGCACGAGGATCAAGTGGCTGCTGCATTGCCTCACAACCCTGCGGCAGATGCTGGCACACCCCACCTTGCCTCAGCAGCAGACGACAAAGGAGACACAGCGGCTTCTCCCTTGGCTTGGGACCCTCGGCACCAGGTGAGCCAGGCGTGCATGGCCGGCACCAGGTTTGTACGGCAGGGACATGCCTGGTGCTTTCCCTGTCAGCCCGCTGACATCCCCACCCTCCCCTGCCTGTGCTCTTGCTCTCCCCTCGGGAGGAAAGGCACTGAAGAAGAGCAGCCCGTGAGGGACGTCCCCAGTAAGCAGCCGCCAGCCGGGCTCGGGACGCTGAGCGCCACCACCCCTGGAGTCCAACCTGGCCAACGCACCACCCATCCCTGGCGCTGCTCACAGAGCCACAAGGGAGAAGCAACCCCACACCATGGGACCCAGACAACTAACTCCCAGCACTGACAAAGACAGACAGCTGGGGAGAGCCGTTAGCTCTTGATGGCTCTGCTGCGGGTTGGCTTTCCAAGGGAATGGCTCCTGGGCACTTTGCTGGGCTTCCCAGGACAAGAAGCCTCTTCCAGCCCCCTGGCTTAGACCAGCGTTACCAGCAATCTTGGAGGCTCTGCTGCTACTGCCCCAACCAGAGCTTCTCCCTGAAGAGTCCCTCTTTGGCAACCGTTGGGTGGTATCATAAAGCTCCTCTGCAGCCCCACGCAGGGGCTCAGGGAGACAACGGCAGGAGGGGCAGCCCAAACCATACTTGCTCACCTCCAGTCAACTGAGACCTGCCCGGTTAACCAGGGCTACTGATAAATGATGGAAAGCGGCTTGGTGAGCACTTCTGCCGGCTCCCTCAGCACCCTTGGGTGGATCCCATCCGGCCCCATAGACTTGTGGGTGTGTCAAAGTGGTGTAGCAGGCCGCTAACCATTTCCCCTTGCATTCTGGGGGCTTCATTCTGCTCCCCGTCGCTGTCTTTCAGCTCAGCAGGCTGGGTACCCCGGGAACCATTGCTCTTACTCTTAAAGACTGAGGCAAAGAAGGCATTAAGTACCTCAGCCTTTTCCTCATCCTTTGTCACTACATTTCCCCCCACATCCAATGAAGGGTGGAGATTCTCCTTAGCCCTCCTTTTGTTGTCAATGTCTTAAAAGGAGGAGCCAGGGGCCTTGGCCGAGGACGAGGAGTGGGAAGACGACAGCAACAAAGAGCTGTCCCAGGGGAAGCACATCACAGCCTGCAACATCTGGGTCAACCCCTTCTTCCCGGAGCTCTTCCAGGACCCCCAACCTGGGCTGCAGGAGCGGCCCGGCTGGCCCAGCAGCGAGGGCACAGAGGTGTCAGGAGAGGCAGCCAGCGACCTGCAGAGCGCGCCTCTTGCCACGGCGGGTGCCACGGATGCTGAGACGGCCCCTTCTGCCCTGGCCGCAGCTCCTGAAGAAGTGGGGCACCACGCATCACTCGCTCCCGCGGCACAGGAGGAAGCAAAGGCACCAGCTTCTCCTGTCTTTGGTGAGCAGGCCGCAGCAGCGCAGGCAGAGAGCCAGGCACCTGCCCCACACAGCCCCACAGACTACGAGGCGGCTCTGCAGGACACAGCCCTGTGCATCGTGAGGGACGCCGTGGCCAAGGCTGTGGCTGTGATCCAGGGACTCGGCCAGCAGCCGGCGGAACAGCAGGCCCTGGCACAAGGCATGGATGTTGCATGCGAGGATGGAGAAAACGTCGCTTCTCCCATGTCTGGAGACCATCAAGGAGAGGCCAGCACAGCCACTGTCTCCCCGGCAGTGCACGAGGATCAAGTGGCTGCTGCATTGCCTCACAACCCTGCGGCAGATGCTGGCACACCCCACCTTGCCTCAGCAGCGGACGACGAAGGAGACACAGCGGCTTCTCCCTTGGCTTGGGACCCTCGGCACCAGGTGAGCCAGGCGCGCATGGCTGGCACTGGGTGTGTACGGCAGGGCCGTGCCTGGTGCTTTCCGTGTCAGCCCGCTGACATCCCCACCCTCCCCTGCCTGTGCTCTTGCTCTCCCCGTGCAGGTGGCCTCCGAGCACAGAGGCGATACACAGTCCACGTCCGCCTGCAGGGACGTGCCTGAGGTTGACCCAGGTATGCCCCAAGTCAAGCGGCGCCCCAACTAGGGCAGGCCTGGCCCAGCTGTCCCGGCGAGCAGCACCCAGGCCCAGCTGGGAGCACTGTGCGCATGGGGGCTGGCAATGCCCCGGGCACCCTCCGCGCGGAAAGCCTTCGACGGTGGGGGCAGGCAGAAGCTTGCCCCACGCCCGCCCAGCCCCTCACCTACAGCTCTCCTTCCCCCACAGGCATCGCCGCCCTCCCGCATGCCCTGGCTCAACAGCTCAAGAGGCCCTCCCTCTTCACGAGGGTGCTCAGGGCTCTGCGCAGGGCTTTCTGCTGTACCTGCGTCACGGGACAGCAAGAGAAGCAGCACCCCGCTGCCAGTGCCAGGCAGGTCCCCAGACATGGCAGCTGGCCCTGAGCCTGCACAGCATTCAGAGGGAGCGGCATGGGGAGGCACGTGGGGGATGGCTGCATGGACGGTGCCCCAGGCATTCAGCTACCCTGAAGACATCATGCTGCCCGCCTCCGCTCGGCCGTAGATGCTTTCCAAGGCCAATAAATGATGACCATTTCCCCCCCGTGCTCGTCTGTGCCTACTGCACCTCGGGAGAAAGACAGGTGCAGGCAAGGCCCATGCCGGCAGGCAGAGCTGGAGGGCCCCTGTGCTCCCTCTTCTCTAGGCCGAGCAGAGCCCATGCCCTTGGCCTCTGCCCGTGCCTGCGGCGCTCCAGCTCCCAACCAGCTGGGGCCTCCCCTGGCCTCGCTCCACAGGCACGCTGCCCACCCCTGCCCACCTTGGCCTCCAGGGCCTTTCCCACAGCCACTGTTGCTCTCCAGCCACCCGCTCCCAGCCCTGGACCCACCTCTTGCGGGGCGTCAGCCCATCCCCGGGCCGGCGCTTGGCGCTTGCCTTCCTGGGCTCCCCGGGGTCCCCGGCAGCTCATTCCTGTGCCCCGGCCAAGTCCCTCCCCAGAACTGCCCGGCGGCCTCCAGCACCGCCACTGACACCGCCAGCGTAGGCACCTGCCCTGTCCTGGCTGTCGGCGTGATCCCTCCCATGCTCCACCTCTGGAGGGAAGGCACTGAAGAAGGGCAGCCCGTGAGGGACCTCCCCAGTGAGCAGCCACCAGCCGGGCTCGGGACGCCAAGCACCACCGCCCCCGGAGCCCAACCGACTGGCCAACACGCCACCCACCCCTGGTGCTGGTCACAGAGCCTCCCCTCTCAGCTCAGTCCCACAGCCGGGGGCAATCGCAGAGGGCCTCAAGCCTCTCTGCCACCGTTGGCCCCGGGGAGAGCCCAGCTGGCTCTTCCCCCGCCCCTGCTCCTCCAGCATGGCCCTGGGAACGACGTCCAGGAGCGTTTGTGACAACGCCTTCCCAGCGACACAGCAGCCTGGGGGTTCTCCCACCGCTCCCCCTTGCCCTTCTGGATGATGGCTCTGCCACAGTTGCTCCAATCGCCAGGAGTCTCCCCAGATCAGCACGCCCTTCCGGAGAGCAGAGCGTGCCTTCACGCTGGCATGGCACAGCTCCCCCCAGACCTGGGATGCTCCCCAGCCAGGCACACAGCCGTTTGGTAAACAGTTTAATTAATATACTGAAAGGACCACTGCTGGCCCCAGCTGGAGTTCACCCACTGCTCTGCTTGCCCGCCAGTCTCTTGTCTCTCTCTTCAGCAATGGTCAGGCAGATGCCCCGTCCATGGGGCAGGGAGGTCCACGGCTTGTTGCCCTGCAGCAAGGGAGAAGCAGCCACCTCACATCGTGAGCCCCGCACAGGGGCACAGCTCTCCCTCTCAGGGGGGAAAAGCAGCAGAAGCCAGCCCCTGCCCATGCTGGGCCACGCACACACGGCCATGGCAACGGCCCAGCAGAAGCCCCTCGGGAAGGTGCCCAAGGTGTACAGGCCTACAGCTGCCTCTTCCGGTCACCTCCATGAAGAGTGCGCTTCAGCCAAAATGGAAACACCACCCCTTTCCAACCGGGACAAAAGAGCCCATCGCGGATGGCGGGAGAGCAGAGGCGCTGGCGGGGAGGGCGCTCTCACTTGGAGCAGCTGCCCGGGTCACATCAAGATCTGAGCACTGAGCACTGCGCTGCTGCCAACTCTCAGAAGCTTTAGAAAACCACAGGGCTGCTTCTCGAAAATGCCCCCTTTCCTGAATTTACAGATGCTTGCCCTTCCCGAGCGGTCAGCCCGGAGCAGGCAGAAGCACAGGGAGCAGAGCCAGCACTGACGCCAGCACTGGAGTTGCACTGCGTGACAGGGCCTGCCTGCGTTTCTCTGCACGCACAGGCACCGCAGCACCCCCAGGCCTGGGGGCCCTGTGTGGGAGCAATGCCTGGGGACAAGGCCGGGGCAGTGGCACCCAGAGCGGCTGAATGCACGCAGGACGGAGCTCTGCAGCGGCCGCTGGCACCGGGGGTATGTGGGAGGTGTTGGCTCGGGCCTGCCGGGGCCTCGGGGAGGCCAGAGCAGGGGCTGCCCCGAGCCGGTCCCAGCCGGTCCCAGCCGGCCCCAGCCGGCCCCAGCCAGCCACGGGCGTGGGCGTCTCCATAGCGAGCGCCAGGGCTTTGTGATGCGGGGGCCTCATCGTGCCCAAAGGCCATTGTGACGGGAGTCCCCGCGGTGACCGTGGGGGTATTTAAGGAGCGAGAGCCCTGGCGCACCCACTCCCAGGAGAGCACCTCCCACCTCAGGAGGCAGCACCTGCCCTGGGTGCCCATGGCAGGTCTGTGGCCGAGGATGCCGAAGACGCCCATGGATAAGGATGCGAACGCCCACTCCCAGCCCACCAACGGGCTGCCGAGCCGGCAGAAGAGGAGCCAGGTGAGGGACGGGGCAGGAGGGAGAGGCCGGTGGTGGCACGGGGCCGCACGGAGCTGCCTTGGTGCCGGACTTGCTGGCACTGTGGGGGCCGCTGTGCCAAGGCAGCGCCTCCATCCCACGCCTCCTCTTCCTCCCGCCCGCAGGTGGGCCGAAGGCAGCCACAGGCGGTTCCGCAGAGCAGACACAGCCAGGCCTTGTCCCTCCATGGGGACAGCCTGCCACAGCTCCCCTGCCCAGAAAGGTTGCAGGCTGCTGGGAGACGCCGCGCACAGGTAGGGAGCCCGACGGAGACGGGACCGAATGTCTTCCCGAACCCAGGAGCTGCCGACGGGCAGGTGGGAGGTGCAGGACAGGACAGGCGGGCCCGTAGCGAGCTGAGCCCCCCGTGCCGTGCCCAGCAGGCTGCCCGGGCATGCCAGGGGTGCTCCCAGGAGTCGCCGTGGGCTGCGGGGGGACCAGCCCTCTTCCCGGCCGGCTCCGGGAGCAGGGCGGCAGCCGCCTGCGGGGCTGAGCGCTGCCCTGGGGGCTGGCAGGCGAGCCCGGCCGCAGGAGCTCTTCCAGCCAGGGCACGGGGGCATGGGCCACAGGCACACAGCCTCTCTGCTTGCCTTCTCTTGCAGATGGACAGCCTGGTGCCCTGCAACAGGGTGACGCGGCAGGAGACAGCCAGTCTGCCAGCCTTGCCGCCTCTCCCCAGGCAGGCAGGTGCACCCGGGCACACACCCGCAGCTCGGCCACCAGCAGTTGCCAGGACCTGCTGCAAGGTGCTGCCTTTGCCGGCAGCACCCTCTGCATCTTCTGCCACGGGCAGGGAAATGGCCATCAGCACTGCCGCCAGCAGCCACCGACAGCTTGTCCCATCTGCTCAGGGCACCTGCCGTGACCGGGGCACAGCCGCGAGGGTGGAGAGCTGGAGGCGGGCCCCGCACAGACCCGTAGCCAATGCCACAGCTGTGAAGGGCACAGCCCGGTGCCTCGTGGGTGAGGTCCGGGGCAAGGTTTTGACTGGGAGCCAGGGACCCAGCCAGCAGCCGGTGGCCCAGTGGGACCAGGCACACAGCAGAGCTGTGGCGATGACAGCGAGAACAGACAAGGTCTGGGCGACAATGGGGAGCAAGGCCCGCGCAGATCAGCCTGCGCCTTATTGCCATGCACGCGGGGGCACCAGTGCTGCTGACAGGGCCCCGGCGCCAGCATCGCCAGGCACTGGTGCAGGGCCAGGACACTGGCGAGGAGCGGCAGAGCGCGACCCAGCAACGACGGCAGCGCGCATCAAGTGCTACCTCAGTGGCAGGGCGTCACAGATACACCGTGAGGCTGCTGCGGAGTATCTGGCTGCCCTGTCCGTCGAGATGGAGGAGCTGGAGAGGAGCTGCCTGGCCCGCACCAGCCGCAGCCTGGCCCAGCTCAGGAAAACCATCATGCAGCAGCAGCAGGACGGCCCGGAGGAGAGCAAGCTCCAGCAGCAGAAGGGCAAGGAGCAGCTTTTCCCCCTGACGCGGTTGGGGCGCCTCAATTTCCCACCCAGGCGGGTGAGTGCCAACGAAGGGACGGGATGGCATGGCATGGGACAGGACAGGGGGATGAGCCTCCCTCTGCCTGGGGCCAGCCGCTGCGCCGCACAGCTGCGGCCCCATCATCTCCCGCATCGATGTCCCAGCAGCTGCTGTTGGCGAGTCCCCAGCAGCCAGGTGCTGGTGGGAGCCAGGCTACCTTTACAAATCCCCCTCTCTCCTTTCATATCTGCATGGTGTATCTATTTTTCAAACAGCAACGGCCAGAGCTGACCCGCATGCAGCTCCTGAAGGACTCCACGAGAAAGCAAGAGCAGCTGGAAGCCCATGCCCCCAGGAAGAAGTGGCTGGAGGCAGCAGGAGGGGGAGTCCTGCAAGTGCCAGGCTACAAGACAAGGGCCTTGGCCAAGAAGGAGGAATGGGAAGACAACAGCAACAAAGAGCTGTCCCAGGGGAAGCACATCACAACCTACAACATCTGGGTCAACCCCTTCTTCCCGGAGCTCTTCCAGGACCCCCAACCTGGGCTGCAGGAGCGGCCCGGCTGGCCCAGCAGCGAGGGCACAGAGGTGTCAGGAGAGGCAGCCAGCGACCTGCAGAGCGCGCCTCTTGCCACGGCGGGTGCCACGGATGCTGAGACGGCCCCTTCTGCCCTGGCCGCAGCTCCTGAAGAAGTGGGGCACCACGCACCACTCGCTCCCGCGGCACAGGAGGAAGCAAAGGCACCAGCTTCTCCTGTCTTTGGTGAGCAGGCCGCAGCAGCGCAGGCAGAGAGCCAGGCACCTGCCCCGCACAGCCCCACAGACTACGAGGCGGCTCTGCAGGACACAGCCCTGTGCATCGTGAGGGACGCCGTGGCCAAGGCTGTGGCTGTGATCCAGGGACTCGGCCAGCAGCCGGCGGAACAGCAGGCCCTGGCACAAGGCATGGATGTTGCATGCGAGGATGGAGAAAATGCCGCTTCTCCCATGTCTGGAGACCATCAAGGAGAGGCCAGCACAGCCACTGTCTCCCCGGCAGTGCACGAGGATCAAGTGGCTGCTGCATTGCCTCACAACCCTGCGGCAGATGCTGGCACACCCCACCTTGCCTCAGCAGCGGACGACGAAGGAGACACAGCGGCTTCTCCCTTGGTTTGGGACCCTCGGCACCAGGTGAGCCAGGCGCGCATGGCCGGCACCGGGTTTGTACGGCAGGGACATGCCTGGTGCTTTCCCTGTCAGCCCGCTGACATCCCCACCCTCCCCTGCCTGTGCTCTTGCTCTCCCCTCGGGAGGAAAGGCACTGAAGAAGAGCAGCCCGTGAGGGACGTCCCCAGTAAGCAGCCGCCAGCCGGGCTCGGGACGCCGAGCGCCACCACCCCTGGAGTCCAACCTGGCCAACGCACCACCCATCCCTGGTGCTGCTCACAGAGCCACAAGGGAGAAGCAACCCCACACCATGGGACCCAGACAACTACCTCCCAGCACTGACAAAGACAGACAGCTGGGGAGAGCCGTTAGCTCTTGATGGCTCTGCTGCGGGTTGGCTTTCCAAGGGAACGGCTCCTGGGCACTTTGCTGGGCTTCCCAGGACAAGAAACCTCTTCCAGCCCCCTGGCTTAGACCAGCGTTACCAGCAATCTTGGAGGCTCTGCTGCTACTGCCCCAACCAGAGCTTCTCCCTGAAGAGTCCCTCTTTGGCAACCGTTGGGTGGTATCATAAAGCTCCTCTGCAGCCCCACGCAGGGGCTCAGGGAGACAACGGCAGGAGGGGCAGCCCAAACCATACTTGCTCACCTCCAATCAACTGAGACCTGCCCGGTTAACCAGGGCTACTGATAAATGATGGAAAGCGGCTTGGTGAGCACTTCTGCCGGCTCCCTCAGCACCCTTGGGTGGATCCCATCCGGCCCCATAGACTTGTGGGTGTGTCAAAGTGGTGTAGCAGGCCGCTAACCATTTCCCCTTGGATTCTGGGGGCTTCATTCTGCTCCCTGTCGCTGTCTTTCAGCTCAGCAGGCTGGGTACCCCGGGAACCATTGCTCTTACTCTTAAAGACTGAGGCAAAGAAGGCATTAAGTACCTCAGCCTTTTCCTCATCCTTTGTCACTACATTTCCCCCCACATCCAATGAAGGGTGGAGATTCTCCTTAGCCCTCCTTTTGTTGTCAATGTCTTAAAAGGAGGAGCCAGGGGCCTTGGCCGAGGACGAGGAGTGGGAAGACGACAGCAACAAAGAGCTGTCCCAGGGGAAGCACATCACAGCCTGCAACATCTGGGTCAACCCCTTCTTCCCGGAGCTCTTCCAGGACCCCCAACCTGGGCTGCAGGAGCGGCCCGGCTGGCCCAGCAGCGAGGGCACAGAGGTGTCAGGAGAGGCAGCCAGCGACCTGCAGAGCACATCTCTTGCCACGGCGGGTGCCACGGATGCTGAGAAGGCCCCTTCTGCCCTGGCCGCAGCTCCTGAAGAAGTGGGGCACCACGCACCACTCACTCCCGCGGCACAGGAGGAAGCAAAGGCACCAGCTTCTCCTGTCTTTGGTGAGCAGGCCGCAGCAGCGCAGGCAGAGAGCCAGGCACCTGCCCCGCACAGCCCCACAGACTACGAGGCGGCTCTGCAGGACACAGCCCTGTGCATCGTGAGGGACGCCGTGGCCAAGGCTGTGGCTGTGATCCAGGGACTCAGCCAGCAGCCGGCGGAACAGCAGGCCCTGGCACAAGGCATGGATGTTGCATGCGAGGATGGAGAAAACGTCACTTCTTCCATGTCTGGAGACTGTCAAGGAGAGGCCAGCACAGCCATTGTCTCCCCGGCAGTGCACGAGGATCAAGTGGCTGCTGCATTGCCTCACAACCCTGTGGCAGATGCTGGCACACCCCACCTTGCCTCAGCAGCAGACGACGAAGGAGACACAGCGGCTTCTCCCTTGGCTTGGGACCCTCGGCACCAGGTGAGCCAGGCGTGCATGGCCGGCACCAGGTTTGTACGGCAGGGACATGCCTGGTGCTTTCCGTGTCAGCCCGCTGACATCCCCACCCTCCCCTGCCTGTGCTCTTGCTCTCCCCTCGGGAGGAAAGGCACTGAAGAAGAGCAGCCCGTGAGGGACGTCCCCAGTAAGCAGCCGCCAGCCGGGCTCGGGACGCCGAGCGCCACCACCCCTGGAGTCCAACCTGGCCAACGCACCACCCATCCCTGGCGCTGCTCACAGAGCCACAAGGGAGAAGCAACCCCACACCATGGGACCCAGACAACTACCTCCCAGCACTGACAAAGACAGACAGCTGGGGAGAGCCGTTAGCTCTTGATGGCTCTGCTGCGGGTTGGCTTTCCAAGGGAACGGCTCCTGGGCACTTTGCTGGGCTTCCCAGGACAAGAAACCTCTTCCAGCCCCCTGGCTTAGACCAGCGTTACCAGCAATCTTGGAGGCTCTGCTGCTACTGCCCCAACCAGAGCTTCTCCCTGAAGAGTCCCTCTTTGGCAACCGTTGGGTGGTATCATAAAGCTCCTCTGCAGCCCCACGCAGGGGCTCAGGGAGACAACGGCAGGAGGGGCAGCCCAAACCATACTTGCTCACCTCCAATCAACTGAGACCTGCCCAGTTAACCAGGGCTACTGATAAATGATGGAAAGCGGCTTGGTGAGCACTTCTGCCGGCTCCCTCAGCACCCTTGGGTGGATCCCATCCGGCCCCATAGACTTGTGGGTGTGTCAAAGTGGTGTAGCAGGCCGCTAACCATTTCCCCTTGGATTCTGGGGGCTTCATTCTGCTCCCTGTCGCTGTCTTTCAGCTCAGCAGGCTGGGTACCCCGGGAACCATTGCTCTTACTCTTAAAGACTGAGGCAAAGAAGGCATTAAGTACCTCAGCCTTTTCCTCATCCTTTGTCACTACATTTCCCCCCACATCCAATGAAGGGTGGAGATTCTCCTTAGCCCTCCTTTTGTTGTCAATGTCTTAAAAGGAGGAGCCAGGGGCCTTGGCCGAGGACGAGGAGTGGGAAGACGACAGCAACAAAGAGCTGTCCCAGGGGAAGCACATCACAGCCTGCAACATCTGGGTCAACCCCTTCTTCCCGGAGCTCTTCCAGGACCCCCAACCTGGGCTGCAGGAGCGGCCCGGCTGGCCCAGCAGCGAGGGCACAGAGGTGTCAGGAGAGGCAGCCAGCGACCTGCAGAGCGCGCCTCTTCCCACGGCGAGTGCCACGGATGCTGAGAAGGCCCCTTCTGCCCTGGCCGCAGCTCCTGAAGAAGTGGGGCACCACGCATCACTCGCTCCCGCGGCACAGGAGGAAGGAAAGGCACCAGCTTCTCCTGTCTTTGGTGAGCAGGCTGCAGCAGCGCAGGCAGAGAGCCAGGCACCTGCCCCACACAGCCCCACAGACTACGAGGCGGCTCTGCAGGACACAGCCCTGTGCATCGTGAGGGACACCGTGGCCAAGGCTGTGGCTGTGATCCAGGGACTCGGCCAGCAGCCGGCGGAACAGCAGGCCCTGGCACAAGGCATGGATGTTGCATGCGAGGATGGAGAAAACGTCGCTTCTCCCATGTCTGGAGACCATCAAGGAGAGGCCAGCACAGCCACTGTCTCCCCGGCAGTGCACGAGGATCAAGTGGCTGCTGCATTGCCTCACAACCCTGCGGCAGATGCTGGCACACCCCACCTTGCCTCAGCAGCGGACGACGAAGGAGACACAGCGGCTTCTCCCTTGGCTTGGGACCCTCGGCACCAGGTGAGCCAGGCGCGCATGGCTGGCACTGGGTGTGTACGGCAGGGCCGTGCCTGGTGCTTTCCGTGTCAGCCCGCTGACATCCCCACCCTCCCCTGCCTGTGCTCTTGCTCTCCCCGTGCAGGTGGCCTCCGAGCACAGAGGCGATACACAGTCCACGTCCGCCTGCAGGGACGTGCCTGAGGATGACCCAGGTATGCCCCAAGTCAAGCGGCGCCCCAACCAGGGCAGGCCTGGCCCAGCTGTCCCGGCGAGCAGCACCCAGGCCCAGCTGGGAGCACTGTTCGCATGGGGGCTGGCAATGCCCCGGCCACCCTCCGCGCGGAAAGCCTTCGACGGTGGGGGCAGGCAGAAGCTTGCCCCACGCCCGCCCAGCCCCTCACCTACAGCTCTCCTTCCCCCACAGGCATCGCCGCCCTACCGCATGCCCTGGCTCAACAGCTCAAGAGGCCCTCCCTCTTCACGAGGGTGCTCAGGGCTCTGCGCAGGGCTTTCTGCTGTACCTGCATCACGGGACAGCAAGAGAAGCAGCACCCTGCTGCCAGTGCCAGGCAGGTCCCCAGACATGGCAGCTGGCCCTGAGCCTGCACAGCATTCAGAGGGAGCGGCATGGGGAGGCACGTGGGGGATGGCTGCATGGACGGTGCCCCAGGCATTCAGCTACCCTGAAGACATCATGCTGCCCGCCTCCGCTCGGCCGTAGATGCTTTCCAAGGCCAATAAATGATGACCATTTCCCCCCCGTGCTCGTCTGTGCCTACTGCACCTCGGGAGAAAGACAGGTGCAGGCAAGGCCCATGCCGGCAGGCAGAGCTGGAGGGCCCCTGTGCTCCCTCTTCTCTAGGCCGAGCAGAGCCCATGCCCTTGGCCTCTGCCCGTGCCTGCGGCGCTCCAGCTCCCAACCAGCTGGGGCCTCCCCTGGCCTCGCTCCACAGGCACGCTGCCCACCCCTGCCCACCTTGGCCTCCAGGGCCTTTCCCACAGCCACTGTTGCTCTCCAGCCACCCGCTCCCAGCCCTGGACCCACCTCTTGCGGGGCGTCAGCCCATCCCCGGGCCGGCGCTTGGCGCTTGCCTTCCTGGGCTCCCCGGGGTCCCCGGCAGCTCATTCCTGTGCCCCGGCCAAGTCCCTCCCCAGAACTGCCCGGCGGCCTCCAGCACCGCCACTGACACCGCCAGCGTAGGCACCTGCCCTGTCCTGGCTGTCGGCGTGATCCCTCCCATGCTCCACCTCTGGAGGGAAGGCACTGAAGAAGGGCAGCCCGTGAGGGACCTCCCCAGTGAGCAGCCACCAGCCGGGCTCGGGACGCCAAGCACCACCGCCCCCGGAGCCCAACCGACTGGCCAACACGCCACCCACCCCTGGTGCTGGTCACAGAGCCTCCCCTCTCAGCTCAGTCCCACAGCCGGGGGCAATCGCAGAGGGCCTCAAGCCTCTCTGCCACCGTTGGCCCCGGGGAGAGCCCAGCTGGCTCTTCCCCCGCCCCTGCTCCTCCAGCATGGCCCTGGGAACGACGTCCAGGAGCGTTTGTGACAACGCCTTCCCAGCGACACAGCAGCCTGGGGGTTCTCCCACCGCTCCCCCTTGCCCTTCTGGATGATGGCTCTGCCACAGTTGCTCCAATCGCCAGGAGTCTCCCCAGATCAGCACGCCCTTCCGGAGAGCAGAGCGTGCCTTCACGCTGGCATGGCACAGCTCCCCCCAGACCTGGGATGCTCCCCAGCCAGGCACACAGCCGTTTGGTAAACAGTTTAATTAATATACTGAAAGGACCACTGCTGGCCCCAGCTGGAGTTCACCCACTGCTCTGCTTGCCCGCCAGTCTCTTGTCTCTCTCTTCAGCAATGGTCAGGCAGATGCCCCTTCCATGGGGCAGGGAGGTCCACGGCTTGTTGCCCTGCAGCAAGGGAGAAGCAGCCACCTCACATCGTGAGCCCCGCACAGGGGCACAGCTCTCCCTCTCAGGGGGGAAAAGCAGCAGAAGCCAGCCCCTGCCCATGCTGGGCCACGCACACACGGCCATGGCAACGGCCCAGCAGAAGCCCCTCGGGAAGGTGCCCAAGGTGTACAGGCCTACAGCTGCCTCTTCCGGTCACCTCCATGAAGAGTGCGCTTCAGCCAAAATGGAAACACCACCCCTTTCCAACCGGGACAAAAGAGCCCATCGCGGATGGCGGGAGAGCAGAGGCGCTGGCGGGGAGGGCGCTCTCACTTGGAGCAGCGGCCCGGGTCACATCAAGATCTGAGCACTGAGCACTGCGCTGCTGCCAACTCTCAGAAGCTTTAGAAAACCACAGGGCTGCTTCTCGAAAATGCCCCCTTTCCTGAATTTACAGATGCTTGCCCTTCCCGAGCGGTCAGCCCGGAGCAGGCAGAAGCACAGGGAGCAGAGCCAGCACTGACGCCAGCACTGGAGTTGCACTGCGTGACAGGGCCTGCCTGCGTTTCTCTGCACGCACAGGCACCGCAGCACCCCCAGGCCTGGGGGCCCTGTGTGGGAGCAATGCCTGGGGACAAGGCCGGGGCAGTGGCACCCAGAGCGGCTGAATGCACGCAGGACGGAGCTCTGCAGCGGCCGCTGGCACCGGGGGTATGTGGGAGGTGTTGGCTCGGGCCTGCCGGGGCCTCGGGGAGGCCAGAGCAGGGGCTGCCCCGAGCCGGTCCCAGCCGGTCCCAGCCGGCCCCAGCCGGCCCCAGCCAGCCACGGGCGTGGGCGTCTCCATAGCGAGCGCCAGGGCTTTGTGATGCGGGGGCCTCATCGTGCCCAAAGGCCATTGTGACGGGAGTCCCCGCGGTGACCGTGGGGGTATTTAAGGAGCGAGAGCCCTGGCGCACCCACTCCCAGGAGAGCACCTCCCACCTCAGGAGGCAGCACCTGCCCTGGGTGCCCATGGCAGGTCTGTGGCCGAGGATGCCGAAGACGCCCATGGATAAGGATGCGAACGCCCACTCCCAGCCCACCAACGGGCTGCCGAGCTGGCAGAAGAGGAGCCAGGTGAGGGACGGGGCAGGAGGGAGAGGCCGGTGGTGGCACGGGGCCGCACGGAGCTGCCTTGGTGCCGGACTTGCTGGCACTGTGGGGGCCGCTGTGCCAAGGCAGCGCCTCCATCCCACGCCTCCTCTTCCTCCTGCCCGCAGGTGGGCCGAAGGCAGCCACAGGCGGTTCCGCAGAGCAGACACAGCCAGGCCTTGTCCCTCCATGGGGACAGCCTGCCACAGCTCCCCTGCCCAGAAAGGTTGCAGGCTGCTGGGAGACGCCGCGCACAGGTAGGGAGCCCGACGGAGACGGGACCGAATGTCTTCCCGAACCCAGGAGCTGCCGACGGGCAGGTGGGAGGTGCAGGACAGGACAGGCGGGCCCGTAGCGAGCTGAGCCCCCCGTGCCGTGCCCAGCAGGCTGCCCGGGCATGCCAGGGGTGCTCCCAGGAGTCGCCGTGGGCTGCGGGGGGACCAGCCCTCTTCCCGGCCGGCTCCGGGAGCAGGGCGGCAGCCGCCTGCGGGGCTGAGCGCTGCCCTGGGGGCTGGCAGGCGAGCCCGGCCGCAGGAGCTCTTCCAGCCAGGGCACGGGGGCATGGGCCACAGGCACACAGCCTCTCTGCTTGCCTTCTCTTGCAGATGGACAGCCTGGTGCCCTGCAACAGGGTGACGCGGCAGGAGACAGCCAGTCTGCCAGCCTTGCCGCCTCTCCCCAGGCAGGCAGGTGCACCCGGGCACACATCCGCAGCTCGGCCACCAGCAGTTGCCAGGACCTGCTGCAAGGTGCTGCCTTTGCCGGCAGCACCCTCTGCATCTTCTGCCACGGGCAGGGAAATGGCCATCAGCACTGCCGCCAGCAGCCACCGACAGCTTGTCCCATCTGCTCAGGGCACCTGCCGTGACCGGGGCACAGCCGCGAGGGTGGAGAGCTGGAGGCGGGCCCCGCACAGACCCGTAGCCAATGCCACAGCTGTGAAGGGCACAGCCCGGTGCCTCGTGGGTGAGGTCCGGGGCAAGGTTTTGACTGGGAGCCAGGGACCCAGCCAGCAGCCGGTGGCCCAGTGGGACCAGGCACACAGCAGAGCTGTGGCGATGACAGCGAGAACAGACAAGGTCTGGGCGACAATGGGGAGCAAGGCCCGCGCAGATCAGCCTGCGCCTTATTGCCATGCACGCGGGGGCACCAGTGCTGCTGACAGGGCCCCGGCGCCAGCATCGCCAGGCACTGGTGCAGGGCCAGGACACTGGCGAGGAGCGGCAGAGCGCGACCCAGCAACGACGGCAGCGCGCATCAAGTGCTACCTCAGTGGCAGGGCGTCACAGATACACCGTGAGGCTGCTGCGGAGTATCTGGCTGCCCTGTCCGTCGAGATGGAGGAGCTGGAGAGGAGCTGCCTGGCCCGCACCAGCCGCAGCCTGGCCCAGCTCAGGAAAACCATCATGCAGCAGCAGCAGGACGGCCCGGAGGAGAGCAAGCTCCAGCAGCAGAAGGGCAAGGAGCAGCTTTTCCCCCTGACGCGGTTGGGGCGCCTCAATTTCCCACCCAGGCGGGTGAGTGCCAACGAAGGGACGGGATGGCATGGCATGGGACAGGACAGGGGGATGAGCCTCCCTCTGCCTGGGGCCAGCCGCTGCGCCGCACAGCTGCGGCCCCATCATCTCCCGCATCAATGTCCCAGCAGCTGCTGTTGGCGAGTCCCCAGCAGCCAGGTGCTGGTGGGAGCCAGGCTACCTTTACAAATCCCCCTCTCTCCTTTCATATCTGCATGGTGTATCTATTTTTCAAACAGCAACGGCCAGAGCTGACCCGCATGCAGCTCCTGAAGGACTCCACGAGAAAGCAAGAGCAGCTGGAAGCCCATGCCCCCAGGAAGAAGTGGCTGGAGGCAGCAGGAGGGGGAGTCCTGCAAGTGCCAGGCTACAAGACAAGGGCCTTGGCCAAGAAGGAGGAATGGGAAGACAACAGCAACAAAGAGCTGTCCCAGGGGAAGCACATCACAACCTACAACATCTGGGTCAACCCCTTCTTCCCGGAGCTCTTCCAGGACCCCCAACCTGGGCTGCAGGAGCGGCCCGGCTGGCCCAGCAGCGAGGGCACAGAGGTGTCAGGAGAGGCAGCCAGCGACCTGCAGAGCACATCTCTTGCCACGGCGGGTGCCACGGATGCTGAGACGGCCCCTTCTGCCCTGGCCGCAGCTCCTGAAGAAGTAGGGTACCACGCACCACTCGCTCCTGCGGCACAGGAGGAAGCAAAGGCACCAGCTTCTCCTGTCTTTGGTGAGCAGGCTGCAGCAGCGCAGGCAGAGAGCCAGGCACCTGCCCCGCACAGCCCCACAGACTACGAGGCGGCTCTGCAGGACACAGCCCTGTGCATCGTGAGGGACGCCGTGGCCAAGGCTGTGGCTGTGCTCCAGGGACTCGGCCAGCAGCCGGCGGAACAGCAGCCCCTGGCACAAGGCATGGATGTTGCATGCGAGGATGGAGAAAACGTCGCTTCTCCCATGTCTGGAGACCATCAAGGAGAGGCCAGCACAGCCACTGTCTCCCTGGCAGTGCACGAGGATCAAGTGGCTGCTGCATTGCCTCACAACCCTGTGGCAGATGCTGGCACACCCCACCTTGCCTCAGCAGCAGACGACAAAGGAGACACAGCGGTTTCTCCCTTGGCATGGGACCCTCGGCACCAGGTGAGCCAGGCGCGCATGGCCGGCACTGGGTTTGTACGGCAGGGACATGCCTGGTGCTTTCCCTGTCAGCCCGCTGACATCCCCACCCTCCCCTGCCTGTGCTCTTGCTCTCCCCTCGGGAGGAAAGGCACTGAAGAAGAGCAGCCCGTGAGGGACGTCCCCAGTAAGCAGCCGCCAGCCGGGCTCGGGACGCCGAGCGCCACCACCCCTGGAGTCCAACCTGGCCAACGCACCACCCATCCCTGGCGCTGCTCACAGAGCCACAAGGGAGAAGCAACCCCACACCATGGGACCCAGACAACTACCTCCCAGCACTGACAAAGACAGACAGCTGGGGAGAGCCGTTAGCTCTTGATGGCTCTGCTGCGGGTTGGCTTTCCAAGGGAACGGCTCCTGGGCACTTTGCTGGGCTTCCCAGGACAAGAAGCCTCTTCCAGCCCCCTGGCTTAGACCAGCGTTACCAGCAATCTTGGAGGCTCTGCTGCTACTGCCCCAACCAGAGCTTCTCCCTGAAGAGTCCCTCTTTGGCAACCGTTGGGTGGTATCATAAAGCTCCTCTGCAGCCCCACGCAGGGGCTCAGGGAGACAACGGCAGGAGGGGCAGCCCAAACCATACTTGCTCACCTCCAGTCAACTGAGACCTGCCCGGTTAACCAGGGCTACTGATAAATGATGGAAAGCGGCTTGGTGAGCACTTCTGCCGGCTCCCTCAGCACCCTTGGGTGGATCCCATCCGGCCCCATAGACTTGTGGGTGTGTCAAAGTGGTGTAGCAGGCCGCTAACCATTTCCCCTTGCATTCTGGGGGCTTCATTCTGCTCCCCGTCGCTGTCTTTCAGCTCAGCAGGCTGGGTACCCCGGGAACCATTGCTCTTACTCTTAAAGACTGAGGCAAAGAAGGCATTAAGTACCTCAGCCTTTTCCTCATCCTTTGTCACTACATTTCCCCCCACATCCAATGAAGGGTGGAGATTCTCCTTAGCCCTCCTTTTGTTGTCAATGTCTTAAAAGGAGGAGCCAGGGGCCTTGGCCGAGGACGAGGAGTGGGAAGACGACAGCAACAAAGAGCTGTCCCAGGGGAAGCACATCACAGCCTGCAACATCTGGGTCAACCCCTTCTTCCCGGAGCTCTTCCAGGACCCCCAACCTGGGCTGCAGGAGCGGCCCGGCTGGCCCAGCAGCGAGGGCACAGAGGTGTCAGGAGAGGCAGCCAGCGACCTGCAGAGCACATCTCTTGCCACGGCGGGTGCCACGGATGCTGAGAAGGCCCCTTCTGCCCTGGCCGCAGCTCCTGAAGAAGTGGGGCACCACGCATCACTCGCTCCCGCGGCACAGGAGGAAGCAAAGGCACCAGCTTCTCCTGTCTTTGGTGAGCAGGCCGCAGCGGCGCAGGCAGAGAGCCAGGCACCTGCCCCGCACAGCCCCACAGACTACGAGGCGGCTCTGCAGGACACAGCCCTGTGCATCGTGAGGGACGCCGTGGCCAAGGCTGTGGCTGTGATCCAGGGACTCGGCCAGCAGCTGGCGGAACAGCAGGCCCTGGCACAAGGCATGGATGTTGCATGCGAGGATGGAGAAAACGTCACTTCTTCCATGTCTGGAGACTGTCAAGGAGAGGCCAGCACAGCCATTGTCTCCCCGGCAGTGCACGAGGATCAAGTGGCTGCTGCATTGCCTCACAACCCTGCGGCAGATGCTGGCACACCCCACCTTGCCTCAGCAGCAGACGACAAAGGAGACACAGCGGCTTCTCCCTTGGCTTGGGACCCTCGGCACCAGGTGAGCCAGGCGTGCATGGCCGGCACCAGGTTTGTACGGCAGGGACATGCCTGGTGCTTTCCCTGTCAGCCCGCTGACATCCCCACCCTCCCCTGCCTGTGCTCTTGCTCTCCCCTCGGGAGGAAAGGCACTGAAGAAGAGCAGCCCGTGAGGGACGTCCCCAGTAAGCAGCCGCCAGCCGGGCTCGGGACGCCGAGCGCCACCACCCCTGGAGTCCAACCTGGCCAACGCACCACCCATCCCTGGCGCTGCTCACAGAGCCACAAGGGAGAAGCAACCCCACACCATGGGACCCAGACAACTACCTCCCAGCACTGACAAAGACAGACAGCTGGGGAGAGCCGTTAGCTCTTGATGGCTCTGCTGCGGGTTGGCTTTCCAAGGGAACGGCTCCTGGGCACTTTGCTGGGCTTCCCAGGACAAGAAGCCTCTTCCAGCCCCCTGGCTTAGACCAGCGTTACCAGCAATCTTGGAGGCTCTGCTGCTACTGCCCCAACCAGAGCTTCTCCCTGAAGAGTCCCTCTTTGGCAACCGTTGGGTGGTATCATAAAGCTCCTCTGCAGCCCCACGCAGGGGCTCAGGGAGACAACGGCAGGAGGGGCAGCCCAAACCATACTTGCTCACCTCCAGTCAACTGAGACCTGCCCGGTTAACCAGGGCTACTGATAAATGATGGAAAGCGGCTTGGTGAGCACTTCTGCCGGCTCCCTCAGCACCCTTGGGTGGATCCCATCCGGCCCCATAGACTTGTGGGTGTGTCAAAGTGGTGTAGCAGGCCGCTAACCATTTCCCCTTGCATTCTGGGGGCTTCATTCTGCTCCCCGTCGCTGTCTTTCAGCTCAGCAGGCTGGGTACCCCGGGAACCATTGCTCTTACTCTTAAAGACTGAGGCAAAGAAGGCATTAAGTACCTCAGCCTTTTCCTCATCCTTTGTCACTACATTTCCCCCCACATCCAATGAAGGGTGGAGATTCTCCTTAGCCCTCCTTTTGTTGTCAATGTCTTAAAAGGAGGAGCCAGGAGCCTTGGCCGAGGACGAGGAGTGGGAAGACGACAGCAACAAAGAGCTGTCCCAGGGGAAGCACATCACAGCCTGCAACATCTGGGTCAACCCCTTCTTCCCGGAGCTCTTCCAGGACCCCCAACCTGGGCTGCAGGAGCGGCCCGGCTGGCCCAGCAGCGAGGGCACAGAGGTGTCAGGAGAGGCAGCCAGCGACCTGCAGAGCGCGCCTCTTGCCACGGCGGGTGCCACGGATGCTGAGACGGCCCCTTCTGCCCTGGCCGCAGCTCCTGAAGAAGTGGGGCACCACGCATCACTCGCTCCCGCGGCACAGGAGGAAGCAAAGGCACCAGCTTCTCCTGTCTTTGGTGAGCAGGCCGCAGCAGCGCAGGCAGAGAGCCAGGCACCTGCCCCACACAGCCCCACAGACTACGAGGCGGCTCTGCAGGACACAGCCCTGTGCATCGTGAGGGACGCCGTGGCCAAGGCTGTGGCTGTGATCCAGGGACTCGGCCAGCAGCCGGCGGAACAGCAGGCCCTGGCACAAGGCATGGATGTTGCATGCGAGGATGGAGAAAACGTCGCTTCTCCCATGTCTGGAGACCATCAAGGAGAGGCCAGCACAGCCACTGTCTCCCCGGCAGTGCACGAGGATCAAGTGGCTGCTGCATTGCCTCACAACCCTGCGGCAGATGCTGGCACACCCCACCTTGCCTCAGCAGCGGACGACGAAGGAGACACAGCGGCTTCTCCCTTGGCTTGGGACCCTCGGCACCAGGTGAGCCAGGCGCGCATGGCTGGCACTGGGTGTGTACGGCAGGGCCGTGCCTGGTGCTTTCCGTGTCAGCCCGCTGACATCCCCACCCTCCCCTGCCTGTGCTCTTGCTCTCCCCGTGCAGGTGGCCTCCGAGCACAGAGGCGATACACAGTCCACGTCCGCCTGCAGGGACGTGCCTGAGGTTGACCCAGGTATGCCCCAAGTCAAGCGGCGCCCCAACTAGGGCAGGCCTGGCCCAGCTGTCCCGGCGAGCAGCACCCAGGCCCAGCTGGGAGCACTGTGCGCATGGGGGCTGGCAATGCCCCGGCCACCCTCCGCGCGGAAAGCCTTCGACGGTGGGGGCAGGCAGAAGCTTGCCCCACGCCCGCCCAGCCCCTCACCTACAGCTCTCCTTCCCCCACAGGCATCGCCGCCCTACCGCATGCCCTGGCTCAACAGCTCAAGAGGCCCTCCCTCTTCACGAGGGTGCTCAGGGCTCTGCGCAGGGCTTTCTGCTGTACCTGCGTCACGGGACAGCAAGAGAAGCAGCACCCCGCTGCCAGTGCCAGGCAGGTCCCCAGACATGGCAGCTGGCCCTGAGCCTGCACAGCATTCAGAGGGAGCGGCATGGGGAGGCACGTGGGGGATGGCTGCATGGACGGTGCCCCAGGCATTCAGCTACCCTGAAGACATCATGCTGCCCGCCTCCGCTCGGCCGTAGATGCTTTCCAAGGCCAATAAATGATGACCATTTCCCCCCCGTGCTCGTCTGTGCCTACTGCACCTCGGGAGAAAGACAGGTGCAGGCAAGGCCCATGCCGGCAGGCAGAGCTGGAGGGCCCCTGTGCTCCCTCTTCTCTAGGCCGAGCAGAGCCCATGCCCTTGGCCTCTGCCCGTGCCTGCGGCGCTCCAGCTCCCAACCAGCTGGGGCCTCCCCTGGCCTCGCTCCACAGGCACGCTGCCCACCCCTGCCCACCTTGGCCTCCAGGGCCTTTCCCACAGCCACTGTTGCTCTCCAGCCACCCGCTCCCAGCCCTGGACCCACCTCTTGCGGGGCGTCAGCCCATCCCCGGGCCGGCGCTTGGCGCTTGCCTTCCTGGGCTCCCCGGGGTCCCCGGCAGCTCATTCCTGTGCCCCGGCCAAGTCCCTCCCCAGAACTGCCCGGCGGCCTCCAGCACCGCCACTGACACCGCCAGCGTAGGCACCTGCCCTGTCCTGGCTGTCAGCGTGATCCCTCCCATGCTCCACCTCTGGAGGGAAGGCACTGAAGAAGGGCAGCCCGTGAGGGACCTCCCCAGTGAGCAGCCACCAGCCGGGCTCGGGACGCCAAGCACCACCGCCCCCGGAGCCCAACCGACTGGCCAACACGCCACCCACCCCTGGTGCTGGTCACAGAGCCTCCCCTCTCAGCTCAGTCCCACAGCCGGGGGCAATCGCAGAGGGCCTCAAGCCTCTCTGCCACCGTTGGCCCCGGGGAGAGCCCAGCTGGCTCTTCCCCCGCCCCTGCTCCTCCAGCATGGCCCTGGGAACGACGTCCAGGAGCGTTTGTGACAACGCCTTCCCAGCGACACAGCAGCCTGGGGGTTCTCCCACCGCTCCCCCTTGCCCTTCTGGATGATGGCTCTGCCACAGTTGCTCCAATCGCCAGGAGTCTCCCCAGATCAGCACGCCCTTCCGGAGAGCAGAGCGTGCCTTCACGCTGGCATGGCACAGCTCCCCCCAGACCTGGGATGCTCCCCAGCCAGGCACACAGCCGTTTGGTAAACAGTTTAATTAATATACTGAAAGGACCACTGCTGGCCCCAGCTGGAGTTCACCCACTGCTCTGCTTGCCCGCCAGTCTCTTGTCTCTCTCTTCAGCAATGGTCAGGCAGATGCCCCGTCCATGGGGCAGGGAGGTCCACGGCTTGTTGCCCTGCAGCAAGGGAGAAGCAGCCACCTCACATCGTGAGCCCCGCACAGGGGCACAGCTCTCCCTCTCAGGGGGGAAAAGCAGCAGAAGCCAGCCCCTGCCCATGCTGGGCCACGCACACACGGCCATGGCAACGGCCCAGCAGAAGCCCCTCGGGAAGGTGCCCAAGGTGTACAGGCCTACAGCTGCCTCTTCCGGTCACCTCCATGAAGAGTGCGCTTCAGCCAAAATGGAAACACCACCCCTTTCCAACCGGGACAAAAGAGCCCATCGCGGATGGCGGGAGAGCAGAGGCGCTGGCGGGGAGGGCGCTCTCACTTGGAGCAGCGGCCCGGGTCACATCAAGATCTGAGCACTGAGCACTGCGCTGCTGCCAACTCTCAGAAGCTTTAGAAAACCACAGGGCTGCTTCTCGAAAATGCCCCCTTTCCTGAATTTACAGATGCTTGCCCTTCCCGAGCGGTCAGCCCGGAGCAGGCAGAAGCACAGGGAGCAGAGCCAGCACTGACGCCAGCACTGGAGTTGCACTGCGTGACAGGGCCTGCCTGCGTTTCTCTGCACGCACAGGCACCGCAGCACCCCCAGGCCTGGGGGCCCTGTGTGGGAGCAATGCCTGGGGACAAGGCCGGGGCAGTGGCACCCAGAGCGGCTGAATGCACGCAGGACGGAGCTCTGCAGCGGCCGCTGGCACCGGGGGTATGTGGGAGGTGTTGGCTCGGGCCTGCCGGGGCCTCGGGGAGGCCAGAGCAGGGGCTGCCCCGAGCCGGTCCCAGCCGGTCCCAGCCGGCCCCAGCCGGCCCCAGCCAGCCACGGGCGTGGGCGTCTCCATAGCGAGCGCCAGGGCTTTGTGATGCGGGGGCCTCATCGTGCCCAAAGGCCATTGTGACGGGAGTCCCCGCGGTGACCGTGGGGGTATTTAAGGAGCGAGAGCCCTGGCGCACCCACTCCCAGGAGAGCACCTCCCACCTCAGGAGGCAGCACCTGCCCTGGGTGCCCATGGCAGGTCTGTGGCCGAGGATGCCGAAGACGCCCATGGATAAGGATGCGAACGCCCACTCCCAGCCCACCAACGGGCTGCCGAGCCGGCAGAAGAGGAGCCAGGTGAGGGACGGGGCAGGAGGGAGAGGCCGGTGGTGGCACGGGGCCGCACGGAGCTGCCTTGGTGCCGGACTTGCTGGCACTGTGGGGGCCGCTGTGCCAAGGCAGCGCCTCCATCCCACGCCTCCTCTTCCTCCTGCCCGCAGGTGGGCCGAAGGCAGCCACAGGCGGTTCCGCAGAGCAGACACAGCCAGGCCTTGTCCCTCCATGGGGACAGCCTGCCACAGCTCCCCTGCCCAGAAAGGTTGCAGGCTGCTGGGAGACGCCGCGCACAGGTAGGGAGCCCGACGGAGACGGGACCGAATGTCTTCCCGAACCCAGGAGCTGCCGACGGGCAGGTGGGAGGTGCAGGACAGGACAGGCGGGCCCGTAGCGAGCTGAGCCCCCCGTGCCGTGCCCAGCAGGCTGCCCGGGCATGCCAGGGGTGCTCCCAGGAGTCGCCGTGGGCTGCGGGGGGACCAGCCCTCTTCCCGGCCGGCTCCGGGAGCAGGGCGGCAGCCGCCTGCGGGGCTGAGCGCTGCCCTGGGGGCTGGCAGGCGAGCCCGGCCGCAGGAGCTCTTCCAGCCAGGGCACGGGGGCATGGGCCACAGGCACACAGCCTCTCTGCTTGCCTTCTCTTGCAGATGGACAGCCTGGTGCCCTGCAACAGGGTGACGCGGCAGGAGACAGCCAGTCTGCCAGCCTTGCCGCCTCTCCCCAGGCAGGCAGGTGCACCCGGGCACACACCCGCAGCTCGGCCACCAGCAGTTGCCAGGACCTGCTGCAAGGTGCTGCCTTTGCCGGCAGCACCCTCTGCATCTTCTGCCACGGGCAGGGAAATGGCCATCAGCACTGCCGCCAGCAGCCACCGACAGCTTGTCCCATCTGCTCAGGGCACCTGCCGTGACCGGGGCACAGCCGCGAGGGTGGAGAGCTGGAGGCGGGCCCCGCACAGACCCGTAGCCAATGCCACAGCTGTGAAGGGCACAGCCCGGTGCCTCGTGGGTGAGGTCCGGGGCAAGGTTTTGACTGGGAGCCAGGGACCCAGCCAGCAGCCGGTGGCCCAGTGGGACCAGGCACACAGCAGAGCTGTGGCAATGACAGCGAGAACAGACAAGGTCTGGGCGACAATGGGGAGCAAGGCCCGCGCAGATCAGCCTGCGCCTTATTGCCATGCACGCGGGGGCACCAGTGCTGCTGACAGGGCCCCGGCGCCAGCATCGCCAGGCACTGGTGCAGGGCCAGGACACTGGCGAGGAGCGGCAGAGCGCGACCCAGCAACGGCGGCAGCGCGCATCAAGTGCTACCTCAGTGGCAGGGCGTCACAGATACACCGTGAGGCTGCTGCGGAGTATCTGGCTGCCCTGTCCGTCGAGATGGAGGAGCTGGAGAGGAGCTGCCTGGCCCGCACCAGCCGCAGCCTGGCCCAGCTCAGGAAAACCATCATGCAGCAGCAGCAGGACGGCCCGGAGGAGAGCAAGCTCCAGCAGCAGAAGGGCAAGGAGCAGCTTTTCCCCCTGACGCGGTTGGGGCGCCTCAATTTCCCACCCAGGCGGGTGAGTGCCAACGAAGGGACGGGATGGCATGGCATGGGACAGGACAGGGGGATGAGCCTCCCTCTGCCTGGGGCCAGCCGCTGCGCCGCACAGCTGCGGCCCCATCATCTCCCGCATCAATGTCCCAGCAGCTGCTGTTGGCGAGTCCCCAGCAGCCAGGTGCTGGTGGGAGCCAGGCTACCTTTACAAATCCCCCTCTCTCCTTTCATATCTGCATGGTGTATCTATTTTTCAAACAGCAACGGCCAGAGCTGACCCGCATGCAGCTCCTGAAGGACTCCACGAGAAAGCAAGAGCAGCTGGAAGCCCATGCCCCCAGGAAGAAGTGGCTGGAGGCAGCAGGAGGGGGAGTCCTGCAAGTGCCAGGCTACAAGACAAGGGCCTTGGCCAAGAAGGAGGAATGGGAAGACAACAGCAACAAAGAGCTGTCCCAGGGGAAGCACATCACAACCTACAACACCTGGGTCAACCCCTTCTTCCCGGAGCTCTTCCAGGACCCCCAACCTGGGCTGCAGGAGCGGCCCGGCTGGCCCAGCAGCGAGGGCACAGAGGTGTCAGGAGAGGCAGCCAGCGACCTGCAGAGCACATCTCTTGCCACGGCGAGTGCCACGGATGCTGAGACGGCCCCTTCTGCCCTGGCCGCAGCTCCTGAAGAAGTAGGGTACCACGCACCACTCGCTCCCGCGGCACAGGAGGAAGCAAAGGCACCAGCTCCTCCTGTCTTTGGTGAGCAGGCCGCAGCAGCGCAGGCAGAGAGCCAGGCACCTGCCCCGCACAGCCCCACAGACTACGAGGCGGCTCTGCAGGACACAGCCCTGTGCATCGTGAGGGACGCCGTGGCCAAGGCTGTGGCTGTGCTCCAGGGACTCGGCCAGCAGCCGGCGGAACAGCAGCCCCTGGCACAAGGCATGGATGTTGCATGCGAGGATGGAGAAAACGTCGCTTCTCCCATGTCTGGAGACCATCAAGGAGAGGCCAGCACAGCCACTCTCTCCCTGGCAGTGCACGAGGATCAAGTGGCTGCTGCATTGCCTCACAACCCTGCGGCAGATGCTGGCACACCCCACCTTGCCTCAGCAGCAGACGACAAAGGAGACACAGCAGTTTCTCCCTTGGCATGGGACCCTCCACAACAGGTGAGCCAGGCGCGCATGGCCGGCACCAGGTTTGTACGGCAGGGCCGTGCCTGGTGCTTTCCCTGTCAGCCCGCTGACATCCCCACCCTCCCCTGCCTGTGCTCTTGCTCTCCCCTTGGGAGGAAAGGCACTGAAGAAGAGCAGCCCGTGAGGGACGTCCCCAGTAAGCAGCCGCCAGCCGGGCTCGGGACGCCGAGCGCCACCACCCCTGGAGTCCAACCTGGCCAACGCACCACCCATCCCTGGCGCTGCTCACAGAGCCACAAGGGAGAAGCAACCCCACACCATGGGACCCAGACAACTAACTCCCAGCACTGACAAAGACAGACAGCTGGGGAGAGCCGTTAGCTCTTGATGGCTCTGCTGCGGGTTGGCTTTCCAAGGGAACGGCTCCTGGGCACTTTGCTGGGCTTCCCAGGACAAGAAGCCTCTTCCAGCCCCCTGGCTTAGACCAGCGTTACCAGCAATCTTGGAGGCTCTGCTGCTACTGCCCCAACCAGAGCTTCTCCCTGAAGAGTCCCTCTTTGGCAACCGTTGGGTGGTATCATAAAGCTCCTCTGCAGCCCCACGCAGGGGCTCAGGGAGACAACGGCAGGAGGGGCAGCCCAAACCATACTTGCTCACCTCCAGTCAACTGAGACCTGCCCGGTTAACCAGGGCTACTGATAAATGATGGAAAGCGGCTTGGTGAGCACTTCTGCCGGCTCCCTCAGCACCCTTGGGTGGATCCCATCCGGCCCCATAGACTTCTGGGTGTGTCAAAGTGGTGTAGCAGGCCGCTAACCATTTCCCCTTGCATTCTGGGGGCTTCATTCTGCTCCCCGTCGCTGTCTTTCAGCTCAGCAGGCTGGGTACCCCGGGAACCATTGCTCTTACTCTTAAAGACTGAGGCAAAGAAGGCATTAAGTACCTCAGCCTTTTCCTCATCCTTTGTCACTACATTTCCCCCCACATCCAATGAAGGGTGGAGATTCTCCTTAGCCCTCCTTTTGTTGTCAATGTCTTAAAAGGAGGAGCCAGGGGCCTTGGCCGAGGACGAGGAGTGGGAAGACGACAGCAACAAAGAGCTGTCCCAGGGGAAGCACATCACAGCCTGCAACATCTGGGTCAACCCCTTCTTCCCGGAGCTCTTCCAGGACCCCCAACCTGGGCTGCAGGAGCGGCCCGGCTGGCCCAGCAGCGAGGGCACAGAGGTGTCAGGAGAGGCAGCCAGCGACCTGCAGAGCACATCTCTTGCCACGGCGAGTGCCACGGATGCTGAGACGGCCCCTTCTGCCCTGGCCGCAGCTCCTGAAGAAGTAGGGTACCACGCACCACTCGCTCCCGCGGCACAGGAGGAAGCAAAGGCACCAGCTCCTCCTGTCTTTGGTGAGCAGGCCGCAGCAGCGCAGGCAGAGAGCCAGGCACCTGCCCCGCACAGCCCCACAGACTACGAGGCGGCTCTGCAGGACACAGCCCTGTGCATCGTGAGGGACGCCGTGGCCAAGGCTGTGGCTGTGCTCCAGGGACTCGGCCAGCAGCCGGCGGAACAGCAGGCCCTGGCACAAGGCATGGATGTTGCATGCGAGGATGGAGAAAACGTCGCTTCTCCCATGTCTGGAGACCATCAAGGAGAGGCCAGCACAGCCACTCTCTCCCTGGCAGTGCACGAGGATCAAGTGGCTGCTGCATTGCCTCACAACCCTGCGGCAGATGCTGGCACACCCCACCTTGCCTCAGCAGCAGACGACAAAGGAGACACAGCAGTTTCTCCCTTGGCATGGGACCCTCCACAACAGGTGAGCCAGGCGCGCATGGCCGGCACCAGGTTTGTACGGCAGGGCCGTGCCTGGTGCTTTCCCTGTCAGCCCGCTGACATCCCCACCCTCCCCTGCCTGTGCTCTTGCTCTCCCCTCGGGAGGAAAGGCACTGAAGAAGAGCAGCCCGTGAGGGACGTCCCCAGTAAGCAGCCGCCAGCCGGGCTCGGGACGCCGAGCGCCACCACCCCTGGAGTCCAACCTGGCCAACGCACCACCCATCCCTGGCGCTGCTCACAGAGCCACAAGGGAGAAGCAACCCCACACCATGGGACCCAGACAACTAACTCCCAGCACTGACAAAGACAGACAGCTGGGGAGAGCCGTTAGCTCTTGATGGCTCTGCTGCGGGTTGGCTTTCCAAGGGAACGGCTCCTGGGCACTTTGCTGGGCTTCCCAGGACAAGAAGCCTCTTCCAGCCCCCTGGCTTAGACCAGCGTTACCAGCAATCTTGGAGGCTCTGCTGCTACTGCCCCAACCAGAGCTTCTCCCTGAAGAGTCCCTCTTTGGCAACCGTTGGGTGGTATCATAAAGCTCCTCTGCAGCCCCACGCAGGGGCTCAGGGAGACAACGGCAGGAGGGGCAGCCCAAACCATACTTGCTCACCTCCAGTCAACTGAGACCTGCCCGGTTAACCAGGGCTACTGATAAATGATGGAAAGCGGCTTGGTGAGCACTTCTGCCGGCTCCCTCAGCACCCTTGGGTGGATCCCATCCGGCCCCATAGACTTGTGGGTGTGTCAAAGTGGTGTAGCAGGCCGCTAACCATTTCCCCTTGGATTCTGGGGGCTTCATTCTGCTCCCTGTCGCTGTCTTTCAGCTCAGCAGGCTGGGTACCCCGGGAACCATTGCTCTTACTCTTAAAGACTGAGGCAAAGAAGGCATTAAGTACCTCAGCCTTTTCCTCATCCTTTGTCACTACATTTCCCCCCACATCCAATGAAGGGTGGAGATTCTCCTTAGCCCTCCTTTTGTTGTCAATGTCTTAAAAGGAGGAGCCAGGGGCCTTGGCCGAGGACGAGGAGTGGGAAGACGACAGCAACAAAGAGCTGTCCCAGGGGAAGCACATCACAGCCTGCAACATCTGGGTCAACCCCTTCTTCCCGGAGCTCTTCCAGGACCCCCAACCCGGGCTGCAGGAGCGGCCCGGCTGGCCCAGCAGCGAGGGCACAGAGGTGTCAGGAGAGGCAGCCAGCGACCTGCAGAGCGCGCCTCTTGCCACGGCGGGTGCCACGGATGCTGAGACGGCCCCTTCTGCCCTGGCCGCAGCTCCTGAAGAAGTAGGGCACCACGCACCACTCGCTCCCGCGGCACAGGAGGAAGCAAAGGCACCAGCTTCTCCTGTCTTTGGTGAGCAGGCCGCAGCAGCGCAGGCAGAGAGCCAGGCACCTGCCCCACACAGCCCCACAGACTACGAGGCGGCTCTGCAGGACACAGCCCTGTGCATCGTGAGGGACGCCGTGGCCAAGGCTGTGGCTGTGATCCAGGGACTCGGCCAGCAGCCGGCGGAACAGCAGGCCCTGGCACAAGGCATGGATGTTGCATGCGAGGATGGAGAAAACGTCGCTTCTCCCATGTCTGGAGACCATCAAGGAGAGGCCAGCACAGCCACTGTCTCCCCGGCAGTGCACGAGGATCAAGTGGGTGCTGCATTGCCTCACAACCCTGCGGCAGATGCTGGCACACCACACCTTGCCTCAGCAGCGGACGACGAAGGAGACACAGCGGCTTCTCCCTTGGCTTGGGACCCTCGGCACCAGGTGAGCCAGGCGCGCATGGCTGGCACTGGGTGTGTACGGCAGGGCCGTGCCTGGTGCTTTCCGTGTCAGCCCGCTGACATCCCCACCCTCCCCTGCCTGTGCTCTTGCTCTCCCCATGCAGGTGGCCTCCGAGCACAGAGGCGATACACAGTCCACGTCCGCCTGCAGGGACGTGCCTGAGGATGACCCAGGTATGCCCCAAGTCAAGCGGCGCCCCAACCAGGGCAGGCCTGGCCCAGCTGTCCCGGCGAGCAGCACCCAGGCCCAGCTGGGAGCACTGTGCGCATGGGGGCTGGCAATGCCCCGGCCACCCTCCGCGCGGAAAGCCTTCGACGGTGGGGGCAGGCAGAAGCTTGCCCCGCGCCCGCCCAGCCCCTCACCTACAGCTCTCCTTCCCCCACAGGCATCGCCGCCCTCCCGCATGCCCTGGCTCAACAGCTCAAGAGGCCCTCCCTCTTCACGAGGGTGCTCAGGGCTCTGCGCAGGGCTTTCTGCTGTACCTGCATCACGGGACAGCAAGAGAAGCAGCACCCCGCTGCCAGTGCCAGGCAGGTCCCCAGACATGGCAGCTGGCCCTGAGCCTGCACAGCATTCAGAGGGAGCGGCATGGGGAGGCACGTGGGGGATGGCTGCATGGACGGTGCCCCAGGCATTCAGCTACCCTGAAGACATCATGCTGCCCGCCTCCGCTCGGCCGTAGATGCTTTCCAAGGCCAATAAATGATGACCATTTCCCCCCCGTGCTCGTCTGTGCCTACTGCACCTCGGGAGAAAGACAGGTGCAGGCAAGGCCCATGCCGGCAGGCAGAGCTGGAGGGCCCCTGTGCTCCCTCTTCTCTAGGCCGAGCAGAGCCCATGCCCTTGGCCTCTGCCCGTGCCTGCGGCGCTCCAGCTCCCAACCAGCTGGGGCCTCCCCTGGCCTCGCTCCACAGGCACGCTGCCCACCCCTGCCCACCTTGGCCTCCAGGGCCTTTCCCACAGCCACTGTTGCTCTCCAGCCACCCGCTCCCAGCCCTGGACCCACCTCTTGCGGGGCGTCAGCCCATCCCCGGGCCGGCGCTTGGCACTTGCCTTCCTGGGCTCCCCGGGGTCCCCGGCAGCTCATTCCTGTGCCCCGGCCAAGTCCCTCCCCAGAACTGCCCGGCGGCCTCCAGCACCGCCACTGACACCGCCAGCGTAGGCACCTGCCCTGTCCTGGCTGTCGGCGTGATCCCTCCCATGCTCCACCTCTGGAGGGAAGGCACTGAAGAAGGGCAGCCCGTGAGGGACCTCCCCAGTGAGCAGCCACCAGCCGGGCTCGGGACGCCAAGCACCACCGCCCCCGGAGCCCAACCGACTGGCCAACACGCCACCCACCCCTGGTGCTGGTCACAGAGCCTCCCCTCTCAGCTCAGTCCCACAGCCGGGGGCAATCGCAGAGGGCCTCAAGCCTCTCTGCCACCGTTGGCCCCGGGGAGAGCCCAGCTGGCTCTTCCCCCGCCCCTGCTCCTCCAGCATGGCCCTGGGAACGACGTCCAGGAGCGTTTGTGACAACGCCTTCCCAGCGACACAGCAGCCTGGGGGTTCTCCCACCGCTCCCCCTTGCCCTTCTGGATGATGGCTCTGCCACAGTTGCTCCAATCGCCAGGAGTCTCCCCAGATCAGCACGCCCTTCCGGAGAGCAGAGCGTGCCTTCACGCTGGCATGGCACAGCTCCCCCCAGACCTGGGATGCTCCCCAGCCAGGCACACAGCCGTTTGGTAAACAGTTTAATTAATATACTGAAAGGACCACTGCTGGCCCCAGCTGGAGTTCACCCACTGCTCTGCTTGCCCGCCAGTCTCTTGTCTCTCTCTTCAGCAATGGTCAGGCAGATGCCCCTTCCATGGGGCAGGGAGGTCCACGGCTTGTTGCCCTGCAGCAAGGGAGAAGCAGCCACCTCACATCGTGAGCCCCGCACAGGGGCACAGCTCTCCCTCTCAGGGGGGAAAAGCAGCAGAAGCCAGCCCCTGCCCATGCTGGGCCACGCACACACAGCCATGGCAACGGCCCAGCAGAAGCCCCTCGGGAAGGTGCCCAAGGTGTACAGGCCTACAGCTGCCTCTTCCGGTCACCTCCATGAAGAGTGCGCTTCAGCCAAAATGGAAACACCACCCCTTTCCAACCGGGACAAAAGAGCCCATCGCGGATGGCGGGAGAGCAGAGGCGCTGGCGGGGAGGGCGCTCTCACTTGGAGCAGCTGCCCGGGTCACATCAAGATCTGAGCACTGAGCACTGCGCTGCTGCCAACTCTCAGAAGCTTTAGAAAACCACAGGGCTGCTTCTCGAAAATGCCCCCTTTCCTGAATTTACAGATGCTTGCCCTTCCCGAGCGGTCAGCCCGGAGCAGGCAGAAGCACAGGGAGCAGAGCCAGCACTGACGCCAGCACTGGAGTTGCACTGCGTGACAGGGCCTGCCTGCGTTTCTCTGCACGCACAGGCACCGCAGCACCCCCAGGCCTGGGGGCCCTGTGTGGGAGCAATGCCTGGGGACAAGGCCGGGGCAGTGGCACCCAGAGCGGCTGAATGCACGCAGGACGGAGCTCTGCAGCGGCCGCTGGCACCGGGGGTATGTGGGAGGTGTTGGCTCGGGCCTGCCGGGGCCTCGGGGAGGCCAGAGCAGGGGCTGCCCCGAGCCGGTCCCAGCCGGTCCCAGCCGGCCCCAGCCGGCCCCAGCCAGCCACGGGCGTGGGCGTCTCCATAGCGAGCGCCAGGGCTTTGTGATGCGGGGGCCTCATCGTGCCCAAAGGCCATTGTGACGGGAGTCCCCGCGGTGACCGTGGGGGTATTTAAGGAGCGAGAGCCCTGGCGCACCCACTCCCAGGAGAGCACCTCCCACCTCAGGAGGCAGCACCTGCCCTGGGTGCCCATGGCAGGTCTGTGGCCGAGGATGCCGAAGACGCCCATGGATAAGGATGCGAACGCCCACTCCCAGCCCACCAACGGGCTGCCGAGCTGGCAGAAGAGGAGCCAGGTGAGGGACGGGGCAGGAGGGAGAGGCCGGTGGTGGCACGGGGCCGCACGGAGCTGCCTTGGTGCCGGACTTGCTGGCACTGTGGGGGCCGCTGTGCCAAGGCAGCGCCTCCATCCCACGCCTCCTCTTCCTCCTGCCCGCAGGTGGGCCGAAGGCAGCCACAGGCGGTTCCGCAGAGCAGACACAGCCAGGCCTTGTCCCTCCATGGGGACAGCCTGCCACAGCTCCCCTGCCCAGAAAGGTTGCAGGCTGCTGGGAGACGCCGCGCACAGGTAGGGAGCCCGACGGAGACGGGACCGAATGTCTTCCCGAACCCAGGAGCTGCCGACGGGCAGGTGGGAGGTGCAGGACAGGACAGGCGGGCCCGTAGCGAGCTGAGCCCCCCGTGCCGTGCCCAGCAGGCTGCCCGGGCATGCCAGGGGTGCTCCCAGGAGTCGCCGTGGGCTGCGGGGGGACCAGCCCTCTTCCCGGCCGGCTCCGGGAGCAGGGCGGCAGCCGCCTGCGGGGCTGAGCGCTGCCCTGGGGGCTGGCAGGCGAGCCCGGCCGCAGGAGCTCTTCCAGCCAGGGCACGGGGGCATGGGCCACAGGCACACAGCCTCTCTGCTTGCCTTCTCTTGCAGATGGACAGCCTGGTGCCCTGCAACAGGGTGACGCGGCAGGAGACAGCCAGTCTGCCAGCCTTGCCGCCTCTCCCCAGGCAGGCTGGTGCACCCGGGCACACACCCGCAGCTCGGCCACCAGCAGTTGCCAGGACCTGCTGCAAGGTGCTGCCTTTGCCGGCAGCACCCTCTGCATCTTCTGCCACGGGCAGGGAAATGGCCATCAGCACTGCCGCCAGCAGCCACCGACAGCTTGTCCCATCTGCTCAGGGCACCTGCCGTGACCGGGGCACAGCCGCGAGGGTGGAGAGCTGGAGGCGGGCCCCGCACAGACCCGTAGCCAATGCCACAGCTGTGAAGGGCACAGCCCGGTGCCTCGTGGGTGAGGTCCGGGGCAAGGTTTTGACTGGGAGCCAGGGACCCAGCCAGCAGCCGGTGGCCCAGTGGGACCAGGCACACAGCAGAGCTGTGGCGATGACAGCGAGAACAGACAAGGTCTGGGCGACAATGGGGAGCAAGGCCCGCGCAGATCAGCCTGCGCCTTATTGCCATGCACGCGGGGGCACCAGTGCTGCTGACAGGGCCCCGGCGCCAGCATCGCCAGGCACTGGTGCAGGGCCAGGACACTGGCGAGGAGCGGCAGAGCGCGACCCAGCAACGGCGGCAGCGCGCATCAAGTGCTACCTCAGTGGCAGGGCGTCACAGATACACCGTGAGGCTGCTGCGGAGTATCTGGCTGCCCTGTCCGTCGAGATGGAGGAGCTGGAGAGGAGCTGCCTGGCCCGCACCAGCCGCAGCCTGGCCCAGCTCAGGAAAACCATCATGCAGCAGCAGCAGGACGGCCCGGAGGAGAGCAAGCTCCAGCAGCAGAAGGGCAAGGAGCAGCTTTTCCCCCTGACGCGGTTGGGGCGCCTCAATTTCCCACCCAGGCGGGTGAGTGCCAACGAAGGGACGGGATGGCATGGCATGGGACAGGACAGGGGGATGAGCCTCCCTCTGCCTGGGGCCAGCCGCTGCGCCGCACAGCTGCGGCCCCATCATCTCCCGCATCAATGTCCCAGCAGCTGCTGTTGGCGAGTCCCCAGCAGCCAGGTGCTGGTGGGAGCCAGGCTACCTTTACAAATCCCCCTCTCTCCTTTCATATCTGCATGGTGTATCTATTTTTCAAACAGCAACGGCCAGAGCTGACCCGCATGCAGCTCCTGAAGGACTCCACGAGAAAGCAAGAGCAGCTGGAAGCCCATGCCCCCAGGAAGAAGTGGCTGGAGGCAGCAGGAGGGGGAGTCCTGCAAGTGCCAGGCTACAAGACAAGGGCCTTGGCCAAGAAGGAGGAATGGGAAGACAACAGCAACAAAGAGCTGTCCCAGGGGAAGCACATCACAACCTACAACACCTGGGTCAACCCCTTCTTCCCGGAGCTCTTCCAGGACCCCCAACCTGGGCTGCAGGAGCGGCCTGGCTGGCCCAGCAGCGAGGGCACAGAGGTGTCAGGAGAGGCAGCCAGCGACCTGCAGAGCGCGCCTCTTGCCACGGCGGGTGCCACGGATGCTGAGAAGGCCCCTTCTGCCCTGGCCGCAGCTCCTGAAGAAGTAGGGCACCACGCACCACTCGCTCCCGCGGCACAGGAGGAAGCAAAGGCACCAGCTTCTCCTGTCTTTGGTGAGCAGGCCGCAGCAGCGCAGGCAGAGAGCCAGGCACCTGCCCCGCACAGCCCCACAGACTACGAGGCGGCTCTGCAGGACACAGCCCTGTGCATCGTGAGGGACGCCGTGGCCAAGGCTGTGGCTGTGATCCAGGGACTCGGCCAGCAGCCGGCGGAACAGCAGGCCCTGGCACAAGGCATGGATGTTGCATGCGAGGATGGAGAAAACGTCACTTCTTCCATGTCTGGAGACCATCAAGGAGAGGCCAGCACAGCCACTGTCTCCCCGGCAGTGCACGAGGATCAAGTGGCTGCTGCATTGCCTCACAACCCTGTGGCAGATGCTGGCACACCCCACCTTGCCTCAGCAGCAGACGACAAAGGAGACACAGCGGCTTCTCCCTTGGCTTGGGACCCTCGGCACCAGGTGAGCCAGGCGTGCATGGCCGGCACCAGGTTTGTACGGCAGGGACATGCCTGGTGCTTTCCGTGTCAGCCCGCTGACATCCCCACCCTCCCCTGCCTGTGCTCTTGCTCTCCCCTCGGGAGGAAAGGCACTGAAGAAGAGCAGCCCGTGAGGGACGTCCCCAGTAAGCAGCCGCCAGCCGGGCTCGGGACGCCGAGCGCCACCACCCCTGGAGTCCAACCTGGCCAACGCACCACCCATCCCTGGCGCTGCTCACAGAGCCACAAGGGAGAAGCAACCCCACACCATGGGACCCAGACAACTAACTCCCAGCACTGACAAAGACAGACAGCTGGGGAGAGCCGTTAGCTCTTGATGGCTCTGCTGCGGGTTGGCTTTCCAAGGGAACGGCTCCTGGGCACTTTGCTGGGCTTCCCAGGACAAGAAGCCTCTTCCAGCCCCCTGGCTTAGACCAGCGTTACCAGCAATCTTGGAGGCTCTGCTGCTACTGCCCCAACCAGAGCTTCTCCCTGAAGAGTCCCTCTTTGGCAACCGTTGGGTGGTATCATAAAGCTCCTCTGCAGCCCCACGCAGGGGCTCAGGGAGACAACGGCAGGAGGGGCAGCCCAAACCATACTTGCTCACCTCCAGTCAACTGAGACCTGCCCGGTTAACCAGGGCTACTGATAAATGATGGAAAGCGGCTTGGTGAGCACTTCTGCCGGCTCCCTCAGCACCCTTGGGTGGATCCCATCCGGCCCCATAGACTTGTGGGTGTGTCAAAGTGGTGTAGCAGGCCGCTAACCATTTCCCCTTGGATTCTGGGGGCTTCATTCTGCTCCCTGTCGCTGTCTTTCAGCTCAGCAGGCTGGGTACCCCGGGAACCATTGCTCTTACTCTTAAAGACTGAGGCAAAGAAGGCATTAAGTACCTCAGCCTTTTCCTCATCCTTTGTCACTACATTTCCCCCCACATCCAATGAAGGGTGGAGATTCTCCTTAGCCCTCCTTTTGTTGTCAATGTCTTAAAAGGAGGAGCCAGGGGCCTTGGCCGAGGACGAGGAGTGGGAAGACGACAGCAACAAAGAGCTGTCCCAGGGGAAGCACATCACAGCCTGCAACATCTGGGTCAACCCCTTCTTCCCGGAGCTCTTCCAGGACCCCCAACCCGGGCTGCAGGAGCGGCCCGGCTGGCCCAGCAGCGAGGGCACAGAGGTGTCAGGAGAGGCAGCCAGCGACCTGCAGAGCGCGCCTCTTGCCACGGCGGGTGCCACGGATGCTGAGACGGCCCCTTCTGCCCTGGCCGCAGCTCCTGAAGAAGTAGGGCACCACGCACCACTCGCTCCCGCGGCACAGGAGGAAGCAAAGGCACCAGCTCCTCCTGTCTTTGGTGAGCAGGCCGCAGCAGCGCAGGCAGAGAGCCAGGCACCTGCCCCACACAGCCCCACAGACTACGAGGCGGCTCTGCAGGACACAGCCCTGTGCATCGTGAGGGACGCCGTGGCCAAGGCTGTGGCTGTGATCCAGGGACTCGGCCAGCAGCCGGCGGAACAGCAGGCCCTGGCACAAGGCATGGATGTTGCATGCGAGGATGGAGAAAACGTCGCTTCTCCCATGTCTGGAGACCATCAAGGAGAGGCCAGCACAGCCACTGTCTCCCCGGCAGTGCACGAGGATCAAGTGGGTGCTGCATTGCCTCACAACCCTGCGGCAGATGCTGGCACACCACACCTTGCCTCAGCAGCGGACGACGAAGGAGACACAGCGGCTTCTCCCTTGGCTTGGGACCCTCGGCACCAGGTGAGCCAGGCGCGCATGGCTGGCACTGGGTGTGTACGGCAGGGCCGTGCCTGGTGCTTTCCGTGTCAGCCCGCTGACATCCCCACCCTCCCCTGCCTGTGCTCTTGCTCTCCCCATGCAGGTGGCCTCCGAGCACAGAGGCGATACACAGTCCACGTCCGCCTGCAGGGACGTGCCTGAGGATGACCCAGGTATGCCCCAAGTCAAGCGGCGCCCCAACCAGGGCAGGCCTGGCCCAGCTGTCCCGGCGAGCAGCACCCAGGCCCAGCTGGGAGCACTGTGCGCATGGGGGCTGGCAATGCCCCGGCCACCCTCCGCGCGGAAAGCCTTCGACGGTGGGGGCAGGCAGAAGCTTGCCCCGCGCCCGCCCAGCCCCTCACCTACAGCTCTCCTTCCCCCACAGGCATCGCCGCCCTCCCGCATGCCCTGGCTCAACAGCTCAAGAGGCCCTCCCTCTTCACGAGGGTGCTCAGGGCTCTGCGCAGGGCTTTCTGCTGTACCTGCATCACGGGACAGCAAGAGAAGCAGCACCCCGCTGCCAGTGCCAGGCAGGTCCCCAGACATGGCAGCTGGCCCTGAGCCTGCACAGCATTCAGAGGGAGCGGCATGGGGAGGCACGTGGGGGATGGCTGCATGGACGGTGCCCCAGGCATTCAGCTACCCTGAAGACATCATGCTGCCCGCCTCCGCTCGGCCGTAGATGCTTTCCAAGGCCAATAAATGATGACCATTTCCCCCCCGTGCTCGTCTGTGCCTACTGCACCTCGGGAGAAAGACAGGTGCAGGCAAGGCCCATGCCGGCAGGCAGAGCTGGAGGGCCCCTGTGCTCCCTCTTCTCTAGGCCGAGCAGAGCCCATGCCCTTGGCCTCTGCCCGTGCCTGCGGCGCTCCAGCTCCCAACCAGCTGGGGCCTCCCCTGGCCTCGCTCCACAGGCACGCTGCCCACCCCTGCCCACCTTGGCCTCCAGGGCCTTTCCCACAGCCACTGTTGCTCTCCAGCCACCCGCTCCCAGCCCTGGACCCACCTCTTGCGGGGCGTCAGCCCATCCCCGGGCCGGCGCTTGGCGCTTGCCTTCCTGGGCTCCCCGGGGTCCCCGGCAGCTCATTCCTGTGCCCCGGCCAAGTCCCTCCCCAGAACTGCCCGGCGGCCTCCAGCACCGCCACTGACACCGCCAGCGTAGGCACCTGCCCTGTCCTGGCTGTCGGCGTGATCCCTCCCATGCTCCACCTCTGGAGGGAAGGCACTGAAGAAGGGCAGCCCGTGAGGGACCTCCCCAGTGAGCAGCCACCAGCCGGGCTCGGGACGCCAAGCACCACCGCCCCCGGAGCCCAACCGACTGGCCAACACGCCACCCACCCCTGGTGCTGGTCACAGAGCCTCCCCTCTCAGCTCAGTCCCACAGCCGGGGGCAATCGCAGAGGGCCTCAAGCCTCTCTGCCACCGTTGGCCCCGGGGAGAGCCCAGCTGGCTCTTCCCCCGCCCCTGCTCCTCCAGCATGGCCCTGGGAACGACGTCCAGGAGCGTTTGTGACAACGCCTTCCCAGCGACACAGCAGCCTGGGGGTTCTCCCACCGCTCCCCCTTGCCCTTCTGGATGATGGCTCTGCCACAGTTGCTCCAATCGCCAGGAGTCTCCCCAGATCAGCACGCCCTTCCGGAGAGCAGAGCGTGCCTTCACGCTGGCATGGCACAGCTCCCCCCAGACCTGGGATGCTCCCCAGCCAGGCACACAGCCGTTTGGTAAACAGTTTAATTAATATACTGAAAGGACCACTGCTGGCCCCAGCTGGAGTTCACCCACTGCTCTGCTTGCCCGCCAGTCTCTTGTCTCTCTCTTCAGCAATGGTCAGGCAGATGCCCCTTCCATGGGGCAGGGAGGTCCACGGCTTGTTGCCCTGCAGCAAGGGAGAAGCAGCCACCTCACATCGTGAGCCCCGCACAGGGGCACAGCTCTCCCTCTCAGGGGGGAAAAGCAGCAGAAGCCAGCCCCTGCCCATGCTGGGCCACGCACACACAGCCATGGCAACGGCCCAGCAGAAGCCCCTCGGGAAGGTGCCCAAGGTGTACAGGCCTACAGCTGCCTCTTCCGGTCACCTCCATGAAGAGTGCGCTTCAGCCAAAATGGAAACACCACCCCTTTCCAACCGGGACAAAAGAGCCCATCGCGGATGGCGGGAGAGCAGAGGCGCTGGCGGGGAGGGCGCTCTCACTTGGAGCAGCTGCCCGGGTCACATCAAGATCTGAGCACTGAGCACTGCGCTGCTGCCAACTCTCAGAAGCTTTAGAAAACCACAGGGCTGCTTCTCGAAAATGCCCCCTTTCCTGAATTTACAGATGCTTGCCCTTCCCGAGCGGTCAGCCCGGAGCAGGCAGAAGCACAGGGAGCAGAGCCAGCACTGACGCCAGCACTGGAGTTGCACTGCGTGACAGGGCCTGCCTGCGTTTCTCTGCACGCACAGGCACCGCAGCACCCCCAGGCCTGGGGGCCCTGTGTGGGAGCAATGCCTGGGGACAAGGCCGGGGCAGTGGCACCCAGAGCGGCTGAATGCACGCAGGACGGAGCTCTGCAGCGGCCGCTGGCACCGGGGGTATGTGGGAGGTGTTGGCTCGGGCCTGCCGGGGCCTCGGGGAGGCCAGAGCAGGGGCTGCCCCGAGCCGGTCCCAGCCGGTCCCAGCCGGCCCCAGCCGGCCCCAGCCAGCCACGGGCGTGGGCGTCTCCATAGCGAGCGCCAGGGCTTTGTGATGCGGGGGCCTCATCGTGCCCAAAGGCCATTGTGACGGGAGTCCCCGCGGTGACCGTGGGGGTATTTAAGGAGCGAGAGCCCTGGCGCACCCACTCCCAGGAGAGCACCTCCCACCTCAGGAGGCAGCACCTGCCCTGGGTGCCCATGGCAGGTCTGTGGCCGAGGATGCCGAAGACGCCCATGGATAAGGATGCGAACGCCCACTCCCAGCCCACCAACGGGCTGCCGAGCTGGCAGAAGAGGAGCCAGGTGAGGGACGGGGCAGGAGGGAGAGGCCGGTGGTGGCACGGGGCCGCACGGAGCTGCCTTGGTGCCGGACTTGCTGGCACTGTGGGGGCCGCTGTGCCAAGGCAGCGCCTCCATCCCACGCCTCCTCTTCCTCCTGCCCGCAGGTGGGCCGAAGGCAGCCACAGGCGGTTCCGCAGAGCAGACACAGCCAGGCCTTGTCCCTCCATGGGGACAGCCTGCCACAGCTCCCCTGCCCAGAAAGGTTGCAGGCTGCTGGGAGACGCCGCGCACAGGTAGGGAGCCCGACGGAGACGGGACCGAATGTCTTCCCGAACCCAGGAGCTGCCGACGGGCAGGTGGGAGGTGCAGGACAGGACAGGCGGGCCCGTAGCGAGCTGAGCCCCCCGTGCCGTGCCCAGCAGGCTGCCCGGGCATGCCAGGGGTGCTCCCAGGAGTCGCCGTGGGCTGCGGGGGGACCAGCCCTCTTCCCGGCCGGCTCCGGGAGCAGGGCGGCAGCCGCCTGCGGGGCTGAGCGCTGCCCTGGGGGCTGGCAGGCGAGCCCGGCCGCAGGAGCTCTTCCAGCCAGGGCACGGGGGCATGGGCCACAGGCACACAGCCTCTCTGCTTGCCTTCTCTTGCAGATGGACAGCCTGGTGCCCTGCAACAGGGTGACGCGGCAGGAGACAGCCAGTCTGCCAGCCTTGCCGCCTCTCCCCAGGCAGGCTGGTGCACCCGGGCACACACCCGCAGCTCGGCCACCAGCAGTTGCCAGGACCTGCTGCAAGGTGCTGCCTTTGCCGGCAGCACCCTCTGCATCTTCTGCCACGGGCAGGGAAATGGCCATCAGCACTGCCGCCAGCAGCCACCGACAGCTTGTCCCATCTGCTCAGGGCACCTGCCGTGACCGGGGCACAGCCGCGAGGGTGGAGAGCTGGAGGCGGGCCCCGCACAGACCCGTAGCCAATGCCACAGCTGTGAAGGGCACAGCCCGGTGCCTCGTGGGTGAGGTCCGGGGCAAGGTTTTGACTGGGAGCCAGGGACCCAGCCAGCAGCCGGTGGCCCAGTGGGACCAGGCACACAGCAGAGCTGTGGCGATGACAGCGAGAACAGACAAGGTCTGGGCGACAATGGGGAGCAAGGCCCGCGCAGATCAGCCTGCGCCTTATTGCCATGCACGCGGGGGCACCAGTGCTGCTGACAGGGCCCCGGCGCCAGCATCGCCAGGCACTGGTGCAGGGCCAGGACACTGGCGAGGAGCGGCAGAGCGCGACCCAGCAACGGCGGCAGCGCGCATCAAGTGCTACCTCAGTGGCAGGGCGTCACAGATACACCGTGAGGCTGCTGCGGAGTATCTGGCTGCCCTGTCCGTCGAGATGGAGGAGCTGGAGAGGAGCTGCCTGGCCCGCACCAGCCGCAGCCTGGCCCAGCTCAGGAAAACCATCATGCAGCAGCAGCAGGACGGCCCGGAGGAGAGCAAGCTCCAGCAGCAGAAGGGCAAGGAGCAGCTTTTCCCCCTGACGCGGTTGGGGCGCCTCAATTTCCCACCCAGGCGGGTGAGTGCCAACGAAGGGACGGGATGGCATGGCATGGGACAGGACAGGGGGATGAGCCTCCCTCTGCCTGGGGCCAGCCGCTGCGCCGCACAGCTGCGGCCCCATCATCTCCCGCATCAATGTCCCAGCAGCTGCTGTTGGCGAGTCCCCAGCAGCCAGGTGCTGGTGGGAGCCAGGCTACCTTTACAAATCCCCCTCTCTCCTTTCATATCTGCATGGTGTATCTATTTTTCAAACAGCAACGGCCAGAGCTGACCCGCATGCAGCTCCTGAAGGACTCCACGAGAAAGCAAGAGCAGCTGGAAGCCCATGCCCCCAGGAAGAAGTGGCTGGAGGCAGCAGGAGGGGGAGTCCTGCAAGTGCCAGGCTACAAGACAAGGGCCTTGGCCAAGAAGGAGGAATGGGAAGACAACAGCAACAAAGAGCTGTCCCAGGGGAAGCACATCACAACCTACAACACCTGGGTCAACCCCTTCTTCCCGGAGCTCTTCCAGGACCCCCAACCTGGGCTGCAGGAGCGGCCTGGCTGGCCCAGCAGCAAGGGCACAGAGGTGTCAGGAGAGGCAGCCAGCGACCTGCAGAGCGCGCCTCTTGCCACGGCGGGTGCCACGGATGCTGAGAAGGCCCCTTCTGCCCTGGCCGCAGCTCCTGAAGAAGTAGGGCACCACGCACCACTCGCTCCCGCGGCACAGGAGGAAGCAAAGGCACCAGCTTCTCCTGTCTTTGGTGAGCAGGCCGCAGCAGCGCAGGCAGAGAGCCAGGCACCTGCCCCGCACAGCCCCACAGACTACGAGGCGGCTCTGCAGGACACAGCCCTGTGCATCGTGAGGGACGCCGTGGCCAAGGCTGTGGCTGTGATCCAGGGACTCGGCCAGCAGCCGGCGGAACAGCAGGCCCTGGCACAAGGCATGGATGTTGCATGCGAGGATGGAGAAAACGTCACTTCTTCCATGTCTGGAGACCATCAAGGAGAGGCCAGCACAGCCATTGTCTCCCCGGCAGTGCACGAGGATCAAGTGGGTGCTGCATTGCCTCACAACCCTGTGGCAGATGCTGGCACACCCCACCTTGCCTCAGCAGCAGACGACAAAGGAGACACAGCAGCTTCTCCCTTGGCTTGGGACCCTCGGCACCAGGTGAGCCAGGCGTGCATGGCCGGCACCAGGTTTGTACGGCAGGGACATGCCTGGTGCTTTCCGTGTCAGCCCGCTGACATCCCCACCCTCCCCTGCCTGTGCTCTTGCTCTCCCCTCGGGAGGAAAGGCACTGAAGAAGAGCAGCCCGTGAGGGACGTCCCCAGTAAGCAGCCGCCAGCTGGGCTCGGGACGCCGAGCGCCACCACCCCTGGAGTCCAACCTGGCCAACGCACCACCCATCCCTGGCGCTGCTCACAGAGCCACAAGGGAGAAGCAACCCCACACCATGGGACCCAGACAACTACCTCCCAGCACTGACAAAGACAGACAGCTGGGGAGAGCCGTTAGCTCTTGATGGCTCTGCTGCGGGTTGGCTTTCCAAGGGAACGGCTCCTGGGCACTTTGCTGGGCTTCCCAGGACAAGAAGCCTCTTCCAGCCCCCTGGCTTAGACCAGCGTTACCAGCAATCTTGGAGGCTCTGCTGCTACTGCCCCAACCAGAGCTTCTCCCTGAAGAGTCCCTCTTTGGCAACCGTTGGGTGGTATCATAAAGCTCCTCTGCAGCCCCACGCAGGGGCTCAGGGAGACAACGGCAGGAGGGGCAGCCCAAACCATACTTGCTCACCTCCAGTCAACTGAGACCTGCCCGGTTAACCAGGGCTTCTGATAAATGATGGAAAGCGGCTTGGTGAGCACTTCTGCCGGCTCCCTCAGCACCCTTGGGTGGATCCCATCCGGCCCCATAGACTTGTGGGTGTGTCAAAGTGGTGTAGCAGGCCGCTAACCATTTCCCCTTGGATTCTGGGGGCTTCATTCTGCTCCCTGTCGCTGTCTTTCAGCTCAGCAGGCTGGGTACCCCGGGAACCATTGCTCTTACTCTTAAAGACTGAGGCAAAGAAGGCATTAAGTACCTCAGCCTTTTCCTCATCCTTTGTCACTACATTTCCCCCCACATCCAATGAAGGGTGGAGATTCTCCTTAGCCCTCCTTTTGTTGTCAATGTCTTAAAAGGAGGAGCCAGGGGCCTTGGCCGAGGACGAGGAGTGGGAAGACGACAGCAACAAAGAGCTGTCCCAGGGGAAGCACATCACAGCCTGCAACATCTGGGTCAACCCCTTCTTCCCGGAGCTCTTCCAGGACCCCCAACCTGGGCTGCAGGAGCGGCCCGGCTGGCCCAGCAGCGAGGGCACAGAGGTGTCAGGAGAGGCAGCCAGCGACCTGCAGAGCGCGCCTCTTGCCACGGCGAGTGCCACGGATGCTGAGAAGGCCCCTTCTGCCCTGGCCGCAGCTCCTGAAGAAGTAGGGCACCACGCACCACTCGCTCCCGCGGCACAGGAGGAAGCAAAGGCACCAGCTTCTCCTGTCTTTGGTGAGCAGGCTGCAGCAGCGCAGGCAGAGAGCCAGGCACCTGCCCCGCACAGCCCCACAGACTACGAGGCGGCTCTGCAGGACACAGCCCTGTGCATCGTGAGGGACGCCGTGGCCAAGGCTGTGGCTGTGATCCAGGGACTCGGCCAGCAGCCGGCGGAACAGCAGGCCCTGGCACAAGGCATGGATGTTGCATGCGAGGATGGAGAAAACGTCACTTCTTCCATGTCTGGAGACCATCAAGGAGAGGCCAGCACAGCCACTGTCTCCCCGGCAGTGCACGAGGATCAAGTGGCTGCTGCATTGCCTCACAACCCTGTGGCAGATGCTGGCACACCCCACCTTGCCTCAGCAGCAGACGACAAAGGAGACACAGCGGCTTCTCCCTTGGCTTGGGACCCTCGGCACCAGGTGAGCCAGGCGTGCATGGCCGGCACCAGGTTTGTACGGCAGGGACATGCCTGGTGCTTTCCGTGTCAGCCCGCTGACATCCCCACCCTCCCCTGCCTGTGCTCTTGCTCTCCCCTCGGGAGGAAAGGCACTGAAGAAGAGCAGCCCGTGAGGGACGTCCCCAGTAAGCAGCCGCCAGCCGGGCTCGGGACGCCGAGCGCCACCACCCCTGGAGTCCAACCTGGCCAACGCACCACCCATCCCTGGCGCTGCTCACAGAGCCACAAGGGAGAAGCAACCCCACACCATGGGACCCAGACAACTACCTCCCAGCACTGACAAAGACAGACAGCTGGGGAGAGCCGTTAGCTCTTGATGGCTCTGCTGCGGGTTGGCTTTCCAAGGGAACGGCTCCTGGGCACTTTGCTGGGCTTCCCAGGACAAGAAGCCTCTTCCAGCCCCCTGGCTTAGACCAGCGTTACCAGCAATCTTGGAGGCTCTGCTGCTACTGCCCCAACCAGAGCTTCTCCCTGAAGAGTCCCTCTTTGGCAACCGTTGGGTGGTATCATAAAGCTCCTCTGCAGCCCCACGCAGGGGCTCAGGGAGACAACGGCAGGAGGGGCAGCCCAAACCATACTTGCTCACCTCCAGTCAACTGAGACCTGCCCGGTTAACCAGGGCTTCTGATAAATGATGGAAAGCGGCTTGGTGAGCACTTCTGCCGGCTCCCTCAGCACCCTTGGGTGGATCCCATCCGGCCCCATAGACTTGTGGGTGTGTCAAAGTGGTGTAGCAGGCCGCTAACCATTTCCCCTTGCATTCTGGGGGCTTCATTCTGCTCCCCGTCGCTGTCTTTCAGCTCAGCAGGCTGGGTACCCCGGGAACCATTGCTCTTACTCTTAAAGACTGAGGCAAAGAAGGCATTAAGTACCTCAGCCTTTTCCTCATCCTTTGTCACTACATTTCCCCCCACATCCAATGAAGGGTGGAGATTCTCCTTAGCCCTCCTTTTGTTGTCAATGTCTTAAAAGGAGGAGCCAGGGGCCTTGGCCGAGGACGAGGAGTGGGAAGACGACAGCAACAAAGAGCTGTCCCAGGGGAAGCACATCACAGCCTGCAACATCTGGGTCAACCCCTTCTTCCCGGAGCTCTTCCAGGACCCCCAACCTGGGCTGCAGGAGCGGCCCGGCTGGCCCAGCAGCGAGGGCACAGAGGTGTCAGGAGAGGCAGCCAGCGACCTGCAGAGCGCGCCTCTTGCCACGGCGAGTGCCACGGATGCTGAGAAGGCCCCTTCTGCCCTGGCCGCAGCTCCTGAAGAAGTAGGGCACCACGCACCACTCGCTCCCGCGGCACAGGAGGAAGCAAAGGCACCAGCTTCTCCTGTCTTTGGTGAGCAGGCCGCAGCAGCGCAGGCAGAGAGCCAGGCACCTGCCCCGCACAGCCCCACAGACTACGAGGCGGCTCTGCAGGACACAGCCCTGTGCATCGTGAGGGACGCCGTGGCCAAGGCTGTGGCTGTGATCCAGGGACTCGGCCAGCAGCCGGCGGAACAGCAGGCCCTGGCACAAGGCATGGATGTTGCATGCGAGGATGGAGAAAACGTCACTTCTTCCATGTCTGGAGACCATCAAGGAGAGGCCAGCACAGCCACTGTCTCCCCGGCAGTGCACGAGGATCAAGTGGCTGCTGCATTGCCTCACAACCCTGTGGCAGATGCTGGCACACCCCACCTTGCCTCAGCAGCAGACGACAAAGGAGACACAGCGGCTTCTCCCTTGGCTTGGGACCCTCGGCACCAGGTGAGCCAGGCGTGCATGGCCGGCACCAGGTTTGTACGGCAGGGACATGCCTGGTGCTTTCCGTGTCAGCCCGCTGACATCCCCACCCTCCCCTGCCTGTGCTCTTGCTCTCCCCTCGGGAGGAAAGGCACTGAAGAAGAGCAGCCCGTGAGGGACGTCCCCAGTAAGCAGCCGCCAGCCGGGCTCGGGACGCCGAGCGCCACCACCCCTGGAGTCCAACCTGGCCAACGCACCACCCATCCCTGGCGCTGCTCACAGAGCCACAAGGGAGAAGCAACCCCACACCATGGGACCCAGACAACTACCTCCCAGCACTGACAAAGACAGACAGCTGGGGAGAGCCGTTAGCTCTTGATGGCTCTGCTGCGGGTTGGCTTTCCAAGGGAACGGCTCCTGGGCACTTTGCTGGGCTTCCCAGGACAAGAAGCCTCTTCCAGCCCCCTGGCTTAGACCAGCGTTACCAGCAATCTTGGAGGCTCTGCTGCTACTGCCCCAACCAGAGCTTCTCCCTGAAGAGTCCCTCTTTGGCAACCGTTGGGTGGTATCATAAAGCTCCTCTGCAGCCCCACGCAGGGGCTCAGGGAGACAACGGCAGGAGGGGCAGCCCAAACCATACTTGCTCACCTCCAGTCAACTGAGACCTGCCCGGTTAACCAGGGCTACTGATAAATGATGGAAAGCGGCTTGGTGAGCACTTCTGCCGGCTCCCTCAGCACCCTTGGGTGGATCCCATCCGGCCCCATAGACTTGTGGGTGTGTCAAAGTGGTGTAGCAGGCCGCTAACCATTTCCCCTTGCATTCTGGGGGCTTCATTCTGCTCCCCGTCGCTGTCTTTCAGCTCAGCAGGCTGGGTACCCCGGGAACCATTGCTCTTACTCTTAAAGACTGAGGCAAAGAAGGCATTAAGTACCTCAGCCTTTTCCTCATCCTTTGTCACTACAATTCCCCCCACATCCAATGAAGGGTGGAGATTCTCCTTAGCCCTCCTTTTGTTGTCAATGTCTTAAAAGGAGGAGCCAGGGGCCTTGGCCGAGGACGAGGAGTGGGAAGACGACAGCAACAAAGAGCTGTCCCAGGGGAAGCACATCACAGCCTGCAACATCTGGGTCAACCCCTTCTTCCCGGAGCTCTTCCAGGACCCCCAACCTGGGCTGCAGGAGCGGCCCGGCTGGCCCAGCAGCGAGGGCACAGAGGTGTCAGGAGAGGCAGCCAGCGACCTGCAGAGCACATCTCTTGCCACGGCGGGTGCCACGGATGCTGAGAAGGCCCCTTCTGCCCTGGCCGCAGCTCCTGAAGAAGTAGGGCACCACGCATCACTCGCTCCCGCGGCACAGGAGGAAGCAAAGGCACCAGCTTCTCCTGTCTTTGGTGAGCAGGCCGCAGCAGCGCAGGCAGAGAGCCAGGCACCTGCCCCACACAGCCCCACAGACTACGAGGCGGCTCTGCAGGACACAGCCCTGTGCATCGTGAGGGACGCCGTGGCCAAGGCTGTGGCTGTGATCCAGGGACTCGGCCAGCAGCCGGCGGAACAGCAGGCCCTGGCACAAGGCATGGATGTTGCATGCGAGGATGGAGAAAACGTCACTTCTTCCATGTCTGGAGACCATCAAGGAGAGGCCAGCACAGCCACTGTCTCCCCGGCAGTGCACGAGGATCAAGTGGCTGCTGCATTGCCTCACAACCCTGTGGCAGATGCTGGCACACCCCACCTTGCCTCAGCAGCAGACGACAAAGGAGACACAGCGGCTTCTCCCTTGGCTTGGGACCCTCGGCACCAGGTGAGCCAGGCGTGCATGGCCGGCACCAGGTTTGTACGGCAGGGACATGCCTGGTGCTTTCCGTGTCAGCCCGCTGACATCCCCACCCTCCCCTGCCTGTGCTCTTGCTCTCCCCTCGGGAGGAAAGGCACTGAAGAAGAGCAGCCCGTGAGGGACGTCCCCAGTAAGCAGCCGCCAGCCGGGCTCGGGACGCCGAGCGCCACCACCCCTGGAGTCCAACCTGGCCAACGCACCACCCATCCCTGGCGCTGCTCACAGAGCCACAAGGGAGAAGCAACCCCACACCATGGGACCCAGACAACTACCTCCCAGCACTGACAAAGACAGACAGCTGGGGAGAGCCGTTAGCTCTTGATGGCTCTGCTGCGGGTTGGCTTTCCAAGGGAACGGCTCCTGGGCACTTTGCTGGGCTTCCCAGGACAAGAAGCCTCTTCCAGCCCCCTGGCTTAGACCAGCGTTACCAGCAATCTTGGAGGCTCTGCTGCTACTGCCCCAACCAGAGCTTCTCCCTGAAGAGTCCCTCTTTGGCAACCGTTGGGTGGTATCATAAAGCTCCTCTGCAGCCCCACGCAGGGGCTCAGGGAGACAACGGCAGGAGGGGCAGCCCAAACCATACTTGCTCACCTCCAGTCAACTGAGACCTGCCCGGTTAACCAGGGCTACTGATAAATGATGGAAAGCGGCTTGGTGAGCACTTCTGCCGGCTCCCTCAGCACCCTTGGGTGGATCCCATCCGGCCCCATAGACTTGTGGGTGTGTCAAAGTGGTGTAGCAGGCCGCTAACCATTTCCCCTTGCATTCTGGGGGCTTCATTCTGCTCCCCGTCGCTGTCTTTCAGCTCAGCAGGCTGGGTACCCCGGGAACCATTGCTCTTACTCTTAAAGACTGAGGCAAAGAAGGCATTAAGTACCTCAGCCTTTTCCTCATCCTTTGTCACTACATTTCCCCCCACATCCAATGAAGGGTGGAGATTCTCCTTAGCCCTCCTTTTGTTGTCAATGTCTTAAAAGGAGGAGCCAGGGGCCTTGGCCGAGGACGAGGAGTGGGAAGACGACAGCAACAAAGAGCTGTCCCAGGGGAAGCACATCACAGCCTGCAACATCTGGGTCAACCCCTTCTTCCCGGAGCTCTTCCAGGACCCCCAACCTGGGCTGCAGGAGCGGCCCGGCTGGCCCAGCAGCGAGGGCACAGAGGTGTCAGGAGAGGCAGCCAGCGACCTGCAGAGCGCGCCTCTTGCCACGGCGGGTGCCACGGATGCTGAGAAGGCCCCTTCTGCCCTGGCCGCAGCTCCTGAAGAAGTAGGGCACCACGCATCACTCGCTCCCGCGGCACAGGAGGAAGCAAAGGCACCAGCTTCTCCTGTCTTTGGTGAGCAGGCCGCAGCAGCGCAGGCAGAGAGCCAGGCACCTGCCCCGCACAGCCCCACAGACTACGAGGCGGCTCTGCAGGACACAGCCCTGTGCATCGTGAGGGACGCCGTGGCCAAGGCTGTGGCTGTGATCCAGGGACTCGGCCAGCAGCCGGCGGAACAGCAGGCCCTGGCACAAGGCATGGATGTTGCATGCGAGGATGGAGAAAACGTCACTTCTTCCATGTCTGGAGACCATCAAGGAGAGGCCAGCACAGCCACTGTCTCCCCGGCAGTGCACGAGGATCAAGTGGCTGCTGCATTGCCTCACAACCCTGTGGCAGATGCTGGCACACCCCACCTTGCCTCAGCAGCAGACGACAAAGGAGACACAGCGGCTTCTCCCTTGGCTTGGGACCCTCGGCACCAGGTGAGCCAGGCGTGCATGGCCGGCACCAGGTTTGTACGGCAGGGACATGCCTGGTGCTTTCCGTGTCAGCCCGCTGACATCCCCACCCTCCCCTGCCTGTGCTCTTGCTCTCCCCTCGGGAGGAAAGGCACTGAAGAAGAGCAGCCCGTGAGGGACGTCCCCAGTAAGCAGCCGCCAGCCGGGCTCGGGACGCCGAGCGCCACCACCCCTGGAGTCCAACCTGGCCAACGCACCACCCATCCCTGGCGCTGCTCACAGAGCCACAAGGGAGAAGCAACCCCACACCATGGGACCCAGACAACTACCTCCCAGCACTGACAAAGACAGACAGCTGGGGAGAGCCGTTAGCTCTTGATGGCTCTGCTGCGGGTTGGCTTTCCAAGGGAACGGCTCCTGGGCACTTTGCTGGGCTTCCCAGGACAAGAAGCCTCTTCCAGCCCCCTGGCTTAGACCAGCGTTACCAGCAATCTTGGAGGCTCTGCTGCTACTGCCCCAACCAGAGCTTCTCCCTGAAGAGTCCCTCTTTGGCAACCGTTGGGTGGTATCATAAAGCTCCTCTGCAGCCCCACGCAGGGGCTCAGGGAGACAACGGCAGGAGGGGCAGCCCAAACCATACTTGCTCACCTCCAGTCAACTGAGACCTGCCCGGTTAACCAGGGCTACTGATAAATGATGGAAAGCGGCTTGGTGAGCACTTCTGCCGGCTCCCTCAGCACCCTTGGGTGGATCCCATCCGGCCCCATAGACTTGTGGGTGTGTCAAAGTGGTGTAGCAGGCCGCTAACCATTTCCCCTTGCATTCTGGGGGCTTCATTCTGCTCCCCGTCGCTGTCTTTCAGCTCAGCAGGCTGGGTACCCCGGGAACCATTGCTCTTACTCTTAAAGACTGAGGCAAAGAAGGCATTAAGTACCTCAGCCTTTTCCTCATCCTTTGTCACTACATTTCCCCCCACATCCAATGAAGGGTGGAGATTCTCCTTAGCCCTCCTTTTGTTGTCAATGTCTTAAAAGGAGGAGCCAGGGGCCTTGGCCGAGGACGAGGAGTGGGAAGACGACAGCAACAAAGAGCTGTCCCAGGGGAAGCACATCACAGCCTGCAACATCTGGGTCAACCCCTTCTTCCCGGAGCTCTTCCAGGACCCCCAACCTGGGCTGCAGGAGCGGCCCGGCTGGCCCAGCAGCGAGGGCACAGAGGTGTCAGGAGAGGCAGCCAGCGACCTGCAGAGCGCGCCTCTTGCCACGGCGGGTGCCACGGATGCTGAGAAGGCCCCTTCTGCCCTGGCCGCAGCTCCTGAAGAAGTAGGGCACCACGCATCACTCGCTCCCGCGGCACAGGAGGAAGCAAAGGCACCAGCTTCTCCTGTCTTTGGTGAGCAGGCCGCAGCAGCGCAGGCAGAGAGCCAGGCACCTGCCCCGCACAGCCCCACAGACTACGAGGCGGCTCTGCAGGACACAGCCCTGTGCATCGTGAGGGACGCCGTGGCCAAGGCTGTGGCTGTGATCCAGGGACTCGGCCAGCAGCCGGCGGAACAGCAGGCCCTGGCACAAGGCATGGATGTTGCATGCGAGGATGGAGAAAACGTCACTTCTTCCATGTCTGGAGACCATCAAGGAGAGGCCAGCACAGCCACTGTCTCCCCGGCAGTGCACGAGGATCAAGTGGCTGCTGCATTGCCTCACAACCCTGTGGCAGATGCTGGCACACCCCACCTTGCCTCAGCAGCAGACGACAAAGGAGACACAGCGGCTTCTCCCTTGGCTTGGGACCCTCGGCACCAGGTGAGCCAGGCGTGCATGGCCGGCACCAGGTTTGTACGGCAGGGACATGCCTGGTGCTTTCCGTGTCAGCCCGCTGACATCCCCACCCTCCCCTGCCTGTGCTCTTGCTCTCCCCTCGGGAGGAAAGGCACTGAAGAAGAGCAGCCCGTGAGGGACGTCCCCAGTAAGCAGCCGCCAGCCGGGCTCGGGACGCCGAGCGCCACCACCCCTGGAGTCCAACCTGGCCAACGCACCACCCATCCCTGGCGCTGCTCACAGAGCCACAAGGGAGAAGCAACCCCACACCATGGGACCCAGACAACTACCTCCCAGCACTGACAAAGACAGACAGCTGGGGAGAGCCGTTAGCTCTTGATGGCTCTGCTGCGGGTTGGCTTTCCAAGGGAACGGCTCCTGGGCACTTTGCTGGGCTTCCCAGGACAAGAAGCCTCTTCCAGCCCCCTGGCTTAGACCAGCGTTACCAGCAATCTTGGAGGCTCTGCTGCTACTGCCCCAACCAGAGCTTCTCCCTGAAGAGTCCCTCTTTGGCAACCGTTGGGTGGTATCATAAAGCTCCTCTGCAGCCCCACGCAGGGGCTCAGGGAGACAACGGCAGGAGGGGCAGCCCAAACCATACTTGCTCACCTCCAGTCAACTGAGACCTGCCCGGTTAACCAGGGCTACTGATAAATGATGGAAAGCGGCTTGGTGAGCACTTCTGCCGGCTCCCTCAGCACCCTTGGGTGGATCCCATCCGGCCCCATAGACTTGTGGGTGTGTCAAAGTGGTGTAGCAGGCCGCTAACCATTTCCCCTTGCATTCTGGGGGCTTCATTCTGCTCCCCGTCGCTGTCTTTCAGCTCAGCAGGCTGGGTACCCCGGGAACCATTGCTCTTACTCTTAAAGACTGAGGCAAAGAAGGCATTAAGTACCTCAGCCTTTTCCTCATCCTTTGTCACTACAATTCCCCCCACATCCAATGAAGGGTGGAGATTCTCCTTAGCCCTCCTTTTGTTGTCAATGTCTTAAAAGGAGGAGCCAGGGGCCTTGGCCGAGGACGAGGAGTGGGAAGACGACAGCAACAAAGAGCTGTCCCAGGGGAAGCACATCACAGCCTGCAACATCTGGGTCAACCCCTTCTTCCCGGAGCTCTTCCAGGACCCCCAACCTGGGCTGCAGGAGCGGCCCGGCTGGCCCAGCAGCGAGGGCACAGAGGTGTCAGGAGAGGCAGCCAGCGACCTGCAGAGCGCGCCTCTTGCCACGGCGGGTGCCACGGATGCTGAGAAGGCCCCTTCTGCCCTGGCCGCAGCTCCTGAAGAAGTAGGGCACCACGCATCACTCGCTCCCGCGGCACAGGAGGAAGCAAAGGCACCAGCTTCTCCTGTCTTTGGTGAGCAGGCCGCAGCGGCGCAGGCAGAGAGCCAGGCACCTGCCCCGCACAGCCCCACAGACTACGAGGCGGCTCTGCAGGACACAGCCCTGTGCATCGTGAGGGACGCCGTGGCCAAGGCTGTGGCTGTGATCCAGGGACTCGGCCAGCAGCCGGCGGAACAGCAGGCCCTGGCACAAGGCATGGATGTTGCATGCGAGGATGGAGAAAACGTCACTTCTTCCATGTCTGGAGACCATCAAGGAGAGGCCAGCACAGCCACTGTCTCCCCGGCAGTGCACGAGGATCAAGTGGCTGCTGCATTGCCTCACAACCCTGTGGCAGATGCTGGCACACCCCACCTTGCCTCAGCAGCAGACGACAAAGGAGACACAGCGGCTTCTCCCTTGGCTTGGGACCCTCGGCACCAGGTGAGCCAGGCGTGCATGGCCGGCACCAGGTTTGTACGGCAGGGACATGCCTGGTGCTTTCCGTGTCAGCCCGCTGACATCCCCACCCTCCCCTGCCTGTGCTCTTGCTCTCCCCTCGGGAGGAAAGGCACTGAAGAAGAGCAGCCCGTGAGGGACGTCCCCAGTAAGCAGCCGCCAGCCGGGCTCGGGACGCCGAGCGCCACCACCCCTGGAGTCCAACCTGGCCAACGCACCACCCATCCCTGGCGCTGCTCACAGAGCCACAAGGGAGAAGCAACCCCACACCATGGGACCCAGACAACTACCTCCCAGCACTGACAAAGACAGACAGCTGGGGAGAGCCGTTAGCTCTTGATGGCTCTGCTGCGGGTTGGCTTTCCAAGGGAACGGCTCCTGGGCACTTTGCTGGGCTTCCCAGGACAAGAAGCCTCTTCCAGCCCCCTGGCTTAGACCAGCGTTACCAGCAATCTTGGAGGCTCTGCTGCTACTGCCCCAACCAGAGCTTCTCCCTGAAGAGTCCCTCTTTGGCAACCGTTGGGTGGTATCATAAAGCTCCTCTGCAGCCCCACGCAGGGGCTCAGGGAGACAACGGCAGGAGGGGCAGCCCAAACCATACTTGCTCACCTCCAGTCAACTGAGACCTGCCCGGTTAACCAGGGCTACTGATAAATGATGGAAAGCGGCTTGGTGAGCACTTCTGCCGGCTCCCTCAGCACCCTTGGGTGGATCCCATCCGGCCCCATAGACTTGTGGGTGTGTCAAAGTGGTGTAGCAGGCCGCTAACCATTTCCCCTTGCATTCTGGGGGCTTCATTCTGCTCCCCGTCGCTGTCTTTCAGCTCAGCAGGCTGGGTACCCCGGGAACCATTGCTCTTACTCTTAAAGACTGAGGCAAAGAAGGCATTAAGTACCTCAGCCTTTTCCTCATCCTTTGTCACTACATTTCCCCCCACATCCAATGAAGGGTGGAGATTCTCCTTAGCCCTCCTTTTGTTGTCAATGTCTTAAAAGGAGGAGCCAGGGGCCTTGGCCGAGGACGAGGAGTGGGAAGACGACAGCAACAAAGAGCTGTCCCAGGGGAAGCACATCACAGCCTGCAACATCTGGGTCAACCCCTTCTTCCCGGAGCTCTTCCAGGACCCCCAACCTGGGCTGCAGGAGCGGCCCGGCTGGCCCAGCAGCGAGGGCACAGAGGTGTCAGGAGAGGCAGCCAGCGACCTGCAGAGCACATCTCTTGCCACGGCGGGTGCCACGGATGCTGAGAAGGCCCCTTCTGCCCTGGCCGCAGCTCCTGAAGAAGTAGGGCACCACGCATCACTCGCTCCCGCGGCACAGGAGGAAGCAAAGGCACCAGCTTCTCCTGTCTTTGGTGAGCAGGCCGCAGCAGCGCAGGCAGAGAGCCAGGCACCTGCCCCGCACAGCCCCACAGACTACGAGGCGGCTCTGCAGGACACAGCCCTGTGCATCGTGAGGGACGCCGTGGCCAAGGCTGTGGCTGTGATCCAGGGACTCGGCCAGCAGCCGGCGGAACAGCAGGCCCTGGCACAAGGCATGGATGTTGCATGCGAGGATGGAGAAAACGTCACTTCTTCCATGTCTGGAGACCATCAAGGAGAGGCCAGCACAGCCACTGTCTCCCCGGCAGTGCACGAGGATCAAGTGGCTGCTGCATTGCCTCACAACCCTGTGGCAGATGCTGGCACACCCCACCTTGCCTCAGCAGCAGACGACAAAGGAGACACAGCGGCTTCTCCCTTGGCTTGGGACCCTCGGCACCAGGTGAGCCAGGCGTGCATGGCCGGCACCAGGTTTGTACGGCAGGGACATGCCTGGTGCTTTCCGTGTCAGCCCGCTGACATCCCCACCCTCCCCTGCCTGTGCTCTTGCTCTCCCCTCGGGAGGAAAGGCACTGAAGAAGAGCAGCCCGTGAGGGACGTCCCCAGTAAGCAGCCGCCAGCCGGGCTCGGGACGCCGAGCGCCACCACCCCTGGAGTCCAACCTGGCCAACGCACCACCCATCCCTGGCGCTGCTCACAGAGCCACAAGGGAGAAGCAACCCCACACCATGGGACCCAGACAACTACCTCCCAGCACTGACAAAGACAGACAGCTGGGGAGAGCCGTTAGCTCTTGATGGCTCTGCTGCGGGTTGGCTTTCCAAGGGAACGGCTCCTGGGCACTTTGCTGGGCTTCCCAGGACAAGAAGCCTCTTCCAGCCCCCTGGCTTAGACCAGCGTTACCAGCAATCTTGGAGGCTCTGCTGCTACTGCCCCAACCAGAGCTTCTCCCTGAAGAGTCCCTCTTTGGCAACCGTTGGGTGGTATCATAAAGCTCCTCTGCAGCCCCACGCAGGGGCTCAGGGAGACAACGGCAGGAGGGGCAGCCCAAACCATACTTGCTCACCTCCAGTCAACTGAGACCTGCCCGGTTAACCAGGGCTACTGATAAATGATGGAAAGCGGCTTGGTGAGCACTTCTGCCGGCTCCCTCAGCACCCTTGGGTGGATCCCATCCGGCCCCATAGACTTGTGGGTGTGTCAAAGTGGTGTAGCAGGCCGCTAACCATTTCCCCTTGCATTCTGGGGGCTTCATTCTGCTCCCCGTCGCTGTCTTTCAGCTCAGCAGGCTGGGTACCCCGGGAACCATTGCTCTTACTCTTAAAGACTGAGGCAAAGAAGGCATTAAGTACCTCAGCCTTTTCCTCATCCTTTGTCACTACATTTCCCCCCACATCCAATGAAGGGTGGAGATTCTCCTTAGCCCTCCTTTTGTTGTCAATGTCTTAAAAGGAGGAGCCAGGGGCCTTGGCCGAGGACGAGGAGTGGGAAGACGACAGCAACAAAGAGCTGTCCCAGGGGAAGCACATCACAGCCTGCAACATCTGGGTCAACCCCTTCTTCCCGGAGCTCTTCCAGGACCCCCAACCTGGGCTGCAGGAGCGGCCCGGCTGGCCCAGCAGCGAGGGCACAGAGGTGTCAGGAGAGGCAGCCAGCGACCTGCAGAGCGCGCCTCTTGCCACGGCGGGTGCCACGGATGCTGAGAAGGCCCCTTCTGCCCTGGCCGCAGCTCCTGAAGAAGTAGGGCACCACGCATCACTCGCTCCCGCGGCACAGGAGGAAGCAAAGGCACCAGCTTCTCCTGTCTTTGGTGAGCAGGCCGCAGCAGCGCAGGCAGAGAGCCAGGCACCTGCCCCGCACAGCCCCACAGACTACGAGGCGGCTCTGCAGGACACAGCCCTGTGCATCGTGAGGGACGCCGTGGCCAAGGCTGTGGCTGTGATCCAGGGACTCGGCCAGCAGCCGGCGGAACAGCAGGCCCTGGCACAAGGCATGGATGTTGCATGCGAGGATGGAGAAAACGTCACTTCTTCCATGTCTGGAGACCATCAAGGAGAGGCCAGCACAGCCACTGTCTCCCCGGCAGTGCACGAGGATCAAGTGGCTGCTGCATTGCCTCACAACCCTGTGGCAGATGCTGGCACACCCCACCTTGCCTCAGCAGCAGACGACAAAGGAGACACAGCGGCTTCTCCCTTGGCTTGGGACCCTCGGCACCAGGTGAGCCAGGCGTGCATGGCCGGCACCAGGTTTGTACGGCAGGGACATGCCTGGTGCTTTCCGTGTCAGCCCGCTGACATCCCCACCCTCCCCTGCCTGTGCTCTTGCTCTCCCCTCGGGAGGAAAGGCACTGAAGAAGAGCAGCCCGTGAGGGACGTCCCCAGTAAGCAGCCGCCAGCCGGGCTCGGGACGCCGAGCGCCACCACCCCTGGAGTCCAACCTGGCCAACGCACCACCCATCCCTGGCGCTGCTCACAGAGCCACAAGGGAGAAGCAACCCCACACCATGGGACCCAGACAACTACCTCCCAGCACTGACAAAGACAGACAGCTGGGGAGAGCCGTTAGCTCTTGATGGCTCTGCTGCGGGTTGGCTTTCCAAGGGAACGGCTCCTGGGCACTTTGCTGGGCTTCCCAGGACAAGAAGCCTCTTCCAGCCCCCTGGCTTAGACCAGCGTTACCAGCAATCTTGGAGGCTCTGCTGCTACTGCCCCAACCAGAGCTTCTCCCTGAAGAGTCCCTCTTTGGCAACCGTTGGGTGGTATCATAAAGCTCCTCTGCAGCCCCACGCAGGGGCTCAGGGAGACAACGGCAGGAGGGGCAGCCCAAACCATACTTGCTCACCTCCAGTCAACTGAGACCTGCCCGGTTAACCAGGGCTACTGATAAATGATGGAAAGCGGCTTGGTGAGCACTTCTGCCGGCTCCCTCAGCACCCTTGGGTGGATCCCATCCGGCCCCATAGACTTGTGGGTGTGTCAAAGTGGTGTAGCAGGCCGCTAACCATTTCCCCTTGCATTCTGGGGGCTTCATTCTGCTCCCCGTCGCTGTCTTTCAGCTCAGCAGGCTGGGTACCCCGGGAACCATTGCTCTTACTCTTAAAGACTGAGGCAAAGAAGGCATTAAGTACCTCAGCCTTTTCCTCATCCTTTGTCACTACATTTCCCCCCACATCCAATGAAGGGTGGAGATTCTCCTTAGCCCTCCTTTTGTTGTCAATGTCTTAAAAGGAGGAGCCAGGGGCCTTGGCCGAGGACGAGGAGTGGGAAGACGACAGCAACAAAGAGCTGTCCCAGGGGAAGCACATCACAGCCTGCAACATCTGGGTCAACCCCTTCTTCCCGGAGCTCTTCCAGGACCCCCAACCTGGGCTGCAGGAGCGGCCCGGCTGGCCCAGCAGCGAGGGCACAGAGGTGTCAGGAGAGGCAGCCAGCGACCTGCAGAGCGCGCCTCTTGCCACGGCGGGTGCCACGGATGCTGAGAAGGCCCCTTCTGCCCTGGCCGCAGCTCCTGAAGAAGTAGGGCACCACGCATCACTCGCTCCCGCGGCACAGGAGGAAGCAAAGGCACCAGCTTCTCCTGTCTTTGGTGAGCAGGCCGCAGCAGCGCAGGCAGAGAGCCAGGCACCTGCCCCGCACAGCCCCACAGACTACGAGGCGGCTCTGCAGGACACAGCCCTGTGCATCGTGAGGGACGCCGTGGCCAAGGCTGTGGCTGTGATCCAGGGACTCGGCCAGCAGCCGGCGGAACAGCAGGCCCTGGCACAAGGCATGGATGTTGCATGCGAGGATGGAGAAAACGTCACTTCTTCCATGTCTGGAGACCATCAAGGAGAGGCCAGCACAGCCACTGTCTCCCCGGCAGTGCACGAGGATCAAGTGGCTGCTGCATTGCCTCACAACCCTGTGGCAGATGCTGGCACACCCCACCTTGCCTCAGCAGCAGACGACAAAGGAGACACAGCGGCTTCTCCCTTGGCTTGGGACCCTCGGCACCAGGTGAGCCAGGCGTGCATGGCCGGCACCAGGTTTGTACGGCAGGGACATGCCTGGTGCTTTCCGTGTCAGCCCGCTGACATCCCCACCCTCCCCTGCCTGTGCTCTTGCTCTCCCCTCGGGAGGAAAGGCACTGAAGAAGAGCAGCCCGTGAGGGACGTCCCCAGTAAGCAGCCGCCAGCCGGGCTCGGGACGCCGAGCGCCACCACCCCTGGAGTCCAACCTGGCCAACGCACCACCCATCCCTGGCGCTGCTCACAGAGCCACAAGGGAGAAGCAACCCCACACCATGGGACCCAGACAACTACCTCCCAGCACTGACAAAGACAGACAGCTGGGGAGAGCCGTTAGCTCTTGATGGCTCTGCTGCGGGTTGGCTTTCCAAGGGAACGGCTCCTGGGCACTTTGCTGGGCTTCCCAGGACAAGAAGCCTCTTCCAGCCCCCTGGCTTAGACCAGCGTTACCAGCAATCTTGGAGGCTCTGCTGCTACTGCCCCAACCAGAGCTTCTCCCTGAAGAGTCCCTCTTTGGCAACCGTTGGGTGGTATCATAAAGCTCCTCTGCAGCCCCACGCAGGGGCTCAGGGAGACAACGGCAGGAGGGGCAGCCCAAACCATACTTGCTCACCTCCAGTCAACTGAGACCTGCCCGGTTAACCAGGGCTACTGATAAATGATGGAAAGCGGCTTGGTGAGCACTTCTGCCGGCTCCCTCAGCACCCTTGGGTGGATCCCATCCGGCCCCATAGACTTGTGGGTGTGTCAAAGTGGTGTAGCAGGCCGCTAACCATTTCCCCTTGCATTCTGGGGGCTTCATTCTGCTCCCCGTCGCTGTCTTTCAGCTCAGCAGGCTGGGTACCCCGGGAACCATTGCTCTTACTCTTAAAGACTGAGGCAAAGAAGGCATTAAGTACCTCAGCCTTTTCCTCATCCTTTGTCACTACAATTCCCCCCACATCCAATGAAGGGTGGAGATTCTCCTTAGCCCTCCTTTTGTTGTCAATGTCTTAAAAGGAGGAGCCAGGGGCCTTGGCCGAGGACGAGGAGTGGGAAGACGACAGCAACAAAGAGCTGTCCCAGGGGAAGCACATCACAGCCTGCAACATCTGGGTCAACCCCTTCTTCCCGGAGCTCTTCCAGGACCCCCAACCTGGGCTGCAGGAGCGGCCCGGCTGGCCCAGCAGCGAGGGCACAGAGGTGTCAGGAGAGGCAGCCAGCGACCTGCAGAGCACATCTCTTGCCACGGCGGGTGCCACGGATGCTGAGAAGGCCCCTTCTGCCCTGGCCGCAGCTCCTGAAGAAGTAGGGCACCACGCATCACTCGCTCCCGCGGCACAGGAGGAAGCAAAGGCACCAGCTTCTCCTGTCTTTGGTGAGCAGGCCGCAGCAGCGCAGGCAGAGAGCCAGGCACCTGCCCCGCACAGCCCCACAGACTACGAGGCGGCTCTGCAGGACACAGCCCTGTGCATCGTGAGGGACGCCGTGGCCAAGGCTGTGGCTGTGATCCAGGGACTCGGCCAGCAGCCGGCGGAACAGCAGGCCCTGGCACAAGGCATGGATGTTGCATGCGAGGATGGAGAAAACGTCACTTCTTCCATGTCTGGAGACCATCAAGGAGAGGCCAGCACAGCCACTGTCTCCCCGGCAGTGCACGAGGATCAAGTGGCTGCTGCATTGCCTCACAACCCTGTGGCAGATGCTGGCACACCCCACCTTGCCTCAGCAGCAGACGACAAAGGAGACACAGCGGCTTCTCCCTTGGCTTGGGACCCTCGGCACCAGGTGAGCCAGGCGTGCATGGCCGGCACCAGGTTTGTACGGCAGGGACATGCCTGGTGCTTTCCGTGTCAGCCCGCTGACATCCCCACCCTCCCCTGCCTGTGCTCTTGCTCTCCCCTCGGGAGGAAAGGCACTGAAGAAGAGCAGCCCGTGAGGGACATCCCCAGTAAGCAGCCGCCAGCCGGGCTCGGGACGCCGAGCGCCACCACCCCTGGAGTCCAACCTGGCCAACGCACCACCCATCCCTGGCGCTGCTCACAGAGCCACAAGGGAGAAGCAACCCCACACCATGGGACCCAGACAACTACCTCCCAGCACTGACAAAGACAGACAGCTGGGGAGAGCCGTTAGCTCTTGATGGCTCTGCTGCGGGTTGGCTTTCCAAGGGAACGGCTCCTGGGCACTTTGCTGGGCTTCCCAGGACAAGAAGCCTCTTCCAGCCCCCTGGCTTAGACCAGCGTTACCAGCAATCTTGGAGGCTCTGCTGCTACTGCCCCAACCAGAGCTTCTCCCTGAAGAGTCCCTCTTTGGCAACCGTTGGGTGGTATCATAAAGCTCCTCTGCAGCCCCACGCAGGGGCTCAGGGAGACAACGGCAGGAGGGGCAGCCCAAACCATACTTGCTCACCTCCAGTCAACTGAGACCTGCCCGGTTAACCAGGGCTACTGATAAATGATGGAAAGCGGCTTGGTGAGCACTTCTGCCGGCTCCCTCAGCACCCTTGGGTGGATCCCATCCGGCCCCATAGACTTGTGGGTGTGTCAAAGTGGTGTAGCAGGCCGCTAACCATTTCCCCTTGCATTCTGGGGGCTTCATTCTGCTCCCCGTCGCTGTCTTTCAGCTCAGCAGGCTGGGTACCCCGGGAACCATTGCTCTTACTCTTAAAGACTGAGGCAAAGAAGGCATTAAGTACCTCAGCCTTTTCCTCATCCTTTGTCACTACATTTCCCCCCACATCCAATGAAGGGTGGAGATTCTCCTTAGCCCTCCTTTTGTTGTCAATGTCTTAAAAGGAGGAGCCAGGGGCCTTGGCCGAGGACGAGGAGTGGGAAGACGACAGCAACAAAGAGCTGTCCCAGGGGAAGCACATCACAGCCTGCAACATCTGGGTCAACCCCTTCTTCCCGGAGCTCTTCCAGGACCCCCAACCTGGGCTGCAGGAGCGGCCCGGCTGGCCCAGCAGCGAGGGCACAGAGGTGTCAGGAGAGGCAGCCAGCGACCTGCAGAGCGCGCCTCTTGCCACGGCGGGTGCCACGGATGCTGAGAAGGCCCCTTCTGCCCTGGCCGCAGCTCCTGAAGAAGTAGGGCACCACGCATCACTCGCTCCCGCGGCACAGGAGGAAGCAAAGGCACCAGCTTCTCCTGTCTTTGGTGAGCAGGCCGCAGCAGCGCAGGCAGAGAGCCAGGCACCTGCCCCGCACAGCCCCACAGACTACGAGGCGGCTCTGCAGGACACAGCCCTGTGCATCGTGAGGGACGCCGTGGCCAAGGCTGTGGCTGTGATCCAGGGACTCGGCCAGCAGCCGGCGGAACAGCAGGCCCTGGCACAAGGCATGGATGTTGCATGCGAGGATGGAGAAAACGTCACTTCTTCCATGTCTGGAGACCATCAAGGAGAGGCCAGCACAGCCACTGTCTCCCCGGCAGTGCACGAGGATCAAGTGGCTGCTGCATTGCCTCACAACCCTGTGGCAGATGCTGGCACACCCCACCTTGCCTCAGCAGCAGACGACAAAGGAGACACAGCGGCTTCTCCCTTGGCTTGGGACCCTCGGCACCAGGTGAGCCAGGCGTGCATGGCCGGCACCAGGTTTGTACGGCAGGGACATGCCTGGTGCTTTCCGTGTCAGCCCGCTGACATCCCCACCCTCCCCTGCCTGTGCTCTTGCTCTCCCCTCGGGAGGAAAGGCACTGAAGAAGAGCAGCCCGTGAGGGACGTCCCCAGTAAGCAGCCGCCAGCCGGGCTCGGGACGCCGAGCGCCACCACCCCTGGAGTCCAACCTGGCCAACGCACCACCCATCCCTGGCGCTGCTCACAGAGCCACAAGGGAGAAGCAACCCCACACCATGGGACCCAGACAACTACCTCCCAGCACTGACAAAGACAGACAGCTGGGGAGAGCCGTTAGCTCTTGATGGCTCTGCTGCGGGTTGGCTTTCCAAGGGAACGGCTCCTGGGCACTTTGCTGGGCTTCCCAGGACAAGAAGCCTCTTCCAGCCCCCTGGCTTAGACCAGCGTTACCAGCAATCTTGGAGGCTCTGCTGCTACTGCCCCAACCAGAGCTTCTCCCTGAAGAGTCCCTCTTTGGCAACCGTTGGGTGGTATCATAAAGCTCCTCTGCAGCCCCACGCAGGGGCTCAGGGAGACAACGGCAGGAGGGGCAGCCCAAACCATACTTGCTCACCTCCAGTCAACTGAGACCTGCCCGGTTAACCAGGGCTACTGATAAATGATGGAAAGCGGCTTGGTGAGCACTTCTGCCGGCTCCCTCAGCACCCTTGGGTGGATCCCATCCGGCCCCATAGACTTGTGGGTGTGTCAAAGTGGTGTAGCAGGCCGCTAACCATTTCCCCTTGCATTCTGGGGGCTTCATTCTGCTCCCCGTCGCTGTCTTTCAGCTCAGCAGGCTGGGTACCCCGGGAACCATTGCTCTTACTCTTAAAGACTGAGGCAAAGAAGGCATTAAGTACCTCAGCCTTTTCCTCATCCTTTGTCACTACAATTCCCCCCACATCCAATGAAGGGTGGAGATTCTCCTTAGCCCTCCTTTTGTTGTCAATGTCTTAAAAGGAGGAGCCAGGGGCCTTGGCCGAGGACGAGGAGTGGGAAGACGACAGCAACAAAGAGCTGTCCCAGGGGAAGCACATCACAGCCTGCAACATCTGGGTCAACCCCTTCTTCCCGGAGCTCTTCCAGGACCCCCAACCTGGGCTGCAGGAGCGGCCCGGCTGGCCCAGCAGCGAGGGCACAGAGGTGTCAGGAGAGGCAGCCAGCGACCTGCAGAGCACATCTCTTGCCACGGCGGGTGCCACGGATGCTGAGAAGGCCCCTTCTGCCCTGGCCGCAGCTCCTGAAGAAGTAGGGCACCACGCATCACTCGCTCCCGCGGCACAGGAGGAAGCAAAGGCACCAGCTTCTCCTGTCTTTGGTGAGCAGGCCGCAGCAGCGCAGGCAGAGAGCCAGGCACCTGCCCCGCACAGCCCCACAGACTACGAGGCGGCTCTGCAGGACACAGCCCTGTGCATCGTGAGGGACGCCGTGGCCAAGGCTGTGGCTGTGATCCAGGGACTCGGCCAGCAGCCGGCGGAACAGCAGGCCCTGGCACAAGGCATGGATGTTGCATGCGAGGATGGAGAAAACGTCACTTCTTCCATGTCTGGAGACCATCAAGGAGAGGCCAGCACAGCCACTGTCTCCCCGGCAGTGCACGAGGATCAAGTGGCTGCTGCATTGCCTCACAACCCTGTGGCAGATGCTGGCACACCCCACCTTGCCTCAGCAGCAGACGACAAAGGAGACACAGCGGCTTCTCCCTTGGCTTGGGACCCTCGGCACCAGGTGAGCCAGGCGCGCATGGCCGGCACCAGGTTTGTACGGCAGGGACATGCCTGGTGCTTTCCGTGTCAGCCCGCTGACATCCCCACCCTCCCCTGCCTGTGCTCTTGCTCTCCCCTCGGGAGGAAAGGCACTGAAGAAGAGCAGCCCGTGAGGGACGTCCCCAGTAAGCAGCCGCCAGCCGGGCTCGGGACGCCGAGCGCCACCACCCCTGGAGTCCAACCTGGCCAACGCACCACCCATCCCTGGCGCTGCTCACAGAGCCACAAGGGAGAAGCAACCCCACACCATGGGACCCAGACAACTACCTCCCAGCACTGACAAAGACAGACAGCTGGGGAGAGCCGTTAGCTCTTGATGGCTCTGCTGCGGGTTGGCTTTCCAAGGGAACGGCTCCTGGGCACTTTGCTGGGCTTCCCAGGACAAGAAGCCTCTTCCAGCCCCCTGGCTTAGACCAGCGTTACCAGCAATCTTGGAGGCTCTGCTGCTACTGCCCCAACCAGAGCTTCTCCCTGAAGAGTCCCTCTTTGGCAACCGTTGGGTGGTATCATAAAGCTCCTCTGCAGCCCCACGCAGGGGCTCAGGGAGACAACGGCAGGAGGGGCAGCCCAAACCATACTTGCTCACCTCCAGTCAACTGAGACCTGCCCGGTTAACCAGGGCTACTGATAAATGATGGAAAGCGGCTTGGTGAGCACTTCTGCCGGCTCCCTCAGCACCCTTGGGTGGATCCCATCCGGCCCCATAGACTTGTGGGTGTGTCAAAGTGGTGTAGCAGGCCGCTAACCATTTCCCCTTGCATTCTGGGGGCTTCATTCTGCTCCCCGTCGCTGTCTTTCAGCTCAGCAGGCTGGGTACCCCGGGAACCATTGCTCTTACTCTTAAAGACTGAGGCAAAGAAGGCATTAAGTACCTCAGCCTTTTCCTCATCCTTTGTCACTACATTTCCCCCCACATCCAATGAAGGGTGGAGATTCTCCTTAGCCCTCCTTTTGTTGTCAATGTCTTAAAAGGAGGAGCCAGGGGCCTTGGCCGAGGACGAGGAGTGGGAAGACGACAGCAACAAAGAGCTGTCCCAGGGGAAGCACATCACAGCCTGCAACATCTGGGTCAACCCCTTCTTCCCGGAGCTCTTCCAGGACCCCCAACCTGGGCTGCAGGAGCGGCCCGGCTGGCCCAGCAGCGAGGGCACAGAGGTGTCAGGAGAGGCAGCCAGCGACCTGCAGAGCGCGCCTCTTGCCACGGCGGGTGCCACGGATGCTGAGAAGGCCCCTTCTGCCCTGGCCGCAGCTCCTGAAGAAGTAGGGCACCACGCATCACTCGCTCCCGCGGCACAGGAGGAAGCAAAGGCACCAGCTTCTCCTGTCTTTGGTGAGCAGGCCGCAGCAGCGCAGGCAGAGAGCCAGGCACCTGCCCCGCACAGCCCCACAGACTACGAGGCGGCTCTGCAGGACACAGCCCTGTGCATCGTGAGGGACGCCGTGGCCAAGGCTGTGGCTGTGATCCAGGGACTCGGCCAGCAGCCGGCGGAACAGCAGGCCCTGGCACAAGGCATGGATGTTGCATGCGAGGATGGAGAAAACGTCACTTCTTCCATGTCTGGAGACCATCAAGGAGAGGCCAGCACAGCCACTGTCTCCCCGGCAGTGCACGAGGATCAAGTGGCTGCTGCATTGCCTCACAACCCTGTGGCAGATGCTGGCACACCCCACCTTGCCTCAGCAGCAGACGACAAAGGAGACACAGCGGCTTCTCCCTTGGCTTGGGACCCTCGGCACCAGGTGAGCCAGGCGTGCATGGCCGGCACCAGGTTTGTACGGCAGGGACATGCCTGGTGCTTTCCGTGTCAGCCCGCTGACATCCCCACCCTCCCCTGCCTGTGCTCTTGCTCTCCCCTCGGGAGGAAAGGCACTGAAGAAGAGCAGCCCGTGAGGGACGTCCCCAGTAAGCAGCCGCCAGCCGGGCTCGGGACGCCGAGCGCCACCACCCCTGGAGTCCAACCTGGCCAACGCACCACCCATCCCTGGCGCTGCTCACAGAGCCACAAGGGAGAAGCAACCCCACACCATGGGACCCAGACAACTACCTCCCAGCACTGACAAAGACAGACAGCTGGGGAGAGCCGTTAGCTCTTGATGGCTCTGCTGCGGGTTGGCTTTCCAAGGGAACGGCTCCTGGGCACTTTGCTGGGCTTCCCAGGACAAGAAGCCTCTTCCAGCCCCCTGGCTTAGACCAGCGTTACCAGCAATCTTGGAGGCTCTGCTGCTACTGCCCCAACCAGAGCTTCTCCCTGAAGAGTCCCTCTTTGGCAACCGTTGGGTGGTATCATAAAGCTCCTCTGCAGCCCCACGCAGGGGCTCAGGGAGACAACGGCAGGAGGGGCAGCCCAAACCATACTTGCTCACCTCCAGTCAACTGAGACCTGCCCGGTTAACCAGGGCTTCTGATAAATGATGGAAAGCGGCTTGGTGAGCACTTCTGCCGGCTCCCTCAGCACCCTTGGGTGGATCCCATCCGGCCCCATAGACTTGTGGGTGTGTCAAAGTGGTGTAGCAGGCCGCTAACCATTTCCCCTTGCATTCTGGGGGCTTCATTCTGCTCCCCGTCGCTGTCTTTCAGCTCAGCAGGCTGGGTACCCCGGGAACCATTGCTCTTACTCTTAAAGACTGAGGCAAAGAAGGCATTAAGTACCTCAGCCTTTTCCTCATCCTTTGTCACTACATTTCCCCCCACATCCAATGAAGGGTGGAGATTCTCCTTAGCCCTCCTTTTGTTGTCAATGTCTTAAAAGGAGGAGCCAGGGGCCTTGGCCGAGGACGAGGAGTGGGAAGACGACAGCAACAAAGAGCTGTCCCAGGGGAAGCACATCACAGCCTGCAACATCTGGGTCAACCCCTTCTTCCCGGAGCTCTTCCAGGACCCCCAACCTGGGCTGCAGGAGCGGCCCGGCTGGCCCAGCAGCGAGGGCACAGAGGTGTCAGGAGAGGCAGCCAGCGACCTGCAGAGCACATCTCTTGCCACGGCGGGTGCCACGGATGCTGAGAAGGCCCCTTCTGCCCTGGCCGCAGCTCCTGAAGAAGTAGGGCACCACGCACCACTCGCTCCCGCGGCACAGGAGGAAGCAAAGGCACCAGCTTCTCCTGTCTTTGGTGAGCAGGCCGCAGCAGCGCAGGCAGAGAGCCAGGCACCTGCCCCGCACAGCCCCACAGACTACGAGGCGGCTCTGCAGGACACAGCCCTGTGCATCGTGAGGGACGCCGTGGCCAAGGCTGTGGCTGTGATCCAGGGACTCGGCCAGCAGCCGGCGGAACAGCAGGCCCTGGCACAAGGCATGGATGTTGCATGCGAGGATGGAGAAAACGTCACTTCTTCCATGTCTGGAGACCATCAAGGAGAGGCCAGCACAGCCACTGTCTCCCCGGCAGTGCACGAGGATCAAGTGGCTGCTGCATTGCCTCACAACCCTGTGGCAGATGCTGGCACACCCCACCTTGCCTCAGCAGCAGACGACAAAGGAGACACAGCGGCTTCTCCCTTGGCTTGGGACCCTCGGCACCAGGTGAGCCAGGCGTGCATGGCCGGCACCAGGTTTGTACGGCAGGGACATGCCTGGTGCTTTCCCTGTCAGCCCGCTGACATCCCCACCCTCCCCTGCCTGTGCTCTTGCTCTCCCCTCGGGAGGAAAGGCACTGAAGAAGAGCAGCCCGTGAGGGACGTCCCCAGTAAGCAGCCGCCAGCCGGGCTCGGGACGCCGAGCGCCACCACCCCTGGAGTCCAACCTGGCCAACGCACCACCCATCCCTGGCGCTGCTCACAGAGCCACAAGGGAGAAGCAACCCCACACCATGGGACCCAGACAACTACCTCCCAGCACTGACAAAGACAGACAGCTGGGGAGAGCCGTTAGCTCTTGATGGCTCTGCTGCGGGTTGGCTTTCCAAGGGAACGGCTCCTGGGCACTTTGCTGGGCTTCCCAGGACAAGAAGCCTCTTCCAGCCCCCTGGCTTAGACCAGCGTTACCAGCAATCTTGGAGGCTCTGCTGCTACTGCCCCAACCAGAGCTTCTCCCTGAAGAGTCCCTCTTTGGCAACCGTTGGGTGGTATCATAAAGCTCCTCTGCAGCCCCACGCAGGGGCTCAGGGAGACAACGGCAGGAGGGGCAGCCCAAACCATACTTGCTCACCTCCAGTCAACTGAGACCTGCCCGGTTAACCAGGGCTACTGATAAATGATGGAAAGCGGCTTGGTGAGCACTTCTGCCGGCTCCCTCAGCACCCTTGGGTGGATCCCATCCGGCCCCATAGACTTGTGGGTGTGTCAAAGTGGTGTAGCAGGCCGCTAACCATTTCCCCTTGCATTCTGGGGGCTTCATTCTGCTCCCCGTCGCTGTCTTTCAGCTCAGCAGGCTGGGTACCCCGGGAACCATTGCTCTTACTCTTAAAGACTGAGGCAAAGAAGGCATTAAGTACCTCAGCCTTTTCCTCATCCTTTGTCACTACAATTCCCCCCACATCCAATGAAGGGTGGAGATTCTCCTTAGCCCTCCTTTTGTTGTCAATGTCTTAAAAGGAGGAGCCAGGGGCCTTGGCCGAGGACGAGGAGTGGGAAGACGACAGCAACAAAGAGCTGTCCCAGGGGAAGCACATCACAGCCTGCAACATCTGGGTCAACCCCTTCTTCCCGGAGCTCTTCCAGGACCCCCAACCTGGGCTGCAGGAGCGGCCCGGCTGGCCCAGCAGCGAGGGCACAGAGGTGTCAGGAGAGGCAGCCAGCGACCTGCAGAGCGCGCCTCTTGCCACGGCGGGTGCCACGGATGCTGAGAAGGCCCCTTCTGCCCTGGCCGCAGCTCCTGAAGAAGTAGGGCACCACGCATCACTCGCTCCCGCGGCACAGGAGGAAGCAAAGGCACCAGCTTCTCCTGTCTTTGGTGAGCAGGCCGCAGCAGCGCAGGCAGAGAGCCAGGCACCTGCCCCGCACAGCCCCACAGACTACGAGGCGGCTCTGCAGGACACAGCCCTGTGCATCGTGAGGGACGCCGTGGCCAAGGCTGTGGCTGTGATCCAGGGACTCGGCCAGCAGCCGGCGGAACAGCAGGCCCTGGCACAAGGCATGGATGTTGCATGCGAGGATGGAGAAAACGTCACTTCTTCCATGTCTGGAGACCATCAAGGAGAGGCCAGCACAGCCACTGTCTCCCCGGCAGTGCACGAGGATCAAGTGGCTGCTGCATTGCCTCACAACCCTGTGGCAGATGCTGGCACACCCCACCTTGCCTCAGCAGCAGACGACAAAGGAGACACAGCGGCTTCTCCCTTGGCTTGGGACCCTCGGCACCAGGTGAGCCAGGCGTGCATGGCCGGCACCAGGTTTGTACGGCAGGGACATGCCTGGTGCTTTCCGTGTCAGCCCGCTGACATCCCCACCCTCCCCTGCCTGTGCTCTTGCTCTCCCCTCGGGAGGAAAGGCACTGAAGAAGAGCAGCCCGTGAGGGACGTCCCCAGTAAGCAGCCGCCAGCCGGGCTCGGGACGCCGAGCGCCACCACCCCTGGAGTCCAACCTGGCCAACGCACCACCCATCCCTGGCACTGCTCACAGAGCCACAAGGGAGAAGCAACCCCACACCATGGGACCCAGACAACTACCTCCCAGCACTGACAAAGACAGACAGCTGGGGAGAGCCGTTAGCTCTTGATGGCTCTGCTGCGGGTTGGCTTTCCAAGGGAACGGCTCCTGGGCACTTTGCTGGGCTTCCCAGGACAAGAAGCCTCTTCCAGCCCCCTGGCTTAGACCAGCGTTACCAGCAATCTTGGAGGCTCTGCTGCTACTGCCCCAACCAGAGCTTCTCCCTGAAGAGTCCCTCTTTGGCAACCGTTGGGTGGTATCATAAAGCTCCTCTGCAGCCCCACGCAGGGGCTCAGGGAGACAACGGCAGGAGGGGCAGCCCAAACCATACTTGCTCACCTCCAGTCAACTGAGACCTGCCCGGTTAACCAGGGCTACTGATAAATGATGGAAAGCGGCTTGGTGAGCACTTCTGCCGGCTCCCTCAGCACCCTTGGGTGGATCCCATCCGGCCCCATAGACTTGTGGGTGTGTCAAAGTGGTGTAGCAGGCCGCTAACCATTTCCCCTTGCATTCTGGGGGCTTCATTCTGCTCCCCGTCGCTGTCTTTCAGCTCAGCAGGCTGGGTACCCCGGGAACCATTGCTCTTACTCTTAAAGACTGAGGCAAAGAAGGCATTAAGTACCTCAGCCTTTTCCTCATCCTTTGTCACTACATTTCCCCCCACATCCAATGAAGGGTGGAGATTCTCCTTAGCCCTCCTTTTGTTGTCAATGTCTTAAAAGGAGGAGCCAGGGGCCTTGGCCGAGGACGAGGAGTGGGAAGACGACAGCAACAAAGAGCTGTCCCAGGGGAAGCACATCACAGCCTGCAACATCTGGGTCAACCCCTTCTTCCCGGAGCTCTTCCAGGACCCCCAACCTGGGCTGCAGGAGCGGCCCGGCTGGCCCAGCAGCGAGGGCACAGAGGTGTCAGGAGAGGCAGCCAGCGACCTGCAGAGCACATCTCTTGCCACGGCGGGTGCCACGGATGCTGAGAAGGCCCCTTCTGCCCTGGCCGCAGCTCCTGAAGAAGTAGGGCACCACGCACCACTCGCTCCCGCGGCACAGGAGGAAGCAAAGGCACCAGCTTCTCCTGTCTTTGGTGAGCAGGCCGCAGCAGCGCAGGCAGAGAGCCAGGCACCTGCCCCGCACAGCCCCACAGACTACGAGGCGGCTCTGCAGGACACAGCCCTGTGCATCGTGAGGGACGCCGTGGCCAAGGCTGTGGCTGTGATCCAGGGACTCGGCCAGCAGCCGGCGGAACAGCAGGCCCTGGCACAAGGCATGGATGTTGCATGCGAGGATGGAGAAAACGTCACTTCTTCCATGTCTGGAGACCATCAAGGAGAGGCCAGCACAGCCACTGTCTCCCCGGCAGTGCACGAGGATCAAGTGGCTGCTGCATTGCCTCACAACCCTGTGGCAGATGCTGGCACACCCCACCTTGCCTCAGCAGCAGACGACAAAGGAGACACAGCGGCTTCTCCCTTGGCTTGGGACCCTCGGCACCAGGTGAGCCAGGCGTGCATGGCCGGCACCAGGTATGTACGGCAGGGACATGCCTGGTGCTTTCCGTGTCAGCCCGCTGACATCCCCACCCTCCCCTGCCTGTGCTCTTGCTCTCCCCTCGGGAGGAAAGGCACTGAAGAAGAGCAGCCCGTGAGGGACGTCCCCAGTAAGCAGCCGCCAGCCGGGCTCGGGACGCCGAGCGCCACCACCCCTGGAGTCCAACCTGGCCAACGCACCACCCATCCCTGGCGCTGCTCACAGAGCCACAAGGGAGAAGCAACCCCACACCATGGGACCCAGACAACTACCTCCCAGCACTGACAAAGACAGACAGCTGGGGAGAGCCGTTAGCTCTTGATGGCTCTGCTGCGGGTTGGCTTTCCAAGGGAACGGCTCCTGGGCACTTTGCTGGGCTTCCCAGGACAAGAAGCCTCTTCCAGCCCCCTGGCTTAGACCAGCGTTACCAGCAATCTTGGAGGCTCTGCTGCTACTGCCCCAACCAGAGCTTCTCCCTGAAGAGTCCCTCTTTGGCAACCGTTGGGTGGTATCATAAAGCTCCTCTGCAGCCCCACGCAGGGGCTCAGGGAGACAACGGCAGGAGGGGCAGCCCAAACCATACTTGCTCACCTCCAGTCAACTGAGACCTGCCCGGTTAACCAGGGCTACTGATAAATGATGGAAAGCGGCTTGGTGAGCACTTCTGCCGGCTCCCTCAGCACCCTTGGGTGGATCCCATCCGGCCCCATAGACTTGTGGGTGTGTCAAAGTGGTGTAGCAGGCCGCTAACCATTTCCCCTTGCATTCTGGGGGCTTCATTCTGCTCCCCGTCGCTGTCTTTCAGCTCAGCAGGCTGGGTACCCCGGGAACCATTGCTCTTACTCTTAAAGACTGAGGCAAAGAAGGCATTAAGTACCTCAGCCTTTTCCTCATCCTTTGTCACTACATTTCCCCCCACATCCAATGAAGGGTGGAGATTCTCCTTAGCCCTCCTTTTGTTGTCAATGTCTTAAAAGGAGGAGCCAGGGGCCTTGGCCGAGGACGAGGAGTGGGAAGACGACAGCAACAAAGAGCTGTCCCAGGGGAAGCACATCACAGCCTGCAACATCTGGGTCAACCCCTTCTTCCCGGAGCTCTTCCAGGACCCCCAACCTGGGCTGCAGGAGCGGCCCGGCTGGCCCAGCAGCGAGGGCACAGAGGTGTCAGGAGAGGCAGCCAGCGACCTGCAGAGCACATCTCTTGCCACGGCGGGTGCCACGGATGCTGAGAAGGCCCCTTCTGCCCTGGCCGCAGCTCCTGAAGAAGTAGGGCACCACGCATCACTCGCTCCCGCGGCACAGGAGGAAGCAAAGGCACCAGCTTCTCCTGTCTTTGGTGAGCAGGCCGCAGCAGCGCAGGCAGAGAGCCAGGCACCTGCCCCGCACAGCCCCACAGACTACGAGGCGGCTCTGCAGGACACAGCCCTGTGCATCGTGAGGGACGCCGTGGCCAAGGCTGTGGCTGTGATCCAGGGACTCGGCCAGCAGCCGGCGGAACAGCAGGCCCTGGCACAAGGCATGGATGTTGCATGCGAGGATGGAGAAAACGTCACTTCTTCCATGTCTGGAGACCATCAAGGAGAGGCCAGCACAGCCACTGTCTCCCCGGCAGTGCACGAGGATCAAGTGGCTGCTGCATTGCCTCACAACCCTGTGGCAGATGCTGGCACACCCCACCTTGCCTCAGCAGCAGACGACAAAGGAGACACAGCGGCTTCTCCCTTGGCTTGGGACCCTCGGCACCAGGTGAGCCAGGCGTGCATGGCCGGCACCAGGTTTGTACGGCAGGGACATGCCTGGTGCTTTCCCTGTCAGCCCGCTGACATCCCCACCCTCCCCTGCCTGTGCTCTTGCTCTCCCCTCGGGAGGAAAGGCACTGAAGAAGAGCAGCCCGTGAGGGACATCCCCAGTAAGCAGCCGCCAGCCGGGCTCGGGACGCCGAGCGCCACCACCCCTGGAGTCCAACCTGGCCAACGCACCACCCATCCCTGGCGCTGCTCACAGAGCCACAAGGGAGAAGCAACCCCACACCATGGGACCCAGACAACTACCTCCCAGCACTGACAAAGACAGACAGCTGGGGAGAGCCGTTAGCTCTTGATGGCTCTGCTGCGGGTTGGCTTTCCAAGGGAACGGCTCCTGGGCACTTTGCTGGGCTTCCCAGGACAAGAAGCCTCTTCCAGCCCCCTGGCTTAGACCAGCGTTACCAGCAATCTTGGAGGCTCTGCTGCTACTGCCCCAACCAGAGCTTCTCCCTGAAGAGTCCCTCTTTGGCAACCGTTGGGTGGTATCATAAAGCTCCTCTGCAGCCCCACGCAGGGGCTCAGGGAGACAACGGCAGGAGGGGCAGCCCAAACCATACTTGCTCACCTCCAGTCAACTGAGACCTGCCCGGTTAACCAGGGCTACTGATAAATGATGGAAAGCGGCTTGGTGAGCACTTCTGCCGGCTCCCTCAGCACCCTTGGGTGGATCCCATCCGGCCCCATAGACTTGTGGGTGTGTCAAAGTGGTGTAGCAGGCCGCTAACCATTTCCCCTTGCATTCTGGGGGCTTCATTCTGCTCCCCGTCGCTGTCTTTCAGCTCAGCAGGCTGGGTACCCCGGGAACCATTGCTCTTACTCTTAAAGACTGAGGCAAAGAAGGCATTAAGTACCTCAGCCTTTTCCTCATCCTTTGTCACTACATTTCCCCCCACATCCAATGAAGGGTGGAGATTCTCCTTAGCCCTCCTTTTGTTGTCAATGTCTTAAAAGGAGGAGCCAGGGGCCTTGGCCGAGGATGAGGAGTGGGAAGACGACAGCAACAAAGAGCTGTCCCAGGGGAAGCACATCACAGCCTGCAACATCTGGGTCAACCCCTTCTTCCCGGAGCTCTTCCAGGACCCCCAACCTGGGCTGCAGGAGCGGCCCGGCTGGCCCAGCAGCGAGGGCACAGAGGTGTCAGGAGAGGCAGCCAGCGACCTGCAGAGCGCGCCTCTTGCCACGGCGGGTGCCACGGATGCTGAGAAGGCCCCTTCTGCCCTGGCCGCAGCTCCTGAAGAAGTGGGGCACCACGCACCACTCGCTCCCGCGGCACAGGAGGAAGCAAAGGCACCAGCTTCTCCTGTCTTTGGTGAGCAGGCCGCAGCAGCGCAGGCAGAGAGCCAGGCACCTGCCCCGCACAGCCCCACAGACTACGAGGCGGCTCTGCAGGACACAGCCCTGTGCATCGTGAGGGACGCCGTGGCCAAGGCTGTGGCTGTGATCCAGGGACTCGGCCAGCAGCCGGCGGAACAGCAGGCCCTGGCACAAGGCATGGATGTTGCATGCGAGGATGGAGAAAACGTCGCTTCTCCCATGTCTGGAGACCATCAAGGAGAGGCCAGCACAGCCACTGTCTCCCCGGCAGTGCACGAGGATCAAGTGGCTGCTGCATTGCCTCACAACCCTGCGGCAGATGCTGGCACACCCCACCTTGCCTCAGCAGCGGATGACGAAGGAGACACAGCGGCTTCTCCCTTGGCTTGGGACCCTCGGCACCAGGTGAGCCAGGCGCGCATGGCTGGCACTGGGTGTGTACGGCAGGGCCATGCCTGGTGCTTTCCCTGTCAGCCCGCTGACATCCCCACCCTCCCCTGCCTGTGCTCTTGCTCTCCCCGTGCAGGTGGCCTCCGAGCACAGAGGCGATACACAGTCCACGTCCGCCTGCAGGGACGTGCCTGAGGATGACCCAGGTATGCCCCAAGTCAAGCGGCGCCCCAACCAGGGCAGGCCTGGCCCAGCTGTCCCGGCGAGCAGCACCCAGGCCCAGCTGGGAGCACTGTTCGCATGGGGGCTGGCAATGCCCCGGCCACCCTCCGCGCGGAAAGCCTTCGACGGTGGGGGCAGGCAGAAGCTTGCCCCGCACCCGCCCAGCCCCTCACCTACAGCTCTCCTTCCCCCACAGGCATCGCCGCCCTCCCGCATGCCCTGGCTCAACAGCGACGGCCCTCTCTCTTCACGAGGGTGCTCAGGGCTCTGCGCAGGGCTTTCTGCTGTACCTGCATCACGGGACAGCAAGAGAAGCAGCACCCCGCTGCCAGTGCCAGGCAGGTCCCCAGACATGGCAGCTGGCCCTGAGCCTGCACAGCATTCAGAGGGAGCGGCATGGGGAGGCACGTGGGGGATGGCTGCATGGACGGTGCCCCAGGCATTCAGCTACCCTGAAGACATCATGCTGCCCGCCTCCGCTCGGCCGTAGATGCTTTCCAAGGCCAATAAATGATGACCATTTCCCCCCCGTGCTCGTCTGTGCCTACTGCACCTCGGGAGAAAGACAGGTGCAGGCAAGGCCCATGCCGGCAGGCAGAGCTGGAGGGCCCCTGTGCTCCCTCTTCTCTAGGCCGAGCAGAGCCCATGCCCTTGGCCTCTGCCCGTGCCTGCGGCGCTCCAGCTCCCAACCAGCTGGGGCCTCCCCTGGCCTCGCTCCACAGGCACGCTGCCCACCCCTGCCCACCTTGGCCTCCAGGGCCTTTCCCACAGCCACTGTTGCTCTCCAGCCACCCGCCCCCAGCCCTGGACCCACCTCTTGCGGGGCGTCAGCCCATCCCCGGGCCGGCGCTTGGCGCTTGCCTTCCTGGGCTCCCCGGGGTCCCCGGCAGCTCATTCCTGTGCCCCGGCCAAGTCCCTCCCCAGAACTGCCCGGCGGCCTCCAGCACCGCCACTGACACCGCCAGCGTAGGCACCTGCCCTGTCCTGGCTGTCGGCGTGATCCCTCCCATGCTCCACCTCTGGAGGGAAGGCACTGAAGAAGGGCAGCCCGTGAGGGACCTCCCCAGTGAGCAGCCACCAGCCGGGCTCGGGACGCCAAGCACCACCGCCCCCGGAGCCCAACCGACTGGCCAACACGCCACCCACCCCTGGTGCTGGTCACAGAGCCTCCCCTCTCAGCTCAGTCCCACAGCCGGGGGCAATCGCAGAGGGCCTCAAGCCTCTCTGCCACCGTTGGCCCCGGGGAGAGCCCAGCTGGCTCTTCCCCCGCCCCTGCTCCTCCAGCATGGCCCTGGGAACGACGTCCAGGAGCGTTTGTGACAACGCCTTCCCAGCGACACAGCAGCCTGGGGGTTCTCCCACCGCTCCCCCTTGCCCTTCTGGATGATGGCTCTGCCACAGTTGCTCCAATCGCCAGGAGTCTCCCCAGATCAGCACGCCCTTCCGGAGAGCAGAGCGTGCCTTCACGCTGGCATGGCACAGCTCCCCCCAGACCTGGGATGCTCCCCAGCCAGGCACACAGCCGTTTGGTAAACAGTTTAATTAATATACTGAAAGGACCACTGCTGGCCCCAGCTGGAGTTCACCCACTGCTCTGCTTGCCCGCCAGTCTCTTGTCTCTCTCTTCAGCAATGGTCAGGCAGATGCCCCTTCCATGGGGCAGGGAGGTCCACGGCTTGTTGCCCTGCAGCAAGGGAGAAGCAGCCACCTCACATCGTGAGCCCCGCACAGGGGCACAGCTCTCCCTCTCAGGGGGGAAAAGCAGCAGAAGCCAGCCCCTGCCCATGCTGGGCCACGCACACACGGCCATGGCAACGGCCCAGCAGAAGCCCCTCGGGAAGGTGCCCAAGGTGTACAGGCCTACAGCTGCCTCTTCCGGTCACCTCCATGAAGAGTGCGCTTCAGCCAAAATGGAAACACCACCCCTTTCCAACCGGGACAAAAGAGCCCATCGCGGATGGCGGGAGAGCAGAGGCGCTGGCGGGGAGGGCGCTCTCACTTGGAGCAGCTGCCCGGGTCACATCAAGATCTGAGCACTGAGCACTGCGCTGCTGCCAACTCTCAGAAGCTTTAGAAAACCACAGGGCTGCTTCTCGAAAATGCCCCCTTTCCTGAATTTACAGATGCTTGCCCTTCCCGAGCGGTCAGCCCGGAGCAGGCAGAAGCACAGGGAGCAGAGCCAGCACTGACGCCAGCACTGGAGTTGCACTGCGTGACAGGGCCTGCCTGCGTTTCTCTGCACGCACAGGCACCGCAGCACCCCCAGGCCTGGGGGCCCTGTGTGGGAGCAATGCCTGGGGACAAGGCCGGGGCAGTGGCACCCAGAGCGGCTGAATGCACGCAGGACGGAGCTCTGCAGCGGCCGCTGGCACCGGGGGTATGTGGGAGGTGTTGGCTCGGGCCTGCCGGGGCCTCGGGGAGGCCAGAGCAGGGGCTGCCCCGAGCCGGTCCCAGCCGGTCCCAGCCGGCCCCAGCCGGCCCCAGCCAGCCACGGGCGTGGGCGTCTCCATAGCGAGCGCCAGGGCTTTGTGATGCGGGGGCCTCATCGTGCCCAAAGGCCATTGTGACGGGAGTCCCCGCGGTGACCGTGGGGGTATTTAAGGAGCGAGAGCCCTGGCGCACCCACTCCCAGGAGAGCACCTCCCACCTCAGGAGGCAGCACCTGCCCTGGGTGCCCATGGCAGGTCTGTGGCCGAGGATGCCGAAGACGCCCATGGATAAGGATGCGAACGCCCACTCCCAGCCCACCAACGGGCTGCCGAGCCGGCAGAAGAGGAGCCAGGTGAGGGACGGGGCAGGAGGGAGAGGCCGGTGGTGGCACGGGGCCGCACGGAGCTGCCTTGGTGCCGGACTTGCTGGCACTGTGGGGGCCGCTGTGCCAAGGCAGCGCCTCCATCCCACGCCTCCTCTTCCTCCTGCCCGCAGGTGGGCCGAAGGCAGCCACAGGCGGTTCCGCAGAGCAGACACAGCCAGGCCTTGTCCCTCCATGGGGACAGCCTGCCACAGCTCCCCTGCCCAGAAAGGTTGCAGGCTGCTGGGAGATGCCGCGCACAGGTAGGGAGCCCGACGGAGACGGGACCGAATGTCTTCCCGAACCCAGGAGCTGCCGACGGGCAGGTGGGAGGTGCAGGACAGGACAGGCGGGCCCGTAGCGAGCTGAGCCCCCCGTGCCGTGCCCAGCAGGCTGCCCGGGCATGCCAGGGGTGCTCCCAGGAGTCGCCGTGGGCTGCGGGGGGACCAGCCCTCTTCCCGGCCGGCTCCGGGAGCAGGGCGGCAGCCGCCTGCGGGGCTGAGCGCTGCCCTGGGGGCTGGCAGGCGAGCCCGGCCGCAGGAGCTCTTCCAGCCAGGGCACGGGGGCATGGGCCACAGGCACACAGCCTCTCTGCTTGCCTTCTCTTGCAGATGGACAGCCTGGTGCCCTGCAACAGGGTGACGCGGCAGGAGACAGCCAGTCTGCCAGCCTTGCCGCCTCTCCCCAGGCAGGCAGGTGCACCCGGGCACACACCCGCAGCTCGGCCACCAGCAGTTGCCAGGACCTGCTGCAAGGTGCTGCCTTTGCCGGCAGCACCCTCTGCATCTTCTGCCACGGGCAGGGAAATGGCCATCAGCACTGCCGCCAGCAGCCACCGACAGCTTGTCCCATCTGCTCAGGGCACCTGCCGTGACCGGGGCACAGCCGCGAGGGTGGAGAGCTGGAGGCGGGCCCCACACAGACCCGTAGCCAATGCCACAGCTGTGAAGGGCACAGCCCGGTGCCTCGTGGGTGAGGTCCGGGGCAAGGTTTTGACTGGGAGCCAGGCCATCAGCATTGCTGCCAGCAGACACGGACATCTTGTCCCATCTGCTGGGGTCACCTGCCATGACCGGGACACAGCCACCCAAACTCTCATAGCAATATTTTGCACAGATTAATAATTGGAAAGAAAAACAGTGAATAGAATAAGGAGTTTCCTCGTTACTACTCCTAACGTCATTTCTACTGCATTCCTGGGATTTCTCTAAGTTTCAGCATAGGAATATTTTACCATGGCCAAGTGTTAATTGAATTTAGCTCAGAGTAAGAGGGAAAGGAGATCGGATCCCTCAATATGAGATTAAGTGACAGGCTGTAGTTTTTATTTATATTATATACAGCTATATTTACAACCAGGTGTAAGTAGGGTCATCTGCAAGGCTATATGGAGTACCCATGGTAACCCACAATGGGCATTGCAATGTGCTTTTGTCCATTAAGGGATTATGTTGGCAGATATGGTAGGAGACACAGCTTACTGGATCTGAAGTTTTCGAACCGTTTTTCCAAAGCTCTGTTTCAAGCAAAACCAGGTAGATCCTGGAGCTGGAATTGCAGATGGACACCAAATGATTCCTGTTGAGACATGGTCTGTGGCCCTGCCTCTAGGCCCACCTCATCTCCACCCTGGTTAAGCACTGAAGTAAGTTCCACTTTTTGTTGGCAGCTTGGACCCAGTGGGGAAGGAGTTCCGCCAGCCCCAGTACTACCCCCAGCACTTCATACCCATAACCTCACAGTCCCTGAGCTTTCCATCATGGAGCCTTCGTCACTGAGCTGCCTGGCCCAGTAACTGCAGGCATCCTCCCTTGCCTAATTCTGGATCTGCATTTGACCACAAATGCTAAAATGTCTGTCTAGAAAAAAAATATCCCATAAATATCCTAATACGGTTTCTCAAAGCTTATCTAGGCAGATTACCCAAATCTTTTAATTTTTTAACTAGATGTCATAAGTGGATGACTTTCAGAAAACATCACAGCAAACACAGACCCTCCGTACTCCTCATTATCCTAAAGGCTATAGATAAGAAACACTGAAAGCCCTATGATGATGCCACAAATTTTAAAGTAGTGAGACATGGTAAAGCATGAAACCTGACTGTGGGACTCCCCTTGATTTATCCAAAGCGCATGCAGTCACAAGGTCTGTGATAGCAATATGCCAGGCCTTTGAGTTTCTTCATGGCAGGGGCCATGAAATGTCCTGATTCACTGGCCCCCCTGTGGGGTGATGATATATTGCAATTAAGAAAGGATCTTTATTTGAGGTTTACTGTCAGCCTACAGTGGTAATTAATGTCCTTGGGCTGCATACACTTGCTGGCAACTTAAATATTTAGGGGTTTGACAGATGTAACTAAGCAGTGTGTGAAACTTGTCCTTGGCAAAGTGAAACAGAAGGCTCTGTCTGAACAACAGGAAACACTCTTTTATTGTGAGGGTGACTAAGGACTGGACAGGTTGCCCAGGGGATTTGTGTTGTCTCCCCGTTGGAGATACTCAAAAGCTGTCTGGACACAGTCCTGGGAAAACAGCTGTAGGTGGCCTGCTTGAGCAGAGGATTTGGACCAGATGACCTCCAGAGGCCCCTTGCAACCTTGATCTTTCTGTGATTCTGTATCCAGAATACCAGTGAACTCTACACAAGGCTGGAAATCACCCCAAATTTTCTACCAATTCAATGGCAGGATTTTAACAAGGGTCTACAACCTGGCCTCTACAGCAGTGCTGTTTTGGAAACAGTTGACTCCACCATGGCAAAGAGTGTCACTTCCATCCTCACACATTAGTGGTCATCAGGACCATGATGAACCTAACCATTAGTACCCCAAAAGACCTCTGGATCTGGAGCCCCCAGCAGCATTTTGCTGTAGTTTAAGATCAAACTGGCACTCTGACTTTTCAGACCAGATTTGGCTAATCCTTGTCCATTACGCCAGCCTTTGGAAAGGTGCTTGCAAATACACAGGCTCTGTATTGATTATCATTACTTGTACAGTGGTTGGTATGTAGCATATTGTAATGTGAGAAAAAAATATTGATTTCAAAAAAGTTAATATTATTAAAAGGTAGTTGTATTAATCTCTTTCTTTAATTTTAGCTGGGGGTTTTCCTCTTAGAAAATCAATGAAACTAATAGTCTTGTTATAGCAGGAGCACTCGTTAGACTATTTTTTCACACCAACAATTTTAAGTTGTGTGAAGAAGAGCTGAAAGGCTATAAACTTATTGACTGGGACTTAGAGGACTTGAATGACTGAAGGCATTATCTTCACTGTATTTTTGTCACCTTATTTAGGAGAGAAAGATTTTAATCAAACAGAATTTTAATTGTATCTGTCTTCTGTTTGCATCAACAAAAAAAACCTGTAGCATTTCAGGCAAAAACTCATCACCCCAATTTACTTCAATGATACTAAATCGGATTTGTGTAAGGACTCAAGCACCCCTCAAAAAGAGTCAACCTTACACAAATGTACTTCTGTAAATGCCTGCCCCATAGGAATAACTGATAAGCAAATGTCTAATACTTCACTTTACAAATCCAGTTTTCCATCTCAACAATTGCTCAGATTTTTTCCCATAATTCTTGTGTATATAGGAACAGCTCATTTCAACTTCTTACTGATGCATCCCTGCATGCTGACAAGTCCAAAGCTGGGTACAGTTTCAGCTGAAAAACAAAATCTCCAAGTTTAGCAATTATCCAAGTGTCCTGGTTTCAGCTGGGATAAAGTTAATCTTTTCATAGTAGCTAGTATGGGGCTATGTTTTGGATTTATGCTGAAAACAGTGTTGATAATATGGAGATGTTTTAGTTGTTGCTAAGTAGTGCTTACACTAGTCAAGGATTTTTTCAGCTCCCCATGCTCTGCCAGGTGCACAAGAAGCTGGGAGGGGACAAAGCCAGGACAGCCGACCCCAACTGACCAAAGGGATATCCCACACCATATGACGTCATGCTCAGTAAATAAAGCTGGGAGAAGAAGAAGGAAGGGGGGGATGTTTGGAGTTATGGCGTTTGTCTTCCCAAGTAACCATTACACATGCTGGAGCCCTGCTTTCCTGGGGATGGCTGAACACCTGCCTGCCCATGGGAAGTAGTGAATGAATTCCTTCTTTTGCTTTGCTTGTGCACACAGCTTTTGCTTTGCCTATTAAACAGTCTTTATCTCAACCCAGGAGTTTCCTCACTTTTACTCTTCTGATTCTCTCCCCCATCCCACCAAGGGGGAGTAAGCGAGCAGCTGTGTGGCGCTTGGTTGCTGACTGAGGTTAAACCACGACACCAAGTAACCCTACAGCGTTGTCAGGAGAAGCTCATAATGGCCAATTCCCATCTTAACTCCAACACAGAGCCTGCCCCCTTAGCAAAAAAATTCTTTGCCTCATCTTTGCATCTAGGTTTACCTGTACCTATTTTTAGCCAAAACATTTATATAGGCAACAGATAAAATGTGTGCTAAAAGCCATCTTCACCTGAAATGTACATATAGAGGCAACTGGGTTTGGCCAGTCTCATCTCATGAGACAAGTGCCATAGATGCAGCCATTTACGATGTTACCTTTTCCCCCAGTGCTCCTGCATACTCAGGTGTAGAAAATAACAGCAAAAACGGCTGGCACAGCTATGGTTTTTCTGGTTGGCCATCTTTTGTCATGGGAAGATCATATGGTCTGTAGGCAGAATATTATAAAGCGGATTGCCAAAATAACTTGGGCATGGAAGCTACATATTGTGATCTTCACTGAGTACTGTGGTTGAAGTGTGAACTAGTACAAATCATGAAGGAGCTTTCCAAAAGTGTAAATGGATGTTAGCTGCCTAGGCCTAGTGAAAGGCTGTCTCCCTGTGGCTTCTGCTTGTCAGTGAAACCACAGTCTCCTCCTCCTTTTTCCTTCATAACACTTTGGCTCTTAACTCTGCCTGAGCTGTCTAAATCTGTCAGTGCAATTATCTGCCATCAGCTATATACTATCAACAGGAAATAAGTGTACTCCATCTGACAAGTGGAGCACTACAATAACATAATTTGGAGCCAGATGAAGCTTGAGACGAGCCTATCTCCCCTGCTCTTGAAAATCAAAGGTGTAATTGGCACAACCGCTTCCCTCATACTGACTTCTTAGCCAAGTAAATGGTTTACCCATGTGTATGTGCATTCATAAGCACTATACCTACCCTTACACTGAAAACTGGTCAGTTATTTTTGTACAATAAAAAGATGATAAATGGGTCCTGGTCTGAATCATCAATAATTAATTAAAAAAATAATCTTAAAAAACCTTCTGCTTCCTACAGTGCAAATGAAGGTGTTTCAAGATGCAGCAATTGCCTACAAATAAACTTATAGCAAAGATGAAGAGGGAAATATCCTACAGATCTTGTAGTGTGCTGTTTTTTTACAGCCACCTAATAAGAACGTCTTGCGATGAACTTGGTATATAAACTCGTGGTGACCAAAGTGGTGCACAGCAATTATATTCTACACCCAAACTGCTTTTCCTGAGGATTTGTTGTCACAGGAGGCATTGTAATCAGGGCCAGTGTGTGACAACCTGGGAGAGGAGTGAAGTGTATGGCCTTTTCAGTACTGTTTGCTCTGCAGGGCCATTAAAGCTGACACCATTACACCAGAAAGGAAAGGGAGGTCACAGACAGCTCTTGTTTTTTCTCTTATTTCCCCTACATAGTGGACCAAAAACTTAAACTGGAGGGATAATATATGCAGTCTAACTTCTATGCCCAACAGCGTCTTGAAGGGAGCCAAGTCCATTGCACAGTGTTGCCAAAAGCTCCAGTGTTTCCAAAAGAGTGCGCCTCTCCTGGTGCACCCATGCTCCCACAACCGCATATGCAATCCCTTTTCAGGGGATGGACAAGCTTCGGAAGCATCCTCTCCATTTTTTCTCTCTTTCTCCCTCTATGGTCACATTCAGCACCTTTGGTTTTCTCACTTGGTTATTGAGCAGGATCATCAGAGCACTCCCTGGGGCAGCCCACCAGAGACAAGGTATAACATGGTATATTTCTTATCTCCCACCCCTATCATGCTGAGGACACAAGGCATCAAGCACCACATCCCAACACAGACACTTTTGGTAACATGCTGGGCCCCTGAGCTTGTGACACTGTCCGGCTTTGCATATGTGCTTACACCATGACCCTTGCAAGCACCGGCAGGGCTGCGGGCAGCTCTAAGGGTGCTTCCCGACCAGGGGTCTGACAGCCCCCTGTTGTACATACATGTTTCCAAGCAAACACCCGCCATCCATCTAGCCAAGCACCCCTCCGCTGCCAAATCACTAGCAGCACAGGAAGGCAAAGACAGAGGAGGGTTAGTAACACATCCATTAACTCAGAGATGAGATGATATCTTCTCCCATCATCCACCCCATCCCATCCCAAGGAGCTCCAGAAAGCACTGACACAAAAGCAAAGAGATCAGGGTCCTGGTGTCCAGGGATTTCACAGCTATGCAACATCTTTGGCTGCTGTGTGGTTAACCACCACCAGAGCGGTGGCAGGATCAGTCCTGTGGCCAGTGGCGGGCTGCTGCAGCCCTGCTGCCCAATTTTTTGGGACCCCCAATTTTCATCTGGGATTGGAACTCACACTCAGCTGAGGTGGGGGTGCTTCTTTTTTTTAAGTGAATACATCAAAAACAAGAAGTATGATTTGTGACCTGACTGTGGGTAACTTTATTACTATCCCATGCCTGTGTCCAATAAACCACGCTACCAACCCCCTCACCCTCTCCCCCACTCCCCCCCCCCCAGGTAATTAATTCCTTACGTCCAGTGATCATCAAGAGACACAATGATCTTTGAAAAGAAAGCTTTAGCAATATTAATAATGCTCAGTTGCCCAATCTCACAAAGACTGCAGCTAGAGCTGACTGGAATATTTTCAACAAAATGTCGTTTCATTAAAATATGTTGTTTATCAAAGCCAAAATATTCTGTGGAGACATATTGGTTTTGACAAAGATTTCTGAAGCCCAGAGTTTATGACTAGAAACAGAGGGAGGCCTGCACCAAAACCTGGAGCTTTTCAATCTGAAAATAGTAATTTTTGACATAATTCCAAGTTATAAAATGTTCTAAAAGTTTTGTTTTCATTCCAGTGTGGAAGAAAAACATTTTTGGAACCTTAAATTTTCATGACACTGAATTTTTACTCTCTGGCCAGCTCTGGCAAAAATTCTCTTCATGTGAGCTGATTCTGAATGAAACATCTTTATTTCATAGGTGTTGATGCTCTTCTCTATAAGTGCATGTGAGTATGAAGTCAATTTATATTGTTTATGCTTTTGTTTGGGCAGTTGGTTTTTGTAGCCATTTATCATGGTCTTGCTGTGGATCAACTGTGAAAGAAAGAATGACGGAAGAGCAATACCCCTCCCAGGAGTGTGTGAGCAAAGGTCACTTAAGGCTTCTTCCCTCCCACTTCTCCCCACTTCTGTTCCCTATTGCTCTACTTACGATTAATACTTCATGTGAGCTTGGGTCTCCCAATAGGCCATATGAGGTCTTTTGCTACCTATGACATGATCACTGTCTGAGTTGGTGGTTTTTTTAGTATCTTTCTCAAAATTATATGATAGCTGAGACAGAAGAAACTGGGCACAGAATGTGTCATTATCTTTTTAAATTTTACCATTAGATGGTATATGTTGATGGGTAATCAGTCATAGTTGTTTCTCCATTATGATCTGCTGCTTCCATTGTTTGCAAAGTACAATGTACTCAACAACAACAGAAAAACTGTTCTGCAACATGCATAATACCTATGCAGTACCAGCAAAAAATCACATAGCTCAGAAAGGATAGAAAGGATCATGGTTTAGGAAAGTCCGTAAACCCTGTTGTTCCACGCAAGTCCTGCTGAATTCAAAGCTTAAATACTTTCCCTGGACCGGGACCATATTACATTTTGTAAAATAGATAATACACAGATATCAGATATTTTCCAGGTTGCCATCTCTGGAAACTATTTTAATACAGTGGTGGAAATTAACATTCTCATAATAAAAGGATGTCATCATGTGGGGAAAAAAATTGGTAAGAGAAAAGAAAGCATTTTAAAATGTTTCAGGAACTTCCCTTGCTCCTGGATGCCTTTGACCTTTACTTGTCACTTAACAATCAGAATTGTTTTACATGTGTCCTTCCACCATGCTGCTCTTTGAAAGACTCATGCAAACCAAAGGGAAAACAGACTGATATATCATGAAAGGATGACCATGAAGCACATACTGTCCACAATGCACTGCCCAATACACAGTCTAAACAGTAAATGTATTAAAGTATGTATTCCAAAAATTACTCCTTTTTTGTCAATCATAATAGTTGTCATGGTTTTAGCTGGGATAGTTGATTTTTCTTCACTGTAGCTAGCATAGTGCTGTGTTTTAGACTTGGTATGTAAATAATGTTGATAACACCCTGGTGTTTTAGTTGTTGCTGGGTAGTGTTTACACTAGTCAAGGACTTTCTAGCTTCCCATGCTCTGCCAGGTGCACAAGAAGCCGGGAGGGGAGGGGATACAACCAGGAGAGCTGATTCGAATTGGCCAAAGTGTATTCCATATCATGTGACGTCATGCCCAGTATATTAACTGGGGGGAAATTGGCTGGGGGAGGCAGCGATCGCGGCTCGGGGACCGGCAGCGTCGGTCGGCGGGTGGTGAGCGGTTGCAGCACTTGTTGTTTAGTTTTTGGGTTTTTTTTTTTTTTTGTTTTTTTTTCCCTCTTATTCCAGTGTTTCATCTCTCTCTCGCTCATTATTTTCCTTTTCATTATATTAGTATTATTGCTGTTTTATTCTAATTATTAAACTGTTCTTATCTCAACCCACGAGTTTTCTTACTTTGGCCCTTCCGATTCTCTCCCCCATCCCACAAGGGTGGGGGAGTGAGCGAGTGGCTGTGTGGTGCTTAGTTGCTGACCGGGGCTAAACCACAACAATAGTAAATAAAAATTGAACTGGTAGAGGATTGATTTTCAAATTGATGATATCTCTTTCAATTGACCCTTGTTATGTATTGCTGTAATGTATACTTTGTCCTTTATCTTGAAGAGTTACTTGTAACAGCATTGGTACAGCATTACAAGGTATTTCAGTAACACCGTTCTTTTAATCCTAACAGAAGTTACTAGTGTATTTATCTGGGGTGCTTGTTCCTGTAATTGGCAGAGCAGAACGGCTTCCAGCACATCCCAGAAGCCCTTGGGCAATATGTCAGCATTAAATATACCAGAAGCCATTGACCCTGTAAAAAGGCTCATTTCATCAGTACCAACTGATGGTTGTCACACTAACTCAATAATCATGCATAAGGTATCACACCAGTGTGACAACTCAGAAGCACATTAGCAGTGGTAAGCACAGAGCAGCTCAGAAGCATTTCCACTCCCCAGGAGCTGGTTCTTCTGCCCATTGCAGGGGTTTCAGAGGGCTGGAGAGAGGACAGGGACCGCTCTGACACACCTGCCCCCTTCTCATCCCAAACCTGGCTTCCTGCTTCTGTTTCAAACCACTGATCTTTGCAGGGTGATTCACTAAATACACAAAGACATACCTCCACCAGTTTTCTGAGATGTTAAACACAGACTTCAACCATAACGCAGCTGTGGACACTAGCCCTGAGCTGTGGGAAGCTTCTGGGTCTCACCTGGGCAGCTCAAGTCTGACCCTAACAAAAATTATATCAAGCTCTGAAACAAGGTTACATACTTCTTTCCTCCTTTTTCCTTTTCCTTTATGCCTTAAGGATTTAATCAACTTGGCTGTTCTTCCAAAGAAGCATTTGCTGCCTTTTTGTAGATCTGGGAAAGAAAAATTTACCCTTTCAATTTTCCAGTCCTTACAAGATCATAAGGTTGTCATGTTACTTGCCTCCAGAAAAAAAGTGGTGCCTGAACTCAAATCACCCAGTAGTTCCAAATCAGAAGGTTGCCTGTTAACAAGTCAAAGAAGAGCTAGCTGGGTGCAGATAAGCTGGGACTGGGAACAGGGAGGAATCATTTAATACAACATTGCTGAATCTGTTTATCTCCCTCAGCGCAGAAATTTTCTTCAGAAATCTGGTACTCCAGGAAGGAATAGATAGTAAAAAACCTAATGCTCAGAACATTTCATCTACAGGTCTCGAGACACTTTGAAAACCTTATTTTTTCCATTTAACAATAGTGAAAATGAAGAATAATTATGCTCAGTATCTTTTCCACTGATACAACAGTGAAGGCAGCAAGAGCCCCATGTCCATTTCAGAGGACATTCAATGGGCCAAGAGAGGGTTAGACCAATGGATTATCCTGAAGAGATTTCCTTTGAGGAGAGAACCTCAGGAGAACTAATTCTTACAACCACTTCATGCAATGAGAGTATCGGTGAGGAGAAGAGATTATGTCCAACCCATCCATTCTCCAGGACGCTAGTCACTGGCTTGCAAAACAGCTACATGTCTAGCTCCCAGCTTGGGTAGCTTCTACAAACAGATGAGGCCTAAGATTAAAAGATTTGGAAACTCTTTTGCATACTGTGCTGTCAGAAAGAGAAGACTTTGTTTGTGCAAACTCTCCAGGACTCTACAGGCTGCACATCTGTGGGGGTTGTGATCTGCACAAAGCAAATAGCCTGTAGATCTCATCTTCATTATCCCAGGTTTAACGGTCATCTGTTTTTGCTTTATTGTCCCCTGAGACAACACTGTTGGGAACAAATCCTTTAAAGCTTTATTGGTTTTGTGTTTCCATTGTTTCCTTGTCATGGGTCTGCTAGGCAAAACTTTTCTTTGACAGTGGCTGCTTTTTCCTAAAAGCTTATGATTCCTCCTTTCTGGACCAGCAGGCTCCATCACAGCATTTCTCTCTTGTAATTGCCTTGGGCCAATTTATTCTAAAAGAATTAAAAATGTAAATCTAATATCATAATTGTGTAATATGATAAGCTTGGCAGCTCAATCAATACTATCCCCCACTGTCAATAAAACAGCTACAATGCACGTTTGTCAGACCTGACCAATCTCACTTTATCACTGGCATTGTGGTCCTTCCACATCTATAAGATATGACATTTTATTAGTAGGTTCCTATCAATCAGATCTAATTTTTGCATCATAGAAATTCATTTTGTCATCTTGCTGCCCAGCAGCACTGGAGTTGCTCTTGGAGTCAGGCGTCAGAGGCTTGCAGACTTAGGCTTCCCCAGGCTCCCATGTTACGGTCTGGCTGAGGACTGGGACTGACAATAGCACACTTGGGTGTCTTCATTTTCTAGCCACAAATGACACGGGGTTAGCAGCAAAGGAGATGGCTGGTAACCACTGTGAAAAGGGAAATCTGTGGATCAATAAAAGAAAGCCCACTGGTGCTTGTACTGTTGGGTGTATCTCTAACTTAAGGAAGATTTAATGTGAGATAACTTTTCACCCCCTGGTGAGTCTACAAAACCCACTCCAGACAGTACTTTGTTACTCAATAATGCCTCTAAAGTAGAGTGTTTCTGAATATGTCAAAAGGGCTGCTGATCCAAAATGGAGGCAAACCAGAAGACACAATAATTGTGTTAACACAGACATCGTTTCTTCCCACCCAGCCTCAACCACAATAACTGAAAGCAAAAGAACAGTTTGCATTCTTCTAAAGTCCACATCCAGCCTCAATAAACCTGTCTCTTTCTGCTTGGACTTGCTTTAAAATGCTACATCTATGAAAGGTCCTTTTAAAAAATGCAGGTTTAAAAAAGGTTCCTTTAAAATGTTGCATTCTGCTGTGCTTGGATTTGCTCTCATGGTAATCATTTAATGTCCCTCCAATTCTGCTGACCTCTGTAGAATTGTCCTTGATCTGTCCCAAGAAGAAAAAAACAGGTCTGCTCAGCTTCAGCCTGGACTACACTGGTAGAAAAGTTACCGGCCCTAGAAAAAAAAAGATGTTAACATGCAGTGAAAATGGTGTCTGACTCCTTAATTCTTCCTCTAAGGTCTGAAATTCAGATTGACTTGGACAGCTTGCTGTACCAGTATTATATGTATGTATACTGTTGCCTTAATCACCCACCTGAAATAACATATTCTCATAATTTTAAGCAAAGAAGCCAGTGTCAGTGCTTGAGTAAGAAATTTATGAGGTGAACATGCTTGTAAAGTTTATGCTTTGTTTTTGGAAAATAGTTATTTTCTGTTGCATCTTTATAAACCTGACAGTCATGACTTAACATCATATAAACATGGTGAGCAATAGCAGGGCAGAGAAATTGAATTGCCCTCCCTTCTTCTGAGAGCAAGAGGATTGCACATGAAATTATAAGCAAAGAGCCCAACTCAGGGCATACATGTTTCACTGCACAAGAACAACCCCTAGACAAGGAAGCAAAAAAGAGACTGAAGCACAGACAGCTGCATCCTGGAGGTCAGAAGGAGTAGGGATGAAGAGAAAGCTGCCAAAAATCCAAATTTAGTTAAACTTTTTGAAGGGAAGGAGAACAGCAAAACCTTCTTCAGTTGTATAAATAAAAGAAGAGTGAAGGGTGGTGATGAGAGAAGCAGAGCCAATTGCAATGTTGAGGATGGATTAAGGATTAAAAGTAATGCAGATAAACTAAACAATATTAAAAGAATAATTTGCCTCACATTCAGTAAGGATCATTGAATACAGAAAATTGGAAAACGAAGGACAGCTAATGAGAATGAATGTACAGGAAAAGAAATGGCCACTCTTTGAGATGAAAGCAAGATACAAGGATCTTGTAACTGGAGACATTGCAATGTTCATCCCAGAACGCAGCAGGTGAAATTGCATACAGTTGGACATTGTTAAGAAAGATTTTTAATAAACCTGTCAAATCAGTGATCATAGCAAATCTTCAGAGAATAACAAATGCATCACTTAAGGAGATTCCCTTCTTCTAACTTAGGTAACTCTGGACTTATTAGTCTGACTTGAGTAGTATGTAGAGCTTTAAAACAAATTTTGAAGGAAAGAATAATTAAAATCTTGGAAGAAGATAGAAAATACTATTAAATCAACATGGTATTTGAAAAGATCATCATTCCAGACTAATCTAATACCTTTCACATAATGTGATGACTGATTTATTCCATTTTAAGTCAATGGAGTATGCTGAATCTATTCATATTTCAGTAAAACATTTGCTTTGGTGCTGTATGGGAAGTTATTAGGTAATAGGAGCAGATAAATATTATTAGAGAACCATAGGTAACTAGTTAAAGAGACATGATAATGAACTCCGCTGAAAGAAGAATGTTTGGTTTGCTGGGAGGTTACTAGGGCTGTAACAAGGACCCAGCTTGGGACAATCTTCTCTGCTATTCCTTAATGACTGGTGTAAAATATAGCATCTGTGCTAGTAATGTAAAGGCAGGAGGATTAGAACATCCTCCAGGGAGAACTGGATTGTCTTGATAGTAACTGTGTTAGGATGAAATTTAGTGATCCGATTTGTGAACCAAATGAAAACGAATATTAGTAAGAACCAAAGCAAGAAATTTTGGTAAGAATTAGGAACTTATCGATTAGAAAAGACACAAGGTGAGAGATCTTGATATATTAGCTATTTAACTGCAAATCACCCAGCTGATCTGCCTGTGGAAAGGCAGGTGTGATCGAAGTATGTATGAGGAGAAACACTACCAGGAAAGATCTAAAACATTTATGGCAAAGTTTTGGACTTTCACAGAATGATAATCTCCAATGTCCTTCATGTTCTGGCCCTTGTCTTCAAGGCAGATTAGTTCAGTCTGGGAGACTGAAGGTGATTAAGGGAAGAGGAGTTGATTTGAAGGACTTCTGCTTCTGCCCTGTATATATAGGCCATTGTTTTCTTTATGGCACACCCATGTCAGTTGATGCTCTTGTAGCCACCTTCTTGGCTAACCTCATCATGCAAAACAAAGCAAATCCGGGCAGAGCTCAGTCTTTGTGATCCTCCCCTGTCCCTCATCAGGCATGGCCAGACAGTTGCCATTACTAGGACTATGTGGACCCACCCCAGTGCCCAGTCATTAAAATTTTTGCTTTTTTTGTTTTTTCTTTATCTGAGGCCCAAAAAATAATAAGAGTGGTCCTTCTATAGCATGGAACCAAGATTTTGTTGGACATTGGGTGACAGCATTAGTGGAAGGAATGTGAGATGAACAGTTGGGAGGATGCTGGGGACCATACCAGAAAGCCAGTGCAGAAGAGACACAGTCTCATCTCTACTAGGAGGGAGGAGCATTGCCCTTCCCGTGCTAACCCTGAGCTGTGGCTAGGAATTACCTGGAAAACAGCTAATGTACTGGGTTGAGATGATGCCAGCAATCAGGCTCACAATTTGTTGGTGTGGATAATTGTATCTCAGTGTCAGGGAACCACCTAGCATGCTTCAGTTTACCAGTGTTGGCATTCTCTTAACTTCTCATGAGCGAATGAGACCCATGTGTAATCATTACACATTACAGGACAGGTAAGACGCAAGGCACAATTTTCTTGACATAGCCTTTCCTTTATTTACCTTAATCCTGCAACTCTCCATCATTCAGTAAATTGTGCTCTGCAGTCCCCATCTTTAGACTCAGCAATAGCTTTGCACTTCTCTTCTGTTTACTGCCTAACGCAGAATAAGCGTACAGAAGCAGACAAGGGCTGATTTTATTTTCCTGTACCTCTACAAGTGGAAACATAGTGTAACAATGTCAAAAATCATCAAGACCATCATATCTTTCTACAAGCATACAAATAGGTCATATTATTAATGTACACATATTAAAAATGGCTTTTCCCAGTGGGAAAGCACCACATGGTCATTAATATACTTATGCTATCCATTCTCTAGCAGACCACAGTCACGGTCAGTTAGATGCAGATTAGCCTTGAAGTTTCCCAGCTAAACAGAAGAGTTATGAGCTGAGAAGGAAACTAAGAGAATGAAACTCAGTAAATGAAGCGGAGCAAGGAAAGAACCAAACTTATTTACTGTCTTTTATCTTTTTACTTTACTTTGTCTGAAATCTGGATTGAAATTAGCCCTGTGATGATATTGCTGCAACAGCCACATCAGCACAATGGTTCTAAACATCACAGCCATGACAACAATGAGAAATAATGCTCACAGCCACTGGCAGGCCATGGGAGGCATATACCCCCTTTAGACCGGTAAACATAAGCTGTCTTTCTTTCTGACCAGCAAGAAAAAAGACAGTGCTGTTCATTTGGGGAAATGAGGACGCAAGTTCAGAAAAACTCTTAACACAGAGTAAGATTTTCAAATTGTTCTGCTTGCCATGGGCTTTGCCTCACATTACAATCCCTAAGAAACAGGGAATGTGAGGAAGAAATTCTCATACTTGTGCTGTTTGGAACAGCACAAGTATGGACTGCAAGATAGCCCCAAATGAGATCAAGTGCATGCATACTATCTATGATAACTATGTCTGGTTGTAGGGTCAAGTTTAGATGAACTCTAACGTAAAAATAATCAGAAACCCATAAAATTCAATTTCTCAAACTGGGAATAATTTGCAGTCAAGGAAACCTTACTTCTATGGTCATGGAATGGACAAAAATACAATATTCTCCCAAGAAGGCGGCACAATTTGTGTTCTCTATTTAGATTAAGGAAGTCTAGTTATTTGTCCTTCAGAAGTCAGCAAGCAGAGGGGTGGATAATTTGTAAACTGTCCCTTTTTAGCATCTTTTTGAATATTACAGAGAAAGAAAATACCAAAACAGAAAAAAATACAAGTTCAAGGAACTGCAGTGACCCCAGAATTGTTATTGAAGAAATATTACCAAACAATAATTTCTCACAGCTTCCTAGTTACCATCAGAGATTGGCATTCTGTCTCTTTGAAAGCAAGAAGTGGACGAGTCCTCAAACTCATCTTTGTTCTCTGGGAAGGATTCAGAGAATTCAGGATCTGAGGATAAGACTGCCACAAATGCAAGTTATCATCTTTCTGAGGATTTGCAAGTTATCATCTCTCTGAGGATTTGCAGCAATCCAGAATATGCTGTTTAAAAGACGTATCTAAGTAGCTAGAGCAACTGCTGTAATACAGTTCTTTGCTTTCTAGGCTCTGTACTTCTGTGGCACTCTTTTATAGTATCATGTTAGATCTCCTACAGTGATCTCCTCTTTCGGCCAAAACATGTGAAAAAGACACTCCTTCAATTCCAGGCTTGCTCAAGCTGTAAGATGATCTGCATTCAGAAACAAATCCTTTCCTCTCTTCACAATATGCTAGTGCCAGAGGTCAAGAAAACATAGCAGAAAGTTTGCTTTGGATTCACGGAATAGTGTTTGGGATCAGCCCATCACACCATGTCAGTGCTCCTTCTAAACAAACTAAAACATCCCATCATTGTCAAATTCCATCTCTTGCATGGTAGATATGGGAGGAGCACATTAAAGGAGGGAGGGTTGTGGAGAGATCATCTCAGCAAAGACATACCTGGTGCTGTAAGAAGGCCAGCCTGAAGAGAGGTACAGATTTAGGGACCCTTGGATACCTCACCCATTTTCCAAGACATGGCAATGTTTCACAGTGAAGTTTTACATTGTATGGGCAAGTGCTGGTCAGTACAACAAGTTTTGAATATTTATAGCAAGGGTGGTTTTCCCCCAATAAATGTCAATATGGATCTGAACAGCTCCTTTCCAGGGAAGTGTACATACCACAAGTTACTGAAAATGTCTAGCTGCACTTCTTTTGTTTTCCTTTGTGTTTTGCAATGGCTCTACTTTGCTGTACTGGTTAGAAAAACAAAGACCTAAATTTTTAAAGTCACTATGTAAAATAGTTTTCAGTTCTTTAAACAAACAGACAAGACTTTTCAATCAGTTTTTGTTAGTTCATCCCTTAATATTTTTCTTCAATCTCCTTGACTTGTAACTATCTCTTCTATAGGAGAGCATTACCAACCCTGACAGCATTGATTTTCAAATGTATGATTGCTAGTGAAATATTAAACCCTATTGATTTGAAATTCAGGATCAGATGCCTGTTAGATACTCTGCGTATTTTGGGGATGGACAGTTTCATTTATCAGCTCTTCCAATTGCAGAATAATTAGAACTCCATCATGTTTCTGTTTTGAGATGTAGAGGTTCCCGTCAGATTACAGCATCTGCAATCTTAAAAAGTGTTCTATGCATTATGTTTACTAATTGGTCAATTTATCCTCCCTATGAAGCTTTTTCATTCCTGTCTCAGGAAATACATTGGAACAAAGATATCCATCTTTTCATCCACTGAAATTTCATATAGTTCTCTCTTCTTAACCCATGCAAGAAGGAATAGGAGCATAATGGACTTTTCCACCATTAAAACAAAAATCAAGGAAATTAACACAGGCATTTGAAACAGAGCTGAGGTAGCTGGGAATTGCCTTTTAAGGTAGGTCAGAATTTTTTTTTAGAGATGGTGAGTGAAACTTGAGTGAAACTTGTCACAAAACTGCTCTGTGAAAAGGACATGGTGATACAAAACACCACAAAGACTCTTACTGTAGGGGACTGACAGGAGTCCTGACTAGGCTGACCTTTGGAAACTCAGAAATACACAGAAACATTGAAAAAAATAAGCACAGCTTATGGCTTCCATGCTAAGAAAAACATCTTGGCATTCACCTCTCTCTGTCTCTGAGGCTTAATAATCAAGGAAAGGAGACCCTAACCCACTCAGATCAAGTGAAGTTTTGCTGATTATTTTCATGGGGACAGGGTTTAACCTTTAGCAATTAATACAGGAATATTGAAGACTTTACCCACATAATTTATTAACTCTATTGTAGGAAAATATACAATAAACTGTATTCTGCCTCACAACAGTCATGGACGATCTGCAATGAAAGACTCCGTCCATGAAAAAGTAAAACCTTAAACAGTTTTTTGGATCCTAGGAAGTGATAGTCCAAGGCAAAGCTATATAGCATTGCAAGTCATTTGGAAGGGATGGATATAAGTCCCATATCTTAACTTCTGTCAGGCTTCCTGACTCTGACCATACTAGGTACTGTGTTTGTTTTTCTAGAGATAAGGGTTTAACAGAGTGCTTCCTCCTGGACCCTGATGCAAAAGTGCGACACTTTTGGAAGTCAGCACATCAGTCAGTAAGTAATGTTTGCTCTACCGAACCTGGAAGTTGTGGACACAGAGACGGGGCAAGATGGGGAGGGATGAAGGAGGTGAGAAGAATCTGTAGTGGACAGTGATAATAAACACAGGGAGAAAGAATAAAACCAGAGGAGGCAGCCTGCAAAAAAGCAGAAGTTTAACATAGATTGCTTTCCTATGAAGGAAGATATTTTCAACTTTGGATGGGGTTTTCGGTGTGAGGAAGAGTGTTTATTTTGTCAACACAGAGTACCATGCCTCATAGGGTCTTATATAATGGTAACTATAGGATCCATGGGTTTTAGCAATATTTTCATCTGAAATTTATCATTCTTTAGTCCTTTCAAACAACAGTTAGTTTTCTCTTTTGGTTTATATTTTTTTGAAAGAAGTTGGATCCAGATTAAATTCATTAATACAAATTCATGCAGTCCAAGTAGACAGGGATTTCCAGACCACAGATGAGTCTGATCCAATCCTCTGAACACTGTGGAACTTTCTTCTAGTCAAAGACAAGAGCAATTCACCAATAAGTAAAACACTTAGCCAGCCTCCTTCCAAACTTCACAGTGGTTATGCAAAAATTTTAGAGGATGAGAAATTGTATCTATGAATCAGCTACAACGCAAGCTGTTGTCATTGATAAATACATATCTGCTGATATCTAACACATTCTCTAAGAAGTTTTTTTTTTCTTCTGTGTGCTATATATGCACACAGAGAATACCTATAAAAAGGGGGTTAATTATAATAACGAGATGCCAGTTTACTCTCCTTCTTACTTATGCACAGTTCCAGGTAGGGCATAAAAGTGGTTTAGGATAAATCTTCCCAACAGATAGGATCAGACCTCGTAAGCATCTTACAAGAATGAATTAATAAATAAGGCCATAATGTCAAATTTAGACTTTGATTTCCTGGGGACACTAAGGCTAAACCTCCCCTCCATTAGTTCTCTTTTCACATTGAATCTCCACCTGGTGCTGACATTTCTTCTGCTTTGCTGATTTATGCCACTTTTTTTTTTTTTTAACTTATTTCACTAGGAAAACAACCTGACTTAATTCAGGTCATTTGTATCCATTCACAATCTTTTGATTTTCCCCTAATAGAAAAATCCTGGTATCAATTTTCACAAAAAAAAAACTTCCTTTCCTTCTTACTCTATCTCAGGTGTTTGCCTGTGGATTTACTGACAAGGTGTAACTTCTAGTGGTATGAAGTGCTCATTGCCTCTCCACAACTAAGGTGACAATGTGTTGTGGTTTAGCCCCAGTTAGTAACTGAGCACCACACAGCCACTTGCCCCCTCCCCCCGCCCCAGTGAGATGGGGGGGAGAATCAGAAGAGCAAAAGTAAGAAAACTCATGGGTTGAGATAAGAATAGTTTAATAGGTAAAGCAAAACCGTTATAGTAATAATAATAATAACAATAATAATATAAGGAAAAGGAAAAGCAAAAGCTGTACGTGCAAGTAAAGCAAATCAAGGAATTCATTCTCTACTTCCCATAGGCAGGCAGATGTTCAGCCATGTCCAGGAAAGCAGAGCTCCATCAAGCATAACGGTTACTCGGGAAGACAAACACCATCACTCCGAGCATCCCCCCTCTTCCTTCTTGTTCCCCCAGGTTTATAAGATGAGCATGACGTCATATGGTGTGGAATATCCCTTTGGTCAGTTGGGGTCAGCTGTCCCAGCTGTGCCCCCTCCCCTCCCGGCTTCTTGTGCCCCTAGCAGAGCATAGGAAGCTGAAAAAGTCCTTGACTAGTGTAAGCACTACTTAGCGACACTTAGCACCTACTTAAGAACAACAAAAACGTCAGTGTGCCATCAACACTATTCTCATACCAAATCCAAAACACACTATACCAGCTACAGTGAAGAAAATTAACTCTATCCCAGCCAAAACCAGGACACAATGAAAAGTACATGATATCCACAGTTTTCTTCCATAGTCTCTCTCCCCTCAGCAAATATTCTTAGAGCAGTGGTCCTGATCACCAAGCACCTAAAATCTAGCTGGTCTGTCTGAGTGTCAAACATGCATTTGCAGTCTTCAGTGGCATCTAATGACTATTTCTGTAACACACTGCCTGAAAGCTGAGTAATTAAGACCACGGATATATATTTTATCACAAAAAAACTCCATTTTTTCCTTGACTAGTACCAACAGACAATCAGAAAATTTTTAACTCCTGTGTAGAAGATGAACCCTTTAACAGATCTCAGGTTGAGTAACAGATCACTTTTTAAAATTGAGACCAAAATGATAGCTTTGTACACTGAACAGTGTAGAGGTTCCACACACAGTGCAAGGCATGCCTGGGAGCAAGGCCGGTGGAGGAGGCCCTGCAGGAACACTGAGGTGGAATCACACCCATACACACCTCTGCACTGGTGGACATAAGGGTACTGGTGACTCCTCTTTACAAGGTCTCTGTGCTGTCAGCCACATGCTCTCAAAAAATGCCGTGGTTTTCAGCCATCGACTATTGTATTGAATTAGTATCATTCAAATTCTATGAAACATTTATCTTAATGCCTACCTACCCATCTATATCTCATTAAACAAGCAAATGTAGAAGTGTCAGGTTTCTGAATCTGCCAGTAACAATGTCAGTACCAGTTCAGGAATTTAAAGCTGATACTGTCACCCTGTAAAAATGCTATATATTTAGAGTCTAGACTTATAAATAAGAAAGTAATCCTTATATTACTATGACAGAAGAATTGCTTGCCTACTAGACAACTCCTTATAAAGAAAATTTGGGAATATATGCCTAAATTTTTAGCTTCAGACACATATATTTGATGTTAAAACATTCTTCTCACTGACATTTTCCACCATGGAATACTTCATGGTGAACACATGCAGAAAAACCCTCTAATTTGAGCATTAAGAGCTTTCACCTTCCCAGCCAGTTAGATTCTGCATGAACATAGCTAGGTACAGAAGGATAAGGAGTCCCATTTACAAAGGAATCTAGATTTACAGGGTTGTAAGAAGTCACCATGCAAGTGAAAGGGAGCTGAGTAATATAGGGATTACCTAATGTGCAACAACAGTGCAGGGACCATGGGATTGCACCCTCCACACTAGTAACACCAGTCACAGGCCAGCTCAGGCCCAGTGGGACTGGGCTTGCAGTGTGCGGGGCATGAGCTGGGTGCTGTCTGCAGGCACAGTTGCTGTCATCAGTGCCATCCATACGCAAGTTTCTGGATGAGAATTTGCTATTCTCTGTACGGGGGTCTAATTCAAAACATCACAGTTTTACCAATAAAAACAATTTCTATTCCCTGGAGGCAGGGCTGGTACACACCTCCAAGAGGTTTGAAGGCTAGGCAGAGAAACACTGGCTCCCAGGCAGCCAGAGTGAACAAAACCAGTGGAGGATCTGGCCACCAATTCTAGGGAAAGAAATCTAATCATAGAAGCACTGCTGGGATCTGAGGGAGCTTTCCTTTAACTGACCCTCAGCTAGAAACCTCCTGATTGCTTTGTCTTAATGTAGAGGCAACGGAGACAATACATCATTCATTATGTCATTTTGGTGTTTGGCTTTTTAAAATATTAATGAACAGTCTAGGCCTTCTTTTTGCTGACCACTGAAAACAGCCCTGTTCCCCTGAGTAAACCAAGGCTGACTCTTTAAGCCTGTGATTGAAATTCAGTCAAACCTCTGGGTGAATGGAAATCATTTGTTGCTTGACAGTGACATGCGGCAGCTCCTTTTTGTTTGCAAGAGAGCTCAGGGATTCTGTGTCTATTTATGTCATCAGCTGAGAACTCAGTATTGATGGTTACCCAAAACTCTGTGGCTTTGGAGAGGGAGTCTGTACAGCAGCTGCAGATTTGGCAGAGGCGGTGCCTGAGTCTGAACAAGAAGCGCTTCGTTGCTTTCTCTTCAACAAACTCTGCGCAGAACACAGCAACCCCAGCCAGTTGTTCTGGAATGGGGGAAGCATGGCCAGGATGATCCCAGATGATGGGAGGATAGATATGCCAGGGAAGCATTGCCCTATCTATCCAACCTCTCTGATGTCCTTCCATAAGTGTTTGCTACTGGTGACTCTCAAAGACAAAATATCAAGCTAAGATGAACTGTTCCTCTAACTCACCATGACGGTGATGATGATCTGGGGAGCAAAGTCAGGTTTAGAGATGGGGAGGTGGGAAATGATCTGCCTGAAAGAAAGTGTTATGTAGAACAGAGAGCAACTTTTTTGCACAATCCTTTTCACCCATCACTGTCTAGTCAACACAGTATGAAAAGCCAAGAGGGTGATGCTAGGGAGAAGATCAGCTAGGACCAAAGGCATTTTGCAGACATCTGTTTCAGTTTGTAGGCTGTCTGTCAGATGATCTTTTGGTTTCTTGCCTCCTCTGTTACCAAGCAGCACAGTGTTTGACATGCACAGTGACATGGCCTCCAAAAAATCTGCAGATCAGATTTATTTCCTAAGGCCTCCTGAATGGGCAATTTATTTTCTTTGTGGAACTGCTTTACTCCTGCTGCACACACACTCAACTTGTTACTCTGGAGTTGCTCACTCAGCTTTCTGTTCCAGCAGCCTTAGCAGACCTTACCTAGGCAGGCTGTACTAAGCACACTGCAGCCACACAGAGACAAAAAGCAATTCCTGTCTCAATGAATTCAAAACACTAGCCTGTCATGAGAGAGAAACGCAGACAAAGTAAACAGGAGAAAGAAGAAAAAGCAAAGTGTTGATGAAACAATTAGTAGACTAGCAGTGTGTGTTGCAATCTTAGCATAACACCAATGGTGGTCTCTAAAACCAGTTGTTACATTTTCTACAAAGGTGATGAAAAATCTCAGACAGATGCCAAAATGATGAGATTTCTTGGGAAAGACTTGATTGTGATACAGTTTTTCCTCTTTTAACAGTAATTGCCTTGCAGGATCTTTCTGTGGAAAAAAAAATTCCTGCTGGAAAGACAAATTTCGCCAGGACTGAGTCTGTAAAGAAATCCCACATTGGTTTTTTCTCTTTCATAAATATCTTTTCCATGCTAAAAAATATAAATAAATATATAATACATGTTCCCCATTTACAGCTGAGACTGAGTGTTTGTGACCTTGAGTCCCATAGAGGTTAACCTACTCTGATTAACTTTCCCATGTTATTCCATTAAATAAAAACAGTTTTGACACCCAGAGACTAAGGCATCCTAGAGATAATACAATAACCTTATGCAATCATTCCAAATTGAATTGCAATAATTCATTTAGGTGACCATACATATTTGTTATGTGTAATATGAAACATTGCAAAATGAAATCAATAGAAATGCTTCTTGTTAATGAAGATATACTGTGCTGTTATGTGTGGGGTTTGGACTCCATATCACAGAAATCTTATTTGTATTCTAAATTCCAGGGTATCATACCAGTTAAAAATGATGAAAACATTATTTTAGAATTATATGGCTGGACAGCTGGAAAATTATATTATACATTTTGTTCCATGACTTGTTCATTAAAAATGGAGGTCCAGACCACCTAACATCACTGGAAGTTTGGCCATTTTCTTCAACAACATGACAGGCTTCACCCTAAGATTTTTAGGGATTATTATTAGACTCCCAACGAAACTTATACAACTGATGTGGGCATTCTGTTTTTGAAAGTTACAACAGAAGGTTACCCATTCTAAATGGGAGATTTGAAAAAAAAAAGAATTACAAATATCTGTGATGCTGATTAGTTCCCATGAAAGACAAATATAGCATTCCTTCTCCTCCACATGCTGCTTTGCAAAACTCTCATGGAGCAAAATCGGATCAAAAAGGTCTCTGTCCCTCCCTCATGAAATGGTTTCTAGTGTTCCTGGCTCTTATAAAAGCTGTACAAAGAGATGAAAACCACTCCTTCTACTGTGAACTCTTACTACCTGCTTGTTTGCACACACAAGCTCACCTTGATGTACAGAAAAGACCTCCATGACTTTGCATTTAGCTTCAAAGAATGGGAGTCAAATTACTCTTGGTGTATAGGCAGTGCATAGGAGATTGAAGACTCTGAAGACACCAGCTTCAGGCTCAGCCATGCTGATGCAGAGCTGGGCCCAAGGTTGTTAAGCTCAGCATGAACAAAATCTGAGCTTATCCAGCAAGCCCCCCTTGACAAGTTGCCTGCATTACCAGGTCTTGGCTCTATGCCAGAATGACTGGAGTGAAACGCAGCTGGATTTCTTTTAGTGCCCAAACTACTCCATTTCAAACTAGTTGGAAGATCACTATGTTGCAGTACGGACATATCCAGTGATTTTGGCACAGCCTATTTCTGCTCATTTGGTCTTTGCTTCAGAGAGTCTTTGAGCCAAAAATCAAGGGGATTAGCAAAGCTGCATAAAGAAGGTCTCTGGAAAGAAAAAAAAAAAAAAAAAACAAAGGGGAAAAACCTTAAACAACTGTGGACACAGCAGAATATTTAACAGCACATATTGCAAGCTATAATCCATTTTCCTATTAGAAGCATGGGATGCCTTCATAGTCATTGCAATTACTTAGACAGCATCAAATTTGCCATGAATTGGCTGAAGAAGGCTCCTTAAAGCCCTAAGCAGGAACTTGTAATAAGTTCAGCCAAGAAAACAGTGCAGGGAAAGCTGAAGCAAAGATTGTAACTTAATGGTAGGCAGTTTAAATTGCACAGAAGAGCTCTTTGAATGTAATGGAGAGCTATGGAAACAGTGATTAAAGGAGGTTGAACTCTTTGACCTAGAAAATCAAATTGGTGACAACTCAGTATGTTAAACTACATTAAAATTTATGACATTGAAGAAGAGGATCAATGTGTGTGTGTGTGTGTGTGTGTGTGTGTGTGTGTGTGTGTGTATGCATGCACGCATGCATGTGCATGTGTGTATAAAACCTGAATTAGGAGATCTCCAAAGCACAGAAAGCAATCTCCTGTAGGATTTTCAAGCATCCAAAGAAGCAAAGGTTCCACACTTGTTTACTGACCCCAGAATGATGTGAAGGTCTCTCTGACAGGAAGAGGGAAATAGACACAATGCTTTGAAAAAGAAAACTGTAGATGGTCATTAGAAGGAAATATCTGAAGAAATTTCACAAAGTAGCCATAATGGTTTTTCTGACTCAGGCAAATGACCCTGTGACAGCACTAACCTCTGGCTAGTGAGAAGGGCACTGTAAACTCAAACAGCTTTGCCACAGTTCAAGTGTCAAGCAGGGGTTTGTGCAGTGCAAAACAAACTTACTGTAGCGCTAAAAACTTATGATGAAAAGCAGTGCATTACAGCACACTTCCTTAAAGCAGGTTTTTCTTTGTAATTTCAGTAATGATTTCTGAAATGAAAAGAATGCTGTTAAGGTAAAGTTATCTCTTGGAATAAGAAACACAACCCATATATGTTGCTAATAGCAGTCTTTTTTATTTCAAAATTGGACATTAAAAACAATTTATTTTTCAGAGGTTTTGCCTTTAGCTTGCATTTTCGTATCTTTCAGCCTGAACTAACAGTTTTATTTCTGTTTATAATGAACTCCTTGTTATTTCTGATGAAAACAAAGAAACTCTCATAATCCTTCCTAATGTCACTTGCATTTCCAAGGGAAGAAAACCAAAAGAAAAACACAGGGAGTGACTCATCCCTGTGCCAGTCTGATATTATTCTAAAACTACTTCTCTTTAGCTCCAATTTGTAAATCAAAAAAGGGGAAACTAATAAAAAGCAGACACAAACCCAAATCAAATCAACAGAAAGCATAACTGCTCTGAAGCTACATGACACAGAAATGGTTAAATATACTCAAAGAGCTGCTTCCCCTGCTCTTTAGTAGCCACAGATGGGTGCTGGAATTAATAAGCATCCTTTACTCGCCAACCTGGCCACCACTGTCAAGGTGCTCACCTAAAACACAGCAGCAATCCCTGTCAGACAAGGTTTCTACCTGCAGGGTCTACATGTATTTTGTTCTTTGACCAAAAGTGAAGTGCTTCAAGAACATTTGTTCACTTCCAAGATCTCTCTCTCACTCAAAAAAAAAGAAAAAAAATTATTGAAAGCTTGGACATTCACTGTACTTTTAAGGGGCAATCTCCAAATAATTCTTGGGAATCCCATTAAATACTTTCATATATGCCAAGTGCAGGACAACAGTAACCCCACAGTGGCAAAACAGACTGTTATTACTTGTCAGGGCTAATTCCTGGAGGTTGCTCTGACTGCAAGTTGACACTTGGGTTAGAGGTGGGCTTCCTTCCACAGTTCCTTGCTTCTAGCAGCAGTCATGATCTTACACTAGACACAGGCTTTGAAGTCTACCAGTGTGACTCACTGCTTTTTTACACCCAGTTGCCATGTACATCCACTTACATGGCCAGGAGATGAGGTTCGTAGGCTTTTATAATTTTTTATATTTTATATATTATATATGCTTTCCAATTCTGGCTCCTACATTAGCTTTCTGTGAGAGCTAGTCAGTACTACCTCAGCAAGAGTGGCCCTGATAGAAAAGCTTATGCATTTAACAAGCAATAAATTAAGAGTTTAAGCTGCTTTGACTGAATACGCTCACATCTAAATGGCACCTTCACAGTGCTGAAGGAATCCCTCATAAAGATGAATGAAAATTCAATAAAGATTTCAGAGCCAGAAAGGGAAAGAGATTGTGTATGACTGCAGTATTGACACATAGCTGGCCGCCTGCTCTATGTGCATCCCAGTCACATGTGGATTGGGGTGAAAGCTGAAGCAGGTATTGGAAAGATGTAATCAGAGCACAGCCTGGCAGTGTGCAGTGAGGGAGGGAATTTGGTAGTTTGTTATGGGGATTCATTTAGAAAGCTGACCCCACTCTCCAAGGAGATTTGAACTGAGTCTGGGGTGAAGAGTACTTGGGCCACCATAGGTTGTAAAATAGGTCTGGATTTTTCTAGATAAATATATTCAGCTCCCCTTGTGTACCCACTACAGGATGGTGGCTGTGCTGAGATTCTGTGTAAAAAATGTAGAGTTCCTGATGTAAGAGAAATGCTTGACCTTTACTCTCTAACTCCTGTCCATTTCCACAGGAGATGCCAACTCTCATAACACTTAATGAAGAAGATACAGATGAAGACCTGTCCTCACCCCAGCTTTTCTAAGTGAAGCCATTAGAACAGTGTTCCCCAGCCTCACAATGACAAGAATACTAAAGCAATGTTCAAAATATTAAGCTCAAGAATTAATATAAGGGGATAGATCATACAAAAGACCCCTTCTATTGTGTCTTCATCCTCCTCATAAGGGGAATCTAATTCTCTTCCACACAGAAGAAACTTCCTTTCAAAATGTTTTTACTTCCTTTCAGATCTGCTCAACCATTGTTGTCTCCTACCAGTAAGATGTTTCTAACCTAGTGTGTACCAGTGAAACCTAGTTCTTGTCCACTGTTTCCCATACTCCTCTCTCTCTGATTTATCCTCACAACCATCAATCCAATTTTGGACTTGTGGTATCCATTTTATTTCTCTCCCTGCTTCACCCACACGCAAAAGTAGATCAGAGTGGTCAAATTATACCCTGCACGCTCCTTTCACCTTGCACCATGATGGTCTCTTTTGCTTTGACTGTGCCAAAGAGCGGGGCTGGCCCCTGGCCACCAGCCCTGGGCCCAGCCGGGGCGCAGGAGGTCCTGGCAGCCCCACGTGGCCGTCCCGGGTGGGAACTGTCCACCGGGAAGCCGGTGCTGAAGGAGCCCGAAAACACGCACCCGCCTGCCCTCCGCTCCCACCCAACCGCGCCGGGGCCCGGAGGGAGGAACCGCCTAAGCCAGCAACGCAGTCTCGCTTCAGCTTTCTACGGCCCGGGAGAGTTTCTTGCTGCTCCCTTCCAAAATGTTGCCTGTAAGCTACATGGAGGCTCTTCCTCTGGAAGGCAAAGGTTAGAAAAGGTCCTTCACTTTAGTGTTTCCCCAAACTTTCAGAAACATGTCTTCTCACCAAAATGGGGAAAAACTTACCCCTACAATTCTGCCATCTTTTCTTACGGGGCTTTCTTAATTTAAACATCTCCTCTAGCCTCTCGTTATTGCTTTACATGTCCTTAGATTGTCAGGGTTTTTTTAGAAACTCAGATGTGGCTTGTGATCGGGTGATTGCGTGACAACTCTATACACAGAGTTAGTTTGTGCTAAGAAAATGTAAATCAAAATGTTTCTTCTTCCTTGTGTGTGGCTGGCACAACATTCTTTTCTGCCCAAACAGACAGCTTTTCCTTCTCTTTTTCTCTTAATGGTTTATTCTCTGCTCAGATCTTAATTCAAGGAAAAAAATAGATTGGATTCTTCTGTCAGCAGCTCTTTCTGACCTCTGAGATATCTGTGAGCCAACAAACTGGGACATTCTGAGGACCAAACAAAATAATTTTCAGCTCTGGCATTTTAACTGTTACATATTTTTTTTACAATATGGAGGAAAATCTTTCCCTTTCCCCTCCATAACTTTTGATACCAAATGGCCTACACAAAGCTTAACTAGTGTTCCTATTTCATGGCTGAGATCTAAAGATCCAATGAAAAGACCACGCTTCTGCCCAGTACATTATATCTCTTTACAAGCACTGTCTTGCCAGCATCAAATATATACCATTTAGTTTGTTTTTCAGTTGTTATCCATTTCTGGCACTGATGTGAAGCCCTGCAATGAATTGTTGTTTAGATAGTTAAGGTTCTACCTAGCACCTTGTTGTAAATATTATGACTAAGATGTATCAGAATGGCCAAGGTGGACCACGCTATTACTTTTTGACTCTGTTCAGGTCACTGACAGGTGATTAGGTGATGTTTCTTACCATAATGGCCATTCCTCTGCTCATGTAGACTAGCATAGCCAGCAAGGCAAGTCATAACAAAGGCAGATCACAGCAACAACATAATATCTGCTTCTTTCTTCTCTCATCCTTTTGGGGTTTTTCTCCCCGTATTGATTTGCATTATGGCCAAATATTAAAAGTCAAGATTTGGAGACATCAGAAGCAAAGCATTATCATCTTGCTTCACTAGCCCTTCTTCCCATGTGATTTAATTCCTTTCAGTTTTATTTTGCAAAGTCATCTGCTACTGCTTTTGGTGACATTGTTCTTTAGCCACATGATTCTCTCAAATAGAAAAGGTGGGCGGAAATACTTTTCTCCCCCAGATTTAACAGTTATTGATCCATGTTCAGCTACATCAGCTTCCAATGCTTCTGTTCTCCAGCATGTTTATTTTTCTTACTGAATTTTTCAGGACCGTCATTTCATATAGGGATATTCTATTGAACGCTTTGGGGTCATTGCTGGAAAAAAAGTAGAGTGTAGCACTTAATAAGGTCTGTGGGAGTCTGTCTTATATTTGCAGAAGGGGAGGTTCTTCTCGGCAATTTATCCTACATATGTAATGCAAAAATGCTATCCTTCTAAATTTGTAAGAGACTTTGAAAAGCATAGTATTTTCTACAGATCCTTTCAATGTAGGTAAAGTACACAGAAATTTTCTTGACTAACTATTTCTCATTTTTATTTTACCCATATTTTAGAAGACAAAAATCTGAGGTTCTATCTGGAGGGCTAGAAAGAGTTTAAGACAGGATAGCATTATTCCTAAGAGAAGGCATTCTGAAAAGGAAGAGTAGACTTTGAGAGAAATCTGAAAGGGAAGGCAATATCAAGCATCCTTGATTGGTCTTCTTGAAATTTTGAACTGCACTGAACAGGAAGGAAGTTCCCATACATAGTTCCTCCCATCTTTTTTAGGATTAGTAGTTTCAGTGAGGAGCCCTTAGTGCTCAGGTTTAGATCCATGCATTCAGTGCTTTAGAATATTGAAAGAACACTGCCTAAATTGTTCCCAACTCTTTGGCAGGTCTTCACATAATCTATTGGAAAATTAAATTCTTCCCCCATCTACTGTATGCACAAGTCCAAAGTGTTAATTAACCAAGATCCAGCTATTCTAAAACAAATGTAGGGAGGTTCTGCATTTGACAGCAGAGAGAAAGAGTCATTTGTTTGACTCATGAAGTACACCCCTATTAGTAATGCCAACTAACACTACACAGCTGGCTAATAATCAGTGCAGGTCTGAGTTACAAATAAAGCGAAGAGGACATTCCATCTTAAGAAAACGTCAATGCCCAAAAATAATTACCTTCAAGAGAAATGCATAAATAACTAAAGTTATTTCTCACATCAGAAGCCTGGAGGTTCAGGTATTTGATTAACTTCTACCCACAGAAGCAAAGTCTGTTCCAACAGCAACGTCAGGCTTCACAGTAGACAATAAAAGGAAGGAGAGTTTTAGCCAAATAATTGTTATTCAAAGATTACCTATAATATTTCAGCATATGTTTTAGGTTGTGGTTCTACAACCCTGCCTTCAGGGTTCCTATCAGAGTCATGAGGAAACTTGTGGGACAGGTAAACAGAGATTAAGACTTGAAAAATTTATATAAGGCTAGATTGTCCTTTCTCCTGTGTACCTATGGCTGACGTGCAGAGTAGCAGAGACTTTGGATAACTCACAGATCAATTAATGCTGTCTGGAGAAAAGGAAGATCAAGGACATAACTTTGCCTTGGACGGGTAAAGTACTTCCAATAGAGTCTACATGCATTACTTTATTCAGGGCTCTGCTTCAAGGCAGATTCAAAGCCAAAATAAGTAAAAAGACTGGAAACAGGAGGAAAGAGATCTATACCCTGTTATGTGCCTCCCAACTACGTAGTAATAGTGGAGATAGTCTCTAAAGGGTGTGCAGATGTCTCTACAGTTGTGACTTCTGCTCCAGAGTGAGCCATTTTCTCTCAGCTTTGCATCTTCTTTTTCTTAAAACTGAGTCCTCCTCAGAGAAATTACTTCCAGGAGCCACAACAGGTTGCCTAAGTTTGGAATTTTCTTGCATGATGTTTCCTTTATAATTAAGAGAGTCAGGACCCTAGTGAGTAATTCAGCCCACCAGATGTTTGCATCACCCCGTAGAGGTACCTCTTTTCACTGAGCATAGGAAAACTTCAGGTGATGAAGTTTCTACCTAGGATGCCTTTGTGAAGTACCTCTAAAAGTGATAGTCTTCTTTTTTAAGGGCACAAAAGAAAAAGAAGTGGTAGAATAAGAAAATGAACCCATGTCTTTGCAAGTGCCCTAGCAACAATATAGAAGTAATTACCCTTATCTCAACATGAAATAGCACATACATTTCACCTGAAGGAACAGCATAAAAGTGACAATGAGAAGCAAAAATCCATTTATTTGATGGTGATTAATTTTATCTTGATTTCAGATAAACTGGCTGAAGTGCAGAACTCAAAAGGTTGTAGTGAATGAGGCCACATCTGACTGGTGACCAGTAACCAGCGGTGTTCCTCAGGGTTCAATTCTAGGGCCGGCTCTGCCCAATATATTTATCAATGATCTGGATATAGGATTTGAATGCACCATTAGAAAGTTTGCTGATAATACCAAACTGAGAGGTGCTGTTGACTCTCTTGAGGGTCAAGAGGCCCTGCAGAGGGATCTAGATGTATTGGAGCATTGGGCAATGATTAATGGGGTAAAATTTAACAAGTCCAAATGCTGGATTCTGCACCTAGGATGGAGTAACACTGGGCACAGGTATAAATCGGGAGAGGAGTGGCTGGAGAGTAGCCCTGCAGAAAGGGATCTAGGGGTGCTGGTTGATGCTAAGCTCAATACGAGTAGAAGTGTGCCCTGGCAGCCAAGAGAGCAAACTGCATCCTGGGGTGCATTAAACACAGCACAACCAGCTGGTCAAAAGAGGTGATTATCCCGCTGTATTCAGTGTTGGTGTGGCCTCACCTTGAGTAGTGTGTGCAGTTCTGGGCTCCACAAGTTAAGAAGGATGTGAAGGCCCTTGAATGCCTCCAGAGGAGGGCAACAAAGCTGGTGAAAGGGCTGAAAGGCATGTCCTGTGAGGAGTGGCTAAGGAATCTGGGTTTGTCTAGTTTGGAGAAAAGGAGGCTGAGGGGTGACCTCATTGCTCTCTACAGCTTCCTGAGGTGGCGAAGTGGAAAGGGAGGTGCTAATTCTCTTCCCCCTAGTATCCAGTGATAGGACACGTGGGAATGGTTCAAAGCTGTGTCAGGGGAGGTCTAGACTGGACATTAGGAAGTATTTCTTTACCAAGAGGGTGGTCAAACACTGCGACAAGCTTCCTAGAGAGGTGATCGATGCCCCAGGCCTGTCAGTGTTTAAGAGGTATTTGGACAATGCCCTTAATAACATGCTTTAATTTTGGTCAGCCCTGAAGTGGTCAGGCAGTTGGACTAGATGGTCATTGTAGGTCCCTTCCAACTGAAATATTCTATTCAGTATGCCAGGTAAGCACACATTTGTCTGATCTACCAAGCTGACGAGGAGCTTCTCCTCCTTGGGTATGTTGACTCAACCCATGAACACAAAGTTCTGGTATCTTTCAGGCTAATTCCAATGCTCACAACATACAGTGCAGAGGCACAAGGCAAGAGCTACCAGCCTGGGCCCCAGAAGCTATACAGCCTTGTTAGCAGAAGGCTGTGTCATAACTGTAATGAGCTCATAATCCCTTCACTTCCCACATCTCAGTCACACAGTATGGGCATGCTCTAAATTAAATATTATACAGACAAACAAGAACATGTGCCTGCCAGTGCCACTGGGGCATCCATTTAATGTTGTTAAAACCAAAAAATGTTAGCTTAATTGAATGACAATTTCTAAATCTAATAGATGTGCATCTTCACTTGCAGCAGGCTTTAGTTACCTTGTATCCTGGGGAAAGGTTAAGCATTAACTCTCATGTTGTGATTGGATGACTCCAATACTGGGATTACATTAACAAGATTTATGGGAGTATCCAGTGACTGCCATAGTAATGCCTGTTATCAGTCTGTAACCAATAAAATATTTTCTATATTTTATGATTAAAATAAAATTTTTTCCTAAATTCTAAAGCTGAACTTAATGTTTGCAAAGTAGGAAGCCTGATTTAATGAGAAGTCACGACTTTAATATTACAACACTAACTCTTCTTTGTCCTGAAACTTACTAACATAAATTAAATTAGTCCTAATTTCAAAATGCCAGATTCTGATGGTTTTTACACAGTTTAAAGAGTGCTTGTCTCAACAAGTCCAACCAATTTCCAGTGGAAAATTTTAATGATTCAAAAAGAGAAATATTTAGATCAGTTAGCCTAACTCCCTGCACGAAATAGATCGTATAATCCATAGCACCCATTGTGTTCTGCCATAGTGGTGTTCATGGGGGGAGAAGGAAAATGTAGCACAGCAAGAACTTGTCACCATGTGTCCCAAAACTGGTGCCATTAGTGAATGAAGCCTCGGCAGTGGACCTGACACAGCTCCCTTAGAAAGCATCTTTTCTTTGGTTGCCACTGATGCTGTATTTTGCCCTGGCATATTTATCATCCTATTTTCAGAGTTACATTATTTTCATACTTATCAAACTGAAGTTTCAGCAACTTCCACTTATTTCTTGAAGAATTTTATTCATACTTGGGAAGTATTTGTGAACACCTTCTGGAGGGCATTTAAAGAACTTATAACTATGCTCACAAAGTGTTTTATGATGTTCTTAATCTTTCATGTGTTAAAATCAATGGAATATATAAATGTTTTCTGACATGTCACAAACATCTTTAAGTCCTAGCTGTATCCCACACGAGTTGTGAGTAGAGCTGGGTAAACTTTTTTCATCAAAAATATGTGTGCATGTGTAAAATCTTCCCATGTTTCCTACTGCTTTTATCTACTGACTCACACATAGCTGGTTACTAAGTTCTGATGCCTTAGTAAGAAGGTCTAAATGATTTACTATATCTTTCCTCACCTCTTTCTTCTCTTAGGCTCTGTCACCATAGTAAAAATACCGAAAGTAGTGACAAGTACAATATCAATAAACATAATAATAATTGATTTCTGGGAGATGAAAAATCTCAAATTAGTGGCAATTTCCCCCAAGAGCATTGTGTGATTAATTTAATGTTCATCTTAGTCTTTCTAAGTCATTCTAATACTGCTTACCTGCTCAGCAAACCTTTGTGATGTGTCTGTGGGCCAAGGCCCAAAATCAAGTGAAGTATTATTGCATAGTCCAGCATTTTTTAAACTGAAAGCATCTTCAACCAAAAGAAAAAAAATAAAGGTTTATGGAGATGCTAAAATTTGTGAGTTTACCCTATCTTTTTTAATTCAGCCATTTATTTCTGAAGAAAAAAATGTCAATGTCTGACAGGAGCAATAGTACACAACATTGTCCCATCTTATGGCTGCCACTCCTCTATCTGAAGCATTATCTGAAAGCATGAGCTGGTCTCAAAAAGCATGTGAGGAGTGATTGTGAAAGATGAACTTACACTGGAATATGTGCAAAGAAGTGTTATCAAGATGATCAGTGTGACTGAGAGTCTGGGAAACAAGTGCAGATTTAAGAGACCTCAGCTTTATAATATTGCTAAATTAAGGTTGTGCAGTTCTGTAGTTGTTCTCCACAAACTTCAGAAGTGTATGTTAATGAACAATGTTGGCACAAAAAGAGAAAGTGTGAACTAGCACAGACTGTGTTTCAGCAAAGAATCCCAGGAAAGTTTCTACATGTCACAGCAGGAGCAGTAGGAGAGGAAAAGGTGTGACCAGTTCCACTAAGAAGAAACATGACTAAATTGCCTTAGATAGTTGGGGATGGGATGATTGGGAAGCATTACCATCTGTGCAGGGGAACAACTCAACAGTTTTCCATTGCATGATGTTTCCTGATAAGCTACACTGGATTTTGTTGCTGTTGCTGTTGCGTTCTGACCAAAATGTGTAAAGTACCACCACTACCACCACATTACAGTCAACTTTTACAGTTAAAGTCCAAATAGAGATTTCAAAGAAAGGATCCTGTGAAATCAAGAAATCACTGCACAGCACAATTATGAGGCAGAGAAGTTTTCTTAGCAGCCTATTGAAGCCATTAGTGATTCAGACACCACTAGAACAGTTCATTACTGAGAAAGACAGCATTCATGTTGTTTAGGTGATGGCATCCTTCATCAGTCCTTAATAGTATCTAAATTGAGCTCTCCTTAGTGGGCTTCCTCTCTTCAGAAAGTAGGAAGAAACCCTGCACTACAGGAACTGTAGTTAACTACCTGATTCTTTGCACCCAGTGTGGTTTCAGAGAGGAAATAAAGAGCATTTAGAGTGACTGAATCACATCAGATCTTCCAGACATCCTCATTAAGCTGTTATAATTAGGGTTGTGTTGTTTTCTTCATTTTCTCTCAATAGTGTTAGCTGGCAAAGACTGATGCCTTTAGCCCTCTAATAAATTAATTATTAATGTAGGAGTTAATAATTAATGTTAATTGGTACTATGAGCTACTTTCCCCAACAAATGTGAGCAAAGGTCAAAACTTGTTAACAGCAGAGGTGAATTCTATTTTTAAGTTTTCTGTTCCATAATATATCTGCAAAATCAAGCTATAGCTTGTAAAAGTTAACTGTATTTCAAAAGACAAGCATATACTGAGGGCAAAGGTCTGGTCTATTCACTTGGTTTCAAAGTACCATTAACCGGGCATTTGCACGGCCTTTGTCATATCTAGACACACGGAGAATTTAGGATTGCCCATCTCAGATCAGCAGAAAATATCTTTCATGTTGCCAGGATGGCACAAGCCTGAGCAGGGAGTGATCAACAAAACAGTAGACTGAGAAAATGTCAATTACTGAAGCGTCAGGATGTTATTTTAATACCATCTGGTACATGCATTACAGCACTGAGTATACATGTTGTCTTTCCTGAAACAGAAGAACCTGTTCAATCAGCATCGTAATTGTGAGCTTTACCTTAGTGGAAGATCAAATAATTCTCTATAATTATTCCGTGCTGCTCAGATAAGACAGATTCGCCACTCACTCATTGTATGAGGTGCAGTGCTTTGATCACTGTCCTCTTAAATGCAATGTAATTTCATGTGAGTGCCTGTCCCAGCCCCATGCCCTTCATCTGGAACATTAGAGCTGGAATCTGCTTTTAATTTGATAGGATGTTTGAACAAGGCCATGTGCTGTCGCATGTGTTTAGCAACCAAACGTTTTCCCATGTAAAGAATAAATCCACAGTCTTTCTTCAACAACCAACAGGAAATAATGTTTTTGTTTGTGCTTTGTTTATAAAACAGAGATTCAAAAAGCAAAGTGAAGAAAGATATGTGTAGACTTTGGGAACAGCTTAAAAGGAACCAACAAAAATACGCTTTTAATAAAAATAATCAGCTTTTCTTAATGGTTGTAATAATCTATTGTAAGTAACTTATATAACACAAGGCTTTCACTGTACTCATTAGAACTTGGCAACTAATTTTTCAGCATTTAAACAGAGAATGAGATGGGACTTCATCCAACATCCACTGTCATCTGTGGGAGTTCTTCCACTGGCTTCTGTGGGCACTGGATCCGGCCCCTGCTCAGCAGGACATTTTCTTTCTGGGAAGAAAAAGCAATCTCTTTGGAAAGGTTTTCCTTTATGACATGGCCAGTACAGCTATTTACTCTCTTCTTATTGTTTTGCAAAATCAAGCTTATGTTTTATAAAGAGAAGAAAGTACAGCTTAGGAAAAACAAGTATAGTTTTACAACACTTTGTTCTATTAACAGGAAGTGTTAAAAATACTGATGGAAAACATCTCACATCATCTGACTTGTGTCAATTTTTTCACTATAAGTGTATACTGTTTCCATAACATAACTGAGGTACAATTAGAGACATTATGGGAAAAATAAAATGTCCATGTAGATATTTCATTGCTGCCATTATGTAATTAAAATATGAAAAAAAGTGCACAGATGTGAAGCCACTGTTACGCATACTGATGCTGAAGAAACAAAGACTCTTTCTCATTTCTTTCAATGGCAAATGCAGAGCTTGTTGTACTGGCTTGGAAGTGCGACATGGGACTGCTGGGTTTTGCACTCAGTAACAAGGATTCATCCTTGTGTCTCACAAATAACAGGGAGAATCTTTGTCACTAAGTGCAATTAACAGCTCTTCAGCATGTGGCTTGGGAAAGAAACTGGAGAAAAGTTCCTAGCAGTACGGTGTTAATCTTTTGATTTACAGCAGGACTTGGTTTTCCTCACTCTGTTCTTGAGGTATCGTTTGACATGCCTCACAACCCAAACTATCCTTGGATACTGGTGGTGCGGTAACTACAGACCTGTTCTTTTACAAAATCTTGTTAAAAATTAAAAGGACCATTCAGACAAGATGATATGTCCTGTCCAAAGTCTTGCAAACTATGTGGCAGGCAAAAATACTTGAGATTACCAGCTTGCGTGGCCTTCCTCTTACTGCTATTGTATGGCAGTTTCCCATATTGCACCCAGAAAGCTGACAATGCAGGGCAATAGACTTTTCCCTCTCCAAAGTCCACTGGTATCTCAGCTGTCCTTATACTGCAATAACCTCAGACTAGGAACTGACGCCTTCTAGCGTGTTGTATGTACCGTGCCTCATTCTGGATTACCCTGATTTTGGTTTGGGGTATGGAGCTGGAGGAGTAGTTTTGTACTCTGGCTATATCTTGCCTGTTGTTCAGAGCTATCAATTAAGCTTGCCCCTTACATGGGCTGGGAGCAACCTCCAGAGAACAGGAGGGAAGAGGAAACTTGGCCAGCATTGAACTCAGGATGAATCCATGAGCTTACTGATCTGACATGTAAGCGGGCCTAGCACAGTTAAGGTGTTTTAGCCTTCCTCATAGCAGCACTGAAGACCAAAGTGAAGCTGACTCATGGAGCATGCTGGGTTTTGTGCTTCTGTAAGAGCTTCATAAGGCCTTTTCTGCTGCTCCAGAGGAAGACATAGGAGAAAGAATCTGCTGTTGCCTCTCCTATTGCCACACCACTTGACTTGGCCTTTCACTTTTGCCAAAGGTCTTTCCTCCTGCTCTAAAGAGTTTCTAATCCATTTATATCCCCATGTTTTCTGGGAACAGGATTTAGCCTTGTTTTTGTGATCACCCTTAAAACAAGCAAGCACACACTCATGTTGCATATTGCAACAGGTGTGCTTTTTTTTGCTTTTTAATATGAACTCAAAACAAAACTGTTTCTATATACAGATGTTATGAAAGTCTATCACAATTTGAGTAACACAGGGCTGACTTAAAGTGAAAGCCCTGCACTGACAGCAGGCAAATACTTACATTTTACATTACGGTGTTTGCAATGAAACATCTTTAAAATATAATGCAAAATTCTTTCCACTGTTCTGGCCTTTTTCTGCTATCCTTTTATGCTCTGGCTGTGCCAAGTGTGTGTAGAGTGCTATATATTAACTCTTTTATTTCATACCCCCTTAAGCAGCACTGCAGAGGCCTAAATATTGAAATCTGGTTCAAATAGAGATATTATCATCAAGTTAACAGGCAGTGTAATTATACCAGGCACCAGTCTACAAGGATAAGGGCAAGCACTAGCTTTTGGCTGTGGGTGATGTCTCATTTCTTGCTCTACCTCAGGGCCCGTGCTAACCTGCCATGCCACTGCAGTACCAATCAAGAATGGAGCCTGCCATATGTATAAAAAAACCCAAGCAAAACGAAACTCCATGTGATGATGCCTTACCCTGACTCATACCCAGCTCTACATTAAAATAATTTTTTTTCTTCCTCCTTAGTCCACATTAAGCAAAGAAAAATTTCAAGTCCAAGGAAGAAAAACTCAGAAGGAAAAAAATCCCACAATGGACAACTTGTAAAAGTCCTGCAAATACTTACTAGTAAGTATGCACATGTGTGGGAGGCTACAAACACAGTTCTCTTTGTAGGCCTGGGATGTGAATCAGTGAGGTTATTCATGGTAGAGGTACCACAGTAAGTGTTTGCAGGACCCGTCCCTCTGTGTCTTCTCTTCTCCATTATCAGTTCCCCAGGCCTGTAAGTGTTACTAATGCATAGCAAAATGTAGCTCAGAGGGTGTTTAGTTGGGGAGATGAGTAGTTTCTTGTTCTCTACTTACATGGAAGGAAAAGGGACAGAGCTAAAAGGCTAACGTAACAGCCTGCTCTTGGCATCGGCTGTTGCTAATTTTCTTTGGCGTGCTTTGACTACCTGTCTGAAAGGCTGCTGCAGTGCAGGAAGGAAATTTTTCAAGAGATTAAACTATTATTGTTTCCTGTGTGGCTGTCTTCGCTGTATATGAAAAAAAGCTTTAAGGGCACTTGAAAAGAGATTTGTCTGAATAGCAAAGTTGTTGTGATTCATCCCCCGCCTCCCTCCTCAAAGAATCGGGATTTGGCCAATTTCCTCAGGAAAGTGGTTGATTAGGACCCATGGATTTATCCACAGCCTACATATGAGATGTCATAAAGGTGATTAATGGTGAGCCCTCCATCATAGGAAGCTCAGAGTTTAGAAAAGCTATTTTCAAGGGCATGGAAGGAAAATAAGTCATTTGTATTTTTGCCAAAATGCTTCAATGTTTAAATGCCTCTTTGTGCTCCTGGCAATTAATGCTGCTGCCTATCAGAGGCTGGTGTATTTTCTGATTTTACAAGTTTGTTTGAAAAATTGATTCAATGTGTGTCAGTGTTTACGTAAGAGGATATTGTGGAATTAACATAAAATGTTTCCACAAGACCAGCGTTTGTTGCTGTCCTTGAATCTAAGCATGATGTTGGAAGCTTTTTTATACCCCTTCATAAGAAAAAGTTCACCTGGATTTTCCCCAGAAGGCAGTGCTATTATAGTGCAACTTGATGAGTGCTTTGGGAGATAATTACCTAACCTGACAAAGAAAACCTGCACTGAGCCTTTGAGAATTCATAAAAGTTCCAAAACATGAGATTTCTTATACTTCTGTCTGACACTTACTTCCTTTGTCTAATCCTTCTTCCCACTAATTTCAGTCCTAGTCCTCACTCCAGGAACTACCTGCCAACTCTCACATATTCCTTTATTTTTTAACTGTATGGTTGGGCAAAAAGAAACACCATGAAACATGTACACGGACTTAGATCCTTCTTTTTTTTTTCTTTTTTTTTTTTGTGCTGTGCTCAATCCTCTGTGTAAACATGCAGGGCAGTGTTTGTAAGTGTGAGACATTACAGGAAGTATGATTAATCCCCTGTAGCATCAGAGCACATGATCAGAAAGGTGGGGAGCTCAGTTCCACCACGTACGTTCAACAGACCTGTATCCTTCCTTTCTTTAAGCACTTGGTCTGTTAAACAAAGCAAAACACCTGAAGGTGGAAAGCACAGTCCTGACCCATTCTTAGGGCCCTCACTCTAGGGCTGAGTTTAGGGAAAGCAAACCACCACAGGTCTTCCACCATCGTGTGGGATGAAAATGTCTCTGGAAAAACACGACACCTGCAAGCAATACTGTGCTGACTAGGATGATCTATAACAGCAGGACCAGCTTTGTATTAGAAAATATCTCTGTAGATGAAAATCCTAACAAAGGCATTCAAATAAATCCCCCAGAAGTACCCGGTTCTGGTATTAGCAGATATCACAGACCAGTGCAGGTGAGAAGACAGCATCCCCAGTCCTCTCCTGGGGAAACATTTCTAGTACTCTTTCCTGGCATCTGCTGACAGCAAAGCAGCTTTTTCTTACACGATGAAGTAAACACTTTATGCCAGGAATAGGATGGAGGAAACCAAATACATCTGGGCATTGTGCAACCTTATGCAACATCTGTTAATAGTAACTAACTTTGAAGAAAAAACGGAGGACTCCTCATGAACTGATTTCCCAACTGTGTTTTTTTAGAGACATTATGATCCAGTTTCCTCCTCTTCAGTGCTTCAGTGTTTTGTCCCTAGCTCTCCTTCCTCTTCTTATCACACGTCTTTTTTCATAGCTGCTCCCATTACCACCAGCTACTTCACTACCATCATTTTAGTCCTTGCACCCATTTCCCCTCCTCCTCCTCTCACAACTCCCTAACCAGCATCTAAGTCTTTTTCCCCTTTCTGTCTCTCAGGCTTTTGTAACCCCATCTTGTCTCCTCATCTCACTCTCGCTCTCAGATTCTCTGCTGTTTTCTTACAGCCACAATGGGGCAATCTGCACCCTCAGCACAACCAGAAGTAATGCACAACTCAGTCCAGTACCTCTGTGTTTGCCACCACTACTACATTTTTACATGTTATTTCGCTCTGTGTCATTGTTGTGAGCAGCAGAATGTTTTTAACATAGCTATTGTTTACTGAAATTATCAAGGAGTCATTCACAATTAACTGCACATACAAATTACTATTTGAGGTAACAATTTTCAAAGTAACAAGAAAAAGGGCTTATTCTACATATTTCTTTTCTTCTCCCAGTCTGTTGAAAAATATTGGATTTTAAGAGAAAACTGCCCAAAAATATTGCTGGACAACAGACATTCTGGTATAGCTAAGATAATCTTCCTTTCAACATGTTTGATATCCTTTTGCATACACCCAAACACCTGGGCTGGTCAGCAAAACTGCATTTCAAGATCTTCAATTACATTAGCACTCAGAATTCATGAGCCAGGCTGGAAAGATCACAAAGAGATGTGGTTTGGTTTGGCTTCTTAAGAACAAAAGTCAGCGCTTTGCTTGTCTCTTTACTTTTTCTCCTGCAAATGTACACGTCTAGAATGCTACTGCCTTCGTAATGGCAGCAGGACTGGCTGCCATGAGACTGCCTGTGCACTGGTGAGCGTGGGTGGAGTTGACAGAGACTTGGTGGGAATAAAGTGCGAAAGGTACTTGAAAAGGATGTGTCACTGGGCAAAGATGGTCTTATCGGAGGCAGAGAGAAGGTATCAGCAGAGCTGCTTTCTCTCAGATAAATATGCAATGTAAATGTTAACACATGTTCTCATGGCTTTGAAATACCTGAATTTTAGCAAGGTCTATGGCCTTTCAGCAGCTCCAATACAGCTTAAATTTTCTGGCTTAGAGTTCAGGACTGAACTCCAATGTGAAGTAATAAAAAAAAAAAAAGACTACTACAGAGACTCTATTTAGAGCTTCCTGGCAGCAGGCAAGTAGGGGGGAAGCTATTTATCTTGACCAAGGATTTCCTTAGTCATACATAAAAACATTCTTTTTGTCAAAGATGGCTAGCAGTCACACAAAGAGTAGCACTCAGGAGGCTACGATCACCAGGGCGTTGCTGGCAGTGCTGCATGCCCAGACAGGAGGAGTATCTGCTGACTTCAAACCAAGGCACTTGACGTCTGACAATGTTGACGACGCTGACGACACTGAGCTGAGAGAGGGAAAAGGTTATGCAGTTAATATTTTCCTGCAGGGAAATGTCATCACCATCCACCCACTAGGCAAATAAAGGTCTTAATAGAAGAGGCACAAGCAAACTGGATTACTAGCCCTTGCTGTTTGCACTAAGGGTTATGACTAGAGCATAAATGGGAAGTTATTTTCCCAATCCACAGACATTTTTTAGGAGACAAAAAGAGCCCAGACTGGGAAGAGGATACTCCATCAGTATAGCCACTCGCAGCACATCCTCGGGATGTGGGGAATGTGAGTTTGGTTGCTTGTTCCTCATTCTCCCGAATCACGACTGATCCTCAAACATTGCTGCAGAGACAGCTTCTGCTCCTGCCCTGGGAAATAGCAAGGTGCTTTATACAAAATGCGTCCACAGGGCTTGAATGAAGTTATGTATCATTCACTTCAGCTGAGATCCTGAATTATCAGGCAGATCTGATGTCCCCAGCTTTAGTCTGAACAGAGACTCTAGCCCGGACCTCAGTAACTTTTCTCAGTAAAAATACTTTCTTGAAGTTGGTTCATCCTCTGTAAAAAAAGTTTCTGATTTTAAGACATGGGTGTGTTTCCTTGCAACCTTTCCTACCAACTTGTATTCTGGTTCTAGAAATATTCACAAGAGTAGATATTCTTGCACATGGTTTCATTGGGACTACAATAAGCCTTGAGGCCCAGTCTTGCAAACAAAGGGAGTTGTTCCATTGTTTGCTGTGTAGTCTGATTTGGGCTGAGTGACCAAAATAGCCGCACTGAGCATGCCGTTATATGCAAAAATATAGAAATAGCTATATTTAGCTTTTTCAGGATAACCTACTGACCAATTTCAGCACGTGGAAAAATCTCCACAATTCAGCACTCACATAATAAATCCACTGTTTTTAATATATTAGTAGGAATTCTATAAATGCATAACAGATGTTATGACCCTGCAGAAGACTGAAGTCTGAAGCAGCTATAAGAGAGTTGCCAGTGGTAACCTATTCTTGTTGTGTAGAACATGCAAAATTTGCTATTATTCAGAAATTTCTGAATAGTAGATCCTCACCAGAGAAAAAGAGAACAGTAGAACTGGGCTACATTCAGGAATAACACACCAGGCCATACTGAAGGGGTTTTGAAATCAAGCATATCCTATTTTCTTGGATTTCATGTTCATAAACAGAAAATGTGGCCAGCTACCTCAAAACTAGTTCTAGCTTCTCCCCAGCATTCTCATTTCACGGCTAAATGAAGTGCTCTCTGGCACTGCATTGTCACAAAGAAGATTTTGGCTAAAGCTGTCTCAGGCTTATTCAAGAGTACTATAGAATTATTCAGGCCAAAGAAGTGGATGAAAAATACTTTTCTTCAGATAAGGGGCATATGGAAATAATTAGAAGGAAAATGAAAAGAAAGATCATGTCAAATGCAAAGTTTGCCATCTCTTCTTGATCATCTGATTAAATTTTATAGTCAACAGATACTGTGAGATGTTACAGGAAAGAAGATTCCATTTGGATCACATTTTTGAGACACTTTCCTGATATTTGCCACCTGTTTCATCAATGTATTGCTAGAAAAACTGACTCATCAACAAGAGAAGAGGAGTAGTAAAAAAGTTGTAACTTGCTGTTTCACCCCAGTCCAGGACAAGTGAGAAGAGAGTGGGCGTTTTCTTATATTGCAGTATTGGTGAATCGTGCATGCTGCATAAACAGCACAGGACATCTTTAACTGGAATAGCACAAAGTTCCCACTGAGAATGAAAGGTTTTAGCACAAATATGGCAGTGACGGCAGCTCTGCTCATCCTATCATGAGTACAAAACCAGGAGAGACATAAGTGAGACATTTCTCAGACCATATGATGGGTGGACTAAGAAAGGCAGGGTGTGATGTGATATGTGATTGATGTGATGTGCTGTGGTGTGATGTGAGGAGTTTCATCTTCACTGGCCTAAAGTTTGTGCTGGACCTTCTGCAGAAGCAACATGAAGACAGGATCCTCCGCAGCCTCGGCAGAGAACAGATGAGACAGTCCTTATCAGGAAGCTGGAGCTGGTTCACTAGCATGCCCAAGCATGTTTCATTGCAGATAGTTTGTTGAGCCTTACTCTAATTAAAGGGGGAGTAGCAGCCCAACACTTACCTATTGCTTTCCATGCTAGGAAATGCTGGGGCCATCGTTCAGGAACATTTCCATAATTTGCAACAGGACCTCTGAATTTGACAAGCACATTGTCTCCAGCTCAGACTGCCTTTATACTTGCTCTGGTCTTCATTGCATTCCTTGCCAGTCCCATGTAGAAGCGTTTTTTTCTCTACTTACCTCTGCAAGGTTTCTGTCTCTTCTCCCTCATTCTCTGTCTTTATTTCAGTCTGCATAACTGAATACCTGTGACTTACAGTACATCCTGTGTCAGTTCCCTATTTACTCTACTCTAACTGTGTGATACTTACCTTCTTTTTCCTTCTTTCCTCACCTTACCTTCCTCCTCACTTGTACCTGTGGGCTGTGCTCACCAGACTGTGCCTGGCTGTGGAGGGGGAGACTGGAGCTGCTGTCATTTCTCTGAACTTTGTTCCTCCATGGGGTGTGAGGGTAGGCTGGAGCTAAATGAATCATCATAGATTCGTTTAGAGAGACTGATAGATAACAGAATGCAAAAAGAGTATTATTCATATATTCTAATGCTACAAACCATTTCTAACATAACAAATGGGAAATCAGTTGTGTAGATAAAGTATCTCACAGTAGGCTACAGTGATATGAAGGTTTTGTTGGCATTCATTTCAAACCACCATTTTGTCTTGCTCAGGGCCTCACATAGGAGATTGGTTGACCAACCGTACCTCCCATAAAGGACATATTCGGTCCCTCATAAGGCAGAAGGGCAGATAAACAGAGCACACTTAAATCAACACTGCTTTAAACTGTTGTTTCTTTAGAAGGACTCCTGTGGCTTTGCTAAATCCATCGATCCTTTCCCAATTAGCCATACACTACATTTCATTCTTGACTTAGTTTCATAAGAGTGATTGTTCTTTCAGAAATGTATAAAGCAAGATTCCAAATCCAGCTTATTTTATTAAGCTCAATTATTACATTTTCTCTGACATTTGCTGTTCATGTTTGCTGGTAAGCATTTATACAATAATATTTTTGAGTTCATGTGGAGTTTAACAATATGAATTTCTTATCAGTGAAAACTACTGTGTTCATTGGTGGAAGCCAAGTATATGAAGAATTAACAGTTATCAAATTCCAGAGGGAAAACAATCTCTGTTAGAGTCTGTTGCCAACTGCCATACTTCCATCTGCAGACACACATTGCCCTTTGTTGGCCATCAGCTGCAGCCAGTCTCCTAACACTCATTTCCACAGCGCACACAGCGTATTCATTCAAGCCCTAGATCCCAGGTCCCAGTTCTCTTCCTACAGTAGTCAAAAAGAATATTTTCATTTATTTCAGTGGAAGTGGGGTTGGAAACCTCACCAGAGGAAGATGTTTCAGCACTGTTCTGACCACCTATACTTAGATATACACAGGATCAAGCACTCTTGTAGATAATACCAGCTTTGATATTTATTGCTAGGAATGACTTATTAGGCAGCAGAATATTTAACCAATTAGTAGCTACCTCTGTATTCCAAATATGGGGATGGTTGCTGAAATGTGCTTTTCTTGTCTTCTTTATAATTTCTTCTTTCAACAAAAAGCCAAGATTTAAAAAAAAAAAAAAAAAAAAAAAGAAAAAAAGACAGCTGATTTCCATTAAACACTTTTCATTAAAAAAATTGTTTCATCACAAAAAAAGTTTTCCATAAAAAATAGTTTAATGGAAAAAATTCTTTACCAGCCCAAATATTTTCCCATTTTAAATAACTAGTGTTTGACTTATTCTTCTGGGGATACCCAGTACAGATTTAACTATTTCATTGCCGTATCATAATATCACAGGTCTTTCCAAGAGAACCAAAACTCTAGTCTTGAACATTGTAAACCCAGCCTAACTTTTTGATTTCTTTTGAGTCATGTTTAATACTTAAGTTGGAGAAAGAGACCACCTCAGATGAACTAGAGCTCACGTTGAGAGCTGACTACTCTTCTTTGATCTAACCCTTTGTGAAGCTTCAGCAGCACTCAAGATGCCTGGTAGAAACCAGTTTCTCTCTTCACTGTAGTAGGACACACAGATCTGACAAAGCTGTTGATGCAGGTGCTCAGCCCAGCCTTGTCTCTATTCTCTTTTCTGCCAAATGCCTTCTTTCTCTTCATGCTCTCCTTCACATGCCTAATTCACAGATTACTATGTATTTTCCCTCTTCTTTTCCAAATTAATCTTTCTTTCCAAAGTTAGAAAATAAGATCTTACTGTAATTTGGTAAACATTAAAATTGACATAATTTTCCAAGCAGCACTACCTATAGATAAATAGATAGATAGATGGATAGATAAACTATTTTTCTCTGTCATTCAAATAAGAAATAACCATGGATCTTTGATGCCACTACATGATAACTGCAAGGAAATGTTGACTTTTTAGCAATAACTGCTGTGTATTTCTGACTGCGCTATAAGCTTTGGTAATGATCTGTCAGACTCCATAATAGCATGCAAAGTCTTTGTAGAAATGGAATAGTGACTAGCTGTCACACAACCCGGGTGTTGCACATACCAAAAAGCAGTGGTGCTAAAGAATGAGAATAAAGCTTTAGACAAACAAAACTGATTAATTTTCCCTCTGAGTTGTGCAAAAGATTTCAAAAAGATATAGAGCCAAGTTTCTCAACAGTTAGTCAGAAAAACAGTGCGTTCCCTCCTCTTACTCACTCTCGCAAAGAAACAAGTACATTTACTGTGTAAGAGTGTAGAATGAAACAAAAATTATAGTGCCTTAAAAAAAAGGGAATTGAGATTAATTGAGAAAAAAACATGCTAAAAACTTTCTCTAGCTTATATCACCCTATTTAATTTTAGGTTTGTCCTTCTATCTCAGTACACCAGTCTTCCCTTCTTGCCCAGATAAGAAACACAGCCACACTAAAGAAAAAAATAAAATTACATCCTGCCTGATCCTGCAAGCTATTCTACATGTAAAACACTATTTGTACAGCTAACCTTTGTTTCAGGCTCATCCCATAAAGGTTTACACTAAAGAAGAAAACTGTTCAAAAACTCAAAGCAATAGCAAGATCCTCCTTCCTTTGACATACAAGTGATGCAGGCATTCAGACACATCTTATTGGGATTATTCAAGTAAATAAGGAGGCTCCTCAAGGGATCCAGTAACACAGGAGTAGTTGAACCTTTGAGCTTAAGGAATATATTCACATAAGCAGATTCACTCATGTGCATAAGTGTCAGATGGACTAAACTGAATGGTTGAGTTATTTAATCCAAACTGCTTTGGACATGTTATAAAAAATTTTAGTATATGTACCTTACCATGCTTGTTAAAAAAAAGTATTTAATCTAAACAAATGAGCTGAAAACTCGTATAAACAGGATGGAAGAACATTTATGCTGTCTATGTATTACACACTTCATGGTATCCACTGGCAAAAAAATCTTTCACAATTTCAAATGCACAAAGCCAGTGTTTCACAAAACTATATCGACAATGTTAATCATCTTTCAGATGGCAACTTTAGCGTTCTCTATTTCAACATGCCAACAAATTAGCTTCTCATGCTCAAAACAAGGCATCTTTGAGCCAGCCTGTTGTTTTCCCAAAGAAATGCTTTTTTGCATGACTAAAACTGGCAGAATAACTTGACTTTTCCAGATAAACTGAAATAAATATATTGCGATGCAATTCTACAGTCTTCTTCCCAATGTGGTTATTTTCACATCTTCATTAAATAACAAAGGGACAGCTTCCTAGGTAAAATCAGTCACACAACAAAGTCTAAGAAAGCCACAGAAAAAACTAGCTGGTTTTGACTGAGCATGAATGGTTGCAAGACATGCTGAAACATCAGTCACTATTTTTAATGAAAATACTAAGGTATACCTAAAGCAATTATTAGAAAATTGCTCTTCTTTTCTTGACTCAGACTTCTCATTTAAGTACTGGATTGTCTGCAGCCAAGTGCAGCATGTCACAAAGTGTTTTTATCACCTGGCTTAGTCCATCTGCACTACAGACAGACCCCAGACTATATGAAATATAAAAGCTTACTTTTAAAAGATCTAGTCCATCACAAAAAGATATAGTATAAAATTGTAATCAGTGAGGTTTTGAGGGTTTTTTCAACACTGTAAGTATCATAATTCCTGTGAACAGGATATTCAAAGAAAAGTAGGCACAGCAAGAACAGCAAGCAAGAATCTGTGGGATAGAGATGTCAGTGGAGGACCTTCACACTATATCTATCCAAAACCATCCAACTCAGTAAACTGTCTCCAACAGTGGCCAGTAGCAGGAGGTTACTGAAACAAGGAGAAACAAAACAGGGCAGACATATAGCGCCCTTGGTGTACACTCCCAGACATGTATAGTTCAAGAATTTCCTAAACCAAACATAAATTTTGTGTATCATGACCTAAAAAACCCCAGCCCTCCGAAGTTGACAATATGCACAAAAAGTGTTAAATTTGGACCGCTAAAAACAGTGAGATACAGGTTACCCAAGTGCTCAGAAAGTAATCTCACTGAAAAATATTGAGAGTTTCAAGGACAGCAATAAAATCAAATGACTGGGTATTGAAGACTGCTGTGACAAGAGGCATAATGAAAAGTGAAGAGGAAGTTAAAAAATTATGGGGGTATGATTAGAAAAAAAGGAAATTGCCTTGTGGAAATAAGACCGAAAAGACCATGGATTTACAACATAGATGACTGAAGAAAATTGAGGATCAATCAGGCAATAAGAAAACATGTCACTGCCCTTCAAACCAAGGAGAGTTTGCCAGTGTCTCTGATTTTAAATATCTGAGGGTTATGTGTGTACCTTCCAGCTCCCATTAATACCAGTGAGATCCACTAGTATATATCTTCCACCACTCCCATGATTTATCCATATCTTTTCTTCTGCCATTGTGTCATTAAGATTTATCTTACCCACTACCTTTGCAATGAAATTTATCCAAGAGGAATAGCTACAATTAACATGGGAATTAATACATTTTTACTTCCATTCTACTGGCACAAAAATGAGAAGTCAAGCTAGCAAATGTTTTTCTCAGTGGGGTACACATATGTTTATAGCATAATATAAAGCCAAAACACTGTCCTCTAGGCCTCAGGGGCAGGGTGCAATAGGCACCTTTGCTCATAAAATACTAGCGGTTTATGAACATGGAGAAGGGAATGAAACTAAAGGCAGAGCCATGTGACATATATTTCCATTGAAAACTGGATAAGTGAAAGCCAGTATGAGACTTCTGGGAAGAAAGAAAATGCACATAGGTAAAGTCTCTTGTTACAATTTACCTGCAATGAAGAGTAAGCTTTATATAAGAAAAAAATGAATACTTCTCTGTAGACCTCCCAAAATGCTGTTCTAAAAATTGGATTAAGCTTGTAGATGCTGAGAAAATACAATCCTTTGGCATCTAAAAGCAGCTTTCTCCTTAAGCCCAGAGTCGACTTGATAGTTACCTAAATATACCAGCAGGCAACTCCTATGTGTCTTTGCTTAAATGTGGTTATATAAAGTAATACAAAAATAAGTTTTGGCTTTGCTGCACATGTGCATAATGGAAAGACAAACATTATTAAAAAGACCATCGTTTTTAGTGATTAAAATAATCCACAACAGAAAAAAAAATCTTCTGTAACTTTCCAAGTTCCCATTTATCATAGTTTTGCAAAAAGAAGCCACGGTAATTTCATTTTTCTTGACTTCTATTAAAAAGATCAATACATATGTTTCCAAAGAGTCTCGGCTCATGAAAAGATGGAGCTAGTCTGTAATCACATCTGAAAGTATTGGTTGTCATTAGCAGTAAGATTGATCTGTAAAGACAGTCAGCCCAGAGTGAAAGTACTTAAAAATTTCCATTGGGCTATTGCTGAACAACACTGCCCAGCAACCTTTCACCTTGCAGATAATTAAATACAGATAACGAATTACCATATTAGAAGGAAGAATTGCATTGGGGATATTCAATAGATGCCCACTTTACTAAAGCAGTTCCAAATCTCTGAATAATGATTTTGTTTTGTGCATAAAACCTAATGAGCTCTGACAGTATAAAGTAATTTTTCAACATGCATTTAAATCTGACTTGTCAAATAAGATATTAATAAGTCACCTGAGGTACAAGAATTGCTAATGGCCTTGCAGTATGACCATTGTAAGTCTTCATACCATCTTGGCTGTCAGAAGAGTATCAAGCGGGCTTTGCAAGGCAGAGCCTTCTACTAGGAGTCAGAAAGGAATTCTGGTCCTACCAAAACCCATTGGCTTGGTTGGAGAGGAAGACCCTCCCTGCACATGCCCTACTAGCCTGCAGCTGCCCCTGCCATGCCACAGGAAGCCTCTGTACCCCTTGATCTTCCCAATCCATGAGTGATCTATGGAGAACAATAGAAAGAAAAGAGTCTCAGGAATACTTGGGAGGGAGGCAGTCAAACAGTCATTTTCAAATAGATCTGCTGAGACATCTTTATGTCTGTACTGTCTCGAAGAAAATGCTCAAAACCAGCAGGTATCTACTTTTGGTCTTTGATTCCCTCCATGGTCATAGCAGCGTTACTTTGAATCATTGAACAGTTTGGTTGGGAAGGACCTCTTGGAAGTCACCTGGCCCAAGGCCCCTACTGGTAGCGCAGCCAACTTTGAACTTAGATCAGTTTGCTCAAGGTCCTACTTCACCTGAGCTTTGAATACTGCCAAACAAGGGGATTTCACAGCCTCCCTGGGCACCCCTGCCAGCATCCAACCGTCCTCATGGTGAAAACTGCTTTCTGGATCTCCACTCAAGAGTTCCCTTGCTGCAGATTGTTTGCTGTCCACCTGCGGGCCCACGTTCCCGCCCAGCCTCAACCTGTCCCCATCCCCAGGGAGGTGTCCGAAGCCCAGGGCTGGAGCTGTCCCCAGTGCCGCCAGCTGCCCTTCTCCGGGCTCAGGTGGTGGGATGGGCCCTGGCTGCCAGGCCCTGCCCTGCTGAATTGAGATGGAAGAGGTACACTGCTCCAAGCTCACCTCCCTCCAGGTGGTTTTGCATAATTTGCACAAGCATGCAGCAAAGGCCAAGCGATCCTCAAGCTCTTCTTCAGAGCCTGCCTTTAGCTACGTCCCTCAACAACAAGCAAGGGGACAGATTCACATCTCCAGTAAAACCTCCATGGACACCAGTGGGGTTGGATTTTACTGATTGTTACTGGTTCCCATGCAAATCCAATGCAGTTTGCATAGGATCTCTTCAGAGCATAGAAGAAGACCATGTTTGAAACTGAAAACCAGCACAAATATGGTAAGTTCTTAGACCTGAGATACTGTGATCTTTTGATTCAATCAAAATGTTTGAAACAAGACCATGAGGTAAGGTCCAACAACCTTAGAGCATTAGCAGCGTTCTCTGGGCAGGGTAAAGGTCTTACAATTGAGGGAGAAGAAGTGAGAAAACAAGAGAAAAATCTAATAAAAGGTGAAATGTCAGTGGGAAAGGAAAACAGCTGGAGAAAAAAAAAACCAGTTCTGGAAAGAGAACGAAAGTGACAATAGTCTTGACAGCTGCCATAACTTGGGCTCCTAACGTGTCAATACAGAACAGGGGTTCACAACTTTCTCTGTAGTATCTAGAGCAGAAAGTCATCAGGAAGAATATTCATTTAGCAATGGAGAAAAGCACAAACATTGCGCTCCTGAAATCTATTTGTGAACCCATGAGCCCAGGTGAAAATACACAGACAGGAACATCACATTTCCCTCGCTATCCAAATAAACTCTGAAGCATGTTTATAAAAGCTTTACATGACTGCTTCGTGTAAGAAACAAGCACAGTAAAATAAGTGTAATTTGGAGTATCCACATGGTTGGTACGTCTGGGAAGGATATCTCAAGATTTTTGCTGAAAATATTGTAACACAAGAAAAGCTATTTTTTACTGCTTGTAAATAAAATAAAGCAGGAGAACATGTTTTTATGGAAATGCCGTAAGGTAAGGAATGCTCAGTTTCCTGGTATTTCCTGTAAAAATATCAGAGAGAAGCTGTTTTCTTATGTAAGAAGAATGAATCTGGAAAGACATTATTATTCTTTCAAAAACCAGAATTATATTTCCCTTCTAAAATGTGGTTAAAATTAGATATTGTGGTATTGTTTTGCTTCTACCAAAAAATCATCTCAAACCTATGCAAAAGAGCATGATTTCAGGCAGCACTTTCTAACCTTCCATTATCTCCTAATACCATCACACCATCACAGAAAAAATAAATACAGTTTTGATTCAAAAGCTCATTAAAGCTGATATGTAACAGCAAAAAATTACTTACCTCTCATGCCATTTGCAAAATCCAGGCATTTAAAAGTAAGGAAATGAACAGATGAGAACATTGCTCATTTTATATTGGCCAGTAGGTAAATGTAAAAAGCTCGGACAGTTCAAATAGTGCCATCTGTGGCTGATTTCCCACGACCTACATACCCATATAAGCCACCCGGGAAGCTTGGCAAGAGCTTGTATCAGCGGATGATGTTGCAGCAATGCTCTTCAGCCATATCCTGCCCCCAACATAACCCGGGGGCTATAGCTGCAGTTTATTAAATACCAACACATCCTCTGCACTCTGGCAGTAACCATTGGCACAGTGACCTCGTCCTCCAGGCTTTTGGAGTTCAGCTTCACCATGGCCAGAATTCAGCCTTATTCCCATCTTGAGGTTTACTGAGTGAGATCCTGCCTCTTTTGATTTCAATGAGCTCAGTAACTCATCCACTATTAAGTCTGTTTCAAGGAATTCACTATTGCACCACAAAAAAAAACAGCCTTGCCTCTTACCTGTGGAGTGTTTCTCTATTGCTTTATCTTTAGTTTGGTATCATAACACTTTTCTTTAGAAATGTTATCTAGTAACTGTGTTTATCAAATGACACAGCAACTTGATAAGAAAAAAAAAGAGTCTAAAAGTGGAATAGATGTGGAAATAGAAGAGGAAAAACTGGAATGCAAGACTGAGTCGTACTGAAATTAGGCTTGCATGTGGCCCTATTAATCTGTGTCACTAATGTGTTCATAGCTGACTGTTGTATTTCAGGACAGTTTTATTCTATGTTTTTGACTTGGTGTTTCTTGATGAAATATTTTGCAGCTAGAGTCAGAGTGACAGTCTTTGTGTTGTGATGAAATGTTCACTTCTCCATGGTTGATAAGATTGATAATTGTGTTTATCATGTGGGTAGTGTGAGATTAATGATCTTCTAAATTATTCATTTCCTTGCTCTTGAGTGCTTGAGTTTTGTAAATTATGTGATGGGGTAAGAATGTTATGTTGCTTAACAGTCTTAACTGGGTTTTCAAACAAAGAAAGGGGTTTTGGCATCTCTCTGGGGCTTAAATTGTGTCTTAAAATCCTTTATGCAAATAATCCAATAGCTATCTTACCAAATTATTCATTTTCAATCACACATAGCAGTACAGAAAGTGCTAATAGCTCCTTTGGAGACCATCTTATTCAATACTGACCTGTCTGGAGCTCTTCCCTTATCTTACAGGAAAACTCGTCACAACACCAGGGAGGGAAATAAGGGATCTTGCACCAGACTCCATTGCATGTTTCACCTTGGCAGCTACTTGTTCTCCATCCTAAATATAAAGCACAAGGACAGCCTGGGTTTGTCCTTTCACTTCAAAAATGTGTCTTTGCCCCAGAGGTCAAGGGACGCTTTTAATAATTGACAGATTTAGAAAAGGTGTTTCTAATGTCCCTAAGCTACAAGGACCCAGAAGAAGCCAACAAGATCTAAAGGATATAATTCATAACTTTGCCCATTTAGAAGTTAGCAGTTTTAATCTAGAAGGATTCATCAGCATTCAAGTCCCACTTTCATACAACTCCCATTTTTAGCAGTGCATGTATGAAATAAATTTGGAAGCAGGAGGCAGACTGTACACAGTACTAGCACTAGCATCAGTTAGTTCATGTTTAATAAGTTGCAAGAGACAGAAGCTCCAAGCTGTTCACAGTGAGGTGTGCAGGCAGGGGGCAAGGGGGGAAGATGGTCTTTTACAATGCATTTGAGTACCACACCAATTTCTTTCCTCAACAATGTAAACATTCATGGATGGTTTTTAAATGAAGTATCATGCAGGGTAACCTGACAGAACTTGCATTTTGTTTATTTGTCTGAAAGGGCAAAACTTGCACTGTGCCACCAGGGGCATGGAACAAGGGCTGTTCCGGGTAATCCCTTTGTCTCTTAATTTGGATGTAGATGTGCATTCCACAGTCAAAGTCCAGGCAATGGCTGAAGAGAAAATTGCACTGAAAACATTTTTCTTTTCCTAAAGCAAGCTCAGGGAGGAACATTTATTTAATAAAATGGAAAATCAATATAATTTTAATTTTAAGAAGTCAGAGCCAATGCCAAGCTGTCCTTTAAGGAAGCTTGATAAGAATTCATGACCCTTTTTTTTTTTCCCTTAGTAAGAAAAATAAAATTAAAACCAGCATTGATTTAATGATTCTCCTCCAAGTTTGTTTAGAGCCTGGAAGTTTTGTTCATCACTATTACTTCTGCATCCTCTTTTTACTTCTGCAAAACCTGCTTGATCATCATATATTTACTACTTCAAAATTATTTGAGATTTTGAATTAATATATGCAGAAAGAAAAGAAGGCAGTACAATTACCGCAGAGTTATGCATTCTGTGGGCTGTAATATTTTCAACAGCTTAGGCATTCCAGCAAAAAGTTCAAATCCATTTGATTAACATTGTCAGAAGGAATAGAATAGGTAGTTCCCAAAAGAAAAAAAAAAAAAAAAAAAGGAAAGTAATATTTAAGGTGAAATTACACTAGACCTTATTTAATTTTATTGTTGAAAGATGCTGCACTCAGACTGGAAAAATGCAGAAAGCAATACAGAAAAGTTTTATTTCACTAAAACTTGCTAGTTCGTTTAGCAGTTCCTCAGATTTCCATAATAGGTGTCTGATAATCATGTTTCCTACGGGGCTTTTTATTGTCATGGCTGATTGAAACAACCTGATTGTTAGCCATGGTCTCGCTTATGCCCCATTAATCCTAACATAGAAAGAACCAGCTGTAAACAAATTTGTCCAAGCAATGTGAACAGTGTTCAATCAAGGATGAACCACTTTCTTGGCATCAACCCAACATGTATTTGGAGAAGGCCTACTGAAGGTGGCAGAGCTGGAGCTGGAACATATATGGCTCTTCCCTCCCTGGAAACTTGAGGACTAAATCTTTGTTGCAGTTGCTAGTGATATAAATAGTGAGTATGTTTACATGATTTGGTGCATAAAATCAGCCACTGTGATTTCAAGTTTCTTGTGGAGTGTGTAAAGAGAGGACGCCAAAGAATTTTGGCCTTCTGAATGGAAATGCTCTTAAATCTCTGGGACTTTAGCCTGGATAGAGTGATGGCTCTCATGGGTGAGGGAGAACCAGTGCATTTGCTGGTGCAGGACTCTGAGTCACAAATGACCTCCCAGGCTGCTTTTGAGACATTCCCCTTTTTATGACCTGAAGGAAAGCCACGGCTGGCCCTCTTGCTTAGTGCAAGAATATTTTTTTAGCAATTTTAAAATCAACTGACCTGATTTTTCATTGTTACTGGTATTGAACCACACAGTGGAAATTACCACACCCCAATAAAATCAACATTAGTCCTTAACATATCAGACCAATGAAGTTAACAATGATTTTAAAGGCCACACCCAAACACACAGATTTCAGAATTAGAAAGAGACTTTAAGAGACGTATTTGATTGTGATAATAAATAAATCCATGAAAGCTATGGAGTTACTAAAATCACACCTTATTACTATCCAAATCCAGTATTTTAAAAAATAAATAAATAGGTGGACCAATGTGCATTCATTGAAAATTAGATTTCTGGATAGAATGTATGAATCTAGACTACATCTTTAAAGAATGTGTGTGTTTGTGTGTTTAAGTCATGATGTAATCTCTCTAACACAGCTGAGGACATAGCCAGCTCTGTTAATTGTTTATTTTCCACTGCAAAGGGCCTATCTACTTTATTAGGCTGCAGAGTTTTGAAGGCTAGTGAATTAGTCCTCGCAATCTTACAAGAGATCATTTACCTTTTGAGTAGTGCCAAGGTCAGGCTGCCGTTGCTACAGACTGGGGTGACCTGTGGAAGTCCCAGTGTTCTTCTCAGGATTTGGAGCAGACTGTTCCAAAGTCTGGTGATCAAAGAAACTGATGAAACCATAATATATACAATATCAAAACTAACTGCTTTTTGTGTGCACCATTTTTTACATGTGTTGAGGTTTGATTGTGTAAGAGATTTTTAAAAATGTGACAGGGATGACGAATAATTTTCTTTCTTACATGTTGTTGAAGGAAGACAGGAGGAATATGGTTCAAGTGCCTTTATCTGCTTTTTTCTCTTGAGTGTCAAATTAGGGGTTGTCTGGCTTCTGATAAACTCCCCTTCAGAAAGTAAGTTTGTTTAGTTTCCAAGGGTCTATGTGTGTGAGAGAGGTAGCTTATCTACCAGTCCTTGATATATGTTATTTATATTCATTTGAATCTGGAGGGAGGCTAGTTACAGACCTAAAAGGAAATTATCTTCTTCTGATATTCCCTAAAAAGTGACAGTCTGCTAACATTATAACAGTGAGGATAGCAAGAGCAACATGCTTGATATGAAAATCAAGGAAGCAGAGCCATAATCCATCCCTCTCCAGTCCCACCACTGTGATTAACCAGGAAACATGAATGGCAATGTATCCTAAGCTTTATGAAAAAAGATGATTTTGTGACCAGCATGTTGGCATGAACATTTCTGTGCTGAACTGATTATGGAATACTATCTACTGCGTTCAGTATTTTTGCTGAGATGAAGATGTGTTAGAGGAAAAATTTTGCAGAAGCTGTGTGTTAAAAATTATACGCAGGACTGAGACCTTATTCTACAAGATGCGCAAGTATTCATCTTCACTCCTTTCTGAGACAGGCAGCACCCTTTTGCTCCACAGGAGTGCTCATACATATACAGGCTATTCTTGTAATTAAGTTCAGTTAAGATAAGTTTTAATAGAGTTTTCAAAAGCCATGTCTTATCAGAAGGCTTTCTGAAGGAAATATTCATGCCTGTAGTTATTTTTCCTATATGAAAAGAATTTCCTTTATGTATAGGATATTGAGGAATGTTAATATGGGGCAATACTTGAGAACTGTAGATGAGCCTGGATGCAGAATGAACACGCACATACGTGTGCTGGTTGTACTGTGTCGCTAGGCTCTAGGATGTCTACTGGGCTTATATATCAATTGACTTTGAAATTCGTGAAAGCAGGCAGATTTTTGCAGCCCTTAATGTGATATAATGGCATGGATTTTAAGGCTGTCAGCCCTTTTGGTGCAATTTAATACAGGCTGGTTAAAAGGAGCAATAGGAAATCTATGTGAGCAGTTTCTAGCTGTCAGCTCCAATTTACCATGACAGCCCATGATACAGACAGCCTGCACTGTTATTGAGCAGTTTTGACCATCTCTGAAAAGGGTTGATTTGAATGTGCATGCTCTCTTGACTCTCCCCTAGAAAGCTGCTGGTGAAACTATCCAGTTCTCCAGCAAAAAAGGAGAGCAAAAAACCTGCTGTCCCTGGGAGGACGCAAGAGAGCAGAGCTGGGCTGCAGCCAGCAAACAGCTCCCACCTGTGGGTGTAAATGGTTTCATGGGGATGGGTGCTTGCAGCTCCATGACTTCCCTATGCACAGAGGTGCTAAGAGCCAGGGACGCCTCTGTAAACCCCCTTTATCCTTTGCATAGTGTTGTACTCATGTTGTATTTATAGCACTCTTTTCTATCGTGCCCCTTTTCACCCTGTTTCATCTCTTTTCCTTTACATCTAAAAGAGTTTTACAAATTTGTGGATCCAGTCTACAGGCAGGTCCCTAGCAATAATGGAAATTGCTCGGGTCCTACACTCTGGTATAGCGGCCAGGGACTATTTCTGACTAACAGCCTCGAGTTCTCCTTCCTTTCATGAATATGAAGGAATTAATTCCCTACAGTACTACAATAATTATTTTTACATAAGCACAGAACACAGTGCACATCATTCATTTTCCTTGCTTAAGGGGCACTGTAATGCCATACTGCTCTTTCTCCATTAGTTACAGCCTGCCACAGTTAACTTTAAAATCAGGCTTTGGCACACCGTGTAAATAACAATATATTTATGCAATTGAATGCCTATGCAGTAATTCAATCAAGGGAGTTCTACCACCGGTCATAAGCTACTTAAGCTGTTTGACTCTCAGCTTAAGACATCAACAAAAGTCCTTGATTGAATTACAGCCTTAGATTTACCTGCACATCTTCTATTATTCAATGCTACCTATATGTGTGGTGAAACATCTGATATGATGAGTAAATCTTGAACTGCTACCAAAATAAACTGTATTGCTGTCTGGGTGAAATCTTATGACACTGATGTCAAGGGAAGTTTTACCCCAGACTTTGACAAGGCCAAACCTGCAGCCCTTTTGCCTTTAATAGCAGTGTTGTAGTTGCAGCTGTCCTATGATACTTACAGCATTCATAAGGGCAGGTAATAGCTTCCACTAGGCCAAATAATTTTGAAAAAAATAAAAAGGATAAATTCATGGATGTACAAGATCTCCTTTAGGTCTGACAAAGACTCAGAGAGCAATGTAACAAGTTCAAGCAGGTAGCAACAGCTCTGAATATAACCTAAGTGCCACAGCTTAGGAAGAAAGCTCCTGATCTCATACCAGCAGAGGACAGGGTTGCATGTCAGGGGGACTGAACCAACAACTGTAGTGAACCCATGAGGTGTAGTATCTTAGAGTACTAGTTTTAGCTTCCAAGTTTCTGTCTTTCAAAGGTATTTCTAGGTCTTCTCTGAGGATCAGGACTGAAGGAACTGTATGCAGAATATGTTTTCTTGGAAGGTGTTTCTGCCCACTACTGACTGTCTGTGCAAGTTCTGTAATGGAGTGGTCAATTGGTTTCACCCATGTCTTCCCCATGGGAATAATTGGTGTACATGGCAAATTACATTACATTCAGGTACTTGTATAAGAACCAGCAACTTAAGCATGCCTGCTGTAAGGAGAAATTCATTTTAACCTTTTTTTTTTTTTTCTGAATAAAGGCAGTTGCAAGCTTTGATGACCTGTGTGAATTTAATGCATCATTCATTCATGAAGCACTGCCATTTCAGAGGAGCACTGCTGTCCCGAGGCCTCTTTACCAACACAGAGGGTGGAAATGGCCCTGACAAGTATCCAGCACTCAAATGGCCTCCTTGGTATAGATTTCCGTTAGCAGTCCCATACACATCCCACTCCCAATTCCCAGAGCAGGAGCATGTCAGGACAAGCTGTGGTCTCGCCAGGAAAAAAAGGAAAGAACCATTTTTTCTCTCCCAAAAGAGCAGCACTCATACAGAGAGCTCCCGAGCCTGAGAGAAATAATACAGACATCTCAAAATGTAGATTTGGACAGAAAACTTATATGGCCCCTAGGAGTTTAACTTCCAGTCCTTCAGACAGATCTGGTACTCATATCAGCGTTCATTGCCAAATATAGATTAACAAAACCAGCTGCTCCTATTACACGTGTGAAACAGGCTGTCGCTCAAGCAGGCAAATGCTTTATGGTTGTTGCTAGTGTAAGCAGCTCTGGGCCATGAGCAGATATTTTCCATTTTGCCATTGGAAAGAATCATACCCTTCCAGTTCTCCCTGCAGAGCAGAAAGGGATGTTACAGAAGAATGCTTGCAGTTTTAAGGCAGTTCCCCATGCAGATGGCACAAATGGGCAACCGCAGTGGCCTCAGTGGCATTGCAGCAGGATCCCTCCCCAGCGGCAGGGATGCACAACCATCAGTTGCCATCTACTCTTTTATGAGCTCAGAGGAGAAAGTTTGTTAGAGGAAAGCGTGGAAAAGTTGGGATGGACCTAGGTTCTCATTAGCCATTGGAGATGACAGTGAAAGCCTCTCCCAGTACTGACGTGCACCACCAATAGTGAGCACACCAGTGTCAGCAGGAAAATTTTGTCCCCAACACCTGAACCCTGCACACAAACACCAGCAAAATATCCCCATGAATGTGAAGAACTCTGCTCAGACCTTTTTCTAGATGTGCAGTGTATAAATCACAGCAGCTTACACTGTTTCTCACACTAGTATCAGCAGATCTAAACACAGAGCAAAGAACTTCTCAGGGTCTGACATACAGTATCTTCAAGTACGCCTCAATATTTCTTTTTTAGAGGAAATTCACCAGAAAAGTAGTAGTACTGTGGTATTTTTTTAAGTCCACGATCTTCAGAAAAACCACATAACAGAAAATGGAATATTGTGAGCAGCCCACATAATTACTCATGATAGATAACTGTATTAAAAATTAAACATAAATTATTAGAGGCATTACAGTGTTGGCACAAGATGAAAAAGGTGCTTCATATTACTGAAAGGTTTAGCTAACTGCCTGAAAGTTTGGCTCAATAGAAAAGAGACTAGCCTGGATAAATGGAAAGCATTTATTGTTTGAAATATGGATTTTAATATAGCACAGTACAACCCCAAAACATCAGTCCTTTTCAATACAGTTAAAGTAAGATGGATCTTGCAGATTAAAGTAGCTAGCAAGATGCTCTTTGGCAGTGAGAAGCAGGAGAATTAGAAAAGGAGTCTCCTTGGAGCCACTCCATGTCTTTGGAGGAGGATTCTTCACCTCTTTTATAGGGCTCCCCAGAGCCCTGCCCAGCTGTTTTATATCTGAGAACTAGGGCACGCTGATGGCCTTGGCATGTGAATGACCCTTCTGCTCCTGAGGACACCCAAGTGTCAAACAAAGGGGGAAAAATTCTGTGTTGGGAGTAAAACAAAGCTCACTTCAACTGGCCAGGCAGATCTATAGCTTCCCCAGACTGGATGAGGATGCTGGCAGGAGTACACGTTTTTCCATGGTTTTATACAGTTCTGTCACTGATCTAGAAAATCTTGGAGCCTCACATCAGATCTTTAAGGTCAACAGTATTTTATGAAGGGCTGATTCCTTTCTGTATTTGGCATTGCAGCTTTTAGCAGTGCGGACATCTGTATGTTCCGTTGTAGTAAATATTTGATTTTTCTGTAATGTTTTGTAGGTATAATATTCGTAAGAGTTTGATTTCCTAGAATTTCACTTCCAGCTCTGATATCAGTGATCAACTTAGAATTTAAAAAGTAGTTGAAAGCTGCAAATTCCTGGATAATTGTAATATTGAATCTGGCCTCTGACAATGTGAGTCTGAGAATATCGCTGGTCAGCTTTGAAACAGTACTGCTAAATTGTTTATTGAAATTGGTAAAGGGGAGCAGATTAACTTCTGTACTAAAATCTCTGCTCAATAGGGATTACTGAGGAGGATTTAGCTGAAGCTGCTGACTAGTAAAAGAAAAAGAGTGGGGATAGAGAGGGAAAGGTGTAATGTTACTTTCAAAAACAATTAAGTATTCAAGAGGTCCCATGGTTTCCAAGGCCTTCAGTGATCAGAGAATTTTAAATGTTTGTAAATCTGAAAATGTCCTTGTGATTTTTAATTTTAATACAATAAAAAGTATATCAGAAAATCAGGATCAAGTGATACTTAATATTTAGTCTTTGATATTCTTCTGGTATAAAAATTTATCACGCAAAATGGAGAGGGGAGAATGCAAAAGAACACAGTTACTCCAAAAATCTATCACAGTTTTGTTAGCTTTCTCAGGTAAGAGCTATTTTTTTGCTCTGGTTTTGCACAGATCCTTGCCCAGTTTTCTGGAACAAAGGTAGGTAGGGACTATGATGTTGACAACTATTCCAAAGCAGAAAACTAAATAATTTTCTACTTGTCTGCAGGACAAAAATAAGAGGTTTTATCTCCTAGCTATTAGGTGATTATTTTTTTAATTTTTTTTTTTTTTTAGGAAGGTTTTATAGAGAAGAGAGAGGCTGTGAAAAAAAAAAGGTGTATGTTCACAGACTGCTCACATACAGTGACTGGGACTCTGGAGCTAAATTTTACCCCATGAACCTCCTTTTTTTACCTCTCCTGCTCCTGGCAGTCAGATTCCTTGAGTGCACAGACCATGGGCTCTGCTGCCTGGCTTTGCTCTACAGCTTCACTCTCCCCATGTCATCATCAGCACCACCATGACGTAATCGAACAGCACAGCAGGTTTCACATGTGTGGATCAGCAGAGGAGCTGAATGTGCTGCTTGTTTGAGTGTATACATTTGTCTAGCAAGCTGGGACAGTGAGCTCACTTGTACCAGACATGTCATTTGTTCCTTGTCATTTGTCCTGTTACTCATGCAAGTGTGACTCAGATGTTTTCAGAGAAAAAATTAAAATGTGAGACCATATGTGTCATCTTTTGGAAAAGACCCTTTCAAAGAGGAAAGCCCGGGTAGCAGCCCCAGGGAACTTTATTCTGAGATGTCCATTATCTATAGAGGAACAATGGTGCTGATGATGGGTCCATGGAAAATTTATTATGATAATGACACAAGAAAAACTCCTTCCTCATCAGACAGTACAAGCCTAAGATAGCAGAAACTCCTTCAGAAATTCCAGACAGGTCTTACTCACTTGAGAAACACTAGGGAGAAGCCGCTCTGCACCCAGCTGTGGGTTTCATGACTCGAGGTTGCATTTGCCAAGCCTGACCCTTGGGCTAAGAACTTCCATGTGGGGGGCAGGAATATAGCCAAAACCAGCCAAAAGCCAAAGGGTTTTCCGCCAGCTGGTGTCAGATGGAGGGTCCAAAGGAGGATCTCTCCAAGCTCTCCTAGTTTATAAACAAAACTGAAAGCACAACACATCATCTGAAAGACTCAAGGTACTTTTTCAGCCACTCTGTCCTTCTTCCCATGACAAAGATCTGGGTCCTCATCTATTGTATCACTGGAGATAAATAAGACCATATAGAGTTTACCCATTTCCAATGTACCTCAACCAAGAGAGTTTACTGACCCTTACTACTTGGCACTGATTGCTGTTCCTCTGACTAATTAGCACATATTTATCTAACCACCATCCTCCGAAAATGTAGAAAAAATATATCTGCATCTCTGTTTTTAGGAGATGTTAACTGTGGGTCATCCAAGTAAGGAATTTTGCCTCTTTCCCAGAGCTGGTGTTGGCACAGGGCAATGAGGAAATGGTGTAAACTCCTCCTCCCCTCCAGCTTATTGGGCTAATTCAGCCCTTGTCTCAGACTAGAGCAAGACCAAAGGTGCTGTGATTCGCATCCTTGGTTCTCATGACCTCTTTGAGCCTTGCCACCATGGCCAGGAGAATGAGACTGGCCTGTCTGTGCCTCTCCCCACTCCACCTGCTGCCTTCCTCCTGCAAGCCACCCTCAGGTTGTGCTCTGCTCCCTGCAAAGCACCACCCACACCAGAGGGAGTGTGGAAGAGTGAGAACACGCCTTATACCCTCCATCTCAATGAAAAAGACTTTGGGGGCTCCTTTGGAACTGTGTTACCGCATAATTGTGCTGTATCTATACCATAGCCTTAGGAAAAAATCGGTAGCCACCATGAAACAGACTTAATAAAACTCCTTTACTGACAGTGTAATTCAATGAACATTTGAAGCTGAGTTTTGGAAATTTTTTCTCTTTCCCGTCTTCTCAAGAGGGGTGTGTGCTGCAAGACGATAAGCTGGAGTCTCTATACCTAATCAGACAATACGTTTCCACTTCAGCTCAGGACCCGGACAGGACGAAAAGGAGAGCAAAGCAAGGAGAGTTACATGAAAAATGGTGAGGTCATTAAAAATTTATAGAGGAGGGGATCCAAGTGCAGTAATGAGGCATCACACAAAGGCAATGGAGTACTTAGCACTAAAACCCTTTCTACATGCTATCTGGTTACCATCTTATCAACATGACACCCATTAGCGTCTGACAATAGTAACTAATCAGCTGTTCTGCCTTCCTTTATTTTCCTTCAGAAAATATCTTCTTCAGTGTGCAGTCCCTCCCCACAACAATATCGCTCACTAAATAATGCATAGCATTGCAGCCCTGACATTCAGCCCTGATGTCACTTCCTGACAAGGTGCCTGCACAGGTCACTTCCTGACACAAGCCTGCGTGGGTGCTGCTCCCTTCACAGACCTCAAAAGAAGACTCTGGTCATCAGAAGTGACCATTACCTCCCCTTATCACAGATCAGCTGAAGCTTTTGGCAGTGCCTGGGTTAGTGCTGACATATGCTTCTTGCTGTGGTAATGAGCCTGTGTGGAAGGAGAGCACCACCCCTGGGTTCAGCCCAGCGGTCGGAGAAATCCTGAGGTTCAAGTGATTTGAGGTCCTGATCATGAACAAACTACATAAAACACACATATCACATTAAAATCAGCATTTCTAACCCAGGGCAAGAGACTGTCATCCAGCTGAGAAGCGGTATCACTTTTATACACTCCAAGTGTGAGACTCCACACGGATCTTTTGACATATGTCAGCGATGGTTTCCAGCTATAAAAAGAACTTGACTGTTTTGTTTATTTTGTGGTTGAAGCTTTGAACTGCTACACTGGGACGTGGGATTCAAGGCTCCCTACCCAGAATGGCTGCAGACTTCCCATGTGATTAAGACAAGTCATTTCTTCTCTCTTTCATTTCCCCATCCATAAAATGGTAATGATAAGAGCTGTATAAATAATTGTCTTTTAACTCAGAAGCAACCTGTAAAGCCAAGAAAAAAATAAAACCCTCTTGCTTAAATTTTCCCTGAAATTTTTAAAGCATCACTTTCTTGCTGAAAAAGAAAATCAGAAAAATCAAATGCATTTTGTTTTAGGAGGTTTTAGTTGCATTTGGTATTTTGCCTCTTTTAAATTAACCCTAGACAAACTTTGAAGTGAGAAATTATTTCAGAATGAAAGTTACAAACAGTCTCATCACCAAAAACGGAATTAGGGACTTCTTGTCTGAAACCCTTGTAACCATGTGACAAGGACATACACAAAATATTAGTGGATTTAAATCAGCATTTTTTTGCAAATATGACTTTGACCAAAAAAAAGCCCATGCAACTCAATGCTCCCTTCCTATTGCTTGTCTATTTAGATTGTGCATTCTTCAGGAAAAAAAATCTAAGCCATATTATAATTGATATTGTCTATCTAGGTATATAGATATCAAATGGACTTCTCAGCACTGTTTTACTATCAAACAAAGTATAAATTGAGACTATTCAAGGATTCAAACCCATACTCAAGATCCTTGTAGGCAGTGATACATTATCTTATGAAGAATTTCAATACAGTCAAACACAGTTCATCAATTTTCAGCAAGGTCCATTCCTTATTTCCATTCCTTATTTCCATTAACATGGAAATTGCCTTCAAAAAAGCCAGTTACCATTGAAAATGTTATTCAGTTGTTTGCTTTTGCAAGGTCCTGGATATTTCCAGGGGACTGGAGTAGATGGTGGTAGGAATTCATGGTCTTTTTTAGGACAAATAAATTCAGGAACAGCAGTGCCTTCAAGGGTGAAACTAGTGCATGCTGACTAGGCAATGACCTCCATGCATAGCCTCAAAAACTGCACAGAGGAAATGAGATAATATGCACAAATATATGTGCTTCTAGTTCAAGCCTGAGGATGTGGTTTCATCACCTTCTTCTTTTCCAAATGGAGAAGGGTGCATTTTATATCATCCCAAATATTACCACAGACAGATTGCCAGAAATGATGCTGGAGCATTCAAAACACTGATTGAGTCATTCTGGGACATCCTTTCCCTTGAAATCTGAGGAAGATCAGCATCTCTGGTTTCTGATGTGCCTCTGGTCCAGTTTCACCACCTCTAAAGGGGAGGCAAAAGCAGGAGGTTGCAAGGATTAATTCATTTATATGGTAAAAATAGGGCACAAATATTAAGCAGTACCAAAGTGCAAGTGTGACGGTATCATTATTTCCTAGACAGTATTTCCAGAAATAATGCCATGCAGAGAGGCTATTAGGCACATTCCTTTGCTACTACGGTGTAGCAGGCATTTTGTCAAGGATGCGAATGCTCACCACTAATGACTTAGGCTTGCGCAGTAACAGACAGCAGGGGTGGGATTCATTGAGGCTCATGTCCAGACTCCCTTTACACTCAATGAAACTCTATGTTTTTAAGGTACAGTTCATCTTACCTTACAATTCATCTATTTTAGGCATCAGTGTTACAGTGAGAGGAATAGCACCCTGACAGGGCTCCTTTCTCCTCACTGACTACAAAGGGACTGTTATGGCAGTTACTAATGTATGCACGTCTACATTGTAGAACCCTGCAAGGGGTTTAAATACTACCCTACCCAAATCCTACCCACTCACTACAGTGGGTTCCTACTAATAAGCCTATTTCCTAACCCACAAGCACAATGACCATATGAAAGGAGAAAAAACACACTTTGCAAATAAAATTGAGTCTTATATTTTGAGAATCAACCTTTCCAGTTTCATAGCTCAGTCATCTACATAATATAAGAAGCCGTGAACAAAACCTGTTATCTAAATCATAATAGGGATAAAAAGGCCACTATGTCACCTCCAACACATTGTCTCATCTTTTATACTAAAGAAACACATGACTTCAGATGAAGAAAGCAATGCATGTGAATTGATTACAATAATCAGTGTGGAAATTTGAATCGTGATGGAGGATGAAAGGGGAAGACTAATTTAAAATCATTCCTCCAGTGAGGTTTTTAGTCAGACATAATTTCAATTCAAACTCTTAACATTAGCTGTATGAATTAACTTCCTGTAGAATTACTGTTTATCCTCTAAAATATATTCTATATTACTTCTGTAACTGGTTTTTGTCTATAAATAAGATAATAAGAAAACACAACAAAAACCATCAGCACTATGGTCAGCTGGCTCTCTCCAACTACTTGAATTCAGCAATAGACATTAAGGCACTGAGGGATTTTGCTTCATTCAGCTTATCCAGTTGAATATTTCCCAGCCAAAACCAATAAGCAGCCTATGAATAGGACTAGGCAGTGCTATACCATTCGCCTTCCCAGCCGGGACCTCACGAAACTGGCAGTTTGCCACATACATGCTGTGGAGCCAAACCTCACACCTCTGGCCTGAGAACAGCCTCTTGCCATATGAGTTCTGCATGCACCTTGAAGACAAGCAATACAAATTCATCTATTTACTGACATTCCCATAACAGTTGTAACACAGGCTGAATACACAGGTAGCCAAGATGATTTTCACGAAGTTAATCCTTGCGAGTGCAGGAGAAGCTTGCTTTCAAACTCATGACTCATCATGCACACCTGGAAAGATTGTAGTTCTGAAGATGTAAAGACTCTTCACTCCATTTGTAAAATAATCATTTCCAGGAAAATTAAAATCTTTCCTGTTTCTGGTCAGGATTAGCAAAATACACTTTGGAAATGTTTACAATAAAATTTGTTTAAAATACACTTTGGTAATGTTTACAACATCTACTTTAGCATGCTGTATATCGGTAGCAAAATTTCTCATCCAGAATGCCTTACCAAATAAAAGGAAAACAACTTTGCAGACATACAGGCTGTTCATACCACCAAAGATTAGCTGATAATTATTGACTATGCAGCGCAGCTATTCATGCAGTGCATATTACTGTCACTCCTTCATCTTCAGTGCAGGAGCTCTGTTTTAAACAAAGCCAGAGCCTAATTCTAGGCATGCAACATCATCCAGAGGCACTCCTTAGCAAGGGGGTCTCATGTGTCTACACCACAGGGTAAGAGAGAGCCCAGGAGGCACCTGGACTGCCAGGCCTGTGCTAGCCCACACCACTTAAATATTACCTCACTCCCTGGTTCTCCTTTGAACAACCGTAGCAAGCTCTCTTGAAGCCTAAGCTGCTGTCAAAGGACGGTCAGACCTCAGCAGCGTTAATACAGCCAAACCACTTGACTTGGCCTCAGCACCAGGGACCTATCTGCCCCTAGCATGCCTAATGAGGACATGGAAAAGACAGTGGCTGTTGAGCTGAATTATCTTTCCTTAGCAAACCTGAGTGGCAACAAATCACAGAGCAAAGGATTACGTAATAAAAATCACATTGATCCTTCACCATCCTCTCCTCCCCATCCAAAAGTCAGATCTAAGGTAGATCAGATTTAGGCATATGAGTATCTGCAGAGGATGGCAGAAGTGCTTCCTCTTCTGTAGGCAACAGGGAGATCTGTGAGTGGCTCCGTCATTCCCTGCGTCCTGCTCAGGAAATTGGTCTTATTTTGCAACAGGGACAGAGAAAACCACATGCTTTAAGAACTTTCCTAAACTGCAGCCCCTGTGCCTCCATCTGCCTGAGATGAAATAAATCAGGATTAGTAATAATGACTGGGCAGTCACTTGATTATCCAGACATGTGACAAGATAAAAGTAGAACAGGACAAATGCTGGCCAAAGAAACTTTCTTAAATATAAAGTCCATACTCCAGTTCTGCTCACGCAGGTTTTGGATTCACTGCTGATAAATATTCTAGCAGGGATCTTCATAGGCAGGCAAACATTTCCTGAACACAACAGTTCGGAAAGAAAAGCACAGAACTTTTTTCAGAGCAAATTTCAAATCCCTGTGCAAGACAAACATGATTCCAGTCTTGCATGGTCAATGAAGAACGAGATACCAATAGGCTGTAATGTGAAAAGAAAGCACGTAAGGTTCTAGGGTAGATGTCCCAATAGAATCATAGAATCGTAGAATATCTCCACTTGGAAGGGACCCATAAGGATCATCGAGTCCAACTCCTATTTTCATGGATTGCTTTTGAGCAACCTACAAGCTAAGAAGAAATTATTAGACAAAAAGTCTGCAGGCAATGGATAGGTTTAAGAAAAACCTTGATCAGTTTGCAGGTATTTGATAAACCAAAGCAACAGCTTTGGACAGATGATAAAGTCTGGTATCTGGAGCATGCAGGGGGAAAGCTGGGAAGGGGAAGAGGTACTGGTGAAACTCAACATGACAGCTGGATAGAAAATGGAAAGTGATGGTCTGCCTCTTGGTCCTGCTGAGAAGTGGTGATAGCACCCATGTAAAAAGAATGGCTGTGTGAGTGGCAGTAACTCCCTCATCATTTTCTTCTCTATCTGAAGTACCCTGGCAAAGGCATCCTGAGGACAGGCTCCAGGTCAGGCTCCAGGCGAGGCCACATTAGCACCCCATTGCCAACCTTCCAGATCCAGCCAGCAGGCAGCCCAGGAGCCGTCCATGGGGCCAAAAGCTGATGTGAGAGTTGAGGAAAGTGCAGAGTGCCCTGGATATGGCTGCTCCACAGCCTTCTCCGCCCAAAACACTGGGCAAGGGAGAGGTACCCATGCCAGCTGAGGGACTTTACCTTTTGAGAGGGAAGAAAGGGTTGACAGAAGCCTGGAAGGGGCTTAGCCTTGAAAAGTTGAGCAAAGAGCGAGAGGAAGTAGAACTGAGACTCTGGAGACCTAAAAAAAGAGAGGAGTCCATCCAACCCTGCATACAGGAGGAGTCTTGGAGATGGAAAACTCAGGGCCTAAAGATCCCTGCTGAAGGACCCATCTATCACAAAATGGACTGTCCAGCCAAGTAGGTATTAAGTCTGAGACTTTTCTTGTGTCTTTATCTTTTTATGCCAAAAATCTCAGCTATTTAGAAAAACATGTTTTTGTAGAATTTTCAGACATTTCCTTTGAAAAACAGTTGCTGTTTTTTAAAGTCCAAAAGTTCTAAAATATTTCCCCAAAAGCTTTATTTTTACAGTTCATAGACTCTCCTCTCACAGATCCATCTGTGGACGTATTTTGTAAATTAATATATTTAGCAGGGCGTAGCTGACAAATGTTAAGCATTTCAATCCCTCCAAAGTGACTTTGCACTCATGATTTTAATTAGAAGTCATTGCAGGTTCAGGTGGAAAGCAATTCTTTTTTTGCCGTGCTTGATTAATTATGTTGTATGCAGCACTTCTCTGTGACTCCATAAGAAATTCCAGGTTGGGGGGTTAATCCATTCTCTTCAAGAAATCATAGCCAGGGTTAAAGCTGATGAAACACATGGCCTCTCTCACAAATGCAGACTACAGAGATGAAGGCCACAAGAAGGTAAGATGCTCACATCTCCAGTTTCACACACTTCATGACTTTTCTCCTTTCTGACTTGATCCACGCCAGATCACATCCCACATATTCTTCAGCCAGAGTGCAGAGACCCTGTGGGCCACCTCGTCACATTTACTTGTTCATGTTTGGCACAGTCTGCTGATTTAATAAGGAACCAGAGAGGTTCACCTCCATAGGACTATGCACAAATGCTTTTCTAAATCATCTTATCACCAGTAGAGCACCAGACTGCAAAATCAGGACCGCAGAAGATATTTTTCTGTGAAGCTCAATAAAATGTCTTTTATTTTCTGAATCTTCCCTCCTTGCCTTCATTTCCTGCCTCCCCCAGAATACAGCCTGGTTTGTTTGCTTTTCAGTGAACGGGGGAAGGGAGTGGGAATGGGAGAAGGGAATTCTTTTCTATTTACTTGGTCTGATTTGATGATGTTTCCATGATTAATGTCCTTAAGAAATTTCTTCTTTCCTGAGGCAGAGGCAGCAAGAAAAACTGCTTCATTTGGGGAAATGCAGGGCAAAAAAATTCAGAAAAGTGCTTTCCCTGGTCAATCATTATAGGAAAAAATAGATAATGAAACACCAAAGTACAGAAAAAAAATGAAGTTCCCTTTGTTTACATGTACAAGCATGAAAATAAATATGCAAGTGGGGAACATTTTCTATAACACACAGGAGGGGAAATGGCTTGAGAAATGGCTGGTGCCAAGCAGTTCTCTATGCTTGATGCGTCAGCAGGGTCCTGGCAGCAGCCCTTAAAAAATACAGCGTGTGTCTGTGTGCATTCAACACCCCCTTTGGGAGACCCTCTTTCTTCAGACTGCTCTGTGGGCTGTGTTCAGCACCCAACACATACCATAAGTGCAATATCTGCTTCTTATCTACTGTAGAGAGGTTACTAATTTCTGTGTAGGTAACTCTTTCCTAAGGAAAATTAACAGAGAGCACAATGAGAGACCCTGAGCACCTTTGGAATGAGCCAGGGCTGTGGTGATAAAGCTGACCACATAAAAATTTGAATCTTCCGTGACAGAAATAGCATAATTCAAGGAAAATATAGTGTAGCTAAGTGTACAGACAGATTAAAGTCAAGACCAACACCGATATGAAACAAATGCAAAGCTAAGATGCCCATAGACATCTCCCAGGAGCGTATCTGCAAAATCAAAACACAGGAATATAGCTGAAATTAGATTATTTCATAGGCAGTGTGGGTGCTAAGAAAACCTAAATGGTGGAGAGCTCAGAGAAGGTAGTTTTGATGTATGCTTTAAAAAAACCTCATGTCTTTAATCCTGTGGGACTGGTGTTAATTAGTGCCATTGACTACAAGCTACCTAACTCCCACTGCTCGAAGGAACCTCTTCCCAAGAAGAGAGCCCTTTTTTCAGCTCTGTGTATGGTTTGTATTTTCTCACATTTGGAAATGGAAACATAAGAAGGTACTCTTCCTATCCTGCCCAGACTCAATTCTGATGCTCTAACTGAGCAATAGTCAAGGCTGATCCTGCATGTCAGAAGTAATGTTCTTACATCATTTTATACACTGAAATGATCACACTTCTCAGCTGCCACAGAGACTGCAGGTGAGCTAAACTGACACAAATGTTCCCAGTGTGTTGTAGACACCCCTTTGGAAATGCCCTTCTAGGCTTGTACGAAATGGGAGGATGGGGAATATTGCCTTAAACCTGACCATTTTTTGACAAGCTGATCCTATACTTAACAGAAGCTTAGTAAGTGAAAGCACCATTACCTCAAGTGGTAATGGCAGCTGAAATTGATCTATTATGAATCCTACAAATCTGAACAGTTACGCTAAATCCTATTAAAATGTATGGAACCTCTTTGTCTTCAATTATTAAATGGAGTAATTTATGAAACCTAATCTCAATAACCTCACTGTCCTACTGGCCATCCTCGATGAAAGGAAGAGTAAATGTAGAGAACAGTGGTATTGATCTTTTCTTAAAGGGGGAAAGAAGAGGATCAGGCCTGTTAACCCTTCACTGCAGGAGAAAGTGGTTCATTCGTGGTTTCTTTTCCCCCAGGAGGTCATGTCCTTCTTTCATTTCTGGGGTCAGGTTTCAGTCTGACAAGTGGTAATTGATTCCGCCGCTGGTTAGACTGGGGATAAGTGGGAGATGAAGTTTCAGTGAAAACAAATAGCACTTCACAGGTCTGACCTTTCCTATTTAAGCTTTTGTTGTGGTTTACTTGGGATGTGCAGCTTAAAGACTCTAAACCAGTGGTGTCTATCTCACGAAGTTTCAGATAGTCGCTCCCAAGCTTTTGGCATGGAGTTAAAGCTGGCTTTTGTCTTTAGGTCTGCTGGCAACCTAGCCTAGAAAGTGGTTTTTTTCATCTTCTTTCCCATGACTTTGCGTAAGACATGAGAACGCAGTCCAGCAGTAGCCATGACATTCTGCCAACAAGCTGAGGTTCACAGCTTAGGGTTTCAGTGTTCAGCAGTGATGTTATGAGACAAAACATGTATTAAAATATAAAGGCAGCCACTGCTTCTCAAATCAATCCATCCAAGGAGGTGGCAAATCTCTACCACCTCTTTCCTTGCTACTGCCCTCTCCTCCTACCAACACAGCAGACAAACTGCATCTTGTACACATACCTCATTATGCTGCCTTTTGTACCTAATTTACTCTGTCATTTAAGCCAGCTCTGAAGCAGGTCCCTATTGCTCAGCATGCACTTTTGCAATATATACCGATCTTGTCAAAGATCCCTGCTGGAAAGTGGCACTGGATTGCCGGACAGTGATTTCAGCTACACCCAGTTAATGAGAAACACTCTAATTCAAAAAGCAAAAACCATCTTGACCTGCTTGTGAATCTTTATTTTGTGTATAGCAGAAAGGAAAATAGCCTCGGGGGCTCTGTTCAAATGCTTCCAGTTAGGGATAACATTTCTCAAAAGTAAACCTCTTTATTTACAAGCATGTTGTTATTGCCAAAATCAGCCTTTATTTTAAGGTGTTCTCAGAAGTGTGCACACAGCCCATGTCTTAGCAGAAGCAACCAAAATGTTGCAACCCATATGTTTTGCCAACAGTAACAACACATTTGCAAGGGGAGAGGTTTACTGAATCTTTCTTTTCTTCTCTCAAGTGTCCTGAGTTTCTGAGAGAGCTCTGATGGTCCTCCTCCACTGCCTACAATTTTCTCTTCTGTCCCAGAGCAGCTGCTGTTCCCAGTAGCACCAGCTCCACCTTTGGTGGGGCTGCAACCTGCTCGGCACTCCTTGGCACTGCTGCCAGCCCTTGGCGCTCTCGCCCAGTGACACAAGGAGCTAGAGCCAGTTCAAATAAATCTGGGACCATCTGCACGTCAGGCTTCCCAGCCCCTCAGCCAAAGATATGCACTCAGCCCTCCTTGGCAGTCACAGCCCTGCCATAAGCACGCCTGCTGGATGGGATCATAGCCATGTAGGAAGAAGGGGTGAGGGATGCGCCATGTGAAAGCGTTTTCAGGGACCCAGGTAGTGGGTGAGCCTTTCCTTTTGAACAGGAATGCAAAATGCCAAAGTCAGCGTGCCAATGCCAGGAGAAGTGGGGGGACTGGTGGATGTGCCACAGGGCAGTGGTGCAGCAGGAGCATCAGGAGCCCGAGGGGTCCATGCAGGCACCCAGGGTCCCCTGTGCTGCTGCCAGCCAGCTGTGGTGGCCATGGCTCTCCATGGCTTTGCACCATCAGCCCCAGCGAACCAGGCCAGGCCTTGCCATGCAGGGCTGCAGATCTCTAGCCCCTCTGGTGTTTCCAGAGGCAGATGTCTTTAGAAACTTGTTTTCTCTGTGGCAGCTTACAGTGTGCTGCAAGAACCCAGGATATTGCCTCTAGCTTTTTTGCTCTGCAACAGAGGAGCTTCCCAAAGGAGCTTCAGCATGTTGAATACTTGTTTTGGTGTCCATACTGCCATTTTGCTCCTAGCCAAGGGCAAAAATATTGAGTACTTCTGCTTTCAAGGATTTCTCCTGACTTCATATTAATATTTTTCATTTACTGTACATGATAAGCCACAGACCCATGGTTGCCTGGTTTCTTTTTTATAAGACCAAACTAGGAAAAAAAACCTACTCTTTTGCCAGTATGTTTTGAAAGAAAGGTCAGATAATGGCTGCCTGTGCAATAACCTACCATAAAGCAAAACCAGACTCATTACATATTGGTATCATTGCTTCATTTGCTATGTGGAAGCACAATATGCCTCAGTCACCAATGTTGTAGATGGTATATCCACCAGTCTCCACCTCCCACCCAAAAAAGACCCCCTTAGCAACTATGGTGTCCTACTGGGAACAAAACTGCACTTCGGGGCACATTCCCATGCGGCCATCCCTGACTGAGCACGGCGGTCTTGAGGGAGGGCAATGGACGAGTGATGCTAAAAATGAGACTCACCACAGAACTCCCACGCAAGGTGCGTGAAGCAGCGAAGGAGCAGCAGCTGCAGGAGGCTGTGCTGCTGCAAGACGGTCCTTCCCGTCGCCCAGCAAGAGCAAACAGCAGGGCACATCTGCTGGGGATGCCAGTCCTCGGTTTAGCCCAGAATATTCATATTACAATATGATTTGAACTGATTGTCAAGAGTGATTACAAAAAGAAACAGGAAGAATGTGAGACTCTTTACATATTAAAGTAACCATAATCAATTAAAGTAAAAGAAAGTAAATCTCTGTCTTTTAATTTGGACAAAACCATTCCATTAACACTGGAACAATTCTGAATTGTGTGACTGGGGTAATAATTTTTATTTAAAAGGTCTGTATCTAAAATGTATTGGAGAAACTGTACCAGCACATGCAGATACAGTAAAATGCATAAGACAAGGGAAAATGACAAGGACCTTAAATCACAAGATGATCCAAATTATGCATCCAGATGTGGCAAGGACCTGTTAGGATGATAAAATAAAGATTTTATATTTTAAGGAGAGGGAACCAAAGGACATTCTGAAAAGGATAGTCATAATTGCTCAGGTCAAATTCTGATCTATTTTAGCACAGACTGGGCTAAATCTAAGACAGGAAATATTTAAACATTTGCTACAGTAGTCATACATACCATGAAATATATTTTTTTTAAATGAGCAGCACCAACATTTCCATCCTGATGAAAGAGGAATTTAATTGGATTGCTAAAAAAAATAATAAACATGTAATAGAAAACATTTCTGAAAATGTTACAAAAAACCCTTGCCTAATCATAAAGTGATGCAGCTTTGAAAGGAAATACTTTGATTGCATTTTTTACTCCTCTGAGAAGTCAGATGTTTGGAAATACCCAAGATTTTAAAAAAATATTTCCTGCTGGGCACATAAAAACAGATTGTAAACTCAGGAGCTAGGGTCTGATTCTTATCTTTTTCCTTTTTTTTTTTTTTACTCAGGTGAACCACCTGTGTTTCACAAGAGTAACTCCATGAACTATGAGATATTTCTGATTTTCATAGATGAGGAGCCTAGGAGACAATTCACTGAATGAGGTTGGTAATATGAGTGCTCTTTGTCTACTTCCCTGTTACAACCACATTGAAAATAGCACAACTATGTCAGTGTTTCAGTTCAGCAACACAATGCCAGCAATTTGTAATAGGCATTTTAAGTAGGGGGTTTTATATATCAATAAGCTTTTTACATATTTATAAACTGGATTTTTTTTCCCCACTTGTCTTAAAAATAAAGGAAAAAATGTATTCTGTATCCTCTCACAAACCCAAATAGGAAGCAAAGTAATGCCTGTAGTGGTGTCCTGTGAGTTACCTTGGCTTTTCATCAGTACCATTGTGAGCAAAATGTATTCCTAAGAGCAGCAAGGAAGTGCAGACAAGCAGAGAGGAATAAAGGCAGGCATTCATACTTTCTCTGGTTTGTATTAATATTTGTCAGGCACTATCCTTCACACTTAAGTGAAAGGAGTAAAAGCCATGTTGTGTGTGGTATGTTGTGTTGTAGTCAAGGAGCTTCCAGCCAACTGGAACTGTGTCAGGCTGAGGAAACGCAACATTATTGTCTGAGCATGATATGGTCTATATCATAAAGAAAACTTTAAAAAAGGCTGTCCAGATACCTCATCCCAACCCATTGGTTGAATACACCATCAAAATTAATTAGCATACCATTCCCCCTTTTTTAAGTATATCCTATCAATATACAAAGAAGTAGAAGCAACAAGCTGGCCTGAACCACACTCCCAAGGAGAAATGTAAGAAAATAAACTGTCAGCTGATGCCTTGTAGTTGTTGGCACCGATGCATCCAGGGTGGGAATGACTTGACTGGTGACTCCATGCCCTGATGTTTGTGACTGAGTTAAGCTGTTCACCTGCAGGAATAACACCCTTGAGTCACATCCGATTCAGCCCCGGGCTCCGCTCGGGTGACACAAAGGGCTGGTCCACACTGCTAGCTGGCTTGCGGACACTTCCACTGCTGCCTCCAGGTTTAATAACTTATCTTCTTCACTGAGCCACAGAAAGCAGAAGAAAGCCTCAGTGCAGAGTATTCAGGCTACATTTCTGGCACCCACCATATATCTTCTTGCCCTCACATCTGCCCTGATGGCCAGCAGCAGGCTCTGCCTGAGCTCTGCCTTAGCCAGGGTGAGATGGGAACAAGCAATCTGTCATAGACATTCTTACCAATTTTAAGATGCTTTTGCATTGCCAAAGTAAAAAAATGAAAAGCTGCAGCCTGAGAACAAAGTTGAATGGTTTAGAATACACCTCATAGGAGAACAGTAATTAATATTCTTAAATTTAAAATTGAAAGGTCATTCATCATCTTCAAAATTCAAGCACAACTTACAGCTGGAGCTTACATCTTCACACTCATCCCTATATTTTTTCCTGTTCACACAGATCCCTTTTTTAACAGCCTCTGGGTTTTGATGTTGGACAAAATCCTGGAATTGCTGAAACCAAAAGATCTTTCCATTGTCTTTGATGAGTCTCTCTTTCCCTTTCAGGCGTTAAAAAATTTATTTGAAATCTGGAAGTCTGGAAGAGAGAAGTTAGTGGGAATTACAAGTCTGACAAATACTTGTCTTGATAAAGGCACCACATGTGAGATGTTCAGATCCAAGTGTTTCCTGCTTTACCATGCAGGCAAGGTGTATGTGACAAGGAAGCAAGGGAAAAGCCAGTTCCATGGAGGACAGCTAGCAGCGGACTTAATGTACCCTTACGTACCCTCTTCCAAAGCTGTAAGTGGCTAAATGGAGTATCCCCTGCTTCTGAGCCTTTCAGTCCTCCCCATTGATACTCAGGCAGCCCAGAAGTGACATGTACAAATGCACATGGCAAGTGGCTGGGAAGAAAGCCTGAAAAAACGTCCTCTGTGCAACATGATCCACCTCCTTCTACACACGGGTGGCCTAGGAAAATGCCTTTCTCTGACAGAAAGTTGTGGAAAAAGGTATTACAAAAAGTGATATCCAAAACCATCTGAGAGGAGGAAAGCAACTCTCACTAGGTAGAGTATGAGTCAGATTACAAAAACATTCAGCTTTTACTTAGGTAATAAAATAAGAGGCCAGGACTCTAGTGATGAGTAATATTAACGTGTTGTGTGAGGAACTGTTTTGGGAGAAGAAAACCTTCAACTGAATGTTTTCATAAGTGCTGTTGGGTTCAGAACCGTTCCACAAACCTGAACCATATTTGCATGTTTGAATGGAAGCTGAATTCTTTCCAAAATCTCACAGGATTATAAGATCTACATAACAAACAGTTTTATAGAAAGGCACAGCCTTCTTTGCATTTTGTGTAACATAAAGCACACTGCATGAGCCCTAAAGACAGCAAACTCTAATGATACTGCAATAATAGAAATACTGAGATTTTGGTTGTTTGCATGCAAGAGAAGAACGACTGGCATTACGACTGGCAGAAAAAGAAAACAAAGCGACCATTACCTGCATTTAAATCATTTTTTCTTGGGGAGGGAAAGTAAAAACATTGGAAAGCCTGAAGGATTCCAGGCAATTTATCACAATCATCTTTAGAACGGAATCATCCTGTTCTTCTACACTCCAGCAACAGACGGTTGGGAGATAAAGTATCTTTTAAAGAAGCAGAGCTATGCAGAAGACAATATATTGTTCAGTGGTCTTAAACCAATAGGCATTGTTCATTTTTAAAGATGTTTAAATTTGGTGATAGACCATTTGGGAAGCTAGCATTTTCCTATTTATAAATATCTTTGTTGCTTTGACTTTTGTTCTACTTCTGGGTATTGCATCAACTCCCATAGGGAAGGGGTTGTCCTTTTCATATCCTTCTTAGATGTTTATTCAGCATGTAATACTGCAGAACAGGGCATTGTCAATTATGAACTCAGGTCTGACAAAATAAACTCTGCCAACCACCTTTGCCCATCTGTTGCCAAGGTCCAAGATGCATGATGCTACCCACTGGGGACCTGGCATTTCTTGCTCTTCCCCAGATGGCAAGAAGTGCAGTTTCAGGCTCTCACGGCTGCTCCCAGGCATGAAAGTAGCAGTTCCAACAGATTTAATATCAAGAGATGTGGCAAAGTACTTCCCACTGAGCCAATCTCAATGAGATCAAGCAGCAAACCTCAGAATAAATTGAGTAGGCTGCTACCTGAAGTCCCAGTCATCTGTAATGCATCAGTTTCACTCATAAAGACAATTTTTATATTTTCCATATTCAACACTAATCAAGTGAACAAATTTCAGGGAGTTTTTTTTCAATAATGCAAAAGTGAAAAAGTATCAACCCACCTGGCAAAGGTTGTATGCTCATTTACTGTATGTGAAAAGGGTGACAAGAAGCACCACTTTAAGTTTGCACTGTGCCATTTAGCTTTACAGAAATTCTTCCAAAAACAAGCTCTGGGTTTAACATATATCACACATATCCACATCTATCTATTTATCTACAACACACAGTACATAGATCATTACAGTACAATATATTTTGCTAGAAAGCTTTACATGATATGGTGTACAAAATTCTTACTTAATTACAATTTAATGTAGGAAAACATAGTTTGCTGGTTAGGAGACACTTCCCTAATTTGCACAACAAATTTGGTTATGACCACTGAAATAGCAGCTCAACTCAATGACCAAAAGGAGGCAGCGAGTTCAGTTTGGCGACTCAGCTTGATTTGCTTGCAGTGGTATTTTAACCCACACTGGCCACATTTAGCTAAGTGTGCCCCATCCTTTACATGATTTTTGTTGAAGTGGTAGAACATCATCCACAAGTGCTCCTTCTGCAATGTTCCTGCACAGAAATGTCACACGAAGGGTGTAGGGTGGACAATATCAATGAAGGCTTCACTTTCTGACCATCAGCACTACCACAACCCAGGAAGGGAGAAGGAGCACGTTACACCAAACACCTGCAGGCAAGCCAGGAAATGAAAGCTAAGTGTGCAAGACCATACCCAAAGCTTCTTGAAGGCAATGAAAAACATGTCTGTTGATTTGGACAGAAAAACAAACATAGCAAAACATTTTGGTTCAAGATTTTAAGAGGGAAAAGTATCTTTTAGCATTATTTGCACATTCAAATTGATATCAATACAGGCAGTAGCTGTTTGATTTTCATGAAATTTCCAGTTTACTCACCTGAAAATTTATAGAAAGCATCTTTCAGATGTATGTAACAAAAAATGGAGGCTTATTTATCAAAATATAATTAATTTCAAGTAGCAGCAGAATTAATTTCTGAAAGCTGGACCGTTGACTTCACAGCCTTAGAGTGATATGACTTGACCTAGCTTAGCTAACCAGCCACACAATTTAGATAACATTTGTTCGCGGAATAATTAAGCCAGTAGTCTTCTGTAAAGATTCATAATTTGCATAAGGTGAATATGTACTTTACATATATGGTTAAAAATATGAAGCCATTGTTCCCAGGCTGGCATAAAAAATGCCCTCCAGGGATGCTATGCTCTAAATATCTTGATTCAGCTTCCTTAGTCTATTGCTATGCATTTTAACCTTTACTTTTTTTCAGAAACAAATCAAGGCAACCCATTAATCTGATTTATAATTATTTTCTCTGCTAACTTATTCCATATGTTTATTCCCTTTGGGGTAAATTATTTCAACCCAAGCTCCTATTTTGCCCATATTTTCACATTATATCCCGTAATTTTCCACCTTTTTATTAATTTAAATAATTTCTCTCTACCAGCTCAGCCAGCCTTATTCCAAATTTGATGATGCAGAACTTTTAGTTTGCTGGACAGGTGGTTAGCCATTTTATCAGTATCTTAGCTAACAATGAATTTAATACTCAAATGGTAGATGGGTGTTCTGACCCAAACTGGGCTGGAGACCTTGAATTTGCAGGAACAAGAGGGTATTTACTCAAACACTTTTCAAGCAATGAAGAGCATTAATCTAAATCAATAGCTAGATTTCATTTTTAAAGGTTACTTGTGGCTGAAAACAAGTCTTAAGATGTGATGGATCATGTCACTAATATGTGCACCTGTTTTTTCAGGATACAAATCTCTCTCTGCCTTTATTCTCCTACACATGCCAACAATTTTGGAGCAAAAACACTGATGGGTGAAAATACTGGCAGACAACTTTCTTTCTCCCTCTCCCCACCATGCCTGCAACACTGCCACTGTCAAAAATAATGCTTTTTGTAAAGACAGCTCTAAATACTGCACACACTAAGTTTTTGCATGGGCTTTGTATCGCAGGCTTCCCCATTTTGCACAAATGACTGAAAAGCTTAACATGTACGGTGCTGGGAATTCACACGGTAACTTTACCATGAAATATCTCTCTCTCACACACACACATTGGGCCCCAGGGATAGATATGATACAAATGTTTCTCTGTATTTACATATTTGCTTTAAGAAAATCATGCTACAACCCAAGAAATATCATATGAAAACACTTCTGCTGATCCCCTTCAGCATGAAATTACTGCTTGCATAAACCCAGGAATGCTGTGAAGTAATAACAACAATTATTTTTCAAAACAAAATCTCAGTTCAATATAACAATATCTGGTGACATAAAACCACACAGTTTTCAGACTCCAATGCATAACTAGGTTGTTCTTCCCACTGATCATATAGTCTGGTTTTGTAAAATGACAAACCATTTGTAAGTGTTCTAATTTTTAAGTGTTCATGTTGACAGACCTATCTAGGACTTTATTAAGAGTATGAATACTCAACATTTTCTAAACTTATATCATGTGGCTGGGGCCAAGGCCATCTAATTACAGTCTCTAACTTATAATACACATCAAATGTATGTTGATAGAGATACAAGGAGTTAGCAGTGCTAGAAAGTGTATCTTTTCTATTATAGAGAAAAATGGCCATCCCCGATAATGTTAAATTAGACTTTCTTAACAATTTTTTATTTTCCAGGAAAACCAGGACCAGCATAACAATTTTAAAATATTTTGCAATCTTTGTATTTGATTTACAAGAGAATAAAAACTATCATGGCATGACATATGAATTATAATGAGATTTTGAGACGCATTAAAGTAACTATTGAATTAATAAATAATGTTTTGTGGCAAAAGATTACTTCTGTCTGTGCTGGTCACTGAAACCTAATGAATTTCAATGCCCAATGAAGAAAGGAAAAAAAATTCAACTTACTCTGATTGCTTTGAAAAGTTGGACTAACAACTTGAATTAAATAGCACCTTGATAAACACAGAGAAGCCTCTAGTTTTTTAACAGAGATTTCCTACTGGCATTACCTCAAGGAAATTCAGAAACAAAACATGTGAGATGTGTTAACACCAGTGTTGCAATGTGTAAGGAATACAGCTGACCTGTTTTACAACCAGTCCCCTTTTTTTTCATGTCATATCTGAGTAGGAAATCCATGCACCAGGGACACTAGGAATCTTTCTGTCAAATCATACTAACTCACACTTAGCAGGATCCTGATTTCTCCTTACCTTAACCAAATGACTAACATTGAGCAGTGGTTAATAAATCCTAAGTCTCAGAATTACAGAATCATGTTAGCAGATGATAACCATCAGTAGATCATACTCTAAAATTACATGCAAGCAGGCCAAGTATCTAACAGCAATTCTCTCTGGAGAAACATCAACACAACCTGAGTTTGAGAATCTGAACATCATTTTTCAGAATGTATTTTTCTAGATTATTTTTCATCTCCGGTATTTCACTTTGTGCTCTGCCCTTAAGAAGCAGATGTATGTTTTCTATATTTTTCCAGTGACCCTTTACACAGTACAGATTTCCACACAAGCATCAAAACAACCAGAAAAATATGAGAAAAGAATGGGCGGCGAATCACTAATGGGAGCAGTAATAGACCTCTGGGATGGACTTGAACATGGAGAATGTAAGGAGCCATAGGAACATATGGGAGTTTTATGGAAAACCTCATAGATGATGGCTAGGCAGAAGGAGCAGAGAGGGGCATAGTGGTTTTGTCACACCATTTGGTTCTGGCAGTCTGGCAGATGCAAGGGGAGGCATGGTAAATCAGATTGGAAGCATGGATGGAGGCAAAGCTGCACGGGTTTTTGAAAGTGAATGCAACAGCTTGAGCAGAAAAATAATTTTTCCAATTCAGGGCTACAGCTAAACTTACCATTCCCGTGAAGGCTGATTTACAGTTTGTTGGTGTGTAAAAGGAAGAGGAGTATGTAGCAATCACACCACCACGGAATACAGGATTTAACATAATCCAAATTCCAGACTTGGCAGCTCTTGATATCTCTGGTTTCAGACAACTCTAGGGCAAGCTAAATATTTCAGAGATAGGCCAGAAAGTTCTGCATGCTGCTGTGTCTGCTTTTCTACTATATAAATCACTTGAAAGGAGGTAAAAAGAATAAAGATCTGTTGAGTACAAGAAAGCTTTCTTGATTTATACATCCTGAAATTCTGGCTCACTAACTTTTTTTTTATTTTTACTTTTTTTCATAGCTACTCATATCAGGATATTGTGAAGCCTGATTCTCTATTATCTTGCTTTTACTGGTCATAGCAAAATAACATCATTGCATTCCACTTTCCTTTCATACTTGGTCATTTACAGGCAACTGAAGGAACAAGAAAATTAAAAAGCAATTGTCCCCCTTCCAGTCTCACAACTAAAGATGTAGAAAAAGCAATCTGGGACAGCCAGAGTGACAGTGCAAACCCAGTTCCTGAGTGGGTTGCTGTCATGCATGCAGGTGGAAGTGGCTGTGATCCACTACAGTCCTTAGGAAGGTAGCAGGGATTCCTCTCCTCTCCTTTTCAAAGTGCTTCATAATGATCACGAAAGCTCATACATGACTAGAATCATCAATGTTGGAAACTATTCCAGAAGAGCTGCTATAATTTCTTTTGCCTGCCTAGTCTAGCCATCTCCTAGGGAAATAGTGGGACTCTTTATGTTGGCTTAATGGAGGCTGAATCATGGCATAGTTAATGATATTTAATTCCCCAGAGTTTTCACCTTCTGATTTTTTTGACCTCACTAAGTTTGAGGTCACTAAGTCATCTACTAAAATGCTACCCAAAGAATTATCTGTAATAATGTCTTCCCTGCTAGCAATGAAGAATCCTTCATTGCTAGCCCAACAACACTTTTGCTGACTGGGACTGATACCAGATCCTGAGAAGTTTACAAACTCAGTGGATTTCAATGAGTTTACAATACTCAGTTCCATTAGGGTCCTTTGAAGAGCTCAGATGCAAGGTTTGGAGTCTTACCGTTTCATTTTACTTTGAGCAGAGGAACTAATAAAGCATGGTTTCTTACAGATGTGTGCCCTCCATCCCTACAGCTTCCCGCTAGGCTGCAGCAGCCCAATTTCCCACTGCATTCACTCTTTTCCTTGACTTTACTCCTTCTGCAACATCTGTAACTTCTCTTCAAGCCGGTAGAGCTTAGATTCACCTGCTCTCTCTAGGATGTAATTACTGGCTAACAATAACATGGTGGGGGCTGTAGCCTGAATTTTGCTGAGAGGGTGGCTGGCAATCCAAACAAAATATGTATCCAGGGTGTTTGTGTTGTGGCCCTCCTTTCAGTGGGGTATTAATGCCGATCTCTCTCCTCCACCCAACCTTACATTTTCACAAATACCTACAGAACATAATCTGTTGGAGATGTTAACTTCCTCCATGAATTTAGGTGAGATTCATCCAGTTTTAAGGCAGTGTTGTGGCTTAATCAAAACTAGTATAGGCGGACAGCATGGTTCCAGGAGCCATCCTTGAGAAAGCAAGCCAGAAAATAGAACAAAGTAACAATTCCTCATTACACAGGCTTTATAAGTTTAGCTAGTCAAATCAGGATACCTTTTGCAGCTTCAGGTTAATATTAAATGCAGAACGTCTTTATCTTTTCCCATGTTTCTAAACAGTAACTTGAAAATTCATATTTGTTATCATTTTAATACTTTCATTTAATTGCAAATGCTTGCCTAAGTCTAGTAGCTTTGATCTTGTAGTGTGCATATTTGGCTTTATTCTATGTATGTGTTTGTATCAACCTTTGTAACCAAGGAAATTGCACATGTAGAGCATTTTGTGTCATGTCTAACATCTGATGTGTAGCTTGTTCTTGCTCTTATCAGCTCACACAATAAAGTTATACACCTGTTGCAAAGTTTTATTGGGGCTAAATTGTTCTTAATATCAGCACACCTTAGGTTTAAGTTAGAGAAAGCACACTAGAGATAACTGGAATTAAAGATAGTGATCATTCTCAGTTCTTGCGGGGGTTCGTCCTGAATTCTCAGACCAGGCCCAGAAAAAACACAAATTGCAATTTATGGCAAAAGTCTCCATCTTCACAAAGACCTTCACAGCTGTTTGCTTCCCAGAGGTTTAAGTGAACATTTAGAAAATCTGTGTCCAGGTCCACAAGTGCCGTGATAAGATAGAAGATAAAGACCAAAGCATTAAATTTGACTTAGTGTTCCTCTTTGAAACCTCCTACAAGGTTTCTACTTCATGGGTAGAAACAATGAATGAGGAAATCAAGAACACTCCTATGCTAACAGAGGTAAGTAATTTTCACCAAAGAAAACTTCAAACTGTTCATCAGCTCATTTCCTGTGCGAGGAAGACACCACCAGCACAATCTTCATGCTGCCTGGGTTCAGCTCAAAGAGTTATTCTTCAGTTATTCATTTTTAAAAAGGGGAAACAGTAACATGAGAAAAGCTCAAAACTTTCACTGCATCTCCCTTAGTTTCTTATGTGAATGAAGGGAAGGCTGAAGATCTCATAGATGCGCTTTCTTCTGTGACTTTTCCTTGAAGATTGTCCAGAGGTGCTGTGACAGCCCCCTTTCCTCCAGCATAGCATACATTTCCACTCACAGGCAAGACCCAGAGATGCAAGAAAATGGAAGACAAAGTTGCAGAAGGATTCAAAACAAGGTTAGACTTAGTTTGAAGTTATGAAGTTTATGGAGGATCATACAATGGCTTTATTTTGTATAAACCAGTTTCTCCATGTTGAGCACAAAATTTCAGCCTGTATCATGCCTTAAACCTTTCCAAAGTCCTCTTCCATCAAATGAAGAAAAACCCGTGTGATGGCAAGAACTAATTTTCCCTCACAGAGGAATATAACTTCTCCCCTGCAACACTAGGAGGAATCCAACCTCAGAGAGAAGCGCCATTCAAACCGGCTAATCTAACAATGAGGCAGACCTACCTGGACGACATATGCGTTACTCAAGGAGACCTTGTGCACTTCCTCCTGAAACAATAGTCTCAATAGCAAAACAATGCTTTTTACTTAAGTATTGTAAGAAGGATCCTAAGCCATATTTCCTTACGTATATTCAATTTACCCCCAGGACAACTTCACTCATAGAATTACAACAGTGGAGTGACCTGACTTTAATGGAAGATCTGCCTAATGGAAGATTTAGCCTAAGACCTTGTACAAAGCTAGTTTCCTCCAGACAGCCCAGCCTTTCCTCTAAAACCATTTGCAGTAGAGTGCAAGTGAACCACTTCTTTCACTCTATGACAAAGAGGGTTCCTGCTGCCTGAAATGACTCCTGTGCTGAGCAGTGTACACAGCAGAGCTACGAGGGTCCAGCTTTAGCCACTTCATTGTTATTATACAATCTGCCAGAATTGTGGGTACCATTTCACATCACAGCAGTAGCTCCAAAAGCTCCATCCACCTTTAGCCTAAGCACCAGAAAGCACAAAGGGTGCATACATAACAGGGATTGTTGCCCAGTGCTCATTTTAGAAAGTGGAAATCCAAGTAAACATTCCCAGGGTAAGGCATGAGCAGACACAAGGGGCAAGAGAAGGTTTGGGCACCATCCCACCCCCTCCTGCAGGGCTAAGACTGATGCCAGCAAAGCACATACCAGGCACATGTGTTGTGCCTGCTCATGGCAATGCAGTCAAGCTGAACAGCTGGTGGCAAGCATGGATAGGAGATGTTTATGACCTTTGCATCAAGGAATGCAGAGGTTTATTTCACGTTGGATGGAGGGAGTTCCTCACTCCATAGCAATTCACAGCTTATCCACACTGTTGTGGGTGATCACAAGGTTGCCACCACTGATGCCTTTTCACACTGTGCTGTTTAACTCAGCTTCATTCTTTCTAGACATGTTATGAAAGTTCACCTGCTTGCATCCATCAAAAGTCTTTAAAACAGCATCAGGCCACTCTGAAATAAATGTAACTCCTTAAAATCATATATTCATCTACTCATGTGGTGTGCAAATGCTGCAAGGTAAGGGATGAAATGCAGCACTCTGAGGCTTTGAGCTGAGAAAAGAGTTGTGCAATAACTCACCTGTGGGCAGCAAGGTACTGTGGGCAGCGTGCATGTCTAGTGAGATCAGCAGAGGAGGCATCATTTTGCCAGTCCTATCAAAACTGGCACAGAAACCTGCCAATCACTGTGGTGAATAGAGGTGCCTCCTGGAGACACCACAGCACTGAAAAACTGCAGGATGCTCATGTGCCAAACACCACTCTTCACAATGGGACACCAGCCTCATGGGCTGCACAGCTTTCTCGTGTCCACTTTTTGCCTCCTTCTCTGAGTGAGAGCACATTCACCTAACACCCTGCAACAGCTCTCCCCTTCAGCCAGCTGCTGTTTCAGGGAGCTGCAGGCAGGGTTTCCACATTCCTGTTTTTCCCTCCCCAGGTTGCCTCTATTTGGATGTATCTTTGGCTTTGTTCCTCTTCTGACCACACATTGTTTTGCAAAACTCCTTCATCTCTCGGCACTTCAGAATAAACTGAATCTTTTCCCTAACATGCAGTATGCACGAGGACAGGTCTCAGGACAGTGTGAGACTGCCTGCCGTGGTAAAAGCAGAGGGGACTGAAGGCTTCTAAGAACTCAGGAAAGGCACAAGGAGTAGCCAGCATGTCTCCAGGCCATGTCCACATCTCCAACCTTCAGGAAATGAGGCAGCCCCCTGCAAAAGGAGCTGACGCAGAGCCCAGCAGTGGATGCCATGTCCCCAGCAGCAAGGACAGGACCCCCACTTAGGGAGGGAAGGATGTGACATTACCAGTGCCCTCTCCTCTCTGGAAGAAAGGCAGATGGGTAGGGCATCATCTTGTCAAAATTGCCTTGTGATATGGGAGGACATGCCCTGAAATGAAGATCATCACAGTGCTCAAGCTCCTGCCAGGCACCTGTAAGCTAGAAAGCTGCCAAGGTAGCTGAAGACTATCTTCACCAGTCCCTTTGCTTCTGGGTACCAGCCAAACCATGTCATGATGAGGGCCAGCACCTGAGAGTACCAAGGAAAACAGGAGGAAACCCTGGAGAGCCCAGAGAGGCTATTCACCTGCAGAAGGAAGCACATGCACCGAGTCTCTAGTCATCTGACTTGTCTTTTCACACGGTGCCCTTTCACGTTTCCAGCACACTTTATAAAGAAAGGAAATGTTCTTCTGCAAATGGAGTTTCCCACAGTTGTCCTTAATTGCTCATGCCCTCTGGATAGGAGTTTTTATTTTTATTCTTAGCCGATTGAAGTTGTGCCTAAAATCTCAGCCCCAAATTGCCCAATCAAGTAAAAGGCAAGCAAATGAAATCCATGCAAATAAGCTATTCTTGTTTTGTTATTATTTGGGTTGTTACCACATCCCATAGCACACTTTCCCATTAGCAGTGTTGGGAAAATGTCTTTTTAGCAGCCACTTGTGGGCCTTGTGTTATTTGTTTTGTTCCTAAATAGTATAAACATGTAAGAAAGATAGGTAGATTGACAGGCAAATATCTGTTTATATCTCTGCATGACTCCAATAACTTTTAACATGCTTTAGCTTTATATACAAAAGCAAAACATCTGCTATCATTAAAGATTAATTAAAAAAACCAACCAACAAGAAAGAAGAGATACTCTCCCGTAATAGAGAAAACAGAACATCTTGCTTGGTCTCAGGATGCTCCCCACAAACCTCCTGACACTGTCCTGGCAGGTGGGTAGGCAAACCCCTGACATTTAAAGTTCCAATATAGGAATCATATGTGCACATACTACTCTTGGTTTCCTTTCAGGAATTACTCTTCGTGTTTGACCTACCAGAGAAACTAATTGTTCTTGCAGTACCTCTGTCATTTACTCTCCTGGGGTACATGAAGGAAAGGAAAGAAATATAAAATAATGGTCAAATGCAGTTTACTTTAAGCCCTCCAACAATAAATCCAGCTTTTATAACCTAATGTTCTTTTGCCTCTTCACACATTTTCATCTGCTGCTGTCAGCTGTTTTGCAGTTGCAAAGAGCTTTCATTCCCAACACTGCTGCTCTTCCCTCTGATCCTTTTCTCAGTCTCAAATGAGAGCAGGGTTGGACTCATGAGTTCGGGGTCTGAGTGATTTCAGTGGGAGAAGCATTCTCCTACTCTCAAGGAAATAATAGGAAATTCTTGCCAATACATCTTGCAGAGGAAGGTAGAAATCCCTACTACTTCTACAGCACATCTGTCCACAGCAAAATCCTGTTGACACCAAAGCTCTCTTGGTGCTCCTTTTTCATAACCACAAGGAGAGTACTGTGCAAGGCAGTGGAGAATCAGACCAATTTCATCAGGGCATAGGCACAAGGGAAAATGAAGACACTGTAAAAAAGGAGGGAAGAGAAACTTTTCCAATCCTTTTTGATTTTAATTCTTTGCAGTAAGCCTCACTCAGGGACACCTTCAGCAAGAAGGCACCAGGTCCTGTGCGAATGCATGGGCAGAGGTTCTGCTTGCATCCACAGCAAGAGCAAGAGAGACGAAGGAGCAGGAAGCCAAGCAGAGCTGCTGAAGGAGCAACCGAAGGCACCTCAGCAGGCCAGCAGCTGAGAAGGGTGCAACGGCAGCTAGATCCGCCTTCCCAGACCTGCACCCTACTTACCCTGCTGGGGCAGGACACACATCTGAGAGTCTCCTGTTTGCACCTGCTTAGCTTTTGAGTAAAGTAATCCCAGTGTTCAATAAAATGTGTCTTCAGGGAAATCATTTTCCTGGAGTCAGAGGGTGCAGGGCGGTGTGACTTTCCAAGCAACAAAAACTGGCTTCAGGTTTTAAAGACCTGAGATTCATCTACCTTTCTTCTCATACCATGGACATACCTTGAATCAACACAGTAGCTCAAAATTATCATTTAAGGGTCATGATCGTAACTAAGATAAAGAGGAAGGAAGATTAAGAAGTTATGAATTATGCACAAGTATAAGCTGAGGCTGATATATGCTCAGTAAATAATACATATCTTAGACTAGCAACCAGTAAATATGCTGGTTAGACAGAATAAATTTCCTGACAGGATTACACATTTTTAAAAAAATCTTCTAAATCATGGCACTGTTTTATGAAAACTGCATGTGTATATAGAAAACTTTCCCTTTTTGATACAAAGTGACTGTTTATTTTATCAATGCTTTATTTATAGAGGTCTGCACTTGGCCTTACAAAACATCTATTCAAACACCAGTGACTCAGATTTTTGGGACTTTCCTGCTTGTCTGGGAATAATGTTTATAATACAAATGTCTAGTTAACGAAATGCCATTTTCTGCATGTCGCTGACCTTTGTGTTCTGTAAGAAGCAGGGAAATAGCACCAGTCCTTCTCCTTTATTCTTGGAAACACAGAATGACAATTGCAGTGTTTCATTAGCAGATGACAGTGACAGATCCTGTTTTGATCAAGCACTACTTTTTCCAAACATGCTTCTGTGACCAAAAAAGTTAGCACATCATTTTCTAAGTTAACACACTGTTTTCCCTGAAGCAGTAAGACCCTTACTAGACTGAACTGAAAACCGTGCTTCTGCAGGTAAGGACTATCTTTTTTCCTCTGTTTTTACACTGCCGAAACCATTGGGGTGCAGAACAAAGATGTTTAAGCATCACAGTAATATCATATTATGATGTAAGCAATGACACTACATGAACACTTGAATTAATAACAAAAAAGGATCAATCATCTAAATTAGTTAAGATGCTTCACAACTGGAGCCCATATTCAGAGATGTGCAAAGAATAATTTTAACTGCTCCTGCCTGAGACAAGGAAGAGCCCCTTTTTGACTTATCCAGAAAGTGTTTCTTCCTATGGGTGAAGCCCCCTTGTTTGAGGGCTGGGATGGAGGTGGTGCCTGTGCATCCCGTTTGTCTCTTTGAACACAGCAAATTCCTGCTGTCACCACCACTCTGTGACAGTGAGGCCCACAGCTTTACCCCACACCACTGTGCTGCTTCTTGACAGTGATGTTTTTGTTGACTGTAAATCTTCCATCTGCTAGTTTAATTTGTGCTCCTCTCCTCCTCCCCTGCTTCTTGTATCAGAAAAGGCAGCAGCCTTTTTAATTTTCTTTCCAGGACTTCATTGGCTTTTCCAGTCATGGATGCCAATTTTCCTCTTCTCTTAGATATCTTGGTATTTCACCCTTTTTAAAATCCTGTCTCCTCTGACCCCTCATGTTTTCTGTTGGAGGAAGAGCCTGCATAAAGGTGCCAATAACACTGAAACCAACATCAGATTTTTTTTAGTATATTATTGTAATATATATATAAATTATATATATATAAAAAATAGCGTATACAAATGCCCAGACAGATCCAGCATCGACCCACATTGGGAGGAGGGCTGGCCACTGACCACATTGTGAGCAGAGCTGGACCCTTGGTGCGCCTGGACTGAGGAGATGTAAAGGGGTTAGGATTTGTGGCAAATGCCTCAGAAGAATCAAAGTAAAGCAACCATAACTGATTTACAGTGAGATAAGACCCGGAATGTGGAACCACCAAATTTTCTTACACTTAACATGAACCTCAAGAAGGACACATGGTACAGCCCCTGAATTGGGCTCCTCACAGCCCCTGCTCCCCCTACAAGGGCCACACATCTACCCCAAAGGTCATCCAGTAAGCAGTAGTTCCTACATATTCAACAGTAGCACAGCAGTCTCTGGGTTTACTTAGTTTTCCTAATGGCCTAAAGCATAAGGAACAGGAGCTAACTGCCCCACCTTCCAAAACTTCTCTGCCAAATTGGGTTGTCATTGGCCAAAATGATGAAAAAATCTGCTGGAATACTGATAAACAGACAGACAAAAAGGTAGCATCCTCCTTGAAGTACAATTTCCACTGCAACCAGACCAAACAATGTTGTGAGATGTTATGCTGCAGTTGTGGGAGAAGAAAAGTAACAACCAAGAAAAGGCAGCCCAAATTAGCAGCCCTGGCTCTGCTGCTGGTTTAGTAGCCAGTCTTTAGCAATCCATGCACTATTGTGAGGATTTGCTAAAGGCAGAATATGCATTTGAAATCTAGCTAGTTAGTTAAAAAGAAGTCATGCTTTTATCTTCATTCACCTCTCACACCAGATTCTGAGTCTTCCTGTCAGCACTCTCTTCTTCTCAGTTTTGTTTTTCTCATTTTAAAACACTCCATACTATTATGACTGAAAGTTAGAAATAGAAGAGGAGAAAGCAACTGGCTGATCAATAGTCAGTGCAAAGAATAAAATGGACCCTTGAAAAACATCTGCCAAACACATAAATCAGATAAACTGACAAAGAGAAAGCACTCTTTCTTCACTGTTTCAGTACTCATATATACTCCATATAAAAGAAGGTTGAAAACATCAGCTCAGACTATTTTATATTGTACACTGTTTTGAAAATAGAGAGCTGTATCTCACTCTTATGTCATCAGAATTTCTCCAGTTCTTTCAGGAGAACAGAAAGTGCTTACAGGAAAGGGTTTAAAGAAGAGGGAGTCTCTCAAACTTGTAAGCTATTGGTAGACAAACCTTTGTGGATACTGTGCTAGACAGCATGCTTAGTTTAATGAGTGGTTTGGTTTTACAGTTCTTTCAACATATGGTAGAAGAAAGCGGCCATTAACCAACTCAGAACTTGCTGGTAAGTCACCTGTAACCTTTGTAATGAAAATAACCACATGACTAAAAGCACTGAATGGACAGGGATTCATCCATGCAAGTTATTTGCAGAGTTTATTTACTATGTGCAGCATGTTACATGCATTCTTTTTGCTGGGCCAAAGACTGCTTACAAGCGTTTAAGTGACAAGACATAAATTGTGAGACAAATGCTGCCAATGGAGCCACTAGATACAAACACTGCTTTGGTGTCCTCACAGAGCTTGAATAAACAGCTGTAAAACCCACCAGGGTATTATGGGAGCAGGAACCCCATGGGAAAAGTTGAAAAGAACATATTTTTTGTGAGGCTGTTCTCCTGCTAGTAGCTAAACAATGTGCACTTAAATCTGCCAGTGCTTTCTGTGTTTCCATCAGCTTGTCTCCCATTGTTCATTATCCAATATCATTCAGCCCTATAACATCTGAACAAAACCAGGGCAGCAGGCATGACTGTTTGTTACTGCTGGTGATTAACTGCCTGGTCCCCGCCACCCCCAGGGAAAGCAGAGATTGAACTCAGGGGAATTTCTGTAATTAATTTAAAACCTATAGGCTTAAAATATGCTTCTCCAACTGATGTCATTTGGAAGCGCAGTGCCATGAGCCAAATCTGGGAACCCTGAGACGATGTGGATATATATACACAGCATTCACTGAAAACCTGTTTTGAGCCTTCTTGTATTTTCTTACTACAAAGGATTTCTCTGGGGGCTTTCTGACACCATCATTGATCCTCTTCATGCCTCCAGCTCTCTGGGGATGATATTTACCCCAGGAAACAGAGCCAGAGAAGTACTTCGGCACCACATATCAACCTTCAATATAAGGCTAGGAGAGCCCTGAGTTAACACACAGACTGGTGATGGCCCTCTTCACCATGTGGCAAAACCTCCCCTTGCAATACACATTTAATACTCATTAATGCTAATCGGGCACGGTGACATTTATACACCTACACCAAGCACAGAATACACCCCATGGCATTTGGGAGGTAAATGATATTTAGCAATCTCCTTTAAGATGAAAACCAAAAAAAAGTTATTTTCTCCTGGCTACGCTAGAGCTTTGCACCCTGTTGGGATCATACCAATGCTAAATATTGCTCCTAACAGAAACAGGTTATTTGTAGCCTGACCAAGCAAGGAATGAATTAATGCCCCAAAGCCATGAGTTACTTCTCCTTTGTCAGACCATCCTGTTCAGGCAGACATGAAATGAGAGCCCCTCGGCCCCAGCTGGCTGGAGGCTGCCCAGTGGGGGCTGGGGAACAGCCACAGAGGGAAGGGGCATCCCTGGAAGGGGCTCCGGGAGCACTCAGGGGCAGCTGTGTGGAGCAGCCACCCCCTTCCACCACCCCCTCAGGACACCCCCGCAGCAGCCCCCTGCACCCCTGCTGCAGGCCCTTCCCTGGGCAACGTGCACCGTGGAGCCCACCCTCGTAGTGCCTTGAATCAAACCAGGCTTTAACCCCTTTGTAAAACCTGGTGCACATCCTTATGCTGTGCGGGGGGCTGGGGGGACTTCCAAAGCATAACTGTGAGATAAGCATGCAATGCCACTGCAGCAGCTGGGCAAAGAAGGGTAACATTCATTAGGTTTGTTAATTATGGAAGTTTTGCAGCTCAGTGCTTAATATTGAACAAATTGCTGGTTTGGGTCTGTACAATTACTGTCTGGATTGATAAATACCTCTTTAATTGGCAAAGCTTGCGTGAGAGGAACTTCTAAATCACAGCATTTCCACACAATACAGTGTGAAATTTCTTCCCTTTTTTTTTCTTTTAAATGAGTCACAAAGAACTTTATTTAAGATATATTGCTGTCTTCTTTTTAAGTGGAGTCAGAATGGCTGTACCATAGCCTAATATTGCCAGTATTTGGTGCCAACACTTTGATCCATACACATGAACTGGATATAGACATAAGAGCTTACTAAACAAACTGGACAGAGTCCCAGTGGGAACACTCAAAAATGTATTAATCAAAGTCAAGCGGCAGAGCAAATTGAACCAGTTCATTAATTATGAAAATTCTCTCACAAAGTGACACGTTGTTAACTGTGTGGATACTTAACACATTTGAATCTGTAGACTTCTCTCCGTACGTGCAAAATTTAGTTACAAATGGAAGTTTTCTTTTTTCCTTCTCCTTCTTTGAATTAAAAAAAAAAAAAAGAGCAGTATAAATACCACGTGGACATAGCTATACACAGCATACTTATTGCAGAAAAGCAGCTTTGCAAAGGTGGGTGCATCAAAGAGTCAGGAGACCAAGGAAAAAATGTTATGGTCAGCAATTCTGGGAAGCATACCCTTGAAGGGAAGAGCAGACAACCTGTCAGCAGTACTCTAGGAAACGGTGAACATCTACAAGCAGGCACCGGTGATTGCGCAGGCCTCCCAGCAGCACCATCGACCCAAGCTGCTGAGCTCTTCCACCCCACACTCAGAGGCAGGGAAACATGAGGTCTGGAAATGCAGGCAGGGGACTGGGCAGCCAAGGATTAGGACAGGCAGAGAGAGCAAAGTGGAAAATTTTGACATTTTCCTGGGGCATCCCCTTGAATCCCCCATCCTCCTGTCCACTTTGGAAAGGGTCAGGTAGAGCCAGAGAGGGAGCACCAGGAGGAGTGACCAGGCATGTGGGGAGCCTGGGCAGAGCGGAAACTAGGAACCTGCTGGCATTACAGGGGGAAGGAGTGGGATGGCTCACAGGGGTGCCCCCTCCATCTACACCACAGCAGCCCATGGTCCAGCAACCAACGTGACCCTGGGCCAGGCTGCCACTGGGCATCCATGTCCCCAACAGGGACTAACCCTTGTGCTTGTGCTGCCTCCCCACCTGGTCCTCACCAAGGCAATGTAGGCACCAAAACCCAGAGGGGCAGCTCAGTTTAGCCAGTTTTGCCTGTTTTGAACCAAAACTATCCTTGAACAGAGGCAATTATGCATACGTGAGATGCAGAATTAATTTTGCAGCAGTTGGTAAGTCATAGTATGCCTCTCTGCTTCAGTCACTTCACCTGTAAAAGAAAAAGAGCAACACCATCTTTGTAAAGCATCAGAGCACCCTACTGATGACTAATGTATATAAAAACTATAAAAAATATGTGATAAGCCCCACCTTTACAGGCTCTTTATTGGCTTGGGGGAAAATGAAATGAGAGAAAAATTTCCTTACTTTATTTGTATATGAAGTACACAAACTTCATAGGCAAATGTTTTTCAGTTGTTTGTGTTTGATAGATTCTGCTACCTTTAGCAGAACTCTTAAAGACCAGAAGTCCACAGACACCCACAGATTACAGGCTAAAAACAAATGCCAGTCAATATTGCTTCCCTTTCTCCCAGCAATGGAAGAGAAACAGTTGCCCCCAGATTAAATCCTGGAGAAGAGTGGTTCATTTTTAGGGGATCTTTTGCTGAATATGGTCTCAGACTCAATTACAAGAGAGAGCATGAGATTCCCAGGAGGGATGCAAAGCACATTTACTTACAGTCCCCTCACAAAAGGAGAGCCTTGTGAGTGTGCATTATCAAATCCTGTGAAGTAAATCATACTAGTGTTTGAATGCTGGGATTACCAGTCCCATGGATGCTGTGTTTACTAGCCCTGTAATACATACTTTTTCCCAGTTTCCTGGTCTTTAGCACTTCCGTACATCATGGACTTTTTTAAAAAAAAAAACTAGAAGAACATTATTTCAGATTTTTCTTGCCTTTCAGATTGATTCAAATAAACTATCTTTCTAGTGCAAGAAAGAAGAGACAAATTATATTTCTAGGGTAAGGAACAGTGATAAATTAAAAGATTCAGATAGCCCAATTGAGTGAGCTCTTTCTGATAATAGCTGGTTTTGAGAAAAATAGAGAGCCTGATTTTCATCAGACAGATAAAATTTAGTTGAAAAAGTGGGTTTCATTCAAAGTTTTCAGATTTATTCTGGGTATTTTCTGCTTCTTCTCAAGCTTTCCTCTGCGTCCTCCTCTTTTCCATTTTTTTCCAAGTTCCCTGCTGCCTATCATGATTTGCCGTGGTCAGAGTTTTTTATTATTCTTCTTCTTTCCTGGACCCCTGAGAACAAATGGCCACTCAGGTATTTCTTGTTTTAGGAAATACACTCATCGAAAAAGAGCAAAACATTTTGTTTCAGTATTTTCAACATGAGAACAAGTAAGAATGAAAGAAAAGCACTAACAGACATGCCCTGGCATTTTTTATAGAAAGACTCAGCCTCACTTCAACTAATTTCAGCCTTCCAGAAGTTACACATTTAGTGAGCCAGCCATTTGGGCTTCCTCTATAGTCAACACAGACAGGCATGTGCCCAGGTGAATTCATCCTCCCAATCTTAGTCACCTCTCCTAGGATGGGATGAATCACATTTGCTAGAGCTGGGGAGGCTGAACTGCTGGCTTAGATTAAGTCCTGAACCTTGAGACAGCCAAAATTTGGCTGGAGGATTTCCACCCACAGTGAATATACACATGATGAAAAATATCACTGTTTTTGACACAAAACATTCAAGTACATTTAAGCAAAACATGTGGGCATTTTAACTGCTAAGCCTTTGTTTCTGTATTTAATCCAAAATTACATACATAAATGCTCTACTCCACACTTCCTAATTTTTTAAAATTGCTCTGTAACTTTTCCTGAAATCGTATGTCTTCATCTCCAAAATTAAGTTTAAAGCTAAGAATTCAACATTTTGGGTAAAATAAAATTTACTTTTGCACAGCTCGGTTGATTACTTATTATTTACTGAAGTACTCTACTGATTTCAAGATGTGTCACTTGTATATAAGCTGTCGATATGGGAAATATTTCAAGAAAAGGGCGTGACTCAGCAGTTAAAAAAAATGTTTGTCATATATAAGTCCAACAGTATGGGAGTTACCAATTGAGAGCGTAAGCTTTGCTTAAACTTTAACAAAGGTCTCAAGCTTTAAGGAGAACTTTTGTACAGAGGGTACCTGAATATTATTTCCACAGGTATCTGGTGACTTCAAGGAAGAGAACAGTGACCACCCCTTTGCCTTTCCTAAGGACTAGTCAGATGAAAGAGGATAGTTAGCCCATCCTCCTTACATGATCATAACCCATTAGCCCAAAATTATCCTGATACCCAACAACTGCAATATTCTTGCAAAATCCTTTTTTTTAAAACTGTAGCGAACAGCAATTAAAGAGACTGTTCGGTACATCTAGTTTATATATATTTAAGTATAACTGCTTTTATCCAGCAGTACTGGGAAGCAGTCACATACTGGGACTATTAAAAATGTTTTACTTGGGAAGCCACTGAGGAGAAAGGTCTCAGGAGGAATAACTGACTCTCCAGCAGCCTGGGGAAGGCAAGAGGTCCCCTGATCGCATTGCGGAGCCACAGTAAGGTCATGCCTGTTGTTCCTCATGGGCCACGCGTGGGTCTTAAGCAGCAAGGGCTGTTTGCCTAAATCCTCGTTTCCACAGAGAAACTAACATTTCCCAAAACATCTGAAGTGTTAAAAATTAAATTCCAATTTTGGGCGATGGGGTAATCTGCTTTGCTCAGTAGAGTCCATTAATATGGAAGGACACAGCTCATGAAATGAGGAAAATGGGCGGGTTTTATTGATAACATTTATAAACTGAGTGAAATAACTCTTTCAGTTGTTACAGATAGTAATGTTCTCTTCTTATACCTATAAAGCTGTATAGTTAAATCAGCCAAAACCACTACTAACATAGATACCTAGCAACACCTAGTGACTAGATCAGGCTAATGCAGGAAAACATTAGAAATGAGCTCCTGCACAAACACACTTATGTCTGAGACTGGAGCTAAAACCCTGACTTTATGCTCTCACTTCATCAAGGTTTTGTTCTAGCTAAAAATCATTCCATTCCTGCATAAAATGCACTAGGTTTAAAGTAGCCATTTTCTTTAATCAACTTTCAGATTTTGAGAGAAAACTCTCTCAATAAAAAAAAAAAAAATATTCCTAAATCCCAAACACCAAATGGGTCAAAAAAAAAGAATGTGAAATTACTGGAAACTGTTGCTACATTAATAAAAAATTCTGCATATCAAACCCTGCTTTTAAGCAGCAGTGGTGGTGTAGAACCACTGAGATCTCCATGATATGGACTGAGAAGTATGCTGTATCTTTATTTAGGAGTTCAGAATTTAATATATAACCTATTAAAACATAGGCAATAAGATGTTTTAAGCAGTATGTTTAACAGATGGTGGCTACCCTGACTGTGTGTATGGGTGCTGGAATTATATGGAAGCAGCAGAACTCTTCTTTTTCTTTTTTCTTTTTTTTTTTTTACTTTTTAAATATTTTTTTTATTTGATGGAAAATGTAAATGAAGGCAGAAAACATTCTTCTGCTTTTTTTTAACTAGTTCCACTGATCAGCTGTTTCCCATATTAACTCTATCAAAGACCCGTGGGGAAAAATGTGCAATTCCCTGGGTAAACACATTACCGGCAAAAAGACGAAAGTGGCAAATTTGTGACTGTATACGTCAGCAATTTCAGATATAAATCTCTGAGGCCTACTTCTGAATTTGGTACACACCCACAAACCTAAGACTTTGTTGACTTTCAAAAATTAATCCCAACTAAGATGGGATGCAAATTTAAAGGAAAATAGCCCTTCTTCGATACCACCACACATATACAACTCTCAGCTCAGAATAACAACATCTTGTTCTCAATGAATTAGTGGTTTTCAAATGACAATAACCTTTTGAGAATGGCTCTCTCAGAAAGAACCCAAACACAAGCAGCGAGTTGTCTGGGGCAGACTGAACTATAAAAATCCCAGGAGGAAGCCACAGGGAGCTGGACTGGGAATAACTCCTCCCAGTGTGCAACAAATTCTTCCCTCCCAGCTTCATTGCCCCATTGTACTCCTGGATGTTGGAGATCTGGCCACAAATATGGTTCAACCCCTGAGATATGTAAAAGGCCCCTGACTCTGCTTCACCCCATGAAGCCAAAGATTCCTCTGGGTGATACAAATTTCTAAGCTTCTTCCCAAGCCTCCACGTCACATGCAAATACCCCCAGGGACAACTGCTTCTTACCTGTGCTTAGAAACTGCAACTAAATGAGCCGGGCTTGTCTGCTGGCTTTTCCACTGCCTTTTTTTCCTGCCAAATCAATCCCAAAATGTGGGGCAGGAAGAACATATGGAGTTGAGTGGCTCAAAGTTGAGGACAGGCACAGGCACAGGACGAGGGGTTTTTTGGGGGGTTAGCTTTTTTGTATGAAAAAATTAGAAGTGGACATTCAATTCAAATGTGTTCAGCAAAGCAGTTTCCTCATGTGGCTACTGCTCCACTCACGTTATTTTCTTTCACTGGCCTTCAGTGAGTTTCTGCTTCTTCCCTGCATGGTAACTCATTTCTGTCATGTTTCTGTGCAAAGACACTAAAATACAAGCTGGTTTCTTCACAGGATAATCATGGCAAGTCTTCTGGTAGGAGCCTACTTTGGAAAAGTTTTACGTTTATTTAGGAGAGGAATGATACGAATGACTCTCACATTGTCAGCCAGAAGGAACAGAGCCACCTTTGTGTCCATCACTCATGTGGGACCTAGCTGCCTATATGGCAAATGCACACAGGAGTTCCATATGGATAGCACTAGCAGCACTAAAAGCTCAGGTGGCCCCAATATCATCAGGCAAGAACAAACATCTCATGACCCAAACCATGCAGGTCTGCACCCACCAAAACCCGGCACCCCACCAGTGGCAGCGGAAGCGGACAAGGCAGCAGCCGACAGGCCAGCTGTACAAGCCCTTTCACACTCTTACCTGAAAGGCAAAGCAAGACAAAGGAGAGAAAGGAAAGGGGTTTTGAAAAGAAATTTTCTGACCCCCCTTGAGGAAAAGCTTTAAAATAAGATATCAAATGGTGTAGCTGCAGAAACCCAGCAAAAGGGGTCCAAAATGTTTTGACCATGGTAATTTTTATTGCTCTGCAGAAAGGAAAACAAAAATACTTGATAGTTACATGCCTGATATCACAAGATTGCTACTCCAGTGGGGTACAGGAGATACTTTTCTGTCTAGCCTTCCTCCCCTCCATGGGTCACACACAGTCCGGCCTCGAGTTTCCAAAACCATCCAAAACAGCCTGCTCAACCACAGGGAAGAGCCCCCCTCAAGAACTAAGCAACCTGTACATTGCTACCCAAAATAGTTTCTGATCCTTGAGCTTCTCCACAGCTTTGTTGTTAGAAACGTACTTGTTCATTCACATCATCTCTTTCTTTATCTAGGTGTGAAAAAAATGACAGCCTGGGAGAAAAATGAAACCTTGGAAAGTAGTCTGAGGTCAGATTGTCAGTGTTGTGTGGATGAGTTGAGGTCAAAGACATCTTATGCCAGAGTACTAAATATCCTTAAACTCAGGCATTGTCTTGGCAAGACAGAAAAGTATTTAGGGTCTGTTCCAAAGACTCACATTACCCTCCATTCACTGGGTGAAGCACTGATTTTCCCAAATGATGTGTGCTATATACATTTCTAAAGGTGAATGCATAGCCTGATTATCACCTGTGTCATGGGGAGCTTTTCCTTCCTGGCCACATGAGGCAACTCATTAAATAATTATTGATCTTTCTAATTCTGGGTGAATGAAATAGAAAGTTCCCATGAAAATTCATTTGACTGTTTAAATGAATTTCCTATGACCTTTTGAACACATGTTCTCATAAATAACTTTACTGGCAAAAATGCTGACCAAGACAGCAACTCTCCAGTGAATGCTGCAGTATATATCAGAAAGCCAATTTACATCCACAGTCAAGAGCATCTGCACCAGGAACCCATTGCTAAGAGGCAGTCAGGGGATGCAGGACTCCAACTACACACTACTTGGTCAAACCAGGTACAGCTTTGGGTATGGAGTCTGCTCCTGGAGGGACAACTTGCATTTCTGCCTGCAATCTCTGACCGAGGGACCAGGTCAGCTTTTGCACACACAGCCCCTCATACCACAGCAGGAGTCCCATCTCATAGATCATTGTGGACCTCCACCTGCTTCACAAAGAGCAGCCTATGGCAGGGGCAGCACAGGACTGCTGCCCTTTTGACAGCAGCTGAGCCTCTGATAGACTCAAAACACTTGCAGAAGTGCCCACCAACCCTACACGAGGCCATCCTCCGAAGCTATGGGTGGAGGGTCCTTGATAGAGATCTGGAGGACTGGTTGCTGTGAGACCACAGGACTTTGACAGCACACTGATCTGCACCAGAGGCTCTCCCCATCGCTTCTGAGTGGCTTCTCACAGCTGTACAGGTCCTTTCATGTACGCTCTCTGCTTGGATATCCAAGTTGATACTACAGCCTTGATGTCCAGCCTTGACAGAGAGTCCTAGAGTTCCTTCTGCACATCTTTGCACATCTGATGAGGGATCCAAGTCCCTCCAGTCTCCAGAAATTTCTAAATATATGAAGGAAGTTATTCTGAGGCATTTCTGTTATGATTTTGCCCAGAGATGACTCAAAACCAAAGGCTGATTAGTCTGCCAGTACAGATGAAACTCCAGTTCTGGAAAGTGGGAAGACTCCCCTGGGTAGTTCACTATAAAAAGGAGGCTCAAAAAAATATAAATAAATGAAAAATTCAGGTAAAAGAAGTATCTGAGATCTATGAAATCTAATTATTACCATGTATATAAGAGAAAATCTCTCTGTTAATCTACCTATTAAATAATATATCTGCCACAAAATTATATAATCCAACCACACAGAAAAGAAAAAAGTGAGTTAATTATTGTAATTCTGGGGGGCAGGAAGGTGAAATATCTCAAATTCTCCTAGACAGATGCTTTTCTGATAACGTGAGGATATTCACAAACCTCCTTGCAAATGCCGTGCCGTAGCCACATGTGCCAGTTTTCATTCTTTCAAAGACTTCAGAAGTCAGGCTTAGTGCATATGAGTGCAGCCGATGCCTTTGATTGAGGATATTGTTATTACTGAATGCACTTCTGTCACATTTGCTCATCTGAATGCAACCTCTGAGGAGTTATCTGCACACAAGCTGCTTTGGAGAGTGTGCAGCACAGACCTTTCCTTTTTGATATTACATGTGTTTGTTCTCTTGAAAGGCTTTTAGCCCTGAGGTAAGGATTAGACAATAATTTAGCAGCCTTAAAAGACATCATAAAAAAAGAGACTCAACTGTCATCTTCAGAAGAAAGAGACCTCATTTGGTTTTCAAGGGTGTTGGCGTTGTTTTCCACACTAGGGTTACTGCTGCTTAAAGCAGATGCAAAACAGAATAATTACAGCAAACTGAGTCATTCTAGAAAATGCACTGCTGTAATGTCATTGCAATAGTTGCTTTTTTAATCCAGTGCTCATCACATATCTAATTTGTAGTTCACCTGAACAACAGAAAAAAACGTTTTAACTGACACACTTTGAAGTGAAACACCAAAATGGAGCCCATGGCAACACCAGCCTAGGCATCAAAATCAATTCACATCCATTCTGGAAATCAAAACCAATTTGTGTGAATAGTCACTCCCATTGCTCTGGACAGAGCTCCCACCCCACCACCACGCCAGCCAGCATGCAGTCACACCATCTCAGCAGCCCTCTGGAGAATATATGCTCCCTCCTGGGACAACAGAACTGTGCAAGTTAGAGGGCAAGAACATAGTAGTGTGCTTTTTTCTGGAGTACTGACTTTCTGGCAAAGCCCCTCAGATGACTGTATTTCCCTTTGCACAGCAGAGATGTATTGCACAGCCTTCTCCAGACAGTGTTGGTGGTGCGAAATGTGCACTTTTACACAGTTTTTATACTGACAGCAGCACAGGCAACCACAACCCTGGTACATCTGCAAAAACAGGCTCAGGGTTTGGTGCGTATGAAATATTGATATGAAATGACTCAACAACAATTTGTGCATTAGAAACAGCAATCAGTGCAAGAGAAAATGTACTGCTTTATATCCATGATGAGCCAAAAAATGGTGTTATAGATTAAATCAGTCATAAGTGTAATTAATGCCCAGGTTTGATGCAGACATACGTAAAGAAGCTGTTAAGCTCGTTTATGGAACCAGGCAATTAAAAGTGTGAGAGCACCCACTGTTGGTCAAAGCGTCGGTATAGAGCTAGCCCTGAGTAGAAACCATCTGGCTTAAAGGCATTTGGTTTCAATACAGAAAAAAGAGAGGTTAGGCTGCTGGTCAATGGAGCTGGCTTTTATTTTTCTCTTTTGCTAGGAATGTCAAGGAAGCAATAGCAGAAAAATCTGAAAAGCTAACAAAGAAGGCAGCAAGGAAGCACCAAACACAGGAGCTGTGGCAGCATGGTGCGGAGAAAAAGTGGAGAGTGAGTTTTTAAGGCAAACACTGTCAGAAAAGTCTTGAATCTGTTGCAAAGATGCTACTCTTGCTTGATCCAAAGACATAAGACATTGATTCAAGCCTCAGTTTCTAATAGAAAACACCTGGTGGGGCCCAAACTACTTCCCAAATGCTTGAGTCCAAAAAGGGGATAACAGGATATTCTCACCAACATTTGGGAGCTGCTCCAGAGCATTATTTTTCAGAAAACATTGCTCTGAGCATTGTAGCAAAAAGGTAGACCTCAACTAGGTGACAAAGTTAGAAAGCTTGTCTCCCTTGGATCCTCTTGGTACTGTCATTGGGGACTGACAGGCTTTAAATAGGTTCTAAATGAGCTCAGCAGAGACTCAGCCCATGGTGTTCCAGTTATTATACCACTGTGGTTACAGTTTGACATGTCATTGACAAGGTTTGCAATGACAGATATATTTCATTTCATTTCATTCTTTCCTCACCAAAGAACAAGGCAAATCCATTGTGCAAAAATCACTGTTCTTCCGCAAAGTTCAGCCATTTTCGGAACAATTGATCAGACAGCCTAGACTACTGCTAAGTCCTTTTAGCCCACAACAACAGGATAAATATTTGCTTGTTAATGTTGCCACATTTTACGGCTAATTACGCTGTTAAGTATGTTCTGCTGCAATACTACTGGGAGAAAAAAAGAGAACCCCCTCAAATAACTCAGTTTGGAAGGACCTTGGGATCTTCCAGCCCAACTTGTTGCTTAGAGATCAGGCTGGACACAGAAACTAGTATGGGATTCTTTGGTCAGTACAGAGCCTAATCATTGCCACAGAACAGCACCCTGCAAAAGAGACCAGAACGAGTCAAAACAGCATAGCTCTGCAATTAAATACATGGAAAAATAGGTGGGGAAGTATCAAGCTAGGCTAGGCTAGCACAGCATAGTACAGTACAGAATTTCCACTGAATTCTCCAATTGCTAAGACACATTCCTAGAAGGGTTTGCTGTTGTTTTTTAATTTGCAAACATTGAGCAAGAAAAAATAACGAAGCTCCATTGAACTCAAAGTAATCTTTCAAGCAAGTACCGGGGATTTTCATTCAGGTCTTGATGTTTGGCCCCTACAAATTCTAAGGAAATATGAAGATATATGTGCCAATGAGCATGCCCCCCTCATCTTCGGAGAGAACCAGGATCATGAAGAGGACTTTAATGTTGACTTGTCTATGGTTTAACATGAGTGAACAAACATGAACCTGGGTGGTTGAGAAAAGCCATAGATGTTTATGTTGAACAGAGGGCAAAGAAACACAACATAACTGCGTTTGACCAAAAGCTCAAGTGTGTGATTTTGGAAAGTACTAAATAAAAGGAAGTCTCAAATACTGCATTCTGATGAGGGCAATGTGATATTAATACCAATGCAGACACTCATGCCAATACCTGCACACAGTGACACCAGAAACTTAGAAGCTTTGGAAAGAAGTACCCTAACTTTCCCAGATATTAATTAGTCAGTGCTACTATAGTTATCAAAAGGAAGACCTGAAGTTCATTTTATCTTGCATCATAGTAGATAAACTGCATTATTTAGAAGACACTGGAAAACTGATCATATGTCTGAAAAGGGGGACAGGAGAGCGACTCTGGGCCCATTCAAAGCCCACTCAAAGCAATAAGGCTATGTATCAACAACCTGTTTGGTCTTTCATGACTGTACATGGCTGAAATCAGTGGGAAGCTTGGATTTAACTAAAGAGGTACAGGTTATGCTGCATAAGGTGAGTTCATCTGAGCATTCAGTGCAATGAAAAGTATTTGTAGATTATTTCAAAGCAAAATTACTCCACTGGCATTACAGGAGAAAATTGTTCTTATTTTAAAGTATATGATATGCTCCTTTAGAGGATTATTTTTCAAATTACAACTGCAAGAAGATATATAAACTGAAGTTAAAGTGTAAGGTGAAGAAACAAAAAAAGGAATAAATAAAAGAAAGTTTTAGGTTAGATGTATCCACCAGCTTACCACATACTACTGGCACAGGAATGGAGATAGTTGGAAGTTAACAATGGAAATTACTTTATTTTAAAAAAAGATTATTTTATTAGCCTGGTAAGGATCTCCAGCACACACAGTAACTAGATAAAAGACAACACTTACTAACATATAGAGTTATGAACTTGAGGAGCTGGTCATAATACACTAGCTGGAGCTGACAGCCTTCTGGCTCACACACTGCATGATATAACCTGTCTTCCAACACCCAAAGAAATTAGTTTTGCTCTCTGCTGTGTAAGGCGCACACCCGCCTATTTGTGTGCAGATATATGGATGTTGATACGAGGCTGGCTGAAATTTGTAGGAAGGTTCTTATTCATCTCATTGGAGCTTTGGATCAGTCTGTAGCTGACCGGAATTTAGACTTCATTAATGTTACGCATTGGCATACCTGAAGATCCATACATTTCTACAATGAGCAGCCAACACCAACCCCCTGAAATATATTTATCAAATCATATTTTTCCTATGACACCACTCCTTTCATATTTTTTGTGTTTTATTTTATTGCTGATGCCTTTTTATTCTGTATGACTCAAACTAATAAAATAACTGCCATACTGGTAATATAAGCTCAAAGTCGGAAGCACCCCACCAGCATACTGTCCTGACATATCAGGGCAGCTCTGCCCCCCCCCGAGAGTACTTATGGAAGAAGACTAAAGAAGCACACCTGCATCCCTTTTTCTTCCCTGAGAAGAAAATATCCATCTAGCCTGGCAAGTTGTGGGTGCTAATCTTTATGAAAATCTTATTGCAATAAGATGGCAAAGCTGCTATTATTGGTCACATGAACATTACAAGACAGACATCTAAACAAAATTGGACATTTTGATTTTTAAACCAGGATGAAAATTAGTTTTCAGTGATTATGATTCCTGGCACAAAGTGCTCCAAACACCATAGCAGCATGTTTTTTCTTTCCTTTCATTTATTAAAGCATCTAAACGAGATTTCATCATGCATGCATAGGGTAAACACAATCTTAAGATAGCACTTAGGAAATGGTCTTTGTTAAATTGTAATCTCTTGAGCTTCACTCTATATTCCAGCTGTCATTAGAGAGATTAAAGTGTACCTTGGCTGTGCCTTGTTTATTTTAAACATTCAGGATTCAAAGCCATATAAAAGGTAAGATTTACTGTACCAAAACACAAATGCATACTGTTGTCTGAGGGAGACAATGAAAGTCTCTGTATATGCTGCCACTGATATGTTAACCCCAATTTGAAAGTATCCCATGTGTTTATTTCAGCTATCAGAAGCCTTCTTAATTTACAAGAACAGTTACAGTTCACTTGTTATCTAGCTTTTTTCTTTGTTTTTTTTGGAGGGGTGCAAGATCAGAGTTTAGCTGTACATTCAGGCACGGAAGATACTGGCTATAGTCACCAACATGAGCAGTGCAGCAACGAAAAACAGTGGTTCAGCATCATCGTGGAGAGATGATATGATCCCAGACTGGTCCTTGTACTTCAGGATACCACCTGTATCTCTTCTTCTGGAGAACTACCCACACCCTTTGCTCTGACATTGGCCCAGACCAAGGGGACCCTCTCCAGAGTCCCAGACCTGCCTGCAGGCAGCCCATGCCACCCCACAAAAACGGCTCCATGAGTTTGTGGGGAGATCAGATATCCCTGTGCCTGCCCTCAAACACCTCAGCCTCACAGCCTCCCTTCAAACCATCTGGGAGGAGGCTGTGCCCTGCAGACACACTGGGACACCACTGGCCTTCAAGCACGGGGCACACACATTGCTCAGCATGCATTTTTCTGGCCTACTGCTATGGGAAAACAGCTGTGCACAAACCCTGGGAGAGTTCATGGGTGTTCCCCTGTTCAAGGAAATCACCCAGCTTCCCCTGTGCATTTGGTATTATCAGCATAGTGTTCATTTCCCTCCACTCACCAGTGCTGCTCTTCCATTTGGGAGCTGCACTTGGTCCTCCCATGTGCTCTTACGGGTCATTTCAGACTCTCCGGGTCCCCCTGCATATTTGCTCCCTTCACAGGTGCTGCAAGCCTGCAGCTCCCCACTGCTCCCTTTCTAATGGTGTCAGCAAGACAGGCACCATGCATGTCCACGCACCAGCGGACGCTCACAGTCCGGTTTCCCTCTGCAGGCGGATGCACAGCAGCAAGGGGTCTGGCTACCAAAGCAGAAGGACCCTGAAAATGCCAAAGTCCACGCTGCCATGGGGATGTGAGGGAAAACTGTGAAGAAGCTTAAAGAATGCAGAGAAAACTGGCAGACAGGAAGGGAAAAAGAGCAAAGAAAGCATTGAAAATCCATGGATAAGTATAGACTGAATAACGAGGACCCAAATATTATGGAAGATCAGAGAAAGGCAAGAAAAGATTAAACAAATAAAGTTGAAAGATGTGAAGGAGAGTATATGAATAAAAAAAGTAGAGTCAGAAGGGAGGACAGTAATGCTCAGTGAAACAAGGTCTAAGGAGTGGCTATTTTAGGGAATGGAAGAGTTCATTCAAGGTTGATAGTCATATCACCAGGCAAAGTCCATCACCATTGAATAAGGACTTTATACCACACCTACCCAAGCAATGCTGCACACTGCTTATGCAATGATGAGTCTCTGAGACCTCCTTATTGTACAGGCTTCCCAGGAAAGGGTCGTGCATACACCAGATGCAGTATCCATTATTATCAAGTTATACAACTAGAACAGCCACCTGAAAAAGGACTTAAACAAAATGGGCAATGAGGTTTGCAGAGAACTGCCTCATAAGCATAGGGCATGTTTTAAACAGCCAGACTTGAGACAGCTAATGTTAATAAATTCTGGGAAATGGTTTACATGGTCATTTTAGGCCAAATGTAAGTGTAGAGGCTGAGGTGACACCCACAACTCCCCAGCATCTACCCAACATCCTCCATAGCAATCTCCAAAGCATGGCAGAAGGGAACAACGTCTGAAAAGGAGGAAGACTTTGTTAATGTCTGGTGGAGAGAGGGGACCAAGACACAAGCTTCAGAGACATTTTGTTTATGCTCAGAGGGATTTCTGTTAAAAGGGGACACACACCAGAAAGTGGATTGTATCAGCTGATGGAAGTTTGAGTTGACAAACTGTCCCTGAGCATATCTGGGGTGAGTAGTTCCCACATCATCAGCTTCCAGCACTGGGTACAACCACCATAGCCCATAGTGTGGAGTTTTGCTAAAAACCCTATTTAGTCCATGAAGTAGAAGAAGATATTTAAAGGTCTTCTGTGGAGAAGAAATTTTTTCACTTTGCATCTTGTATGCATTATTGCCAAAAAATAAAATTATAAAAAAATTACAGAGCTGTAATGGTTAGTGAGCCACAGCTAGCAGAACAAGGTGCAGCCAGGAGCAGAGCAAGACTGATAGATCTGTATCTTGGTTCGCTACAAGACTTGACAGACACCTGAAAACTGGTGCCTTATAAACTTCCTTCAAAATTGAAACCTGTCCTTTTTTTGATACCAGTCAAGTCCTGGAAGAAGGGTTACGCAAATTCAGATATTGCAGGATTAGAAACAGACATTTGGCAGAATAAATTAATCCATGGTTTTCTTTTGAGCCTCAGTTTTAAGCAGCTGGTTCTGGCTTTGAGGACAATGTCCTAAAATATAGCCAGTCCGTGTATACAAAAATAAAGCTGTCTACCTCTAAAGTGATACACTGAAGAGGATGTTGTGTGAGAAGAATCACAGAGGGAGGTTTGATTTTATTTTTTTAGTTGGAAAAGCATAAAGCATTTTTGTCATAACAGTTAGTGTTCCTTCTCATTGCACTTGTGTATTCTTATTCTGAGGTTTTACTAATAAGAATGATAAATTGCAAATAATTTTCTACTCGAGATATTTCAGAAAAATAACTGACATTTAAAATCTGCATGCCTAGCAGGTCATTAATTACTTCATTTAAGAGTTGACAGGTCTCATGTCATGCTATACGCTGTTTTTCAAACTGTCACACCCACGCTCTGCCTAAAAGCTGTTGAGTATAAGCGTCATCATTTATAATGCAAAAAGGGTATCATTGATTATGTCCTGATTATTCATCATAATGCTTTCTTTCATGTGTACTTAATCATTGCGGTTTCTTGGAATATGCAAACCTTTCAGGCAAATCTTTCTACAGCAATCCAAATAGTGCTCTGAACTGACACCAGCTGGGTAAATAGGGTTCAGGACTTCGGGAAAAATGCAGCGGCACAAACCCCACCTACAGCTGAAGGAAGCCAGGGGGGGCTTGAGAAGGAAGGACACGTGGGTTCTGCAGAGCTGAGGTCTGATTTCCACTGCTGAAGCAATGCATGGCCCCAGGACCAGGTTTGCCATGATGTCTTCAGGATGGCTGTGGTGAACAGAGCCCTCTTTGTATAGGTAGCTGTTGCTGTTCAGCCAACAAGAGCAAAAGCATCAGAAAAATGTAACAGTGAGATCAGGTAATGATTTTCACTGAAAATTTACTTCATCACAACTATTAGCATGTGATTTTCTAGGAAAGGCTGATGAAGCAGCGAAGTCCATACACATTTGGCCTTCAAAGAGAAGGGACCGTCCACTAGCAACTGGGCTCAAAAATCACACTGCTCCCCTCCTGAGGATTCCTAGAAGGTTTCTTTTACAGAGGAAGTTTACCAGGGTGAGTATTTCCAGTAGTCACCAAAACACAAACTAAAACAGAAAGATAAACTATCATGTTATAGGGCTTTACCAACCAAGACAAATATAAATGCCAAGTACAAACATCTGACCTCTAATTAACTAATAAATGAAAGCTTCCCAGTATATTTCTAACTATGAAAATTTTAAAAAATCACAACTCTGTGGAGGTAGAACTGTTTCTTGCTATGGTTTTTTTGGGGGGAGGGGGGTTCACTAACAAGTGTAGTGGCGATCAACACCTTCCTAGAAGCCGGTGAAGCTACTGAGGTTCTCAGGGCTGTTGTTGCTGCCAGTGTTGTACCTGTGCGAGTACAGGCCCGATGCATTGGAGCACCCCCATTCCCCACTCTACTGATGTGCCCTATGTTGAGGAAACGGGACTCTCCGCAGGCTGGAGCCCCTGGCCAGTGTCATGGGACATGCCCAGGATTTTGGGCTCATGCTCATCCTCGAGCACCAAGCATCAGAGCAAAGTGGGAAGCTCGCCTCAGAAATGAGATTCACCGTGTTTGGAGCTCAACCTTTGCTTCTGCAAATGTGTTTTTGAAAGGAAGCTCAAACCTTAAAATATTTATCAGTTAAAGAGCCCAGCAATCCCAAGTGCTTTCAGCCTTGGGGGAAGGGCCCTGAGGAGCCAGTTTTTCTTCGTCTAAAAAAGGGAGCGAGAGCATCTCTGAACACTGGCACAGGCAATGCTTCAGCTGACGGAGATGAAATTATCCCCAGAGGAGCTGTATTTCTCCTAATAAGAAAACCTTGCTTTTCACATCTGTGAGCATGAAGCTCTGGCTATTTGGCAGATGCATAACAAAGTTATTTTAAAGGCAGAACATCATTTTGTGGGACTATCACTATGCAGTGCTAGTCAGAGGAGGAGAGGAAGGTTTGCCTTTTCGTTACTTATGACCTGGGCACCAAGGAGCCTTGGCTCTCCTAAACTTGCCACCTGCAGTAGTCAAGTGAGGGGCAGATACAACCTTGGTGTGACAGGGGACTGGAGGGCTGCAGCTGTGGGCACAGGAGGAGGAAGATATCTGCCTCTCTAGTCCCTGGGAACAGCCACAGGCACCCAAACCACGGACGGCACCTCCACTCTGGTGTAGGAGGCGAGGAGGGAGGGGGACTTGGAGGTTTGATCCTACAGGGATCTTTGTCACTTCAGGCAGGCCCAAAAATGCAATACCTTGAAGGGTGGTAAAAGGAAATGTCTATCATTTTAAAATGTCTGCCATATCTTTACCAAAAATAATTAAATGACATATTTCAAGTTACCATCCTATTCTTTATTTGTCCTAAAGTAGCCACAGCCTTATTCGGGGGTCAAGACTCTTTTGTGCTGAACTATGAGAGCTACAAAAATTTCTGGTGGCCTTCTCAAAATCAAGTGGCAAACAATTTTCTTCCTGAAGATCTTAATTAAACATTTTAAACTGATTAATACATTAGACAGGCCCACACCAAATCTTCAGACCTGGACACTCAAGGCTGAACTTGAACAGGGAAAGAAGCAATGATGTAAAAAATAGGCTGTGGCGCCTTTCTTTATGAAAAAATGCAACTGATAATTCCTTCTCCAAACATCCACCCTATCAATGGTAAGTCTGAAGGCCAGATTTTTCAGCTACGGAAAGCTTTCCCCAGGCCACCCTGTAGACCACTTCACTTAATATTAATGAATTTTTATTTAAAACGGAGCTCGCAAAAATGTGAATTCCCTATTTGAATAAAACCTACCTACAGGAAGAAATATGCATCCACAATATACATATATCTTTGTATGGGTAATTCTACAGTCCTCAGAGGATAGGATAATTGAGTTTTCCAATTTTACAGAGGAAAACTGAGACCCACAAATATTAAAAGGTTGCCCACACCCATAGAGGAGAATCAGGGAGCTAAACAGACATTGCACGGTTTGCTACCTGATCAACTGGACTCTTCCTCCCTTGCAAAATGCAGTCTTGGGGGTGAGGGGACAAGGGGAAGCTATTAAGGGGTGTCCAAAACACGCAGCCCAAAAATTCACCACCTTTAAACACTGAAGTTACCCAAGCAGTGCCAATGTTAAGATTAAAATAGAGAACAGCGTTACAGTTCATAATGGCAGAAAAAGTAACACTGATAACATTATTTGTAAGGTTAATTAATGCATAATTGTTCCTTGGAAGCCTTTTTCTTTTGTTGCAGAACAGGTTGTTTGCCAAGCAAACGTCAATAGATGTGTGAACCACCTATAGCAAATGTTCATACAATGAAAGTTTCAGAAGTGACTGGTGATATTTGCTCAGGTATTATTTTCAGCCACCTGCACTGAGTTTACAAAGCGGGCGGGCAGCCGTCCTATCTTTTGTGTTTCCAGCTTTTGTTGCTGAGCTACCACAACTCATTCCCAACAGTGAAAATAAACCTGGCTGGTTTCTTCCTCTGCCTGAACCTCAGGGCTTCCAGAAAGAGATCATGTAACTGAACCACATGAGGGGACTCCCTTCCTTTGAACTCTTAAGTGCCCAGGCAGAAACTGCCTTTTGAAATCCCGAGCAGCAGATTGTGGTCTAGGGGATGTTTTCCTACACATCAGATGAACTTGAGAAATGGTCCAAACAGCAACATCAAACCTCCAGTAAGTTTTCTTTGACCACATCTTCTTGTGGCCTTGAGGCCGGCTCTCAGATAAACCAACAAGGTTATGCTATTCCAACACGTGAAAAATTAAGGAAATTATTGCAACAGATTATGGGTGTCACTCTTATTACAGAAAGCCATGACAGCCTCTTTTTAAAAGTCACCTTCAGTGTGACTTTACAGCATATATTTCATAACAGGGAGGTAATACCTAACCTAAGTCCAGGAAAGGGTGGCAGAAGGCTTAAGGGCCAGCAATGCTGGAAGCTTCAGTCCAGAAGAGCCAAGTTTTAAACCCACAGTGACTTGAAACAACTTTTAATACAAGCACATGAGTCAAGGAGAAAAGAAGCCTGGAAATTGTGCAAAGCACGTGGATGGAGGCAGCAGCCACGGCTGATAGGAAACAGGTCTGTTCCCTGCTAAGAGAGGATAAGGGAGAGAGCAAGGCAGCTGTGCAGAAAGAGACGGTTTAAACCATCACTGAAATGAACAGAGGACAATTTGCGGAATTGTGTTCAGGGGTTCATTATTTCCTTGGGTCTCTGTCTCTTCTTCTTTTCAACAGTGAATGCGTCAAGAAATTTTTTAATAAGGCTAACTATTCCTTAGTTTACTGTCACTTGAATCCAGGAGCATACAAATGGAATATCTGACCTGCCTCAGGTGCAGAAAGCATCTTAATAAAAGATGTTTGGAAAGCCTAAACTACATGCTCTAGCAGCTCAGTAGCTAGATAACAGAGTGACACTGGCCAGGAAAGGTACCAGGCACGTAAAGGAGCTCAGTGATGACCCAGAGTAAGGGCACATATTGACCAGTCAATAACCAAGCCCAGTTTACTATAAATGATATAGGATTCAAAGGTTGGTGCCTATCACAACAGTTTTGGTTGTCCAGAGTGTGGGCGAAGGTCTGAGTTCTGTTGCTACACATATATTTGTTGACATGGTCATCTGCTTTGTAAAGAAGTATAAGATTGCCTTTGTTGTCTGCCTTCTGGGTAACAAAATGCTAGTGATATTTTGCAAAGTGGATCCCTTGTAACCACAAGCATCAGCAAAAGCATTAAATGGCCCTTTTCCTGCAGTTGTGCCTTGGAGCAGTGGAAAAATGCCCTAGGTTGAAAACCCACCTGAAAGATTATTTTTTAAAACAGTTTTCCAGATAAATTTCAGACACATATTAAGCAATGTAGATTGAAGCAGTTAAACATTTTCAGGCACAGCCTGTGTCACTCAGACACCTCAAGTGTGTCTCAGAAACCTCAGAGTGCTTCATAGCAGCAGTGTGTCTGCACTGAAGACCCAGTCCTTCAATCTAAGCAGTAATTTTTTGCATAAATGAGAGCTGAATTAAGGACACAAGGCCATTTTTTTTTATATGACTGCAAGAGATCAGCAAGTTAAAGATGACCAGACTCTGACCCTGTACTGTGGTTTCATAGAGAACACTCCACAGCGGTCTTTATGGACTTTATGTGGATTTTGGTTTTTAAGTGTCCTCAAGCCTTTCTCTTGGAGTAGGACCCAAATGTGCTCAGTACTATAAAACCTTAGCACACAAAATCCTCCCATGCCCCAAAATGGTTACAGCTGAAGTACAAACCAAGAGACATGCATGCAAAAAAACACAAGGAGACAAGCGCAATTATTGGTAAGCAGCAAGACAAAGGAGCGATAACGAGGTGGCTTGGCAGATATGGGCATCTCGCACTGTGTGTAATCTAGTTTGAAGTTAACAGATAAAGACCTATTAAAGCTAGTGTAAGGTACTGAAGTTGTTCCTGAATACGTCTGGGGATTTTTGTGTTTTTATTTGGGGGGTGGGGGGGTGGGGTTGCTGCTGTTTGAATCGGATGAGAAATTGGCCCCATATCAATATGCAGATTATAAACTGAATAACAGGCAAAATGATGCTATTTTACACTCACTAGACACCCATAAGGGGGCTGCCAAGGGGCAGCCAAGATTTTTGTTTGAACAGAAGGTGACAACCTGGATTAGAGAGGTGTACCTCTGACTCATCTGTACAAAGATTAATGTTGTGTTTACAAGTGAGATTATCCTGGGAGAAGATGTAGCAGATTATCTCACAGACTCCAGGAGAATTATTTGAGTGGTAAGAGTCTAATGTTCAAAATGAGTAAAATTATAAAAATCTGGCTTTTAGAGGTACATCCAGCTCAACTTCAGCAAAACAGCAGCAGCTACCTTTCTTAACCTTGCCACTTATTTGCCCCATGATCTCTTTGAGCTAATTCTTTATTATGTTTTATATTGCAGCAGGTACAGACAATTCATATGACGCAAAAGGGAGGGTGTGTTTGTTTTGCAAAGTGCTGTGGTAAATTCCACATTTAACATTACAATACCAAAAAAAAAAAGGTGCACTGCCCTTTTAAGTGAATAGCACTGTTGCCAAAATACAGCTAATGTCTCAGCATATGAACTCACCCTTGGTTCTGATCCTCTTCCCTGCCACCTGCTGCCATTTTCCTTGGCACTGGGATGTATGGCTCTCCACCGCTGCATTGGGCAGGAGGAGGCTATTGGCATGTCATATCCAGTGAGCACATTATCAGCCAGGGCAGCAGCTCTTCCATGTGGAGCGCCTGATAGCACAGGACACAAGCAATCCTTCATTGCAGAAAACCACGATATGTCGTCAAAGATCTTATCATCAAGGAGTTGTTTGCTCTTCAGAGCGGAAGTGTGCAGTTATCTTCAAATATTCAAGAGGCGTGTTGCCCACATCCCTTCAGAACAAGTGAAAACAGATGGAAACCTCAATGTGGAAGAGGCGCACTTGCCTGAGTGGCTTTTTCTCATCCAGACGCACATGTTCAGTGTGATGCTCTGGCAGCATTGAAGAGTGGGTGGGCCACATGACTGGCTGCTACTACTTCAAGAGCTAGGATTTTTTTTTTTTTTTTAGCTCAGGCTGAAGAACTTTACATTTTAAGGTCCCAAGGTCAGTGCTACTCTCAATGTCACCCTGAAAAGCACAGCATCTTCTATTCACAGAAAGAACGGGCTCTGCAGAAAATGGCAACAGAGCCCTTGCAGATGCTAAGAAGCCTGGTTAAGACCCACACCACACACATCTTACGGCCTGTTGCATGTACCTATACCATAACTGTTGCATTGTGCATGTGGCATAAGAGGCAATTGGCTCAGGAGACTAGCAGATCCAAAATATCCTGCATGTAAGCAGAGCGAAGACAAACGAAACTACAGTATACTCTCTATTACTGGACAGGGGTCTGTCTCTCACCGTTTAGTGGTACAAGTCAGGACACAGTAAAATGGCATTCGTTCCATTGAGCTATAAAGTTTCATCCAAAAATTTGCTGTGTTACCATACAGCTGAAACATATAACTGCACTGTGGACTGAGCAGTGCTCAGCTGCCAGGTGAACCTAGAGAGTGCCCAAATCCTGCAGATTTCACATTAAAACATGTCATAGAGTGAAGACGCACTGGCAATGCAAGAGACATAGAGGTTGTTGTTTTGTGATTCATGCAGACCTCTAGGTGTGTGCAACACAGGAATGAAATGCAACCATCCTCATCTGGTACATTTTAACCTTGCACAGGTTGCACAAGGCAGTGTGAGACCCAAGGCAGTGCTGACCAAAATGCAGCAGCTTGTGTCAGTACAACTTACAGTAAGTACATTGATACTGCAGCCAAAAATTTTGTCTATGCCTTGTTGTAGGCATAACCAAGATAATTGTCAGGTAGCTAAATCCAGTTCCAATTAACTGGATAGCTAAGCAGGATGGAGCTCTAATCATCTGTGAATCCATGAGATCATTAACATCTCTAATAATCTGAAAACTGACCAACGTCTCAGACCATGCTGCAGGCTGCTTCCCTGCACTCCTGTCAGCAATGGAGCCAACACTGCACCAGCTCAGGTATGTTTGCAGGAGCTGTCATAACACATATCCCAAGTCTTGTTTCCTTGATACAGTCCTCTATAAATCAGTCAGAAGTGTAATAAAAAAAATATTATTACAGTGAAAATGCTGTAAAATTCTTGTCCTTAAGACATTTCTTTGGCTCCATACTTATGTTGGAAGAATAAGCCATGACATCACCTTTGCTTTGGACTCTCAAAGGTGCCTAAGGCAATCAGGCACTCAACACACATTGATTTTCTTTGGGCATACCTCGCACACCTTTGAAAACACCAGCTATTGTGCTTTTCCAAGCAGATGTGTCCCCCAGGAGCATGACCATGCTAGGAGAGGCACTGGCATTATGCCTCTTGCTGTCTCCCAGTGCAGGCTTGCAGGTCCCTTACACCACTCAGTGAGAGCTAACTGCGACATTACAGTAAGCTACTTTTTAAATTACTCTGTTGGTCTGTATACATTGCAATAGTGTATCAGTGCTGAGGTTTTCGTGGTAAGCTGGGAGAGGAGTTAACAGCATGCTACTAGCACTATCTAACCTCAGTTGTTTTATCCCAACACGGCTGTGGTTTGATCTTCAAACAAGCCAAAAGATAGGCAAATATCTGAGGTGACCCCTCTTGCAGCATGTATATTTTATGAAAGCAAACAGCACTGTGCAATGTTGTGATTCATACCTTACTGCTGAATACTCAACAGAGTAATCACTTCACCAGAACAGGTGTTGCAAGTGCTTTTATTCCTCCCCAACACAAACAACAAATATGAACAACAGTGAGGGAATCCCATGCAGAGATTGCTGGAGGCAGAGAGGGAGCTTCTGCTCTCCCTACAGCCAAAATAGCATCTGGAGGATCCGGTACTGGTTTTGCTCCAGTTCTCACAGGCAGGTAACCAGACAAAAGACAGGTAAAGGTTACATAGTGGTAGACCTAGGAGAAGTCAGCTTTTCTGATTCCTGTTCCCTGTTTAACAGGGGCACCCTATCTTCTTTGTCACTAGCACCTCAGAGTTATATTTCCATAATTGTTCATCTGGTTTCTTCTTAAAATAATGCATGGACTACACAAACAGGAGAATCTTATTTCAGCGAAGCATCTCATTGCAAAGGCATCCTGGAAAGAGCAGAAAAAGGCAAAAAACGTCATTCATGTCATTAGTAGAATCACACAAGTCAAAAACTAAAAACAATTGCACATAGTTCTCAGCTCCCTCGAGACCTGACATTTAAATCTCACATATATTTCCTGCAAGTCTTACAAGAGCTTCTTTAAAAATACACTTGTCTGCAGCTAAGTGATGAAGCACCCAATCCAAGCCATACACACCAAGAATCTTAAACCAACTATCAGTTAGCATTTGCTGTTCTAAATAATTTTAAATTAAGAAATGAAAATTTGAGTAAGAGACACACTGAGCCAAGGTTACTAATACGACTTTTAAAAACTTGCATTTGGGTCTCAAAACATCTGGAGGACAACTATACAGCAGAAATAAAACACCATTTTGTTTTGAGATGGACTTTCAGGATCCTAAGGTCCTGAAATGCCGCTGAAATCCACTAAACAGGTCATAATTCTCTTTTAAACATTATAGGATTTTAAATTATGTGTGGTTTAAGAAGGAGGACGCTGTTAGAGTGCCAGCACTTTTCCCTTAAAAGCTTACCCTGACTAAATGAAATTTGTAGCCCAGAAAGGATTTGCCAAAGAAAGGTTCTTTAAGATTTAAATAATAAAATTGTTGAACAATTCTTAAGTCTGTTCTTAAGTCACAAAGTTGGACAACTTAAGCAGACACAGGAGACTTGTCCATTTTAATAAGTACAATTGTCTAGATAAAAGGGTACACACCATGAGTTTCCAGACTGCAACCCTATCACCTGCTAACATGTGGGCTCTGCACTGTATTTTTGGTCCTTTGGAAACAACTGCAGACCTGTGCCAATTCCTCCTTTTGTTTTAACTTTCTCAAATTCATTGCAGCACTATGGTATCAATCCATCGTTCTGGGAAGCTATATTATAATTTCCTTTCATCCTGCCATGAATAATTTGGATTGTTAGCCAGAGTTCTCTCTCAAGTTAACCCTCTGCAAAATCAGAAACAAGCTATTTTACTGCTCTTGATCAGCATGCTCCTCAAGCACTATACTAGTCCAACCCTACAGACATCTTTCAGAAATTAGCTGTGATGAACTAGCTCTACAGTAAACTGCATTACTGAAATATATAATGGCATGCTCACATTTTCAGCTGCTTTGGATAGGAGTTTAGCACACAAATTATCCATTCAGGAAGTAGGAATCACCTCCTGTGCCCACTTTGTGGCTTATGGGAGTATAACACACCTTTTGTGGTTATGGAGCTGGAAGAGAGTGAGCAGCAAAACTTACATTGGTGAGGCTACCATCTGGCAGCTTCTGAACATAAAAACATAGAAAGAAATGGCAATACTGTATGAGAACTCGGATAATTCATCCCAGTGTCCTGTCTCTGATAGCAGCCAGGACAGATGCTTAAGGAAAAAGCATAAAACACAGAACAAGCATGATGGTTTTGTTCCAGTTTGCATCCAGACCATTGGCTCTGTCCTCGTCTTGACCCTTTTGGAAACCATTTCTCCTTTTGGCCTCCAGGACATCTTGCAGCAATAAGCTCAATAAACCAATTACGCACTACTGTGAAAAACTTTTCCCTTTTGTTTTTTGCTTTATAATCCCACTAGGCACCCCCTACTGCTTGTGTTTTGAGAAAGAATATTTAGTCTTTCCCTATCTGCCTTCCCCATACTATTCAGGATTTTATAGTCTCCTATCATAACCCTTTCCCATCCCATTTGTCTGTTTTCCAAAATTTAGGAGAATTGGCATATTTAAACTTACGTTCTGCAGGGATCACTTCAGTCTCTGCTCTTCTCTTTACCTTTGCTAGTTTTTCTGTATTCAGGAAGTGATAATAAAAGAGGCATGTTATATTATTTACATTATATTGTATTATATTATACTATACTATGCTATATTATTCCTATCTAAAAAGAGGTATACTAATGAGTTACACAGAGGCTGAAAAATGCTTTGTTCATTTTCTGTCCCAGTAATCTCTAATAGCCTATTTGCCTTTTTGACTGCTGCGGAGTACTGAATCAGTATTTTCACATACCACAAGCCAACAGTCACAAGGCAATACCAGTATCCTGAAGGCAGTCAAATTTCAATTTAAACATCCCATTGACTTCAGAGTGTCTTAACTGAAGAACAAATTTGCAATGGAGTGAATCTATTCCGGAAGAAAGGGCTGAAATATAGCCTGTGCATCTCTTAGCTCCTATTCAAACAGCTTGTGTCAGAAAGTACGTGCATAGAACTGAATTTAACCCCAAATAGTTTGAACTGCCAGCTAGTTCTAGTTGGCATGAATTCAGCAAGAAAGACTCTGATTCATTTATTTAACCTTAAAAGGTCAGAAACAATGCATTTCTAGCAGATACAAATGCTTTTTGCTCATTCTGACGATAAACAAACCGTTCTAGGAAAGGAGGAAGCACTCCCTACCTCCACTTTTTTTGTTGCTGATGGCTTTCTGCAGATCTGCATGGCTCTTGAACACAGAAATTATACTGCAGAGCATGGACTTACTGTCTAGGAGGGGCACTAAGATGGACTAATTCAAACAATAAAATATTTCAATTTGGGTTCAGTTGTATGCATTGTGATAGGGAGATGAATGTTCAGAAACTGACCCTAAAATAATCTTAAAATTACACACACATAATGATAAAAATTATATTTAGCTATTAAAACATATTAAGAACTATTAAAACGTAGGGTTCTTTGTGCATTTATTGTTCTGCTGATTGGTGACAAAAATAAAGCAAAACATTCCTGAATACTCTCACACAATATTTACAAGAAGACAACAGTAACTGCCTGAGGATAATAATTAAATAAGGCCCACAACACTTTTGGGGATAGAAGACTGTGTTGCAGCTTGTCTTTAATTTTGCTCATGATCTTGCATAGTTTTGTTAACTAATTGTGCTATTGGCTTAGGAATTTCCAGTGCAGCATTAATTTGGGAACTGTGGAAAAGTGACAATCATCAGAGCCACAGCAAATGCGGCTGAATAGCTCAAGTCACAGGCAGCAACAAAATTGGTATTTCTTATTGAATTCTGCCCAATAAGAGCGGGAGTCCACCCTACACACAGGAGAGAGTAAGCTCTCATCACAGCCGAATAAGAGAGAGAAAACACCAAGTAATACACTGCACTAAACCCAAGTTATTCCATAGGCAGCAAAATTAACAAACCTCCGTTTCCTGCGCGTCTGCATCCGCCGCTCCCAGCAGCCGGTGGCCCCGCCGCGCAAGGGGAATGGCCCCGCTGGGTTGGAAGCAGCCTGGCTCTGTGTGCCAGGCTTTGTGCTGCGGTGCGGCGGGGAGCGGGGTGGCAGCACCCCGGGAGCAGGTGGAGGTAGTGTGGCTGGAGGGTGGCACCCCCACACCCCCCAAACCCCCAGCAGCCTTTCTAGTGCTTTGAGGAACAGCCATGACCTCGGTTAGTGCCTTTGCTCCCCTCTCCCAACCTGTGAGCTGACTCTGCCCACTTGCAGCCCACTGCATACCCCACAGGCATGCCAAGAGAGGCCCCTATAGGCCCCCAAACACCTAATTTGCTAAATCAGTGAAGATCAGGTATCCAGTTGCAGCCACACAAGCCTTATCTGACCTCCCCTGGCCAACAGTCCCACAATGACTCAGTGCAAAACCCGCAATCCTTCACGGAGGGAAAATAACTTAATTCACTTCTGATACAAAACAAAACAAACACAGCATTTTTTGCAAATAAACTGTCATTTCTCTCCCATGGGATTACACTGTGTTTTGAAGGGTGTGTTGACATTTAAAAGGAAATTGTATGTATATGCATGTGTGTTTGTGTATATATTGTACAAACACACCCTTCTGACTATGAGCACTGTTTCTCAGAGCATCATCTATATGAATGCCAGCATTTTGCTTAACTGTAGCAAACCAAGCCACATAGCACAGTTTTCTTGCAGGAGATAGGCAGGATTTTAGCATTTCATTCATTTCTGGTGATATAACCAAGATGCTACACCTCAGAGCTGCCCACAGCCTCTGCTTGTTGCAGAGCTCAAAGCCTCCATTCGTAGAATCCAGCTTCTAGCTTGCATGCAAAAATCATTTTTTGCTTCTTCTGATTATTGTAAAGAACATTTGAGTTTAGTACAGCTGGAAACCGGAAGGCAAGTAAAACTACCAAATATCAGTGCGGTTTTTTTTCATGTAATCTTGGCATTTTCAAGCCACCCTTATGATGGCAGGGAGAGGCAGACATCAGGCAACAGTAAGCAACAGTAAGCTCTCTGAAGAAGTTTTCAGCAATTTTGGCTTTTCTAGAAAGACCTCCAAGCAGTGCTAATTTTCTCTGGTCCAGCAGCCAGCAGGAGATGGCAGAAAAGAAAAGCCTTGCCTATCATGCAGACCTTGATGGCAGAGGCCAGCCAGGCAGTGCTTCGTTGCAGGAAGAAGGGAGAAGTCATCCCCATGGGGTACCAGGGCACAGAGGGGTTTCCCTCACCAGGCTGGGAGCAGCAGAAAGGAACCAGGCAGCCATCCTCCACCAGAGCAGCATCCCACAGAAAGCCACAGGCTCACTTGTCTCGTGTTTTTTCTTTTTTTGTTGAGAACACCATGGTAGCACCAAGTCATTGATGTGCTTCTGGTGGCTGGAAGAGGTCTCATTTACAGCAGAGAGCTGCTGCCCTCAGGGCATTGCACCAGTGCTGAGGGAGCTCAGGCATCACGTCGGATTTCAGATGCTTGGGAATCACTGGGCCAGGGCATTAGTGACTTCTCCAGATGCAAGACAGTAGGTCTGCAGCCAGTAACAATATGCTAACCTCCAGGATGGAGGGACATTTTGCACGCCTGATTTGTGCTACCAGGCGGTTAGCATGCTGCAGAATTAGCCATCACCAACACTAGAAGTAAAAGAACCCCTCAGTGGGCATTTTGTTATATATAAAACCAAAGCTGAAGTTATTAATAGATGGGAATCAGTTACACTTTACATGCCATTAGGTTTCAAAATGCTGAGGAGCCCAGCAGTGGCATTTTTAAGCAGTGTTTGAGGCTGTCAGGGGCTCTTGAGAGGTACTATTCACCTGCTGTTGTGTCCTCTGCTCCCTGGTATTGGGCTTTACTTGGCACTAGGAACATCCCAGCTCTGCAGACTCGAACCATGGTGTTAATGTAATGTAACATGTTACCTATCCTTCATCTTGATGATCAAAAAGTGCAGGGACAGAGGTGACAGGAGCAATAATACATTTGTACAATTGCATTAGGGGAAAGCTGATTTATTGCAAGGCAATCTTTGACGGAAACATTATTTAGAAAGAAGACCTCAGAAGAAATACACGTCTAAATACAAACGCAGATGAAATGCAATAGCCACAGATATCATTCAGAGGATCTGAATCTTGCCAACAAGCAAAACCACAATAAATGGCTAATAAAAACGAATCTCTGTAAAGCATAAAAAAATGTACATTACCATTATGTTGTGGTTAATTCTCAGACAATACTGCAAAATAAGAGTGAAGTGTTACTTCCTGTCATTTAAAGGAAAAGAAACCCAAACACCAAGAATTCTTCAAGCTAAGGAATGCAGACATACATCATGTCTGCAAGAATCATAAAAAGATCAAATGTAATATTTTCTTTCAGTGCAGACAACTGCTTTGAGATTTTCCATTCAGACAGCCTTGAAAACTGCCTCCAGCATTTGCCAATTACTACTGACAAATACCATTTGGTAGTGAGTGATGTTTTAAGTGAAATAAAACAGTGAAGAAAACTGAACATGATGAAAGGATTTTTTTCTCCCTCTGAAGTGACTGTAAGTTATATATTCACAAGGTAGGTTTTACGCTTCCTGCCAGTGACAAATTCCATGTGATGTTGAGCGCGGAGGTGAAGTTTGTTTGACAGTAATAGGAAAGGAAGACAAAACTCATTTTCATGTTCCTTTAAGCAGTCAGATATTTTCTAGCTATAAACAAAGGAGGAGTTGCTAGTACCTCTGTTCCACATCATTCTTCATAATATAAGTGCACTAATGGAGAGAATGATTCTCTAATACTGAAGTGGTCAGAGTGCAAAGAGGGCATAGTGGAGCTTTCTGTCAGCGGCACTTGATTTACATATAAGCTGCAACCTGCAACTGGTAACAACCAGCATATACCATATTTTTTCAGGTATTTATCAGTCACGGAGAGCTTCAAGACAGGTAAAAATACCTCACGCTATATGACTGGAAGAGGTGTTTAAAGAATGATTTAAAAAACTGACTATTAGTCCTCTTTTGACCTTTTATCTTTTTAAACACAGGATTGTGGTCCATTTAGCTCTATATTTATTACCTAAGACTCTCAAGGGTATTTGTCTCAGTTCCTTGTATCATGGTATCTGCTCGCCTCACCGTCTCTAACTCTACAGCCTGCCAGAGGCAGGCAGGTGTCTAGGAGGAAGAAGGCGTGGTGCAGAGACCCCAAAGCCCAAACCCTCAGAGGTACCCCCACCTCAATCTCTGCCTGGCCTGGACTCACACAGCATTGCAACTGTGTTGCCTGTTGCCCCTAGGACACCAAGTTACCAGAAATTTGCCTCTTCCTCCCAAGGGGAGTAGCATCTTTTTCTAACTAGTACAATGCTGAGTAGCTGCAGCAGCTGTTTTCTGAATTATCCAAGTAATGCTCACATTTTCCCCCTACTTGACATTCAACAGTTGCATCTTGTTATTGACTTAGATTCAAATCTTACTTTCATCTTGAACCAGTGGGGAAGGCAGGGGGAAAACTCCAGAGAATGTGGGTACATTAAGAACATTTTTCATGCTGTTTCATTTTGCAGTGGTCTGGGTTTTCTTTGTTTAACAATTCTCTGCACGTTTTCTTTAACAAAAACATCTTATTTTGAAATTAGGAATGCTTAACCCATTGTTTTTCCAGTGCAGCTTTTCTTTTTTTTTTTTTTTTAAGGTGTGTGTGGGGTGTTTATCTTCTTCAAGTGAGTCTCCCAAGAATTTGAAAAATATGTTAATAAAAATAGCCAATGCTGTGATATGAGTTTCCACCTACTTTTTATGATACAGCTCAAAACTTCAGCAGGGATATTCCTTCAGACTTCAGGCAAGGACTCCTGCCTCAGGCTCCCTGATTATTCTCACAGAGGCATAAACCAAGGACTCACTTGCCAGCAAGTCCCACAGGCATGAACGTGATGGCTTTATTGTGCACGTGTGGCTTTATTTATAAGGCCCAGGTGGCCAGAGTGTGTACAGGTGACATGTATCAGATTGTGCACAGGAGCAGACCGATTGCCTGGCACACATACATTAAGACCAGCATGTGCGGGTCTCACTGGACATGAAAAGACCTTGCTGCACTGCTCGACTGCATAGATGTGGCTGGCCAGGCACACTCCAGTGACTGCTGCACCAAGGGAGCTCTCTGCCTTCTGGAAGTCCCAGAGTAAGAACCAAATTCTGCTTTTTCCACCTGAGCAACACTCCTTTCAGTAAAACGTCAGGCATATGGCAGCCTAACCATGACACTTTAGCTGTGCTAGGTGCTGTTCCTCTTTGGCTTTGCCTCTGTGCTTGCACTGGAGGAGGTTAAGAGCTACCTCAAGAGTCAGTAGATTGAAGTGGTGTGAACCCTGTAACCATGAGACTTCCACCCACACTGCAGGATGTTATTCCAGTCACGACTCCAGTGCAACGCACTTCAAGAGAGCCAAGGCTGGGGTATATGTCTGCTGACAGACCGAGTGGTACCATACCTGGCCACCTCCTACCCCGTCCAGACACACTGCATAGAGGGGAATTTGAGTGAGCGCACATGCGTGCACACACACACACTCTCAGCTTTCCTCAAGTGCAAGAGTTCAGCCTACATCCTGGTGCTTCCAGTGCAAAGAGTAGGTTGGAAGAGGAGCCATGCTCTCTGATCCTCCTACCAGGCTGTAGTAACTCCCCTGTAATTGCAATGCATTTTGTTCTTTTCTTGAAAAAAAAAAACAAAAAAAACAAACAAACAAAAAAAAAAAAAAAAAAACCAAAAAAAAAAAAAAAAACCACCCAAAGCTTGAACCCACCTAAACCAATTTCTGTCAGCAAGCTTTGGACTACAACTATGCCTAATGAAGCCCTGAGGCCAGATATCAAAGGCAAGGTGTAACTCCATTCAAGCCGAGTGGAATTAAATCAGCATAAAACAGACATGGGATGAACTGATTTTTCACAGTTTTTGCTGGAAGCAGCCAGGGACAGAGACAATGTTAAGTCTCCTGAGGTTCAGACCAGACTGATCTGCTGTGCTTATCAGGGCCTGTGCCAAGCATACATGGTTCTCTACCTGCATCTAGAAAGGGAATGTCCATTCCCATAGGCAGGGACTTCTTTGGAGGACTACAAGCACCCATCATTGCCATTGTCTCCAACATAGTTAAGCTCAACGTTGGGTTCAAAATTTCTGACTTCTCTTGGGATTTTAGCCTGGATGCATGAGAAAACAAATCTCTGTATATCTCAATATGCTACTCTCCCCTTCCACTCTCACATCTTTTCTGAACACAATAGCTAACTTCTATCAAATGTGACAGTCTCAAACACCACACCTACGCTGTCTTTGTGAATGCTGTTGGCTCTATGCTCAAAGCCCAGCTCTCTGACCATCCACACCATCTTAGCCTTGGAGCATATTCAAAGGGGGGGATCATGAGAGCATCCTATCTGAAATGCCAAAGGAAATCTGGGCACTCCTTATTGCTTTCTGTTTCCTCCAATACACATTCCCTACCTCACTAGACAGCTCCACACCCAAGGGCATCCCAGCCAGAGCAACTCACATCCTCTAACTCCTATTCCACACAGCAGGGCAACCCCACCAGTGAGTGATGTTGGGAGGTATTACATGTCTCTCCATGACAGAGAGGCTGACTACGCTGCTGTACCAGTAAGCCTGACAGGAGAGATCTCCCCACCTGGCAATACTGAGGGATCCATGCCCATTTCCATCTGTGCATGACACCCAGATGGACCAGCACAACGAAAAGGCTTCCTCTACCACTACAGCTCTGGCACAAACAGCATTCTTTCTCCCTTGTCCTTCAGCCTAAGGCCTCTGCTCTAATACTACAGAAAAAAATGCCAGAACAGGGTTACACAGCCAAGTAAACCAAATAGTCCTGGTCCCATGAAGCTAGGAGAGCACTGGCTAGCCATGGCATGCCGCACACAGACACACACGTACATACTTGCCTGACGCTACATGATTTTGTAAGGGTTACTGTCCAGACTGTATGTTCACTTCTCTCACCTTCCCACCTCTTCCCAAAAAGGCACAAAAATGGCCACCCTGGTCACCACACCATTTCTGATGGAGCAGCAGGACTGTCCAGTTATCTACATGAACTTAGAGGCAGAGAAAAGCCAAACAGGAATGTGTGCTCTTTATTAGTGTACAAAATGTCCCCTGTCCAGTGGAGCCACTCTGGCCCTCCTGTCCTAGCCCACCCTCCCCCTTCCACCTCAACAACCCAGCCCACACTGCACTCCTAGCAGGCCTTTAGGAGCCTCCCATGACCTACAGTGTTCTCCCATTCCTGAGCCAGGGACTGGCTAGCCCAGCATCTAAGTACTCATCAGAAACAGTTCAGAGCAGCATGAGTCATCTTGGGATGGCATGGTCCCTTCTGATCTCATGCCAACATCCTCTGCAAGCCAGCCCATCCTACACCTAAGCATCTCTGTCAGTGCAAAGTTCAGCTCATGGGAAGGACACACAAATTCACTGGCACTTCCTTGCTGCAAGGAGGGCTGGCTTCTTACAGACAGAGATACAGGCTCTGGATGCTGGCCCAGGCAGGGTGGTACAGACAGGCATGGCACCAGCCACATGCTGAGAATGTCCCTCTGTCCTCTCCATAGTCATCATTGCCTGCCAAGGGTCAAAAGAGCCAAACTGCCACTGCCAGCTCCTTCCAGAGCAGCACCAGCAGGAGAGAGCTACTAAAATAGCACATCCAGTGCCTGTTGGATGTATCTGCAAGGGATACAGTGCTCATCTAGCAATTTCTCCCCACAGCTCTGGCATCCCGATGGAAAGGTAAAGCACTGGACACAGCTGGCCCTGCCAGACTTGGAACAAGTACAGGTATATGTAAAGAGGAAAAACATTCTTACATTACAAGTGCATTGCAAATACCCGCCTCCTGCCATGCACAGGGTCGTACTAGAGCCCAATCCACTTCAGTGCTCTCAAGATCGGCATGTCGCAGTATGGTCCAGCACTGGAGCCAGGGGGAAAGAGCTAAGGAACAGGAGAGAGGGCTTCACGAGAAAACAGTAGATCCCTCCACTCCTCCTCTTTTTAGCTGTAGGGCAACTGGGACAATCTGAAGGGGCTCTAAGGACATGCAGAGTAGACACACACTGGCTGTTTCAGAAGCTCCTGGGAAGCAGCAAGGCAACAAACACACATCAAAAGTAATAAGCAGACACAAGTGACGAAAACGGGCAGTGAAGAAATCCCCAGTGAACAAAAAGGTCAAACATCAGCTTATTGCTATTAGACACTGGATAACTGACACAAGGGAGAGTCCACAAAATCACCCTAAACAGAGGAAATGTTTCAAACAGAACTCAGACAGCCACATCAAAGGACATTATTGAAAGAGATCTGTGCAAAAGATGAATCTGGCCCCTAATCTCTGAAGAAAAAAACACATGACCAGACAGTTCTCCATTGCAATCCCACTAGCTAAACTTTAGGGTCAAGTTAATGTAACAAGGATGATTTGAACCATTAGTTATGTCTCGGGTTATAGTTTCAGGGAAGAACGACATGATTCAACTTGAGAGAGGAGCAACTCCAACAAAGTTAAAATACAGTAAAACTGAAAAAAGATAAAAGATTACAAAGCTTCAAGTTTCACTTGAAACCAGCAGAAAGAAAACTACATTTTCAACTATTTCTCTAATACCAGCCATGGTGTATCATTGAAGACAACACTTTTTACAACGAAATACTGTAATCTCTTGTTTCTCTGTAGTGCAGTTGCATCATCTAGTGGACAACACAGAGATTGCATTAGTTTTACACAATTTACTTTGGGCTTCATTGAGTATCTTTGCTTTTCCACTGAATATAGCTCATTGCCGTGCTTTCTGAAACTTAATTCTGGAATTATAGATATCCACTAAAACATCCAGTGGAATAAACTGGAAATGTATTTGTTTTCTTTCCATTCCAACCTGCAGCAGACTGATGCCACCTAAGCTTTTTTAGATAGGGATAAAATCAAGTTCTAGTTGAATTCAGCCACTGAGCTCTGATTTCCCTGCTTTTGTACTGAAATGATAAAAATCATGAATTTCACATGGTTCAGACCCAACTGCTGGTCCAAACTGAGGGAAAATTTGTAAATCTTTTAACAACTGTAGTTCATATTTATTGCGTAAAGAAACCCATAAAGTTCTGTTGGGACAATTTCCGTCTGTCCCAGAGTTCATTATCTTCATCACTGTAGTCATAGATGCACTGAGTGCAAACAAACACTTCAAATTATGCTGAAGTGTGGCACTTTTAAAGGGGTATTCTTCACCTTCTAGGTAGGGAGCGTCTACATACCCTGGCAGACATCATTTTTAAAAGCCCTTTCTTTGGGGATGTCATCTTTGAAATGTTTTCATAGTGTACCTAAAAGCTTTAATTATCAGGGTATGAGAGTTGATACTCCCTTATCTTGTCCTGAAACAGACAGGTCTAAAGGCACTTAGCAATGATGGATGATCTCCACACATTACAGCTGAAGAAAACTGTAAACTAGAAGCCACTCTCTGTGGAAGATCAAAGAAAATCCATGCCATATTTACATAAATTGACACAGGAAAGATACTGTCATGAGGTTTCATGTTTATCATTTTTCAGTGACTTCAGACTGCACTAAATCAACTCCCCCCTCAAAAAAAAAGAAAAACAAACCAAAAACAAACAAAAACAAACAAACAAACAAACAAACCAAAAACAAAAAAAAAAAAAACAAAAAAAAAAAAAAAAAAAAAAAAAACAAACACCCAAACCCCAAAATCAAGCTGTGCTATTTCTGTCTCACGCTCTTATCACAAGAAATAAAGCTTCTCTCATTACACCTACCCAAACCTGGGTTTTACTGCAGTCACAGAATGCATTCCTACTTTAGCTCTCTTTGAGTAACAATGCACAAGCTGGAAGAGAATCTAGCTCACTGCTATGGTCTATACCAGGTTTGTATTGCTAATGGTAAAAAGCTGGGGTTTATTCCTACTATTGCTGAGATTTGCAGATACAATCTGAAAGGAAATTTATACAAAGAGGGAAATAAAGTATGTCTTTCCACATTAAGATCACAGCTAAATCTCTTCTTAGACTATCCGAGAGCCAGAGCCAAATGTTAACAGCATGTCACTAAAGCTAAGCAATTAAGATGTTTGCAGCTCAAAGGGGCTCTAGTTAAAGTAGAGGCTGAGAGGAAGCATCTTCACTCTTTGAAAACTTGATTTAGTGTTCTGCAAGACAGCTGGAGAGCACTTCCAGTGCAGTTACTTCCTCAGTAGCTCTTAGCCCAGCTTAGGGTGCCATGTCTTCCACGTATTTTAGGTTTGATTCAAAAGAGAATTTAAGCATTTGCTGACTAAGCATATATATACATAAATGCCAAATCATGACCTGGTTTATTCCTGTTAAAAATCCATTGCTATTGATGTGTGTTACCAAAGCACTAGTTCCAACTCCATAGTTTTTTCAGGCAGGATTTTGCCTTTGAATTTATAAACACACATGGCTCTATTCAGTATTGCTACAGTGCTTAAGGTAAAGCTGGGGGCTTACTGCTGTGCTTACATGCAAGAGACAGACAAGCAGTTCATACTGCTTATCCTCCTGCACTGCCAGATCTCCTTCCTACACTTCCTGGAGGGTGTGTAGGATTTACAGAAGTAGAGCCCATATTCAAACCACCTGGTATAAATGTGTAGTCTATAGTGCAATACTGAAGCAAATAAACTTCTGTCAAACTAGTATCCATCTCGCAAGACACATCATACAGAAGTTGTTATTAAAATAGCCATCTACAGAAAAAAGAAAAAGAAAAAAAGAAAAAAAAAAACAAAACTAACCAAACATCCTTATCTTCTTTAACTCTGGTACCATCTCATTATAAAACTATAAAATGAGAAACACATCTGTTCTCAGAGAATGAAAAAGTTTTTATGAAAAGAAAGTAAAAGAGGTCAGACAGTTCAACCGTAGGACATGTACAAAGCAAGGGTCCCTCTAGCCCTGCACCCTGTTTCCCACAGTATCCACCAACGCCTTATAAGAGCAAGCACAGGTTGAGCACGTACAATACTTACCATCAACACCCTCCCAACCTTCAAGTATTCTGAGATCAGGGGACTATGTAACATCAAAGTTGTTTGTCTGGCTGGTGGCTGCCAGCAGCTCTCTCTTCCACGTATATGTCCCCTGCACCTCTGTCAACTTTTGTATCCATATTCCTTATTAACCTCAGCAGATTTGTTTCCCCATTGTTAGTTTTGAACCTGACTTCTTCAAGCTTCCTTTGAAAGCCCTTACTTCTTGCATTGTGAATGCTCAGTCACCATCCACCCACTTCATGTCATCCACAACTTCCGTAGACCTTTTCGCAGATCTAATCAAAATGAATGGGCAACAGTCACAGGATCAGGGTCTCAGCCCCAGTGTCTCTGCTGTAGCCAGGTTCAGTGGTATACAAGGACCCTTATGCAAGCTGATGAGAGTTGACCCTGGTGAGATCAGTAGCCTTTGCATTCCCAAAGCCAGACAGGCATCTCATTCCAGGAGGTACTTCAGAATGGGACTGACTAGAGTATAAAATATGGTGCCAAGTGACTTCCAGGAGTTAAAACCACAGTTTAGGCAAATATGAAAGTAAGTCGGCCCAAAGGATGTAATAAATGTGCTTCTGGCTCCAGAAAGCACTTCAGTTCCTCTCCCAACCCATTCGCGTTGCCCTCTGCTCTGAAACATAAAGCAACCATGCACTGTCAGCACCTCCATATGAACAATACAGAAAGCCTGAGAGTACAAAAGTCTCAGTGCATTAGGGTAAACAAGGCAGAAAATAGTTTATTTTCAGAATTTCCTAATGCTAGGAAGAGACTATGAAGATGGCACCTCAAAACCAAGAACTTTTGTTTTTGGAAACTGAGTAACAGCAAACAGTTACACTTCTCAGTTCCCCCAGTCTTTCGAACATAAACCAACACATCCTTCTAGGCAAGGAAAGGCCCTTCTCAGAGCTCCAGGTATCAAGACATTTCCTGTCCCAAATAGATCAATGCAGAAAAAAACACAGGGAAAACCCCTGGAATCCTCAAATCCAAGCAAGTTTACACAACAACATTCTTGTTCACAAGGTACCAAAGAAAGTCTGAAAGTGCATTTGAGCTTGAACACTTAACAGTTTTCACTTGTTGCATTTTTTCGTTAAATTATATGATTAGCTAGAATGCCTTTACTACTGTATACAATTTCATTTATTTCAAAAACAGATGAATCTTGTAGAAATGAAGAAATATATTTACAAAAAATAAACACTCTTTAAAAACACAGATCTTAAAAAATGTTAAAAATAGTAACAAAAAAGTCTATGAAATGTGATTCCCCACAAAATGGAAAATAACCACAACACAATCACAATTATAAATGAAGTTTATCCATTAAATAAGGGTCCTGCCCTGAAATGCCCTTTGAAGAAGTCTCTCTCTTCTCTAAATGTCATAGGGAGCTCAAGCTCCCTACTTAAGCATAACTTATATTGAAAGGCAGTTCATGAGACCATCCCCTTCAGACAGGATAGGAACATTTCTCAGTGCAATCACCAGAACTGAATGGAAACAGAATTAATCACCTGGGTGGTCTTCCAAACAAGAGAGTTCAAACTGATATATCCTTCCAGTTCTCATTCCCAGCAGAAGGAGTCATAACACGAACTAGTGAGTCTGGAGGGAGCTTTGAGAGTAAAGGAGGGAAATTCACACTTCCTTACATTCAAGAAACACTTGGGCTGAAACTGTGAACGGAATGATTTGGAGCTGGTCACAATAGGGTTGATCTGTGCTCTTGTCCGCATCTATTACCCCAGCAACAGAACAGGCACTACATGAACTGCCAAGCTTTGGGGACACATACAGACCTCACGGAAAAAATAAAGGATCAGTACGGGGCAAATATAAGTGGCTTTGTCCTCTTACTCCCTGTCAAGTGCCAGAGCTCATACACACGCTGAGGAGTATCTGCTTGACCCTATGATCCCTGCTTTAGCCACACAGACAGCTGTAAAGTCTCAGTCTGCTGGAGCCCACAGTCCTGGGGCTGCTCAAACTACCCCAGAAGCTGTTTTGCTCACAGTAGTGTGATTTGGATGAGATGTGATGAAAGCCACCAGTGCTCCCCACTAGCATTTGGGCTAACCTTTTGTATTACTGAAGAAGGTCAGCAAGGAACAAAATAAGACTCTGGGTCCTGTGTGACCCTGTGAACAAAACTAGTCATATTCTGATGACTTTTTACATTATTTGCTGCTCAGGTCCATTAAAACAGTTGAGAAAGGCACGTCCATGGCAAATGAGATCCAACCAGCCACAGCTATCACAGCTCCACATAGGTCAAGAAGTTGCCATATTCAAGTTGCAAAGAATCTCAGCTGATTTTTGTAGTATCTTCAGATCTTCCAAACGTAGTGCTTCTACCAAAGCCAGGTGGTTTTTGAGGTTCTTCTTCTTCCTTTTCAACTGGGAAATCTGAAGTTTATACAAAGGGGATGAAATGACTAAAAATTCAGATTATATAATATAGGGCATGAACATAAAATTTGTGGAAAGCTCAGCTGTGGTAGGGATTCCATGAACCATGTCAGAATACAGTAATTTTTTTTTAATCTTGCACAAGAGAAACTGTAACAGCAAAAGAAAAAAGAAAAATAAAAAAAGGGAAAAAATCATAACATGGATAGGAAGCAGATCAAAAACAAGGAGAGGAAAGGAAGGGAAATGTTTACCCGATACCAGGCTCCTAGGTCCATACTATCCTCAAGATAGTTGCCTAAGACCAGATTCACCTCATACTTTATGCATATATGTGTTTCGTTTGCAGAAGTGTGGTTTTAATAACGCTCTTCCATGATAGCTATCCAACTTGACATTAAGTACACGTTGCTTGCCAAAATTCAGAAAGGAAAGAGAGATTGTTTTTCTAAGAGTACAGATCTCCCTCACAGGAGACTGGCTGACACTGGTAGCTCATTTGGCTTGACTGCCTTTAATGAACACAGCCTTCACCTGCAACAAGGCACTCGCAGCAGGTCTGCAACATCTTATGTGCCCACCTTAAACAATCCTGCATTTTCTTTTAAGAGGTAACCTCAACAAACACATTGATACTGTAGGCAGAGCAAGGTTAAATACTTTTCAATTGTTTTCAAGGCTTCGTGTAAGCTTTGTAACATGGTTCCTTTCTTTGCGGCAGCCACAAATTCTGCTGAGCGATTCAGCGCTGTCAGTCACCCTGGAAACAAATCCTACACCACCCCAGTGTAGTCAATTCCCTCTGTCACTCTGTTCTCACCCCAGAAAATTACACTGCTGTACATTTACCTTAGCAGAGGAAGAAATCTGAGCTACCTTGTTCTTCCAGTCAAATTACCTGAAGAAGGGCACGCTGTGTCTCCTCTATTAAAAAATGGCATATTTTTGCTGTTATATTCAAAGTCTGCTGTTCGTTTCTGCCTGAAATTACATCACCAAGCAGCGTTCTCCTCCAGCAAGTACTAAAACAAAAACGTTTGAACACCACACAATCATTTGCTGTATTCCCCAACTGAATGATAAACATACGGTTACGATAAGAATAACATCACTGGCATAAGGCAAGTGGGGTCAGCATACATGAGAAAGGCACACAGCATTCAGGTATAAGACTGATAAGGCAAGCAAAAGAGAAGAGAGATTTAATGGTCTGGAGCAGCAGTTCCAATCCTCCACCCCTACCTTTTTAGGCAAAGCCACAGTCTGCACTTAGACCAATGCTTCTGGTCTTTACTGCTCTGCCATGCTGCCACCAACTTCAGCAGCACCAGTGAGGATTAAAAGCTATTCACCCAGAACTCATTAGCATGGCTTCTGCTAAACTTCACCTCACGTACTGACACATTTCATGGGCTTGAAACCAGTACCACAGAGATTTATTTTAGTTCATATAATAAACCTATTCCACTCAGCAAAGAATCTTCAAAGCATAAACGGCTTTGAACAAGAGAAAACTTTTTTTTTTTATTTACCATTACAAGCAAAGCTCAGGTAACCATTTTCTATTAATGCCGTTTGAGGCAAATTTGCCATTTGGAACAAATGATCAAAACTGCACTGACAGTCACTGGAGATGGATTTCAGTGACTTATTTGGCCCTAGAATTTCAGAAGCAGTCTGTGGAACACATGCTTTAAAGAAATCAAGCAAGGTCAATAGCATTTAATTCTCATCAAACCAACAGAAAAAAGGCCTGGAGTCTGAACCTTAAAGTAATAACTGGTTCTCAAAATAGAAGGCGAAAACAGTGGGGTGTGTCTACTGTTTAATACAAGAAATCAAAAGACCATAGCAGCAAATATGCAATGACTTTACATTATATAGTGTTCTCTGCCTTTGCTCTTTCAATTCACACCTGGAGTCAATGAGATAGACACTGGAGATCCAAAACAATTGTCCCCGTATCTCTCACACAGCCAGCAAAGAGCAAATAAAGAAAAAAGGCACATGCACATTGTCTAAATATTCAAAAAGTACTAAAACTTACAATTCATCTGCTCCAAGACTTAACAACTTGAGGGCTGTGAGGAGTCTCCAGGATGGTCCATCCCATCCAAAGGTCAGGTTTCTAAAAAGTCAGAAGTGATGAGATGCAGAAAGTATAGGTGATCTTTTACAGCACGATAGCTTTCTTCCTGACAAGTGTCAACAAGGGAAGATCTGCTCTTCGGAACTAGAGGACTCCTTGACTCCCCTTACTCTGCTGCTATCCACAGCTAGGAGACAGCCTGGTCCTTGAAACCTAAGCTTGAGAAGCTTCGATATTGGTGTTTACCACTTCTACATTCTCTCACAAACAGCAAGCAAATCAGTTTGTTAAAAAAACAAATAATTATTTTATGCTGGATTTTGATACTAGAAGCAAAATTTGACTCTACGAAAAACTGAAAAGAAATCTCACAGGGAAACAAAAACTCCCAATACCTACTCTAAGAAATCATGATCCTTTAGAATAGAAAGTTTTGCATTTCTCTGCTTGTCCATTGGTGGAAAATATCTGAGGAGAGTATCTGCATAAAAACATATTTTAGATATTTAATTAAATACCATGTAGAAGAAACCACAATCTTCGATTCTGAAATGACATTTCAACCCTATTTTTCAAGTAGCTACAGGACAAAGATCAAAACCTGCCACATTTTGGTGAACTTTAACATAATGAAAAATATATCTACTTCTCAAAAGCTATCAGCAATCTCCAGGATTCTATCCTTATAATAAAATCCTGACTCAAACTGAGGTTATGAACCACTGTCAGCAGCAACTTCACTTTGTGGGGATCAGGATTTAAATCCTGAAGTCAATGGTACAATCTAAGACATCCATTTGGAAGCTCTACATACATGCTGGTAAGAATTGCAATTTTACAAAAGGAAAAGTTACCAAAGAATGCTTTCAATTTTAAAACTCCAATCCTTAAATTCTATGCAGTTCAAAGTGGGATCAAACTATGTTCCACTTCCTAGAAATACACACAAATATTTTGATGGCACTAAAAAAAAAATCATAACGCCTTAATAAGCATTGTGCATATTGTGCATTGTGCATATATATATCTGCAAGTGTGTGAACTTCGTCACTATCCTTTAATTATCCCTTTTCACCGACATCTCCTGTTGCAGACAGACAGCATTAATATGCTCAGATGCTATGCTCTCTATTATTGTACTTTTCAATGTCAAGACACTCTATAAAACCAACCTGATGAGACATAAACACTGCTGTGAGGGTTATCAATGGCAACAAATCCATATTCTAGTAGCAGTCGCTGATTATCATGAGGCCCATAGCAGATAAATACTTCTTCATATTTTTTGCACTGTGAATTTGTCCAAATTTCATAGCTTCTTGTCTGCTCATTAAATGCAGCCTTTACCTTTGATAAGTTAAAAATAAAAGGTTATACTCTTGATAGGAAGACAGGGTGAAAAAGGAATCAGACCTTGAATACTAAAACCCAAGAGTATTGAACATTTCTCTTAACACTGGAACAAAACAGATAGTGTTACAGATGTCTGAAAAGGCAACCCATTTGGACAATTCCATACCAGGATTACTCTATAAATACTAGTATGAGAAGAACAAACATCAAAACCTGAGTCTGCAGGATGTGCCACCCACTGTGTAGACTTATTACAAGGCCCCAAATCCGCAAATAAAGATGGCTTCATGCAGAGTTGGCCACTTATGTCCTATCCCAGCTCTTTGTTGGCACACAGTCCCTGACATAAGGTGGAACTGCTCTATACGCTTTTCGAAGGCTGCCCAGAAGCTTCAGCTAGAGGTGAAGTAACAAAAGGACCATGTAACTTGAGATTTGTCTCAGGAGCTGAGCCTTTTGGGAGAGCAGAGTAGGGTTGTATTTACAAGTGGCTCTTCCCAATAGCTACTCCGGACACAAATCTCACCCACTGTGGACTGTCCCTTTGCTTTGCAACATGAACTGAAACATCTGAATCACCTTTATTCAACTGCTTTGGGCTGAATAACAACCTCCACGGCATATATGAACCGTGAGTACTCAGCCTGTGCGTGTCCTCAACAGACATTTTTCCCACTATGAGATCACTCACTGACCTTCAGACACTCCTAATCCATCACATAAATGCATACTGTATTGAGATAGTGCATTTACAAACAAAGAAATTAAGTGATCTATTTTTACTTTCTTACCTGAACATTTGGACTGTGGTTTAGCAAATCTAAATATGGTGCCAATGCATAAACATCTGGCTCAAGAGAAAAACATTCCCTCTGTGAATGTTTCATGTATATTGTCCTGGTATTAACAGTGCACCAAGCCCACTCTACAGCACTGTAGTTAAAAATAGTTTCTGTGTTCTCAGCAAACAAAGGCTGCAGGGAAGAGAAAAAGGCCTTGGAAGACATGTACAACTCATGGACTGTCGTTCTCTGCTCCTGAGCCTTCTTTCTTAAAGGTTCAGGAAGAAGGCTTACTACATCAGGCTCCAAACAAACAGGGCAAGTGTATGTCTTGGGTAAAACATCAAGATACGGCTTCCACAGTGACTTCTCACCAGCATGGTTCTCTGCTATTAAAAATGTGCACAGTGCTATCAAAGGAGATACAGGAGGCTTCCATCTATTAGAAAATAAAATAAAAATACCAACATAACAGATACACAGAGGTGAGATAGGAAATGGTTGCAGCAGTATTTTATCTCTCTTCTAGTTCTTTTAAATGTTATAAATAGCTTCTATTTTAAACTTCTTTGTAGTTCATCTCCAAGTCCTTTTGATGATTTCAAAGGAGCTATAAAAGCTGGCTCACCTCTTGGGTTGTTTTTTTCTGAGGGGGTTGGGGTTTTTTAGGATACATAACAAGTACTCAATGTCCAGCACAGGTCTTTGTTCTGAATTTTCTAAAAGGCCATGTTCATGTGACTGCTTTGCAACCCCGTTTTATACCCCTTCTCCTACTGAAGCATGCTCACAAATTCCCAAGAAAACATTCATAACTGGCATTTAGGTCCAGGCTGGCTCTAGAGGCAGGTCAAGTTCAGGCCTGTACTATCCCTCCAGTTGTGCCTAGCTAAAAGGGGATACTCTGTGTCCAAACCTTACTTATCAGAACATTCCACATGCATAAAGTCCATAAGAAATATTCATACAAGTTAGGGTATGCAGTTTAAAGCCCTACCACTATTTAAGATGATTAATCTACTAACGAGCAACCCACAGGAAAGGTCAGCTTGCCCATAAAGTGTCACTTTTCACTTACTTCATAATGTATTCTCCCAAGCAGCTACTAAGGACAGTGCCCGTGGTGAGTAAGCATTTCTCAGGCAATGAAATAATCAGATCCCCTGCCTTTGAGGGAAAAAAAAACCACAACACACAAAAAGAATAGTAACGATCAAGTGTAAATGACTCATCTACTATGCGATTTCTGAACAGACATTCCTCAGAGAACACTAATGTCAGGAAGCAAAGAGATGTGATGTTGAACTTGAAGGAAACTGGCATGGTTTTAAGACAGTCACAGTCCAGGGAAGGAGAACGACTGCAGTCAGTAGTAACTGTCACCTGCAGAAAGTTAGCTGTTCACAGAAAGTTTGGTGTCTGGCTACTCATTTTCTTTGTGCCAAGACATATTTTAGATTAGATCTCACAAATACCTGAATTTCTATCAACATAGCGGTATGTGGTAGAGATGTTTTAGGTCATGTCTATCCTGGCCTTGTTTGCCAAGCTGCTGTGTGTGTAAATTAGCTTTCATGCCTGGTTTAAGCCAAATGTGTCCATGCCTGTACGGAGAGGACATGAATCAAGTCAATACTCTCCCCTTCCCATTCCTCTCCTGAGTTTCCCTATATTGGTCAAGCCCAGTTGAGTCTAGCTCTCATTTCACTCACTGCAGACTCCCAGAGTTGTGGATAACCTGAGCCTCTGGCTTCAACTGCTGGCTCTAACCCTGAGCCAGCATGAGAACATACACTGTTCTCCACACATGATTTCTCCACTGCATATCCGTCCTACCTCTTGCTATACTCTCTATTTTGCAAAAGGATCTGGGTCTGATTCCCCATTATATACATACTATTCTCATACCAGTTAGGAAACTTCGCCAACAACCCTATTTTCTGAGAGGCGCTTTTCAGTCCGAGTTCTGTCTTTCTGTGTCAATATCTGAATGGCAAGGTATTTTTATTACCATTCCCCCCCTTTCTACTGGGAACAACAGAAAACATGATTCCATTAGCTGTTCTACCAACAAAGAAGAGGGCCATCAAAGTGAGGTCAAAGCCATGATTTCACATTACAGCTAAGACAATCTAAAGCCAAATGCTGCTTAAAGCCCCATTCCTTTCCTCCATCCCCCTTCCTGATAAGCCATTCCTCCCTTGGCACCAGCACTGGTCTGACCAAGGTGGCAGGTTTCAAGGAGCAAAGCTATCAAAGCTAGTAACTTTTCAAAGAGAGAGTTTTCTATTAGTTTATCTTCCTGATGCAACTTATCACATGAGTAGGAAGACTGCTACAGCCAGTGCAAAAGAAGCTGTGGGAGCCAGTGGCTGAGGGAGGAGGCATGCAGGAGGGAAGGGGCCTGCTCCTTCCCGTTTCTGTTAGCCACTGCCTTAAACTGAAACACAAGACTACATACTAAATCTCTGTAAATGAGTACAGGAATGCCCTCATCCTACAAGTCATCAGGGTACATAGGATATTATCTTACAGGTATGCCAACACTGCAAATTCTGGTATTAGGCTAGAAATTACATTCACAACAGAGACCATGAAGACCTATTCTGGAATTTTGAGCTTTGCTTGTTGCAAAAGTATTGCATCTCAAAGAACCTGAAAAGCTTTTGCATTAGAATCAACATTACTAACCTGAAGAGCTTTTGTTGTCATCAGTCCTCTTCCTGTATCTGAAGCAGGAACAAAAAGAATGCTTGTAGTAAATACAGGAGACTATGATAAGCTGCAATAAATTAACAGGCCAGCAAGGAAAAGCTCTAAAAGAACATACATTATCTCTTACAAATCATAAAAGCCGATTATGGATTGTTCTAGATATATAAGTCATTTCTTTGTTCTCTGATTCTCTTTTTACTTTTCAGAACCCTGTGAAAGCCATTCTCCTGCATTCCCTTTAACACTTGCTGTCCAGCTCTAGCAATTACTCAACTTTCCCAATTTTTTTCTTTAAACACATCTTTCATCACTGGCTGCTTGGTTGAAACTCTTGGTTTCAGAGTTTTAATAAAAACTTTACCATTTGTAGTCACAATATTTTTTCTCCAATTCATACTCTCTCTTTAATAATACAAAAGTTTTTTAAACGTTATCTACTTAAAGAGAAAAAAATACAAGTATATGCCTTTACTGTAAACAGTACTAAGTGAATCCCAGCTCTAAAATTCTTTACTTTTCTGTATCACTAGATCTGCTGAACTTGCATGGAAAAAAAGATGAAGAAATGATAACAAGGTTAGGTTCTGATACTGGAAATGCTTAAGAGATATCACTTTCTTCTTTAAAACTGTGCTACTAACACTTAAAATCTTGATTTCTACAAGGAATTTGACATACGTGTGCATGTTTTGTAGCATACCAGAGTATTCTCATACTAGAGTTTCACACGAGAGCATTTTTATATAAGAAACAGTTTACAGTACTTCAGGCCTCCATACCTACTTGTTCATGTTAAATGACATTCACATGCATATACCAGAAGTCCTTAAAGGATTAACAGTAACTGTTTTTTTTCTTGATGCCAGGCATGTGTGTGATTCAAAATGAAAGCAGGAATCTAACATTCTTAGAAAAGTCAAATATGTACCACCAATAAATAATTAAAACATTACCGCAGAACTGTGCGGGCCTTAAATTACTGTCTTCAAATCCTCTGTCTTTCAGCCACTTCTTAAGTTTAATGTATTCCAGCTTGTGACTGCAGTTGACTAAAAATAAAAAAGAGGGAGTTAATGCTATAAAATAGCACTATATTGGAAAATAAAGGAAATTGAAAAATTTTACTGTATGGTCAGAAAAACTGTATTTCGAACATTTTAGTATAGCATAATAGAATAGCAAGAAAGGCTCCCCTTGAACTAGCTTAATAAGTTCTGGGTCTCTGGGCACTGGGAGCTCTCAGAACTGTAGGAGTTATTCAGCATAGTCAAGGGTCAAAGAATTTAAGAATGATGTTGTTCCTATTAGCCAGAAAAGAGAACTCACAATATTCACCACGTTCTGCTTGGGACTGTAAACTAATGCTAGAATATTTGTATAGAAAAAGCTAACATTTATGAACGTTATTTTCAAAGCACAAAGGTGTTAGACAAATATGCACCACAAAATGACACCTTGACAAACAACTGGTTATTTTACTCTTTAGCAGTAGAATCATAGAATCATAGACTCATAGAATGTCCTGAGTTGGAAGGGACCCACAAGGATCATTGAGTCCAACTCCTGTCCCTGCACAGGACAACCCCAAAATTCACACCACATCTCTGAGAGCGCTGTCCAAGTGCTTCTTGAATATCATCAGGCTTGGCGCCATGACTGCCTCCCTGGGGAGCCTGTTCCAGTGCTTCACCACCCTCTCCGGGTGAAGAACCTTTTACTAATATCCAACCTAAACCTCCCCTGGCACATCTTCCTGTCATTCCCTCAGGTCCTGTCATTGGTCACCAGAGAGAAGAGATCAGCGCCTGCCCCTCCTCTTCCCCTTGGGAGGAAACTGCAGACCTTGATGAGGTCTCCCTTCAGCCTCCTCTTCTCCAGGCTGAACAAACCAAGTGACTTTAGCCGCTCCTCGTACGGTTTCCCCTCTAAACCCTTCACCAACTTCGTGGCCCTCCTCTGGACACTCTCTAGTAGCTTTGTATCCTTAATATACTGTGGTGCCCAAAACTGTACACAATACTCAAGGTGCGGCTGCACCAGCACTAGTACTTCCAGGGACAGTACCTCCATCCATAGAACTCTGCAAGTGTTTTTTTCTTCTCTTTCGATCTGTCCGGCCTCTGCTTTTCTTCATATTAAGAAACAGATTTCGCCTTATTTAGACAACCTGAATTTAAAAAAAAAAATAAAAAAAATATCACTTAAAAATATTTCAAGTCCCTTTCAAATACTGCATGTTTCTTTTATCTCAGTAAATCAGAGCACTGCCTGTGTAATAAGCTGCCTCTTTTAAGGTTTAGAAAACGTACTACTAGCAAACCCCTACACGAGGGTGGGTGATGGGGGGTGAGGGAAGAGGGGAAACCTTCATCTCCAAACATTATCGTGGCCACGGCACGGCCATAACCCTCTGCAGCCCCGGCGCTCCCCCGCCACCCGGCTCGCCCTCTCCCCCCCTTCCTGGTCTGACAGACAAAATTCCGAATCGCCCGAGCGAAGCGAGCACCGCTTGGGGCCGGCCGTGCCCCCTCGCCCGGCGCCCCCCGCCGCCGGCCCACCTCCCGGAGAGGACGCAGGGCCCGCCGCCGCCGGCTGCCCGCACCGCCCCTGCCCGCCGCCGGAGGCGGGGCTCCCTCGCCGCCATCTTAGGCGCGCTCGCCTGATCGGCGCGTTGTGTGCGTGCCTGTGGCCGGCTCGTCCTCCGCTCGCCGCCGCGCGGAGCTGAGGAGCGAGGGGGAAGGTACGCGGTGCTGGCGGTGGGTGGATGGGTGAGGGAGGGTCGGCCGGCCGGCTGCCCCTCCGGGCCCGCCTCGCAGCTCTTCGCCGCGTTCGGCCCCTTTGCGGGGCGCCGTAACGGCCGCCAGTCAGCGGCCGGGGTCGTCCGGCGGGGAGCGGGGAGTCCCCTGAGGAGTCGGGCTTCATCGGGGCTCCCGGGTTTGCTTTGCCTTCCCGTTAGGGAGGAAAAACCGGTCCTGAGGAGGTGGTGGTGAGTGAAACGTGCCTCGGTTTGCAGCGAGGAGGGACCCCGATGGTGAATCGGGAGGGTGGCTCCTGGCCCTGGTGAAGCCAGTCGGTAGCTGGGCGGGCTTTTTAGGAGCTGCTTAAGACTTCATCCTCGCTAGATGTCTGCTCGTGGTTAATTAGAAGCTAATTTGGAAGACAACTGGCAATTAAGCGAAAGTGAACAAAACCAGCGGTTTAAACTCGCTTTTATGGGGGAAATACATCTTCTTTAAATGTGCTATGTCTGCGAAAAAAACAGGCTTTGTGTCTAGAGCTAACTGTTGTGTTAAACAGAAGAAATTTTGTCTGTAGTGAATCTACCCACTGTTTCCCTCTTAAAAACGCTAGAATTGGTTCTTCTGCCCAACACTTGATGATCAAGCCGCTCCTCCCCTTTTTCTGAGCCTCAGTTTTTCAGCTTTGACTGCATCAGTGCTTGAACTGAACGAGTTGAATATACTCAAAAGAAGGAAATGCTATTCCTGTAAGGTGTATGTGCAGAACAGCTTACTCCCATCAGAAGTTAATCTAGTACTAAAGATTAGTCATTGATTTAGTTTTTTGGGTTTGTTTGTTTGTTTGGGGATTTTTTTACCCAATCACTGCTTGGGCTTTCTGCAAAACATTAACACCAAATGAGTATTTCTCTGCAAATACCTCATGCTATTCTAGAAAGTTACAGTTAGTGTGCACTCTGAGGTAGTTTTACATAATTCAAAGTGGAATTCTAAATAGGATTTTAAAGAAAAAGGCACTTTAATCCATTTTCAAATAGCCATATCTGTCCATCTGAGTATGAAATTTTCTTCTTTGCTGTTTTCAGTTACTTGAAACACTTCGGCATACATTCAGGGAGGACAATGTCCAACGTGCCAGTGGCTGTAGTGACCGGGGCCAACAAAGGGATTGGATTTGCAATTGTGCGGGCTCTATGCAAGCAGTTCCCAGGGGATGTGTACCTGACAGCCCGAGACACCGGCCGTGGCCAGGAAGCAGTGGCAAAGCTCCAGGAGGAAGGGCTGCGTGCACTCTTCCATCAGCTGGATATTGATGATCTCCAGAGCATCAGAGCTCTCCGTGACTTTCTAAAGGAGAAGTATGGAGGGCTGAACGTGCTGGTTAACAATGCAGGGATCGCTTTCAAAGGTAGGAAGCGGACTGTCTGGGATAGTCCTGTGTGCTACAAAGCTATGTGGAGAAGGTTCCATCAGGGATTTTACAAAGCTACTTATACAGGACTTCTGTGCCAATGGCATGCTGCTTTTTTGGCTGGGCATGCTGCGTACCTTCTTAAGCATGATAAGAGGGCAATGTGAAATGGCTCTTCCTCTAGCATCTGTTGGGCTAACTGTGCATGTAATGATGCTTCCCTGGAGTATTGTATTTGCATCACATACAGAGCATGAAAATACTTTAGGCACGCAGTGCAAGTGAGCAGAGTTGGGTTTATTGCCTCAGTGCGCGTGAGTTTCACCAGGCCCATGGGAGCCCATCATATGTGTGAATATCAGCTGCATTCCTCAGGGATCTGTGTTTTCTCTCTTCTGCCAGCCTCATACTTTGTTCTAGGCATTACCTGCTCAAGAATTCCAGCTGATAAAAAAGAATCTTTGGCCCTAGGTGATTTTGTCATCTTTATTTATGTTTAACTTTCTCGGGCCATTCAGTTACCTAGAGAACAGTTAACCTAAATCTTGCTGTGCTGAACCAGAATCTAACCCTTTCATCTTCTAGTGGACAGGAAAGCAGGGAAAGTGAGGAAGACACAGTTGTTGTAAGGTAGAAGAGTGCATTCTCCTTGTGGGTGTTTATAAAAACAAGTTGAGAATCATGTTAGGTCCAGATAGAGCAAATCACAAGCGTGACTACTAGTTCATTTCCCTGCCAATACAAACTTGTTATTTCCATATTTTCTGGGTTTTTTGGTTGGTTGTTTTTTGTTGGTGGTGGTTGTTGTTGGGTTTTTTGGGGATTGTTTTTTTTTAATCTGTGCCTGATCGCCAGTTAGGACATGTAACTGTTCAAGCACAGTGTTGTGCCGACTCATCTGCTCACATCACAAGTTAAGGAGGCCTGTCAGGTGGTATGGATCAAACCTCATCTGCTGCTGAAGATGGAGCTTTTCCGGTAGTGGGAGTGCAGTAATGGTGTTCTGAAGTCCAGTCACTGTATATTTTGCATGGTACTTTGCAGGAAGATTGTTTATGTTCAAGGTCAGCTTAATAGGAGGCAACTCTTAATATAAGTGTCTGAGCTTCAGGATGTGCTCAAGATAGAGAGGTGTTAAAACCTTGCAGCAACAGTTGAAAGATTGTGTCTCTGTCCATGCTTATCATTTATAAATCCTGCAGGTGCTCAGACCAGTATTTCTTCAATGCATAATCAGGGCCTTAGCACAACCTACTAGTGACAGTGAGTTTGAGCAAGGCTGAGCTGCAACTACAGCAATTGAAGTGCAGTGTGTGTTTCCTGTTGCTGACTTCATAGCAGCTGTAGCCTCCATCAAGGTAGGTATCTGGACAGGTGAAATAAAAGCTCCTCAGATTGCTGCAGGAAGATTTTCTAGAGCTCATCTGTGAGAGGCGATTTATTATTGTGGAGCCACTGCACAAATAAATAGGTAAAATAGCATGACCAGTGGAGTTCCTGTTACTTCCTTTACTACATCATAGATTTTTTTTTTTTAATTTAGAAGTTCCTTCCAGATATTTAGCCGAGATTTTCTTCAAGCTGACAACTTACTATGAGTCAGCAGTAGGTCATAAAATTAAGAAATGTGATAGAGTAACTCGTTCTGTAAGTATCTAGCACAGAGGCTACAGGGTTTAACACCCGTGTAAGAACTTGCTGTGATGCTTATCTCATATTTTGGTTTTAATTCTTGCTTCTGAGATTGGCGTTTCTACCCAAGCTTGCTTCTTGCCTCACCAGGTTTCTGCTACTGTCCCAGAATTTATGCTTTCCTTTCTTTATTGTAGTACTGTGCGTCATTGCTGTCTGTCAAAAATTAGATCTACCATTAAATTTAATTTATTGTTCAGTTTTTGTGTTGCACTACAGGTAGTCCAGGAAAGTCCTCCGTCCAGCAAAAACTGTTCATGTATGAAATGATTATGTACCTGTGGGTTGCCTTCTGGGTGAGCTTCTGTGAGAACAGTCATGCTTGTTAAATCAAGGGAGTGTGTATCTATCAGATGTAACAAGTAATACATCTTGCTAGACAAATGAGTAGGTTTTGGAGTGTCAGGAAGCTTCTCTCGTGCAAGTTGGGTATGGAAGCAGGAGTGTGGAGTTGTGTAGGTTTTTAGTTTCTTTTCTTTTCCTGCTGTCATAACTCTTGCCATAGGTCATGGTCTGGCTTCATGGCTCTGATCTGAATGCAAGCAAGTGATTTGCAAAACTTGGTGCCATCGGTGCCCGTTGCTTGAGAGTATAAGTCAGCAGTTAAAGTTTGCAGTAAAAACAGAACTACATTAAATACTAACGACCTGTTACTGCTTCTCTGAGTGTACATAGTTCTGGGCTATGGAGACAAGTGAAGACCTGCCTAATCTCTGTAGGCAGCCTTCATCACTGCAGAGATAGAGCCTGTAGCAGAAGAGGAATGCTGTTACTTTAACTCTTCCCCCTCAGACTGGAGGACACATAGCATATGGCTTTGTTGCTGAGCCAAATTGTCAGCTGATGGCACATGCTACCCCACTTTTGGTGGTGGCAAGCTGTCAATTCTGTCTGATGAAATCATATCCCAACAACACAGTTCCATGGTCTGCTTATGCTTATCTAAATCAGCTCCTTTTCCTAGCTGCTAATTCCCACTTCTTTGCTTGTGTAGCACAGATCTGTCAGTTCAGGTGTTGATTTATGACTCGGGTATTATCAGCTTTGTGGTTGGTTGGGGTTTGGGGGTTTTGTTTGTTTGGTGTTGTTTTTTTTTTCTTTTAGACTGCACCAAATCTTACCCCTGCATTCTCTATTGAAGCTTTTACAGTGTTTTTTGCAATTTGGCAGTGCTCTGACTTCAAGTCCTAGCTAGGAACTCACGACATGACAACATAAGAGTCAGGATATAGAAGCAGTAGTCTGCCCTGTTGTTCTGTGTTAGTACCAGGGTGGTAGTCTAACTTTTGCATCTTCAGTGGCAGCATCCTAGATTCAGGATCTTCCCTTCTGATTTCCCCTCTGCCCCATCCCCTCCCTGGTACATCAGGATGGTGGCAAAGTGCTGTGCTATGCATTTAAGAGGAGAGGGCACCTCGAAGTTTACTTGCACGTGGTAGTGGCAGCCCAGACTGAGCACTGGGTGTGAGTAAGTACAGGCAGGTCAATGGGCAGGTTGGGCAGCACGCCCTGCGAGAGAAGTCTTTCCTTGTCTCTTCCATATAAAAGGCAGAAAGGCAAACGGCCTGAGGGTTGGCAAATGACTCTGCAGAGTGATACAACTGATTTTCCGGGGGCAAAGCTAAAGCCTTCAGCTAAGAAGAGGTGAAAACATAATTAGCTCATTATTAATAAAATATTGCAAAGCTGCATTTTTCATTAATAAGAGTGTTAGTGATATTGATTTCCTAATTACCAAAAAAAAAAGAAGGAACTAAGAAACTTCTGGGTTTTAGTAGTTTGGTAACTTCCTTTCAAACAGTAGTACAATTCTGATTTTTGTTTTATATTTTTTTTCCTCCCTTGCTACCACCTCTTATGAAAAGTTCATGACACAGCTCCATTTGCAATCCAAGCAGAGGTTACACTGAAGACAAACTTCTTTGGAACCAGGAATGTTTGCATAGAATTGCTGCCTCTTGTGAAGCCTTATGGTAAGTGTAACAACATAACAAGTAGAGAAATAGTTTTATATGAGTTTTAGCCCTCATTAAATGGGAGAATCCTGTCCTGTCTCAGAAGCACACTGCCCCATAGCAAGAGAAGTGCACCTTGCTGTACTGTAGGTAAGAGAACAGATGGCCTTTATGACACCTGAAGTGTCTCTGGTGTATATATTTACATGCACTTTCAAGCTGGTCACATTCTTCTGTTGTGGATTGAAGTGGAATTCTCATGGTGCCCTCAAGACATGAAGAACTTACCCATGTTCTGTCCATGGTATCTGCCTACATAAATTGTTACTGCTTCAGAAAGAACCTTCTGATAATACAACTAGGATAAGGAAGTACCTAAAAACAGTCTTTCAGCTGAGTCTGATGTGACATGCCTGTTCTTACTACTGCTGAAGAAACCTTCTCAATAGTCTGTTGGTCTGTCTCTATCTAGATCCCAGCCTTTGCTGTATTTGCAAGTGTCTAGTGATGTAGCTATAAATGGCACTTGGGGGTGTACATTAAGTTACTGCGATGTTAGGAGGAACTGGAAGAAAAAACTTTTCCAAAAATGGTAAATAGAATGGACCAGGGTTAAAGAAGATAGATGCGTCAGTAAGAAAGAGGTGTTAGCAACATGCAGATAATCTGTACTCACTGGATGACTGTCCTGCACAGAACACTCCTGCTCTTGAAACCTGGGAGCACTAGAAGTGCCCTGGAGTGCTAATGTTGTCTATACCAACGTTTAAATACATCTGGGTTTTTTAAGAGAAAAGAAGTCGAGTAGGTGAGAGAGAAGTTGAGAACTGTTAGTTCTTGGGGAGGAAGGAAAGATAGAGTAAATGAATTTTGGGGGCTGGTAGGGAGTGAGTAAACAGTGCCAAAATTGCAATTTAGTCCTCTTGTACTAAGGGTGAAGGACAAATGCGTTGTTGAAGTCATTAACAGAAAGGATTAATTTCTGTGGCTTTTAAGATCTAAATCTTCATTCCCTAGTTCATAGCCTGAATGGCTGTGAACTAGCGAGAAAGAGGGAAATGGTGTAACATAATTTTGGGGCAGATGAATGAATTACTGATTCAGCTGATGCATTCCTCTGTACTGAAGTGCTGGAAGATAAATAGCTTACTGCAGTTTTGCATGCTGGGATTTGTAAATCTTCAGGTATTCTGTAAACAAGCTGATGGTCTCACTGCATTAAAAAGTAGATTGCTTTTGTTGAATTCTGTATTATTCTGGCTTTTGAAGTATATTCTCATGGTACTTTACTTGAGCTGTTGCAGAAGTGAGAACGTTTTTGACCAGAACTTTTGAGTGTAAAGTCTGGCTGCTGTTACCAAGAAAGCCACTTACTACTATGAATATGCCTACAGATTGTAACAGGCTATTTCCTGGAACAATACCTGAAGTTCGACAGAGCTTTTGCAGGTTCACACCTTAAATTACCCTCTGTAATGGAATTCACTAGAAACACTTGACATTGAGTGAACTGTGATTTTCCAGAAGCTCTGCAAAATAGCCCACCCAAAATATTTTACAGGTATTCACCTAAGTAGTGAATACATAACTGTAGAGCAAGCCCACTTCAGTGTCTAGGCTTGTTTAATGTGTGTAAAAGTAATCAGTCTTTATTTTCTTTTACCAGGTAGAGTGGTGAATGTCTCTAGTATGGTAAGCAGCTCAGCTCTGGGAGGCTGCAGCCAAGAACTACAGCAAAAGTTTCGCAGCGACACAATCACTGAGGATGAGTTAGTGGAACTCATGACCAAATTTGTGGAAGATACCAAGAAAAGTGTGCATGAGAAAGAGGGTTGGCCAAATACTGCCTATGGGGTATCCAAAATTGGTGTCACAGTCTTGTCCAGGATTCAAGCCCGGATGTTAAATGAGAAAAGAAAAGGTGACCACATCCTTCTCAATGCCTGCTGTCCTGGATGGGTGAGAACGGACATGGCAGGTCCTAAAGCCCCTAAATCACCAGACGAAGGGGCTGAGACTCCAGTTTATTTGGCCCTTTTGCCTTCTGATGCTGATGGTCCTCATGGCCAGTTTCTTAGTAACAAAACTGTTCGAACCTGGTGAGCTTACGTATGTAGACCCGTGCAAGTGGTAATATGACTGTGGATTAGCCTGTGCCCTGGTAGGGCATTTACCCAGAGCAGTCTCATCCTGTCTGCAGCAGCAGAGGGGTCCTTTATCATTTCGATGAGGGTTACAGTTAGAGTACTCCTCTGGGATTAACTCTACACTAGGGTCTGCTTCCCAACAGTCTCCATTAGCCTGCCCACAGCATTGACTGTGTAGCCCAGAATCTGATTTGTGGGTGTTCCAGCCCAGATGGTACAGGCTAATTTGGTGTTTCCCTAACATAGAGGTGCCTGACCTTGTTTACCTGAATTTACTCTTAATTAAATCATTGCCAACCCTTCTCTCACTTTCCTGAGACAGATCTCGGACATGGAGTTGGGATGAGGAAGCAGATGCCTTATGTTTTCTTAGCACAATAGATCTTTCTAGGAACCACAGTTGCTTCTTGAGGCTATGCAGGCCTTCTTAAGCGGGGAGGGATTTGATCTGAGATCTACAGTCTGACCAGTTTGGGGGGAGACTAATAAGACCAGAACAAAATCACTGCTGTATAGACATTCCTTATTATCAGTACAAAATAGAATTAGGTGAAAATAAAAATAGCAATGACATACCATTAATAGAACTTAATCAGTTGGCTTTATTAATATGTATGTCAAGAAATGATTACTTACTGATTTGTGTTCATCCAACTGGCTTATTCTGATGCTAAAAATTTATAGTGTTTGAAAATACACTTTCATTTTTCTGCAGCTAAGTTTGTAGCTGGGATGTGTGATGTTTGGACTATATAAAGAGAAAATAAACTACAGAACTGATATAGCAAACTATTCTTCAGGACTTCCAGTTCATTTATTGCACAGCCACAAGTTTCCTTATTGAAAACCTGGATTAAGTGCTCTCCATGTAGTAGAGAAAATTAACTGTAAACGTTGCAACACTATTACAGGGTAGGCCTGAAATACATAATTATTATGGTAACCAAAACAAGTCATCGGAGCAAAATCCCGAGTAGAGGAAGCAGTGACATGGAGAGCACCAAATTTGTTTTCTCATTTAAAATGTTGGTTATTGCATTTCAAATGCTTAATCTTGAAGTGTTGCCATGGCACCTCAAGCCATAGAGGTGGAACCATGTGGCAGCAGAGGCAGCCTGGGGGTAGGGCAGGGCACCTGGGACAGCCCCAGGCTGTGGGGCAGCTGGCTGCCTGGGGAGGAGGTGGGGGCTGGACTGAGGTGGGGTTTGGTCACCCCCAGGCTGTAACCCTGCAGCACTTTCTCCATCACCTCCTGCCAGCCAGCACAAAAGCCATGGCGGTGGCTCCGGGCCCTGGCCCATTTTCCCTGCAGGGCAAGGTGTGCACCCCGCTGTGCTCTGCAGGGGGACGCTGCTGCCCTCTTTCCCCTTGCTGTGAGAAGCTGAAGGAGCTAGAAACAATTGCCTATAAATCTGTCATTAGTAACTGTAAATCAGTAATGGGCATGTTAATTCTTAATCAGGAGTCAGCAAGACAATGCCAAAGTGGCTTAGCTGACTGGGTTTTACATTGGCTTCCCCTGGTACGGTTTGTGTTTGGGGAAGCCTTGGATGAAAAGAAGCTGGACATAAATAATATGTGTGGTTTTAGTGATCACTTATCAGCACAGAACAAAGGTGTGATTATTAGTTGGTCTTTTAAGGATACAGTGCCTATTGTTTTTATGAAGATGGAAGTCTTGCCAAATGAGTCATGCCCCAGAGCTCCATGAAGAGCAGGATGAGTGCTGCCCTGAAAGTTCTCATAGTAATCTGTTCTCAATGAAGAAAAAAATCTGAGGCCTTTAGTTTAAGGGCAACGGATCAGTTACAAAATCCCTGTATAAAGTTTTTAATGCATTTTTTTGTACTACCGCCAGACTGCCTACAGTATGATAGCTCCAACACCCATCCAGTTAATACAGCAACTTGACCATCATTCTGATGCACAACAGGAAGAACTACAGTTGATGTATGCTCTTCTAATTATGTTAATGGTATCTCAGCAAAATAAAACATGGCCGTTCTGATTTAGTAATAATTTATGCACAACTTTAAGAGATGTAATCCAACAGTGGAGAATCGTACCTAGTTCTTCATACTTGAAATGTTACTTGAGTCATTAAGTTTCAAAAGTTGTGTGCCCTTCCGGCTGGCAGGTACAAACTTCCCAAACAAACCTTGACCCAGCTTTCTTACGGTTTGTGCAAAGACCAGCCTGTAAGAGTCCCAGCTTCGTTTACCGTACCTGGATGGTATCCGTTGCTAAATATAAATTAGTTTTTAAGTATCCCCTGTGCTCTGTAAAGCTCCTTCTTAGGTCTAACTCAGGATCTGGGTTGGTTTTTTTTTACGTTCACACCAAACAAATTGTAAGTTTCAAAGTTTGACAAAAGATGTATTTCAAATTCTTATATTAAGCCCTTTCACAGTGCTTGTTCTTTGTTAAGCCTACTTACCCTGTTTCAGGGTAAGGAAGCAAAGTGGGAGATGATGGCTAGGCAGTCATCTTCAGAAATGTCATTTCTCATGGTGAAATTGATTATAATACAGACAGTTTCTTCTGGTGTGAACAGAAAGAAGAACAGAGGATAGATCTTTTCACAACCTTTGCAGCTGTGGCGTGGTACTCAAGGAAGGAGAATCAGCTGTGTGGATACAACCTCAGCTGTAGGAGGTGGAAACAAGAGGCAGAAAATATTGGCCATTGGCGGGACCAGAGTCAGAAAGGAGGTTATGCAGGAGAAGCACATCCTCCAGTGACACTGGTAGGGGGACTGGGGCCTGGGAGGAGAGCTGGGACTGCCCAGGGCAGGCTGATGGGGAGGGCTGTTTGCGGAGAGCAGGATCACAGGACAGGCTGTACAGCACATGCAGCAGGCTGGGTCTTTGGACAGGGCTTGCATTGTTCAACCAAAATGTCTTTTTTTTAAGCTGCCTCCCTGCTTCTCTCCCATGTCCATTGTGTCTGAAGTATTTTGTTGCTTCCAGACGTTGTTGCACGCTTGCTGAGTGGATATGGTGTGAAGTTTAAGGGTTAGGAAAGGGATGAAATAATAATGATATGTTGTACTGTATAAAACTTGTACATGAGTTACTGTTTTTCTTTTTACAGCATGTCACTACCATTTTTACTTCAGAATTTATTAGCCAAAGAAAATGCCTGGCAACACAGTAGCTGTGGTGACATGGGACAATAAAGGAATTGGATTCACAGTTGTGAGAGCTCAGTGAAGGCAGTTTCTTGGGGATGCCGTAGCTTGTGCAGGGTGCTGTCAGGCAGCAGCGGCAAAACTTTGGGAGCGGAAGCTGAACCTGCTGCTGCATCAGCTGGATATAAACAGTGTGCAAGGCCCCTGGGACCTTCTGAAGAAGCTACAAGCATCCCAGGGTGCTGGTTAACAACACAGCCCTCATTTTCAAAGGCTGTAGTAGGCCGGCTGTTTGGCAGAGCTTTGCTTTGGAAAGCCAGTGATCTGAAAGTATGGGGGCAATCAGTAAGGAGGCTGGTCTGCTCTAAACCTTTTTGAATCTAAAGGGGATTACAACCAGGTCATTTCTGCCTGGATCCCCTGCAATGCTGATAACTATAGTGTGGGCCAGGCTTTGTATCCATTACTGTTCCAGTGCTGTGTAGTACGGTGCATTTGATTTTCAAAACTGCACCGTAGACATGCCTAGAGAGTTTGAGGTCAGTTTACCTGAAAAGATTAAGAGACTATAACTAGCTTAACATGTTGTTTCCTTAAATTTTCCATTTAAGTGTTTTCCTATATAAATAATGAAGATGACAAGAACTCTTGAGAATTCATTTATGTCCATAGATGATTTTAATTGAACCCATCTTTTACAGTAGTATAACCCAACACGTAGGCAGTGTCCTGACTTTGAATGTTGTGGTGTTCCTCTCAGCCTAAAAATCTGCCAAGAAAATTTAGATTATATATGCCCCCCGGTATTACTTAAAACACTTAAATGTAGAATATAATTCAAACTCCAGTCTCACATTAGTACAGTCATGTTTTTAGCTTTTTAATCTCAAATAATGAAAAAAGAAAAGGAACAATGATGATGTTTTACAACAGAAGTTCTTCAGTTTTCATTTTTGTTCTGCAAAGACTTCATTTTGGAGCTGACAATAAAGAAAACTGTCAACTGGACAAAGTTCTGGTCTTGGAGGCCCGTTTTCATCGTAGATCTCTTCACAAGGTTAGCTGTTTGTAGCACTTACATCTGAATGAACAATACCCAATGTCACACTTCCCAGTTTGGATTGTGGTCTTGTCATTGGACCCTGCTCACTTATCTAGAGTTGTGGTTACTCAGCACACTTAAAATCCTACCCTGTCTCTCTTCAGGTACATACCCACATAGTCAGACACCCTGATCGGATGGGCGTTGTCTGTTTTGTTTGATTGGAGTTTTACAGTACTAGGAGTATATGGCAGTAGTGGCTCCGGTGGTGGTTTATTCGTGAATGTATTGGTTTAGACTCTGCTAGAGAGATAAAATCCTGAAAACAAGCAACTTGTTAATCTTCCCTCAGTAAATAATAGAAACGCTATATAGTTTCATAGCAGAAATTTCATATTTTAAATTGAGAGGAGTATTTCTAAAAAAATGAACAAAAAAAAAATCTGACAAGTGATATATGGTTGGAGTAGACTTTTCCAGTAGAAACCTAACAGATTTATGTCAACATCAGGTGGAAGTTAATGTGAACGTTCATTGGACTGAAATGCAGCCTGGCTGTCTCCAGAAGTGATTACATCAGTAAATCTATTACTTGATCTCATCCCAAGGGCCAGGATTTAGCACGGGCAGTGCTGCCATGGTGCATATAACAAACTGATTTATAGCCGTTCCTGAAAAGAAGTCTTGAATAGTTGGTATGATAGGCATGCTTTGAATTAGCATACCCTCTGATACTAAAAACAGCATTCGGAGTTAATTTTCAAATGATTTACCAGCCAGCAGATTTGTAAGCACAAGAGCAGGGGAAGTGGATTGGTCTGGAGGTTGGTTGGCTTTGGTGCATGTTCTGATAAAAGCTTCCCAGCAGGCTGAGCATTTCCATGGCCTCTCCATCAGGTGTCCCGGTTTCGCCTGGGACAGAGTTAATTTTCTTCCCACACCATTAGGAGACACTCTGATGCCTGCCGGCAGCTGACCTGATACTGCAGCCATTCCCTCGGCAGGAGCTCAGGAGGGTCTCTCTCCTCCACCTGACTGCCTGGTTCTTTGAAATTCTAGAAGACCTCTGTCTTGTGGTAGAAATGGCAAATGGGTTCAAAAGCGAGGTGGAAATCGTAATGAAATGAATACAGTTAGGCACCCACGTACAACTGGTGCAGTCAAAGAACACAAATTGATGAGAAAAGAACTTCTGAAGAGATAGCAAACCCTCAGAAACCAATTTAAAAATATCCTAAGTAGCATGCTATATTTTAGGACATAAATGTCATGTGTGAAGGACATAATCAAAAATACAAGTTCTTTGCTCAGTCGGGCACATATTCAGAAGCAGTGACCTTCATTTCCAAGAACTAAGCTACGCTACCTCGAAAGTTACAAAACCCTAGAATTTAGAAATCAAAACTTAAATTGATGGTATTGCAGTTTAGGAAGATAAGCTGTGTTCCTGCCCATGGTACTGAGTATATCTGCTGCCGTGTACACTAAAGGAAAAATGATATTCAGGTGATCAAGTCAGTTTATTGCATTAGGAGGAAAGCCCATCTGAATTTAGAACCTGATTGACCGTGTGCTCTAATACCACCCCGTTTCTGAAGATTTGTCTTTTAAAATGATGAGAGATCTGTAACAAAGCTCTAAATCACTGGAAAGCGTTTTAATATTTTGTCACACAAATTTCCCACGTGTTACACATTTCTCTGAGGTTACCCAGCCTTTGAGGCGCCCACACCGACCTCCGCGCGGCAGGCAGATGCTGGCTTCCCAAACGGATGGAACGTGCAATAGCTGTTCCGCGTGGGCCGTATGAAAGCTTGTGAACAACAGCTAAAATTTTATAGTGAGTGAGATAGCACATGCTGAAGCTAGGCCAGCAGTGCTTTTTGGTACCTGGTCCGGCTTTTGGAGATGTGCACAACTGGGGAGCGAAAGCACACGTGGAAGCCCTCCTGCCTTCCTGTCTTGCTTCTGCCCTGCCAGCACACGCATAAAGCAGCCTCATTAGCTGCCAGTAACCGTAGCTTTTAGCTGCTTGAGGAACAACGTGCCAAATTATATCACTAAAATCTAGCTAGGAAGGGGAAAGGCAGGTGGTCTCAAGAGAGTAAGAGAGTATATGAATGTCAAACTTACTGGAGATCACTGCTGAAACAGTATCCATCATAATCTGAAACAGTATCCATCATAATCTTAAAAGCCAGGGTTTCTGTTCTTTCATCTTGAATAACTGAACAGGTCATTTTTCCTTGACTTTTTCAACTACCAGGATTGTGTTCTGCCTGCATGTACAAAAAAAAATTAAAAAAAAAAAAAAAAAAAAGGCAAAAAAACCCTGAGGTTAAATACTGTGTTTCCACTGTGTATAAATCCTTGTGTGGCAAGATCGTGTATTTTACTTTTTACTTTCCACGGGTATTTCGCTAGTTTCTTTTTTTGCCATGAGTACTAAAAATCTAGCACATTGACTTTCTTTGAACCCTTTTGTAAAGAACAGAGGGCTTCTTATATTGGACTTGAGCCTTTCATAAATGTAAAAACTGAATCCCCGCGGAAGCTCCGTTTGCAAAACGTGTCAAAACGGCTTCGCGCCTAAAACCAGACGGAACAGACGCAGAAGTGTCAAACGTGCCTTTACCGGCTTCGGTGTAATGGAGATGCTGAACCTTACTTTGCCCGGAGGAGCCGGTGACAGCCCTCGCCGCCCGGCCCCGCGCAGGGACGCGCGTACTTGCGGCGGGCGGCGCGAGGCCCCAGCGTGGGGAGGGGACACGCGAGGTCGCGGCTCCGCGCAGCCGCCGCCTTTTCTCCAGGCGGGCCGAGGCGGACGCAGCACGGAGAGGCAGCGGTCCGGGCGTGACCGGCCGGCGGGGCGCCGCCCCGACGCTTCCCCTGCAGCCCGGCGGCCGCGGGGATCCGCCGCGGGGTTCGTGGGGTGTGCGCGGGGGGAGCGCGGAACCGGCCCACGCCGCCAGGGGGCGCTCGGCGCCCGGGCCCGGCCGCCGGGGTGTACCATTTCCCCGCGGGGTGGGGGGGGGGGGAGGGGGGTGGCGCGTGACGCGCTCCGGGCTGTAGCGCTCAGCGACGCTGTCAGCCTCCCCTCGCGACTTGGCGGCGGGTAAAGACGAGAGCGGCCGCCGCTGGGCGGGGACACCCGGAGCCCTCCTGCACCGGGCTACCGGCTCCCCCCGCCCCCGCGCTGTACCCAGTGGTACCGCCCGCGCTGCCGGCTGCGGCGCGGCCCGGGTGGAGCGGCCGGGTTTGGGCTGGGGTTTTTTTTTCCGCTCCTTCCTGTTGCCATAGAGACCGCGGGGCGCCGCCCCCCGCCCCGCGCCCGGCTGGGACACGTCGCCGCCGCCACCGCCGCCGGTGGCCCGGGAGGTGCGCGGGGCCCTTCCCAGGTACGGGGGTTGGCGGGGAGGGGGCGCCGCCGCCGCCGCCGCGGCCGGGCTCGGTGCGTTCGGGGCGGGGCGGAGGGGATACGCGCCCGCACCTGGGGGTGACCCGCCGGGGGAAGGTGTCCTTGTGGGGGGACACCCGCGGCCCGTCCCCGCGGGGCGGCCCCCGAGAGGGGCCCCGCTCCTCGCCGCGGCCCCCCGGGGCGGGGCCGGGTGCCCCCCGTGGGGCTGCCGAGCCGCGGCCGGGCTGGGGGGACCGGGGGGTGCCGGGGGATCGGGGGCAGAGCGCCCGCCTCGTTAACCTGCCTCGAGACAATGCTGGAAGTTGATGAGTGACTGTTAACGTCTCCATTTACTGAGGAAGTTTGTGAGCTGGGGTTTGGAAGACGTGCCTGAAGGTCACTGGCAAGTGGCTTTTGTTCTGCTTTGGGGGGGTTTTTTAATGTTTCTGCCTGTGTATATAAGCGCAAATAAGATCTAGTGGCCATATTTAGATTATCGGATTTGTTCAAACCTTGCCGACATCTAGCAACATAAATACGTCAGCGTCAATGCGCACTAAATCGTTAAATCCCTCGCTGCTTTTCTGGGTGGGAATACACTATTCGCCTGTCTTGTCACAGCAAAGTCCAAAGAAAGTGTCTTAAGAACTGAATAAGACAAGTTTTCCCCCAATTGAATTTTTATTACTTCTTTTTTTTTCCCTTGAGTAGGTACGTTCTGTTTTAACCTCAGAATCTAACTAGATTTTACTTAAATAGACCAGGTTTTAATGCTATGAGAATGCTGTAGGACATGATTTTCATAGAATATTTAGAACCCTGTTAAGTGCTGTTGATAATTTGATTGATTCCTGCGCTCTAAGTGGATTCATGCGGGTATATTGCATTTACAAATGAAGACATATAATGTGTTCTGTCAGCAAAAACGGCTGGCCGATTCTAAATGATCCAGAGAAATTTCTTATTTATGAAAGTGGCACCACTCTTGACTGGGCAGAAAGCTGCTAGAATACTTGGTAGCTCATGCTTTGTTCTAAGGAGTATGAATACAATCCAGTAGTCCAATGATTAAGGTATTTACATGAGATGAGGGAAACAGGGTTCAATTTCTTGCCCTGCCAGCAGCTCAGATTACTCATAATTTTTGCTGACAGTATATTGCAAGTTTGCCACTTTGTTAGGTTTTAATGGAGGCTTGACATTTATTTTTAAATCCTTGTCGGAGCAGGGATAGCTGTGTCCCAAATGAATGTTATACTCTGCAAGGCAGTGGGGTTTTTTTACTCTCTCTGCTGTGAGAAGCACTGCATACATCCTGGTGAAAACAGAGAATTAAACCTTTACTGTAGCAAAACAAACAGACAAAACCAACCAAACCAACCAACCATGGCTCTGATAACATTGTGTCATAATACTTCTTATTTTTTTCATAGAGGTGGATGTAGGTTGGATGAGATAGAGTAGTTGTACTGGCAATAGCTGAATCCTGCTATCAGGGGAGTGCAAAGACAGCTTAAATCTGCCTTTAAAATCCTTTCCCTTTTTGGGTGCATCCAGCATTTTTCTGTTTCTGAGAGTTTGCTACCAAAAATCTTATATTGATGCAGTTATTGTTGTTTATTAAAGTTAACGGATGATACACAATTGTTGATTTTATTTTTTTAATGCTGTGAGAGATCACCTGCCTTAAAAGAATACAGAGGGCTACTTTGATTTAATTTTGTGTCCTAACAGTAGGAAACTGAATGCAGATGCCTTTCAGAAACATTATAAAATGTTTTGTTATCGGACTGTGCTTTCTTTTCTGTACCAGTGATGTAGCACGGATTGACCTAAACCTGGCATTCCTAGACCTAACCATCTCTCTAGAAGAATATTTTTTGTATTGGCAAACAGGAGAACCAGCGTCATAGCTGGCATAGGAGTGAAGGTGTGATTTTTCAGTACATAGAATCCAACCACGCTTGTTTCCCTTTGTTCTAAAACAGGCATGTTTTGGGTTTTTTAACCTAAAAGCATTGCAGAATATGAGAAAATCAGGTCTGGATAACTTATTTTTCCTCCATAAAAATATACGGATACTTTTTGGTGAAATAAAGGAAGCTTAGAATGCATGCCTTGACGCTTTGCCACAACACCTTAGTCTTGTACTTCAGCGTCTGCTGCTGACAAGTTGAGATGCAGAGTTCTGAGAGCTCCTTCTGCTGTGGGCTGAGAGGCCCTTTAATGGGATTCCTCTGCACAGTTATATTTTGGTATGAAATGTTTCACGTTCCACTGCAACAGGTAACCTTTCAAAACACTGCACAGATGATAAGTTATGAAAACTACTTACTTCTCCCTGACTCCTTGTCAGTGCTTTGCCTGTTTGTAGTGAGACTTTATATTCCTTTCCTTTGTTATTGTGTGAGAGATCCACGTGGATGGAAGGAAAAAACATGTTTCATAAATAGGAAAATGTGAGTGTAAGACTTCTAAAACAGGCCATGGGGAGTTGGAGTCATGCCTGTTAAATTATTTTTAACTTTGTGTTGAAACTTGATCAGATGACATGTTTATTGCGATCCATCAGTGCTTCTACATATTTATTGTTAACTTACAGTACTTTATGTTTACCAGGACTTAAATGCGGGTTATCTTTTTGTAACTGTGTACATGTCTCAGTTTACCAGGAAATTTCACCTTGCTATGAGAACCAAAGATGGATCCAGAAGAGCAGGAGTTACTTGGTGATTACAGATACAGAAATTATTCTTCAGCGATTGAGAAAGCTTTGAGAAACTTTGAATCATCAAGTGAATGGGCGGATCTTATATCTTCCCTTGGCAAACTCAATAAGGTACAGTGTCACAGGAATATTTTTCCATTTGTTTATAATCTTTGTATTGTTATTAACTTTTCTGAAACTTACAGTACTTATCAAAATTGAAAATTCACTCCAGAAAAATATTAGTTCATAAAGGAACGGTAATGGAAGAAGGTAAATCAGTATTTTTTATATAAATGTGAGAAATTCTGGTAAAACCAACAGAGGTTTCCTTCAAATGGTATTTGTTTTCTTTATACAGCTAAGTTAATTTGTTTTTTGCATCAGAGAAACCCTCAGGATGCTGGTTACTCGCTCAGTAGTGAGTAACTTAAGTCAGTAACTGTAGCTGTCTAAACTTTAACTTTAGCTGTCTAAAGTTACTTAAACTTTTGTCGTGGTTTAGCCCCAGTCAGCAACTAAGCACCACACAGCCCCTCGCTCACTCTCCCCACCCCGGTGGGTTGGGGGAGAGAATCGGAAGACAAAAGCAAGAAAACTCGTGGGTTGAGAGAAGAACGGTTTAATAATTCAAATAAAATAGTAATAGTAATAATGGTATTGATAATAATAATGATTATTATAATAATAATAACAATAATGATGATATAATAAAAAGGAAAATATCGAGAGAGAGAAATTAAACCCGGGGGAAGAGGGGGAAAAAAAACCCAACCCACAAGTGATGCAACCGCTCACCACCCACTGACTGACAACACCAGTCCCCGAGCCGCGATCACTGCCCCTCCTAGCCAACTCCCCCCAGTTAATATACTGGGCATGACATCATATGATATGGAATATCCCTTTGGCCAGTTTGGATCAGCTCTCTTGGCAGTGCCCCCTCCCCTCCCGGCTTCTTGTGCACCTGGCAGAGCATGGGAAGCTGGAAAAGTCCTTGACTAGTGTAAGCACTACCTAGCGACATCTAAACCATCAGTGCGTTATCAACATTATTTTCATACTGTCAACATTATTTTCATACTAAGTCCAAAACACAGCACTATACCAGCTACAGTGAAGAAAAGTAACTCTATCCCAGCTAAAACCATGACAACTTTCTTGAAGTCTTTTTAGACTTTAGCTAAAAACTAAGCTAAAAAAGTCTTTATATAGAACAGGAGATCACAAGTTTTAGTATGTATTCTGAGTCAAAGTTTATATTTAAAGATCACGTTTACTTGACCATGCCTTTCCCTTGTATTTGGGGAAGTAATATGTTTGCTGCTGGTGGTGTCTTTTGTGTGACCGTGGAAAATATGACTGAATATAGGAAGAAAGAAAAATACTTTTACAGGAAAACACCTAGGAGGTGTGTCCTCTCCTCCTGCCCCAGAAACAAGTTGTATGTTTTTTGTGTCCCATTTGGTCCCTTTCAACATAAAGCTCTTCCTGAGTGTATGTGGGGCAAGAGTAGTTACAATCATGAAGGAAATAGGGGGTGGGAGGAAGCAACTCCTGCAGAATTCATAAGGAAACATCTGTTGTTACCCGATAGATGCATCACATGCCTTTGCTGTTGTTGCTAAACTTCAATTCTGCAGAGTTTTCAAAGGGGAGGAGAATCCGTAGAATTATAGAATCATAGAATGTCTTGAGTTGGAAGGGAGCCATAAGGATCACAGGGTCCAACTCCCTGCCCCTCGCAGGACTGCCTAAAACTAAACCATATGACTAAGAGCATCTTCCAGACGCTCCTTGAACTCTGACAGGCTTGGTGCCTTGACTACTTCCCTGGGCAGCCTGTTGCAGTGACTGACCACCCTCTCAATGAAGAACCTTTTCCTAATGTCCAATCTGAATGCAATCAGAATGTCCCTGATGCAGCCTCATTCCATTTCGTCAGTGTCCTATTGCTGGTCACCGGAGAGAGGAGATCCGCACCTCCCTCTCCACTGCCCGCCTTGAGGAAGTTGTAGACTGCGATGAGAGCACCCCTCAGCCTTCTCTTCTCCAAGCTGAGCAAACCAAGTGACCTCAGCTGCTCCTCATAAGTCTTGCCCTCGAGACCTTTCACCATCTTGGTCACCCTCCTCTGGACACACTAATAGGTTGATGTCCTTCTTATATTGAGGTGCCCAAAACTGCACACAGCGCTTGACGTGAGGCCACACCAGTACAGTGTAGAGTGGGACAATCACCTCCCTTGACCAGCCAGCTATGCTGTGCTTGATGCACCCCAGGACACGGTTGGCCCTTTTGGCTGCCAGGGCACACTGTTGATTCATATTCAACTTGCTACCAACCCAACCCCCCAGATCTCTTACTGCAGGGCTGCTCTCCAGCCTCTCATCCCCCAATTTGTACGTATAACCAGGATTAATCCATCCCAGGTGGAGAATCTGGCACTTGCTCTTGTTGAATTTCATATGGTTGGCGATTGCCCAGCTCTCTAGTCTATCCAGATCTCACTGTAAGGCCTCTCTACCCTTGAGGGAGCCCACAGCTCCTCCTTGTTTAGTATCATTGGCAAGCTTACTTAACGTACAGTTGATTCCTGTGTCCAGATCATTTATAAAAACGTTAAAGAGCACTGGCCTGAAATTGAGCCCTGGGGAACCCCACTGGTCACTGGCCGCCAGCCTGATGTAACCCCATCTACTATAACCCTATGAGCCAAAAGGAAGATTGTGAAATAAAATGTCAACAGCTATTCTCTTAACTCCTATGATTACTTCGTTTCTTACATCCTAAAACATAAATATTGTTGTTGAGTTCTGTTAGTGTTGGGGCGAGGGGAAGGTGTTTCTAACCTAAGAGCCTGTTTTCTTGTACAGTCAGTTCTGAGGGTGAATGAATGAGCAGGGAGAGGATGGGTAAGAGGGAGGAGATCAACAGTATCTCAATGATAAAAATGTTTTTAAACACTGCACGTGGTCATAGTCAGGAACCTGCGTGCCAGTAACTGGTGTGCAGTGATACCTATTAAGCAAATGTGAAAATGCTGAGAAAGGGGATGAGTAAGTCGAGGAGTTTCGGAAGTACTTGTCATGCTTCTAGAGTAGCATGGAAGATCTCTCTTAAGCACATGTTTCTTAAGGATCTTTGTACTGTTGACTTTAATTGTGGGTGGTTTTGCTTATATAGGTGTAATATTTTCTGAGGCTTTTTCTCCTGTAGGCAGGCTTCAACAATACTTTGCACTACTGAGTCCTCCAAGTTAACACACACACGCACGCACACACACTCTCTTATTTCTGTAGAAGCCCAGTGCCATTACCCTTTCAATACAAGATCTGGAGGAAGCAGCACAGGCTTTTGCTACTTAAAGATGAGGGGAAAAAGGATGGAGGGAACTGATCCAGATCCCTTTGGCCTTGGCTGAAACAAGTGATCTTGGAGCTCTTGCTGCTGTTATTCCTGGTGGAGAGAGACATCTCTGCTACTGCTTTCTTTTACTACTTAGCTACCAAGGTTAAGCTGAAGGTTGTTTTCCAGTTTCTCTGTTACTTCTATGGTTCTAACTGATGTTTCACAGTGACTTGTAGAACTAGGCAAGCAACAGAGAAACTGGTTGACTTTAATCTGTATGGTCAGCCAATCAGGTCAGTTTGTATATCTAGAAGGATTGTTTTTTTTCACTTAGGGGAGATGAGCCTTCACATGACTCCAGTGTGGACAGCTCTGCCTTGAATCACTTTTAGACAGGGAGAGGAATAAGGGGTTTTTTGTCTTTTGTTTTTTTTATTATTATGTTGTGACTCATCTCTTTCTACTTAAAAGTAGGTCAGATGAACGTTGCCCCAAAATTGCATGTGTTCCTCACTGGTTTTGTAGGGAGCCTGAGGTGAGTTACTGCAGTTTTGCCCATGTTTTTTAGCTGACCTAGGCTCCTAAGGTTAGGTAAGATGAATCTCCCCTGCAGTGTTCTGAACAGAACTGCGGGTACCAAGTGTGAGCATGAGTGAAGGATGGAGAGTTGGCAGAATTTTCTAACTTATGCTACACCCCAAATTTGTAAGGGAAAGATTTTTGGGGTTTCAATTTGAATAGTGTGGATGTTATGCATCATCATGGTGCAGGAGAAACAGTGGAAAGTAGTATTTATAAATACTTATAGAAGAATATAAATGGACAGGTGCAAACAGGTGGATTAAGCAGGCAGTAAATATGGATGTTAATGTTTTAAAGAGGGTCTTCAGCTTTGCCCTGAAACTTTGTCATATTCCACTTGTAAATCTCTCTCTGTGCTTTACTTCTGTTCAAGCTCTAGTTACTATAAACCAGTCATTTAGTAGTTGCAGCCTAGGCTGCTCCATGCTTCAGGAAGTAGGATTATTCTCCTGTCAGTACTGTTCTCGGATCAGCTTTGAAACATGTTTTTATTGGTTTTGCAAATCTGCATATGTTCACTGTTTGGAAAGCACAGTTTTGTGACTAAGGTTTTCAGAAGCTCAGTACTGATTGTTGCATCCAGAATACAGTAATCCTTCTCCATTGTCTTAGTGCTAAAACGTGATGGTGCTATTGCAGATTTTGCCAGCTTGTTCCAATGTTGTAAAAGGATACAACTCTGAGAAATCACTTTGATAGAAAAAAATGCTGGGGGGAGGGGTGTTGTCTTTTTAAACCTAGAAATAGGTGATTGTTCGGCATATGTGGGTTCACCAGTGAAATAAGTGTTTTTAACATTGTTTTCATATCCGAAATGCTTGTCACTGTCTATTCAGACTATAAACAGATATGTATATTATATAAAATATAAATAAAAGTATTCATGTAGGGGGAACGTCAGTCAATTAAGAGGCTAAAAATATTATGAAGTTAAGCAAATCCAAGTGCATAGTTTGCATTAGGGTTTTCAATGCAGATTATAGGCATATTTTTCCCAGAAATTTTAACTCTGGGTGTAGGCAAACAGTAGGTAAGTGACACAGTTTGCAAAATGAAGAAGGAAGCAGTAGTAAATATTGGATTCCACAGCCTGAGCCTGCTTTTGTAAGGAAACTATGATAGGAGGCTTTCAGAAAAGGCTCTGAAATTTACTGATTCACAGAAGAGCACAAAATTTCACTGGGTTTTTGGCAAGTGAATGTTTAAATGCCTCTGTTTGTTCATTTAATCTATATATTTTAACAACCAGCAACAACAAAAAACCCAAACAAAAAAGCCAACCAACCTACCAAAAAAACCAACCTGCGACTGTTTGACAAGAATAATGGACAGGATTTTGCCATGCATCTTGGCACAAGTACCTAGTTGAACAATTTTTTAACAGTCTTTTGGTATCAGTGGTATGGAACTTGCACATAAGCTTCATTAGTGACTGTTGCCACTGAGCCTGGCTGGCAGGCCAGTGTCCCTTTTCTGAGCAAAATGTTCATTTATGGTTATTGTTAACCATGAAAACAAGATACTATAACATGTGAAAAATCAGTTATTCTAGAGGGATTTATTTTATGCTTACAGCATGGTTGACTTGCTCAGTAATGATAATAGTATTTGCCTTCAAGGAGCACTTTCAAACTGCTTTTAATCCTTGGACATAACACAAGTGTGTAAATGCACAGATTATAAGTTCTAACAATACTAATTTTTAGTCTTTAGTCTGCAATTTCAAAGTAATTTTTTTAAAATTTGACTTTTGATAGAAAATGAGTATGTTACTTTTTGTTTCTGTAGGCTTTTCTTGCTTCAAAAACTTCAAGGTGAATATGATTTCAGCCTTGATCTGTTTGGAGGGGAAGGGGGAAAGAACACAAAAATCATTGCAGCTGCACAACTATTATTTGTTTCAGTAATAACACTTGATGTTACAATATGTCTGTTCCTGAGGGGAGAGAAGAGAACGATTCTTCTGAAATATGGCTTTAATGAGCATAGCCATTAATTACGCCAGTTACTTCATATGAGAACTCTGCCATGGCTTTATAACAACTGTTGGCCAAATTACAAATACAAGCACCACTTGCCTTCTGTTGAAGGCAAGCCTTGTATCTTTGAGAAGGAAGGCTTTGCCTCCTAATTGCTTTATGGAACTTCACCACACCTGTTGCACAAACGCAATGTGCAGGACTAGGCATATTTTATACACCTTTTTTTTTCCCTTTTTAAATATGACTCTAGCTCCTAGTTTACAGTTTCCTCACAACCACCTTTGAATTCATGCTGCTATTTTTATGGAAGCTGGATCTCTGTTTAGAATTTTTTTTACTTAATTGGAAAATGAATCAGTGGAAAATGGAATCACAGGCTCCCCTTCTCCCCCTCTCCTCCCAGCCACTGTTGTCTAAAACAAGAACTATAGTATCTCCTAGTTGAAGATAATCTTATAAATTGATGTATATGCTGCCTTTTTCTGGAATTCTAGTTATGTAAATAAAAATATTTACTTGATTTGCTTGGGTTTTTTATGTCTAGGCAAATTGATCTAACTGGTCTCTAGCAGTGCTGTAAAGCAGTGCCGAATGACTTAAACCAGTAACTGGAAATGCGAATATTCCTCTGTGTACGTGTGTCAGTGTTTATTTTTCTTTAAGGCACATGTATACACTGCTGCAAAGAATAGATAGACTTCCCTTTCTACCCTTTATAGCCCACATTCAAAGAAACTCCAAGCACGCTTATGCATTAGAAAATGTTTAGTTTGTATAATGTACTCTCTAGTCAGTCATAAAGAAAAAGAACCTGTAAAAAGTTGGAAACTGGACATGCGTGTGGACACAAGTCATTACTTTGCATGTCTCATTTTTTTCCTGACTTACTGATTAAAGTCTTTGTTTTAAAAGCCAGTGGTAGGTCAAATACTTCCTGGTTTTATGGGATTGTTGATTTCTCACTGATCTGTGAAAAACAAACCCTGGGATGATATATTAAGCGTGGAGTGCTTGCTGGCAGTTCAGGCTTCTCAAGCCAACCCTTATGAGTAGTTCTGGTGATATTTAACACTTCTGCCACCATAACTGCTCATGTGGAAGGCAGCTGGAGACAAGGAGGAAAAGTAGATCATGGGTGGGCTTCAGCCCATATGTAAATAAAGGCAGTCAAATTAAGACAAGAATCAAAAGAATGGGTGAATAATAGATGTGGAAACCTGTGAGCAGAGTTGTCTATCTGCAGTCATTAGTGTTGGATTCTGAATGTGGAAGCAATGGTTTGGGACAGAATATTCATCTACCTACAGTGCCAATGATACCAAGCTTGCTACCACAACATTTGAGTACCTGTAATTGCTGAAATTATAATGGCATTTCAGCAGTCCTAGATCTCACAGAAAACTGATTTTTTTTTTTTTTTTTTTTTTTTTTTTTTTTAGTTTGGGAGCCCAGGATATTTAAAAATCAAGCTTCTGAGCTTTGTCTGTCAGCTCACAGAAACTAATTAGCATTTGGAAATATGTATATTATCATGTCACTCTTATTCCAATGAATAGTTTTAGATCCGTCTACTAATTAATGTCTTTCAACCCTTTTAAAATTCTTTGAGCCCTGCCATTCTGGGGAAGCTGTTAAGAATCTGAACCTTTCAGCAAAGTAGCAGCCAGTCCACCTCTCTGCTGGAATGGCTCTTGATGCAGTCAGAGTCTTCTAATATATTGCAGTGTGGTTTAAAATCCCTTGCATCTGCTGGAAGATCAGAGACAGCTGTTAACCAGGAACACCCACTCTTGAGAAGAATTGTAGTTTGTGTCCAACTGTGTATTTCTTCAACTCAAGTCAGAAAAAAAGATAATGTACTTCTGAGAAAGGAGTTTCATCTCAGAATCATTCTGATGTGATGGGCAGAAGCTCTCCTCAGCTTATGTATGAGGATCATAATAAATGTCTTTAAATCTTGCTTCCTGTACAGCGATGTCTTCTGATTCTTCAGGTGAAGCAGTATAGTTGGCACATGTATGTGAATGTAGTCTTGTTCTAAATTAGTCTCACCTGCTAGAATTTGGACATAGGAAGGTTTCAGAGTTACCCAGGAGAAATACTTAAGACTGAGTTATCCCTGAATATCCGCTATTCAACTTCTAATATATCTGCAGTATTTTTTCCTCTTCTGACTAAATGTTCTGATGTTTGAGGAATGAGAGTTCTTATTTGCTGGTGGAGATTTACTTCACATCCTTAGGAAATGAAATAAGCCAAATGACATTTTTTATGAGATAGCATTATTTCTGCAATGGATCAGATTCTCTGTGTAATAAACAGTGAATGTTTTCATTTTCTACCTAGCTGATATTCAACTTTTAACTGCTAGAATATTAAGATGGTATTTCTTCATTCTTAGGATTGAGAGGAAAAATATTTGTCATTGCCATATTTTTTGTAATTACCTTATTTTATATATACACAGGGTGTGGACAAATACATACCAACCAATATAAATAGAATGTTTCAAAGTCCAGCTTTCAAGCAGTCTTCAAAGTTGTTACAAGTATTAAGGCTTTCAGTCTTTAATATTGAAATAATATTACTCATGGAATATATGAGTAAATATCTCAATTATAAAAGATAACTCCACAAATATAACCTGCTTTAGTTTCATATGTGAAATATTGCTGTATTCTTGGATTCTAGTTTTTAGTACCGATTAAAATGCAGATCTCATGCTTATAGTGGGGTAGGGAAGGAAGTAAGTTAATTGGCTCTAAATAGCATCTGTACTGCATGTGTTTCAGAATGGTGTGACATTTCTATTTACTGTTGTTACAAACTCTCTGCCTTTTTCTTTTTGAGTAAATTTTATTTACTAGAAGCTCTTTACTAACAACTGGTCTTTCAGTTTAGGCAGAGCAGCAAATGGGAGAAATAAAGCAATAGTAGTCTCACAGATTCTAGCTTCTCATGCCCACAAACTGCAAAGTCTTAAACGAGAAGTTGCACACACCTTTGAAAGAGGATGGGTTTTATCTCATACTGCTGATGAGAGTATTGAGCCTTCAAGTGAATGCAAGGATCATTGCTGAACTGTTTTGGTTCTTTTCTTGGAAATGAGCAAGGAAGGGTTGGTTCACTTTTCTGCTGCATTTTCAAAAACCGTTTTTAAAACAATTATGTAGGATAAGACCATGACTTAACCTTTGGGAGAGTCAAGAATTTGCCTAATCCTGAAAACAACCCAAATGTCAATCAGCAGTGAAACATCTGTTTGCCTTAGCAGACAGTGATCAGAGGCTAAAGTGCCACTTACTTACAACTTCTTATTTTAATTGTCTCTGAATTGAAGAGACATACTTCAATACTACTTTCATACATGCTGAAAGGCATGCATGGTTCAAGGAAAAGAGTAACCTTTCCAAAGAAAGGTGCTACAGTTTGTTTTTTTTTCCAGAGACCTGGCCTGTCTGCAATACTTAGTTAACTATTTCCTGTCCTGAAGATCTTATACGTCAATACAGTAGGTATAGTTAATAAAGCTTGCTGACTGTAGCCACACAGAATTACAAATAACTCCTAAGATGTTATCGTCCCATTTAATCATGCCTGCTTTGGTCTCAGAAGGTTTTTTGTTTATATTTCAGCTATAAGTGAAACGAAAATTTACGAGGAAAGATAGTTATTTAATTCTTACTTTATTCCCTGCCCTTAAAAGCTGACTTGCTCTTCTTGTTACTTCCCTACATCCCCTGGAGGTAGGATAAGGATACCCTGTCCCTGTCCTGTCCTTTGACTTCCTTTTCCAGCTGGTAAACAAAGACCAGACTTTTCTAGACAGTTCATGACTGATTCCGTATGAAAACTCAATTGCAGAATTCTGCTGTTTTGGTGTAACAAAATGCATTTATGAGAGAAAACCCCTGAAGGCATTGAGTTCTTCTCAATGTGCTAGCAGGAAGCCTTTGACATGCAGTCATCATATACATCATCTTTTACGTTATAGCACTTTATTCTCTTCTCCTTTCTTCCACAGGCTCTCCAGAGTAACCTGAAGTATTCTCTGTTACCAAGACGGCTGATCATCAGTAAAAGATTATCTCAGTGTTTGCATCCAGCACTACCTAGTGGAGTACATTTAAAGGCGCTAGAGACCTATGAAATAATCTTTAAAATTATTGGGACAAAATGGCTTGCCAAGGATTTATTCCTGTACAGGTAAACTTTAAAAGAATATGCATTTCACAGTCTATTTTAATTTACTATATTTTTTTCTTACCTTTTTTTCTATTTTTCTTTTTTCTTTTTAAAAAGCTCTGGTTTGTTTCCTCTGCTGGCAAATGCAGCAATGTCAGTGAGGCCTGTTCTCCTTGGTTTGTACGAGAAATACTTTCTTCCTCTCCAAAAGTCCCTCCTGCCTGGTCTTCAAGCCTTTCTAATTGGACTGCTGCCTGGATTGGAAGAAGGATCAGAAATTTATGACAGGTAAGAACTAATATTAATTTAAAAGCAATACAAAGTCTTTTGCTTTCCTAGAGAATTCTTAGGAAATTTCTGTCAGCTGTCTAAATAGAAGGCTTGATAAAAGACCTTCTAAGAGTTGAAGAATGGTGAGTCCCTGAAAGATGCAACAAATAGTGCTAAAGTAGAAAAACTTTTTCCCCTTCTATCTTCATCTCAGGAGAAGAGGATAGAAGAGGAAAAAGAGGGTTAAAAATAGATATGCTGAGAGAAAGGAATAAAAACTATGTAGTAAAGCTCCTCTGAACTCCTAAATAATTAACCTGACTCCCCAAATGACTGCTCTGTCAATAAATTCTATTTAAATATTGTAACATGAGAGAGCAGCTGAATTCTTTCCAGTCTTTCTATACCAGATACTTACCCTCAGGTTCTGAAAACACAAGCAAGAGGCAACTTTTATAAAATCTATTGTGGAAAAAAGTATCTCTCTCACTCTTGGGTGCCCCTGGCAGTAATGACAATGGCATTCAGTATGTGATCAAGTCAGGATCAGGAAGTGTGCTGAGGAAAGCAGCTCAGCACCCATTTGTGTAGTGGTGTTACTTCAGTTACCAGAACTATTTTGTAAGATCTTAAAAGAACTCAACCACTGTAGGTTTCACCCAAATGTTTCTTTGCTTAAAGAGTCACTAAACGTTGCATTGGTAATGTACTTCCTTCTGTATTACCAGTCTGGATGTGCTGGCTGTTGCCTCTGCCCTTTTTGAATCTTAAATAGCTGTGTGTACACTTATCAAAAAAAGAAAAAAAAAAGAGCGAGGTGTGCTAGGCTGTGTAGATGCAGTTGATAAGCAAAATACTTCTACACCTAATGTGTCTTTTTAAAAACAAGTATTAAATTGTGGGCGCATAACAATTGCTGGGGTGGCTAAGAGTAGATTGCATGTGTTCCCAACTTGGTGAGTAGCATTCAGTTGCCAATTCCAGAACATTGGATCTATGGACAACTATATACCTCTTACACATCTGCTGTAGAAACATGAATTTCAGTACATGCTTTTTGTCAGGCAGGCTTATAAGTGATGGTGTATAGTTTTCTCTTTCCTACAGCACTAGTTGCTGGGGACTTGGGGGAGAAAGGGGATCCCTTGGAAATAAATCTCCTGCCTATCTGAAGCCTTTTTAGGGAGACTGAACTTACTTTGAAACTGACTAAATTTTAAATAGTGAGTTAATAGGAACTGGAGACTAACTTCCAAGATCCGACTTCTGGTTTTATACCTTTTTTCCCTATTCTTGATGGCATTGTTTTCCTTTTTGTCTTGAACAAACACGATCACAGACAGGAACTGACAGTATATTTCACTGTGAAAGATTTATGCTAAAATTAATTTAATGTTATTTTGTGAAATATAAAAATTACATGAGAAATTCTTTCTTTAGTTTACTCATCATAATGATTCTGGTGCAAGAAAGATAGACCAAGATGTCTTGTCAGAAGATGTGTTAGATTAATTTTAAATTCATCTTCATGAGAGACTTTCCACTGAACATTTTCAGACTCTTCAACATTGAGGACTAGGACTAATACATCCCCTGCTGTTCCTGAAAATGGCAGAAGTACTAGCTCAGGTCGTGCTTCACCCTAGAAACTATTTCCTTCTTAAACACACACATATGCCTGAGTTTGCATGCACACACACACAAAACGGAAAGGAAAAAATGGCTTGAGGGCTACTTTATAAAAAAATGGAAAAGAAGATCAGATTGGGGGAGGGAGGTATCCCTCTTCTATGCCTGACTTCTTCATCTTTTCTCACTTCTACATTCCCCGCATGAGGTTTTAATTCCTACGTTATAGTAAAACACTGCAGTACTGACAGTGTTGCCAAAGCAGAGAATGTGCCTTCAGTCATAAGGACCTCCAATGTGATTGTCTTTAAACTAATTTCAGTGTGTACCAGTCCTGTGTGCAATAAATAACAGTGTGTCATTTTATCTCATGGTTTTTTTCACTCAGTGACTTACAAATTGAGCCCATTGATAGGTAAGTACAAATATGTAGGATATCTTCCAGTTTTCACACTGATAAAATTGGCTTTCAGAGTCCAGCATCAGCTTAAATTATTTCCAATTCAGCATTGCACACCTCTCGCTGGTAATATTTTGTAATCAGAGCTAGTGTAGTAATTTGGTCAGAGTTTAATGTTTGCAAATAATTGCTGGAGAAATTTCCAAAGTAAGCACAGAAACTTTGTTTCAGTGAGTGTGCACAGTGACAAAAGATTGAGTGGTTTTTGATTGTTTTTGTGCAATCAGATGCTGGCCATCCTCATGTGAAAAGGGCAATACTGATAATACAAAGATAAGGAAAATAAATAAATAATGTCAACTACAATACTAATTCTGTGTATAATTGCCTTTTTATGGTATAAAACTGAACAAACAGAAATCTATTTTCTCATGTCAAATATATTCCCGTACAGAACAGATGCTCTTCTTGTGAAGCTCTCCTTACTGATGGGCCAAGATATATTTTATGGAGCACTCTGGGGCAGTATCCTGGTCAGCCCATCCATCAGGCTGCCTGCTTCTCTTTTTGTTGTCAGTCATATCAACAGAGAGCTGTCTGGAAAACAGCAGAAGTACATGCTTGGCACCGATTATAAGCTCACAGTAAGTTCCTTACACTCCTCATAGAACGGTCTTATTTACCATAATACCTGCATACTAGCAGATTGTGCCTTCTCTGTATTGTTAGAATGACATGCTCTTAAAAATATTTTGGAGAGAGAGAAAGAGAGGCTGATGGAATTGCTTAATACGATTACTTCATGGGAGCATCTTACCTGAAATACAGCAGAGAATCTCCCATACTGATTTTGGTTAGCCTGCAGAATCCAAGTCTTCTGAAGCTTCTGCAGTTTTTGTTAATCGGTACTGCACACAGCCTTAAAAGACTGACTCCGTTTCAAATCAGAAGATAAACCTGACATCTTTTCTGTACTTGTTCTGAATTTGCATTTAAGGTTGAAGACCAGCTTTTCTATAATACAGTGTATACAATGTTTAATGTGGATTTCTCAATGTGCTTGCAGTCCTGGAAGACAATTCTGAAATTTAATATCTTTTTATTTTTTTCAGTAAAATGGAAATCTTCAGTAGGTAGTAATTTATGTTAAACTTGAATGATGGAATAACTGTAATGCTACTTAGAGTACTTTAATATCTGCATTTTGTGAGGCTTCACATTCTGTCTGATAGCTGGTGATGTCACACTGTGACATTCTGTATTGTTACAAAACCAAGTATTAACAATTCTTTCAACAGTATTCTACAAAACATGGGGGCAGGAGTTAAATGGCTGAGTAGTCATCCTCTTATTTTAAAAGATATTGTTCACATGTAACCAAGTTTGCTTTCTTTCCTTCTTGTGACTATTAACAGTGATTGTAGTTTAAATGTCATCATGAAGTAAAACACCATTGTGCTTTCTTTTCCTTTTACAGATAAAATCTTTGGGTGTATCAGTATTGGATTCAAATGTCCTTGTGCAAAGAAACACTCTAGAAGTGATTCTTTTCTTCTTCCCATTTTATACAGCTTTGGTAAGAGACTATTTTGGTATTGTCACATGCGCACTCTTTGCGGGAAGGTGTCTTCTGTGAAACCAATCCAGCTTCTACCCTCTGTTATTGCCAAATGTCTGAATTTTGTACCTTCAAAATCAATGAACAGATTTTGCAGTTTCTTGTTCCCCCAACAATTTTAACAGTAGAGGAGACTTTGCTGCTTCTCAGACTCCTTACAGCTTTAAATGAAGATGTGCTTTCACAGTGAATATTGTGTGATATTTGGAATGTGCTTGAAGTATTCAGGCCTGAGAAACTGCATTATAGAAAAAATATTGAGCTCCTTTTTCAAGTAGGATTTCAGTATTTGAAATTGTTTGCACTGAAGTAAGATACTTCTGTTAAAGACTAGGAAAGAAAATATTACTTGAAACATCATTTCCTAACTTACCTAGTAGTATAGTCAGTATTTTGAAAGTATCAAGTACTTTTAAGTCTTGAGACATCACGTATTGAAGTACTTGGTATATTTAGCTTAACTGTACCTCTGTACCTTAAATATGAAAATGATCACAATTGTGTCAGATTCCCTTTCTTTAGATTTTTAGTATACAAAATATTTTGTTGGTGATGGTTTGCCTTTTTTTTTTTTTTCCAAAACATTAATATTATCAGTTAAAAAAACCCTCATTATCAATTTGACTTGTTTCAGTGTTCATAAACAGCTAAAGTATCTTTGTCTTTCATCCTAGGACTGCAGTGAAAGCACTATTCTATTGCGCAGGTCTGATTTAGTCTATATTCTGTCAGCAGCTACACAGACATTGTTGAGGAGAGACATGTCACTCAATAGAAGATTATACGCGTGGTTGCTAGGTACTGTACAATATACAGTGATATTCATATTCTGAATACCTAAGAGAAAAAAAAAATCAGTGCTTAAAACATAACACGCTTTTTCAGCAGTTAATGAATGATGATAAAATGTTGTTTAGACGCCATTTATTAAGCACCTGTTTCATAAAATTAAGCATTCATTTGGCAAACAGGTCTTCTCTTCAGAGATGAATTCATTCCACTGTCCTGAATCACAGGGTATCTGATGAGTTATTTCTGGTCCCATCCACAGTTCATTCTGAAGTGGTTCAGTGGACTGAAAGGAGTGGAGCACTATTTTAACCTTGCTCTTCTGGGAGTAATAGTCTATTAATTCCCACGTGGGCTTAATTGTCAAGGAGGTGCTATAAAAGAGCTATAGCTTCTCCCCATCTGCCTCCTTTTAACAGCATAAGAGGAGGCTAAAATTGTCAGGGCAAGAGCCGCAGCTATGTAGTTGCATGAAGGCTGCCCTTGCTGACTCCATGTCTGGATCTGGCCTTGGTTTTGATTTATGCTCAAATAAATCACAATGAGGCACATCTGGATGCCTCAGGCTGTGATATGCGGGCCATCCTTGGGCAGTATGTGAGCTAGTTTCAAGCAAAGCGTTGAAATGACAAAGGTTAAAAATGCAGTGTAATGTCAATATTTGTATAAATGACGTGTGTAGTGCTCTGTACTGTAGTGTTTCTCTGTACTCCTGATGCCTCTCTTTATCTTGTAGGCTCTGATATTAAAGGTGGTACTTTTGCTCCAGACTCAACCTCTGAAGACCGTGCTATTTATTTCTTTGGAAAATATTCTAAAGATCTTTTGGTTGAGGTTGGTGTTCGTTGTATACAGATGCATTTATGATTCTTTTAAATCCTTTAGATGCTTTAGATCCTTTAGCACAAACTGTGTCTGGAAGTGTTCACTGTGCCACTTGGTTTGTCCTTCGCTTTCTGTCCCTAAAGATAGCATCCTTTTGGTGGTTATATTTTCGTCTATCTGAATGCCTGCTGTGCTGTATTTATCCCAATATTGTATGTGCTTACAATACAAATGGAATCTAATGAAACCAAAGGGTAGCATCTTTGATGAACTACCTGAATTACTTAAAAGTGCTTCTCTGAATAAGATCAGCTCTTGACTACAGATGATGAGAGGATGTAATTGATTTGTCTACCCTGTATGGAAAATTGAAGTTTGGTTGTAGTCGATACTAAACAAAATCAAATTTAGAAACACTTCAGGTGTTAATAAAACAGCAATCTCTCTTCTACCTATAATATTTTGATGTTGTGGGGTTTTTTTCTACTAGAGTTTGACTGAAATTTTACATCAGAAATTCCCAGAGTCTGATACAGAGGAACAGCATCAAGCTTACTTGAAACCCTTCCGCATCCTAATCAGTCTCCTTGACAAACCTGAAATAGGTAATGTTGCTTGTCACTTCTGTTATGACTGCTGACAACTGTAACAACTTGGTGTTCATCGCCTTTGACGGTAGGACTCAAGGCAACACCCTGCACAATTCTTCCTGATTTTGAATATATGTGTATTGTGTATTAGTGTGCAGAGGGCTGTTTTCCTTGCCTTGGACCTGGTTCAGAACGGTTCTGTGGATCAAGTACCCTCTCCAGGTTATCTCTGGCTCTTCTGCAGAGCAGTCCACTGTGTAGCATCCTAGTGAGGATAACGTTCTTCCATGCCCAGAATTGTGATCTGAGGGGCCAGTTAAAAGAACCACTTCTGCCCTAGTCCCAATATTCTGCTCAATTCATTCCTTGGAGCTTATTCTCTAAAATACTGTCAGGCCTGTTTTTGTTCTGTCTTATAAAGCAGCTTTTATCTGGAAAACCACTGGTACTACTCTTGTCTGGGTTTGTTTCCAGTGCTTGGCTGTGCTTGCAGGCCTTCCTATACACTTTCATCAGACTCCTGTGACTGTGTTGCTTTTTCAGACACTGTAGTCCCACAGGCAGCTAGCCTATGGTGGCACTGCTGCCAAAGTGGGCAGTACTGTTTACCTGGAGGTGCTTCAGCTGGAAATAACCTGTTATGGGTGTGGAGAGGTAGGGGTGCCTCTGTCAGTGGTGCTGCCAGCTTGTGCTGGCCTGACGCTGCTGTGGGAGCTATAGTCTGAGACTTCATGATTGAGCTGTGAAGAATTTCTTCCTTTTCCCTGACTGTCACATGTATGTTCTGTTGTGTACATGAAGTTCCCAGCACCAGAAGGGTGAGGCTCTGCCAGCCCTTATTTTAAAGGGCAAGCTCTCCTTTCTGCGTCAAAAAATTAAGCCAAAGTAACTTGACAGATTTTTAGGATTTAACAGTATTTTGTAAGAACCATGTTCAGATAAATCTTTGAAATTATATTCTGTCATCTGACAGGTATGAGAAGCCTATGGACTGATTAACTTGTATTTGTTAGAAGCTTAATAAGTTAGAGTCTTAATGACTGACTGTATCCCAAAGTGGTGTTCTAGGTATTATCCTGGGGGTGGGGAGTGATGTTAACATTGACCAAGCCTGTAGACTTAGAATAAAACTCATGGACTGAGACTAAACAGTCGAGTGGCAGTTGGTTTTGCAGAGTCCTGTATTCTGATAAGCTTGTCGTCTTTCATGGGTCAGGAAAGTCCTTTTAAGCATATTTTCTGTTAAACAATTATCAAAGCACTGCCAGGAAAAATGAGGATTCTGTACTGCTTATCTAACAAATGAATGCTACCTTAGCAGAAGCAGTTGTTAGTCAGTTTATAAGCCAGTAGTGCTGATGTTTCCTTCCACTAGTTTTAGCTGATTTTTAGCTGGTTTTTAAAAAAATCTATCACGATTAAAGCCTCTTATATAAAGAATTTTTATTTCCTGGCAAAAATGCTGAAGAAGGGACAGTTGACTGAGGTTGTTACATTATAAATTTCTTGATTAATCTAATTTAGAAAGTAGATGACAGATACTACCCTATTGTGTGTTTTATTTGGCTGACAATCAGTGTTAATCTGAACTACAATAAGGGTTATTTAGCTGAACTGCATTATTTGGTTTAATCTTTCTGTTCCAGTCAGCACACAAAATATAACTTCTTGAGCCTTAAGCCAATATGACTTTCACTTCCTTTTGAAGTGGATTTAGCAATGCAACTTTTTTTTTTTAAACGTAGCAAACTAAAACATAACAAGAATCTTTGACCTTTTCTGCTGCTCTTAGTCACTTTAACATTTTTTTTCCTTTTTAGAAGCACTTGTTGGAATTCTTTATACACTATGTTTTTTAATGGTTCCATGTTTAGGGTATTGTACTTATTTGTTCACCTCCTCTATAGACAGTTTCAGATAAAACAAAAAAGTGCTGACCCTTGAAAACTGGATGCAATTGTCAGCACACACCTAACATACTTTCTTCTTAAAACTGTTTAGAAATATGCTTTTATATATATATTTAGGCATTTGAACTTTTCAATTTGCTGATTTTTTTCCAGCTTCTCTCCCTCAAAATTTAATCAAGGCTACAACGTTAAATGTGTATTGGGAAATCTGCTTGTTTTCCTTATGGATACAGACATGGTGATTATTTTTGGCATGGGAACTGCAGGTGTATGGTTATGATTACGCCCACTTACAAATGCTTGCAGTGTAGGTGCCTTATGGAAGTGACTTAAGTGTAATGTAGAACCAGTGCTATGGCTTTCCAAGTATTACTTTACAAAGTTCCTAAAATGAACAACAGGTGGTATTTAACTAGAATTTAAAAAAAAAAATAAAAAAAAAATTAACTACATATTTAATTTTATTTTAACTGGAAATTCTGACATTTTAAAAAGCCATGTAAGCATTTTCTTCCTACTTGAGTGATCATGTTTTTTTAGTCTAGCTACCCCTAATTTAAGTCTATACAAGTTTATAACTGAGTTGCCTAGCAATCACTTTGGTGCAACTACTGGATTCTTTTTTTTCTTCAATTGTAGGGCCGCAGGTTGTTGGAGATCTGTTCCTTGAAGTTATTAGAGCCTTTTATTCCTACTGCAAAGATGCACTTGGTTCTGATCTCAAACTTAGCTACAATCAAAGTGGCAACATACTTGCAAGGTATAACTACAAGTTTTCAACTATGAACTGAAACTGAATCATTTATATTAAGCTAACTTATTAAAATCTAACCAATCTAAGGAAGGTTAGGTTTTTAACAAAGTGCCCTTCTGTATAGAAGATGAGATTTTTCTATGACTTCCCTTTTTCCCCACACACGCTTGATTTCTCTTTGATTAGCAGAGAAGAAAATGAAGTATGTTGCATATGATTGGTGTTAAATAAATCCAGTTATATTGGTCAAGAATCAGCCTGGTGACAGAACTCTTAGCCCTTTGATTTTCAAAGTTGGAGGCTCAGTTTCTTTCATCTGGGAGAAAGATGCTCAAACTCTAGCTATTCCAGAATGACTTAGTCCTTGATTTAAAACAATTGATGTCTTTTAGGTTGAAGAGAAAGGGAGGAAAAGATTTTAGAATGCATCAGGTAATACTGTGATTTGCATGCTCTTACAATCTTTACTGACATCATGTCTTTCTTTTTTCCTTTTTTTCCCTTTCACACAGTGCAATCAAAGAGAACAAAAATGCTTCGGAAATTGTCAAAACAGTCAATTTGTTGATCACATCCTTAAGCACGGATTTTCTTTGGGATTACATGACCAAATGTTTCGAAGATTGTTTCAGGTGTTTATGTTGTCAAACAATAGTGCTCCTCTTAAAAATACCACTTAAGAGCTATCTATGTAAGATAATAAAGTTTACTGAACCATTTAAATTCTGGAAGGGATGTAATACATGTTAGAATCAGACACATATGTAAGTTGCATCCTAAAATAATACAAGAATGCAACCAGATAAGCAATTAGATGGAAACTAGCAACCTGAGAACAAAAGAAATTACCTTCAAAATGACAGCTGGAGGAGGAAAAGGTTTGGGAGGGGAGGTGGAGAGGTCCTCCTTGGAAGAACAAGTGGGTTTTGAATAAAAATAAAGCTCTCTGTCTTTTTTTCTCTTTCTGAGTATAAGAGAGAAGATTATACCTTAAGTAGTAAGATCGTTTATAGAGATTCAATCTGAAAATTAGAAGCACTTTTAGCATCCCACATGCTACAGTTTAGGTGGTTTTGACAGAATGTTTTATCCTGCTGTATTAGAAGTCCCATTTTACTTTGCTTTAGAATGCCTAGCTGTTGTTCAGTATTTTGCGCTGGTTTTGATGAAGCTTTTTTATTGTAAAAATAATGTTTCTCTTAATCCAGAAACAAATCCACACAGATGAGATATCCTCTTGAAAATATTAGCACTCCTCCTACCATTTCAGAGCTCTGCACACTATTGATGTTCCTTCTTGACGTGATTCCTTTGGTAAGGCAACCTGAAGTTAACTGCTTCAAAGTCTTTAGAAACTTAACGTCAAATAATTTGTATTGTGATTACCTAAAATGAAAATAGGCAAATTGACATATGTGTGCAGATGCATGCTATGTCCTGCAAAGTGTAGCTTCCTGTGCTGACTTACATGTGACTACCTGTGCTATTGCCTAGCAAAATAAAAATTGTTTGCATTTTAAAATATGGTGATTCTATCAAAGGAATAAAAAAGTGTACCTTTTGCTTCTTGGGTAAATAATTTCCTGGGACTTTTTGGTCTCTTAGTAGCTGGCTGACTATCATCAGATTTTTAGGGTATGATTCAGTGTTCATCACGTAGAATGAAGAAAGAAGGAATAGCACTGAAGCAAGTTTGTACAGCTTAACCATTCATGAACTGACTTTATCAATCATTAATCAGTGTTGCTAGACAGCTGAATAATAATATGTGATAACTATTTTAAACAATGCTTATTTATTTTAGGAACTCTACTCTGAAGTGCAGACTCAGTACCTTCCACAGATGCTCAGTTATATGGTGCAGTCTCTCCTGGAAAATATGGAAGTATTAGGTTTACCAGAACTCACTCATGCCTTAAAGACCTGTTTTAAGGTGCTTAGCAAAGTGCAAATGCCCCCTTCCTATTTGGACATTGAGACAGGAAGTGGAAATGGGGTAGGTGCTTTTCAACTACTCATAGATGTTTAAAATTGTTAGTGACATAACTTATTTTAAAATGCTAATTCTCCTAACTTAAACCTCGATGATAGCTGCAGCAATAAAGATTTTTGAAACTTATCTTCTTTGGCCCCTTCCAGAGCTACCTGATGCCTTGTTATTCTTACTGGGTATTCAGTTCTGACTTGTTTGAATTATTTGTGACAGTGAAGGACTATAGTCGTGTCTGAAACTGGGGCTATAATCCTACCTCTTGAGAAGAATGTGATCTTAATGGTTTTGAAAAGGCACTTGGGATCATGCAGTTGCTAAAGATTCGAGTTGCCAGATCAAGCCCAGCTTTACAGCTGGTTAGGTCTGCAAGGCTTTCAATATTTTAATTTAACACAATGTGGTATTATTTGTGTGTAAGAGACCATGATAGGGAATGAGGAATAGATGGCATAAAGCAGTCACACAAGCACAGCCTGCCAGAGTTTTGCAGTAGAACAAATACATGCATTTGACTAGAAATAATCCAGCATAAGTAATACCGTTCTAGTGGTGAACTGATTTTAAGGAAACATTTCCATTTGTTATGGATCCATATCTGTAGCTATGGATCTGTTGGTGTTTGAGTCAAAGTGAGGATTATACAAACATTTGTTAGGTTTTAAATGCAATTGAACTGCTTACAAATAATTAAGTCTAATGATTTTGTAGAAGTAATCTGTATCTGAAAATTGCAACTACTGGGTTTTTTTTCTGTCATTGCTGTTCTCCAGTCCCTGCCACGGTTCTACATAGTTTAAAATTATCTACACAGTGCCACGTTAGCCACATTAACATTTCTGTTTTAGAGCCCAGTGAAAAAGGAAAATGTGGACATAACCTTGGAGACTAAGTCTGTGCTACAGGAGGAGGATGAGACTCCATTCCCTCCCCTGAAGTCAGAAGACAGTGGCATTGGTCTAAGCGCTTCCTCCCCAGAGCTCTCTCAGCACTTGGGGGTGCCAACTGTGACCCTTGAAAGAGATGGTGTCTGGAAGAAAGGGGGGAGCATTCAGAAGACTTTGTATTGCATCCAAGAGCTGGTTGCCAAGTTTTCCAGTAAATACATTTTTGGGGTGCAATTTCAAGAAACAAGTAACGAAAGCATCTCAGCAATGAATCTGAGTGGAAAAGAGAAAAAAGAGAATGGCTACAGATTACCTGAAAGTACTAGCAAGAAAAAGAGCCCATGGGATGCAAAGCAAATCACTGTACCTCAGTTTAAACAAATGCTTTCAGACTTGTTCTCAGTTCGAGGGTCACCATTCAAGAACAAGAGTTCTAATCCTCTTCCTTCTGACCGCAACTCTGGTAATAAAAAGGAAAAGGAGGAAGAAGAGTGGGACTTAGAACAAGTGATGCTTGTCTTGGAACCCCTTAGAGGTGACTGCAAGGAAGCTTTTGCTGCAGCTTGTCACCTTTTGTTGGATTGTACCACATTCCCAGTCTATCTTTCAGAGGAGGAGACGGAACAGTTGTATCTCTCTCTGTTTCAGGTTCCTGGTAAGAAAAGTTTCCTTTACTGGACAACTTGAGCATTTGAGGTTGCAAATAGCAGTGTGAGCTTGGCTATTTGGAAGACATGTGACCAGGGCCAGTAGTTATGCCTTTTGACAGGGCTGAAGGCAAGTTGCATGTGAATTAAAGACTTACCCACGTCAGCATGTGTTTTGTGTTTTGCAGCTGAGGGACACTTTTTACCAAGCTTTTTAAATTCACATTCTTTTAGAAGCTTTCACTACAAAACTTGTAGCTGAAGGGATGAAAAGACCTTCTGGCCTGTAGAGCCTTGTGGCATGGTTCAGGATTTTCAAGAAATCTGGCCCGCTCCCTATCCGTGTGTGTCTGTGTGTCCCCTGCAAAAAAAAAGGATATATTAGAGGAAGATGGGTGTAGATGGAAAACTGGAGCTCTAAACCATAACTGAAGCAAAAACAGCTCTTTCCCTAATCCTCAGAATTCAAAGGAGTCTGATGTAAGCTAACGTATAAGAATAACCTTGTATAATTGGACAGACTGTTTGTTCTGGGAATTCAAATTCATTGGCTTTAGCAGGAGCAGATATTGGCCTGAAGGCTAGTTGACAAGATAGGTTTGTAGTGAGTGGAGAGGTGGGAAACTGGAAAATTAGGTTCTCTTCCTCACCTCACTACGAATTTCTGCTGTCTTCCTTAGCAAAGTGATGATATGCCTGTCATCTACATGGGTGAGCTGTCTGCTTGACATGGACACTTTTGCATATTTGCAGTGCCTTCCATGTGGTCAGCAATGTAGGTGAACTTAGAAGGCTTGCTTTCATAATTGTGTTTCTTTGGAATGTCATCCTAGGATTATAGAAGTTTATTTTCAAACTTCTTTTCAACTGCACAGCCTGGAGAATACAGTAAGGGTTAAAGTCAAAAGGAGAGAACCTCTGATAATGAAGGTCTGGGTTGAATGTGATACAGAAGTTGTCTGATGTGGAGAAGGAAGAATGGTCATTTTGTTATGGTAGTAAAGCAGTTAGAACATTTGGTTTTCAAGCCAGAGTTGTGAACTCATACTTCAGACTGTCTCCAGTCAAGCCTTGATAAGACTTTATCTGATTATTTACTCAGGAGAGGCAAAGATGGCTTGACTTGATGTTAGCCATATCAGTTCCTTGTGTGCTTCATGGTTTCTGAAATGATATGCCTTAATGCTACCTGAAAGAGCATCCTTGGATCAGCAGACCTCATGTTGTTGTTTTTGACAATGACAGCTGGAAAACAGCAGCTGTAAAAACTAGTTGTGAATGAACATAAACTGAAAAGCAGAAATCCACTAGTTACTGGGTTACTGAGGTCCTGCAAGAGCTTTCTGCTGGGAGAAATAGGGAAGAGAATATACCTTGCTTTGAAGCACGTCCCTTCTGAAGTAAGGGACACAATGATAGCATGACAGTTGGATTTGGGCAGTCATTTTTGTCTCTTGGTCCTGTGAGCTTGATTGAAGAAACCTTGTAAATATGACCATAACCTTGAGATTATTCAAAAATTTTTTTCTCACTTATCTTCTGAGGAGGTTGTGATGCCAGCTTCCCTCTGTGGCTGAAGTCCTTAATGACAATATGCTGTTGTGTGAATGACTGCTATGTTCAGAATGTGTCCATCTTCACGCTGCTGGAGGTGATCAACCATTCCCAGTCACTGGCGCTTGTGATAGAAGACAGAATGAAGCGGTACAAAGTATCTGGCCACAACCGCTTCTTTGGAAAGCTACAGATGGTCACCCTTCCTCCCATCGCTCCTGGAGTACTAAAGATCATCTCAGAGAAAACAGATTTCTACCAGGTGTCAATTTTCTTTCTCTTTTTTACTGCCCAACTACACTGAACCTCTAAGGATGAGATGGGAAAGCAAATGTTATTTGCATGGATGTTTGGGAGCAGCATGTTTGTGTTACAATGACTGCTGTTTTTTGCTTCCACAAGCATATGAAAGCAATTGCATTCTTCTTTGTGTGCTTCCCAATGGGATGTTCAAAAGTGGCAGGTTATTTTCAAATTGCTAGTTGTTTTTGTGCCCAAATCCTTGGGGGATAGGTATAGTTGATTTCTGACTTGAAGAGTTTAGTTTCATTAGCTTTGACACCACCCTAAGTTTTCAGATAAGAGAAAATGTTAATGGGTGAATAATAATGATAACATTCCATCCTCCTTGTTTTGAGTATATATATTTCAAAGGTGCTTTCCTTCTCCTGACTTTATTGATATTAGCGTTGATATGAGGGTTGGTTCCAAATTTTTCTTAATTACTGTTTCCAATTGCCATGCCTGACACATGTAAAATCTGTTAACTTTTGACTCAGAAAGTAGAAGCAGAAGTGCTTTTCTTAACTTCTGGTGCATGTACATTTGAATTACCTGTCCCACTAGGGTAGGAAGGTTGCATTCCTTTAGGTCTGAGTGTATGACCTGAATTCTTGCTCTTTGCTAAACTAAGACAATTTGGAAATCCCTTTTGGTAATAGAGGGCATTTATGTAATGGAAAGCTTTTAAGTCAGGGAAGAAATGGCACTTAGTTGTTGTTGTTGTTGTTGTTTTTCCCTAGAGAGTAGCCTGCGTGCTCTGGAATCAGCTGAACAAAGAGACACGGGAGCATCATATTGCCTGTGTGGAACTGTTCTACAGGCTGCACTGCTTGGCACCATCAGCAAATATCTGCGAAGACATTATCTGCCACGCACTTTTGGATCATGATAAAGTAAGTCCTGTATTAACTGAAGCCGATTCATCACTGTAGAGTTGTTCCAGTCCTTCCCAGACTGCCTCCAGTTCCCTTCCACCCCATGTCTTCATTCCCATGGTCCCTCTGTCTTCCAAGAGTCCGACAGACTCTGTCCACACCTTTCCAATTCCCTGGGATTTATTCATCATGGGACTACTGATAAACTTAATTCCTGGATACAAGCCCTATTAGTCAATGCTGGAGTTTTTTTTAGTATCAGCCCAAATCATGTAGTATCTAAAAACTTGCAATTTTTGTCAGTATTTCCAAACGGACCCAGCTCCACCAGTAACTCTAAAATCATTTTATTTTGTGTTGATTTTGTAAATTTCATATTCCAACAAAAGACTTTATTACCTTATAAGTGTATGTCAACATAATATTGAACTTGTGTCCACCTTAGTATTTAGTTCTCATAATAAGTAAGCTGTATTTCAAGTGAGCCAGTTATTAATTATTTTACTTGCCTAGTTTAATTACAGAACAGTTCTTTAATAACTTACAGTATATTTGTGAGAAGTGCCTTGCACAATAAAACTTAAAACAGCCACCTGCAGTCTTCGGTGTTGTTTTTGTATCTTTGCTCTCGCAATTTTGAAACTTAAAAGTTTTGAAAGCTTTTAAAAGATTTCCAACAAAATTACCAATAACAAACACTACCTAATAAACCAATGTCTTCCCATTTGTCATCCAACTTTTAAAACTCCCTAACACCAAACCAAGACTAAAATGTTTACACATAAGAGTCCTGAAATCCATTTTTGGTTTATTGGCACATCTTTTTTTTTTTCCTCCTACAAACACTGTGGCTGTTAAGTTTTGGTTGTGCATCATGGACACATGGCATTTTAGTTTAGTCTATTGCAAAATAGAGAAGTGCTCTCAAACTACCTGAGAAGGATTAGCAGTCATCTAAAAAATAACTGTTGTTGTGCTAAAGGTTTAAAAATCACTAAAACTTTACTTGGAGATAAATGCTGCAAAAAATATGTATCTGTCTTGTTTCCTTGCAAAGGGGACAAGGCTGGAAGCACTGTTCAGATTCTCTGTCATGTGGCATCTGACCAGAGAGATCCAAGGCAGCAGAGTGACTTCTCACAATCGGTCCTTTGATAGGTATTTTCCATTTCCACTGGCTTAGACTTACATTTATATATTTAACTATATTATGCATTGTTCTGTTCTTTTTTCTGAGGTGGGAAGAAGCTCTCCGTAGAGAGAACAAAAAATGAGCAAAAGGAAGATCTTCACCTTTCTTGCACTATTACCTTTGCAAAGCACTCTGTGTGTATGGTGCACTTCCTTGTGTGAAGGAAGCTTCTGTAAAAATAGAAAGAGCTTCCTATATGAAGAGTAGCTTGCAGACGAGTTTCTGCATAGCAGATTTTTTTATCTTGGAATGGGTTAAATTTTTTTCAGCTACTTGTGGAAACAAACAAACAAACAAAACAGTTATTTTAGTTTTACTTCCTATTTATGAGATCATAACCTTTGTATAAAATGAGACAAAAGCATTAAGAGTCTTTCTAAGTAAGTACGTGAAAGAACTTTAAAATACGCTGCTCTTCTAGAGTGTGAGTATATGTATGGCCTTGCTTCTACAAATGCATGTTTGTAGTTGACCTCAACTCAGGAAAATGTGCATGATCAAGCTATTGTTAGCAGACATGAGCTATTGGCTGGTGCTTACTTGAACATGCACTGTGTCTGTTCCCTGCCACTATTTTGTTGTTTGCATTAACTTTTTTAGGGATTTCAATTGTACTTCTTCGTTCTGATTTCTCCACTCAGGTCTCTGTTTGTGGTACTGGACAGTCTCAATTGTTCAGATGGCGCAATTGGTGCTGCAGCACAGGGCTGGCTGATCCGTGCTCTTTCACTTAATGATGTTGCACGGATTCTTGAACCAGTCCTGCTGCTGCTGCTTCATCCAAAGACACAGCGCACCTCCATCCACTACATCAAACAGAAAAATTCAGCAGGTAAAACTGTTCTTGGACTGAAACTGTAAGTGCTAACATAGCATTGCATACTCCTGAACACCTACTGAAGATAGTCTCTGAAGTGCAATGGCATCCTATTACCCTGAGTTGCCTTGTATCAGTTCCATAGATTCCTCCTCATCTAAGTACTTCTAGTGATGCCTAAAACAGAGTTCAGGAGTAAGTCATGCTAGTTGAAGGCCTAATGATCTTTTCTATTACAGTGGCTGCACCTACACTGTTGGTTTGGATTGCTCCCTGCTTTGCTCTGGGATCTTGTCCCACACTTCTCATTGCCATTCCCAGGTGATCCACACTGCATGTGTGTTCACTGTTCACAGGATCCCTTCTTGAGCAAAACTAGGCCTGCAACCAAATGAAATCCAGGAGCAGTTTGGTGACTGTGTCAGTCCAGGAACTGTTCCAGTAGTCGGGATGGACAGGCAAATCTCACTCTCTCCACCCATTCTTGCCCCAGCACACCAGGCACCCTCATACCAGGTTTATTTATTCAGAATATTTTTTGTTAATGATTCCCTTAGCATCATGTTAAAATAATCAGACAGGTTGTGAGGAACATGTTGCTGTTTAGGGCACACGACGCACAGAAAAAAAACCCAATTCTGCTAACTTCTAAAAATTAAAATGTCTTTGTCCAAAGAAGATCCATCTTGATTCAAGAGGAGAGCTGAGCCCTTGTGGCATATGTCTTGAGGTATCCCAGGGCTAGGATGTAGAAGCAAAGAGATATGTTTGGACCTGAAGATAACCTCCAGCCACCCAAATTTAGGAATGTGGCAGGGCATCTTTACCTTGACAGGCTAAATCTGACAGCTGGAAGATGTCCATTTTAAGACCTGTAATGAGAACCATTGTGAACTACATATGATCTGTGTGTCAAATGTGGAACAGACAAGTGTGACAGAGACCTGTGGGGAGCAGCTGAGGAAGACTGAGACAGGTATGGAGTCAGGGTTTGCTCCCAGTGTGGAGTCCTGCGAAGGCTGGCAGTCTGTTCAGGTTTGGGATTGCTGGGAGTGATATGGGTACGAGACGCTCTGCACCATTTGGCCCAAGTAGACAAGGTTGTTTCCTGGAGCAGAGCAGGAAGACAGTGGAGAAGTGTCTGGTAGTTTTGTGTAAAGAAACTTCCGTGTCACCTGTCTGTCTCATTACTGTTAACCTAGCTGTCAGCTTGCATAATTGTTTTTCTGTCTTGACTGGCAAATAGTTAGATGGCAGACATTTATAGCATCCAAAGGCACCTGTTTATTAGATGCTATACAAACACAGAGCTAATATATTCCTTCCTTGTTCCACAGCACATAATCAAGGAAAACATTAGCTCTTTAAAAAAAAAAAAAAAGAAAAGAAAAGAAAAAAATTCCTCTGTTGCTATCTTCCTCATTTCCCTCCTGATCTCAACAAACATTTTATGCTCAGGAAGCATAAAAAAAAATTATCACATCTAGGTAGTCATAGCGTAAGAGAAACAGCATGTGCTTTATGTTTTGATCCTATTCTCTTGCGCTTACAGTAGGTTAGGACTGCTCTACCACCTCAAAAAAAAAAAAATTCTTGCCTTCACCCAGTTTGTTTTTTTTTTAGCTCCACTTGTTACAATTAATAGTAGACTAGAGCAGAGTAACTTTTTAACCTTTTTTTTTTCTTACAAAGATATATTCAATATAAAGCATGTTGCGTGGAAAAGACTATTATACGCTTTTTTTGAACAAAATATTTTTTTTTCAGAAGATATATGTGATTGGTTTTGCAAGAAAAAGGCCTCTTTGAAAGCGTCTGGCATCTCTGAGAGCAATTCCGAGGAAAACCTTCCATTGAGCCAGTTTACTACCGTGGATAGAGAAGCAATTTGGGCAGAAGTGGAAAAAGATCCAGAGAAGCTGGAGTTAAAAACTGAACAGTCTGAAAATGATGGCTCTTGTAATCCAGTAACTTCACATGAAGCAGATGGTGACCAAGATAACAGTGAGCATACAGAATCAGCAGACACCAGCACAGGCCATGACAGTGAAAATACATCCTCTTTTTCTCCTTCTCCGGAGCTGCAAGAAGTGAGCAATGAGGACAATGACAGTGCTGCAACTGATGGCAAAGAGACCACAAACCATGTGAGTTCTCTCAATGCATTCCTTCCTGAAAGCTCCAAATCCAGTGTAGCACTAAACCTTGTGCGTGCCGACTCTGAGAGGACTCAAGCATCAGAGTCTCTGTCAAGTGATGAAGAGGTGGACTTGGAGCTCCAGGAAATTACCCATTCTAGGTTGCTCAAGCAGCAGAAGGAAAAACAGGAGATGATTGAGGCGCTGTTCAAACACATGCTGGTATATTTGCAGCCTTATGATTCTAAGCGGGTATTGTATGCTTTTTCTGTTCTGGAGGCAGTGCTTAAAACAAACCCTAAAGAATTTATTGAAGCGGTAGCCAGTACAAGCATGGATACCAGCTCCACAGCACATTTGAATCTTATTTACAATCTCTTAGCTCGCCACCAGGAAGCTCTTGTAGGGCAGAGTTTTTATGGGAAGCTTCAGACTCAGTCCCCAACTATGTGTCCCCATTCTCTTCTAATAGAATTGCTCACTTATCTCTGTCTCAGTTTTCTGCGGTCATACTATCCATGCTACTTGAAGGTCACACACAGAGATGTGCTTGGCAACCGAGATGTTCAGGTAAAAAGTGTGGAAGTTCTGATTAGAATGATGACCCAGCTAGCTACCATGGCAAAGGCAGCAGAGAATAAGAACATAGAGTTCATACGCAATTTGCTAGGAAGATGCAAAATTCAGGAGTTTGTTCTCCTTTCTTTGTCTGCATCTATGTATACAAGTCAGAAACGGTATGAACTGCTTATGGCAGATGGAGTTAATAATGTTCACGAAGAAGAACTCTTTGAAGAGACCCTAATCAATTTTGGGCATGATCAAATATGGAGCGAACACCCACTCCAGATTGAGTTGCTGAAGCTCTTGCAGGTATTGATTGTCTTGGAGCACCATCTTGGACAGACTCATGAGGAGCAGGAGAATCAGCCAGACCTCTCTAAGGAATGGCAGCAGGCTCTTAATTTCCAGCAGGCTATTGGTGCAATGCAATATGTCTATCCGCACCCAATAACTTCACAGGGATTATTTGTCTCTGCTGTGGTTAGAGGTTTGCAACCAGAGTATGGCTATGGGATGCATCCCACTTGGGTAGGCTTAGTCACATGTTCCCTGCCCTATTTTGGGAAGTCTTTAGGCTGGACTGTGGCACCATTTGTTGTACAGATATGTAAAAACCTGGATGAGCTTGTCAAACAGTATGAAAATGAAGCTGTGAAGACATCTGCAAAAACATCTGCAAGGTAAGAAGGGTCTGCAGTGTGGGATTTGTTATGCTGAAACTCTTTTAAGTTCCTCTTACTAGAGTGTAGTGCATAGTAATTTACTCTTTTAGCATTGCGGTTCCCAGAGCCTGATTCTCAAACCCTGCGGCACGTGCAGGCATCTGTCCCTTAAGACCACATGTGGTGGAGGCAGTATCTTTGCAGCAGGGCTCATTGCAGTTGTAAGAATGACCAGCAGCTGTGATACTTCCTGTTCCCTTGTGCCTGCCATCCAAGTAAAAAGAAGTTCCCAGTTTTGAAAAAAACAATGATTTTGGAGTACTAATTGGGAGAGACACCCTGGAGAAGAAAAATACACTGATACTGTTCAGAACGTGCAATAAGTGAAAGGACTAGGGAAAAAATAATTAGACATGAAAGATTAATGGTCAGGTGGGGAATAATATTCTAAAAGACCTAGACAAGGAAACAGGGTTGTCCAAGCATAGTTTGTGAATCCTTTGATTTGATATTCCTGTCTGGTCATTCCAGTATTCTTTGAACCATTGAATAGAAACAGATTTCTACTGGAATTTTTAATAAAGGAAACATCACTTGGCCTGTTAACCTTTTTTTTTTTTTTTTTTTCTTTCTTTCTTTTTTTTCCCCCTACAAAGCTTAACCTCTAAAAGAGAAAATGTTACACCAGATTACCCACTAACCCTTTTGGAAGGTCTGACAACCATTGGTCACTTCTGCCTTCTGGATCATCCTAACCAAACTAAAAAGGTAAGGGCTTAATGCCTACCACTCACTTCACACCTTGACACCAGTTTGTCAAAGTATGCATCCCTTTTTCATTCAGAGGTGAATATAAGTAGTAAAGCAGCACTTGTACAAGAAGATGACCTAAGAGCTGCATCATAGCACACCAAAAGAAGTGAACTAAGTAGAAGTGTAGGGTAGGGGACTGAACTTAATTTTTTTTTTTTATTTGAAGACAGGAAAGTTAATTTTAAGCAGAAGACATTCATGATGATCTTGGTCACACAAATATTAGTCCTGTGTAGCTTGTGTACAGTTGCTCTGTCATTAACAAAGTCTTCTATTTTCTTTTGAGTTGATAACATGCTGATGTGTTTTCTACAGTTTTTATTCCTATATAAGATTTGTCAGAAGAGAATATTATCCTAACAATTGCCTAGACAAATCAATTCTCTCTGTGCCAAAATAGTGAACAGCAAATTCAGTAGACTCTAGTAGCAGCAGTATAGTTCAGAAATAGAATGGTTGAATTATTTTTAAAGTTGTCATTACAAAAGTTGATTATAATTCTCCTAATTATAGAATAAGAGCGGTCACTCTGTGGTGCATAATATAATGTATTCTACTATTCATATTTTTGTTTTTTCTAGTCATCATGTTTAGCTGAACCTGCACACCTGAGAAATGCTAGGAATGCCATTTTGGAAGAATTGCCTCGCATTATTAATACCTTGTCCCTTCTTTGGAGCGTTATAAAGAGGGAAGACTCTCAAAAAAGACCAACTGACTTCTTTGGAACAGCTAAAGGCTCTTCTTCAGTCTACTTTAAAGCAACCAAAGTAGGAGTTCTTTTAAACTGCTGAGTATCTCATCCTCCTTATCATCTCCTCCCTCACCAGTGTGTTTTACATGGAGTTCATAGGAATAGTTTTGTCATTCCCAGAATGATATTGGGCCACAAAGAATTTTTGAAGAAATCTCCTGATCTACAGACTCGCCCAGTACTCGCCAACAAAAGTAGATTTTTCCCTGTTCTTTTTCCCCTCTGGACCCTTACCTGATCTGTTTAATGTTTTGCTTTTTCTGTGAGCTTCTGTTAATGGCTGCTCTAGAACCAACCACCTCTGAATTGTCTGCACCTTCCGCAGGCAGTAGAACATGTACCTGAAGGAATAAAAATACTAGACTTTTCCCTTCTTCTGTAGATATTGGTAAATCATAGTATTGAAAAATATCTGTAGGAGAAGAGAAAATATAACACCAGTTATTTTTTCTATTTTCCAACAAATGTGCCTTCTGTCTGTAAGGAGGAGTTAGTTATGAGAGTATTTATGAGAGTAACTCATAAATAAATTATCAAAACTAGTCTGACTGCCAAGTATATAAAGAGATTCTTTTGTTGTTGTATATTTTCTGAACGTCTTGGGAGAAGGAAGAATGTTTTACAGACTGAGATAGCCTTGCAAAGTTTTAGCATTGACAGTTATTTTTTTTCCCCCTCTATAGACATTAAGAACTAAAATACTGGACTTCATGAATCCATTGACAGCACAACTTGGAATCCAGTTGATGGCAGCAATTGCAGCAGTATGGAACAGCAAGAAACCTCATAGGAATCTAAGTAAAATCAAGGTGAAATTAAAGAAAGGCACCCTTAGTTTTCCAGTGTAAAGGCAAATGTTACATTTATATGATCGGTTCTAAACTCTGGGCTTGTTTATATATTCTTTAGGGTTTTTTACATGTGACAATGTCAACCCACTGAAAAATCTGAAATGGTCTTATTTTACATAATTCCACAAAGCATCAGGACAGCAATTAAACATAAATAAGTAATCAAATAAAAACGACAGTATGGTGTTTTAAGTCTGATAGTAATAGCCATTTTTTATTCAATACTGGATTGTAATCTTAGGATTGCAACTTGCCAATTATATTTTAAAGACCTTGGATCAGCTCCATTTCCAGAGAAAAGTTAGAGTTGTGGTATGTGTATTTTCTGGAACTAAGCATTTATTCTGAGTAGAACACCTCTTTCTTTTCTGCTTTCACTTGAGCATAATGAAGCTGTTTTCACGAAAGTGTTGGGAGAAGATTTGTATATGACAAGGTGTTGCATGCTTGATTTAACTTGTCTAATTTACGTTTTGTATAAGTACTGATATTTGAATAATCGCACAAAAAACTTTTCGGCTTCATGTTTTGCCTGGCACAGTGATCTGAGGGGTGTGTCTTTTTTGTTTTGTTTTGTTTTTTCAGATTCTTCCAGTGGCTAGTGCGTCTCAGCTTATTCTTGTAGACTTAATATGTGCACTTAACACACTGAAAATTGACACTATATTACATCTAGTCAAAGAGGTAGTCAAGAAACCATCACAAATCAAAGGCGAAGAGGTAATGGTGAAGATAATTCCATTTTCTTAATATATTCTATTCTGGATCTATTACAATGTGTCTTCTAAATATTGTTAGAAGGAAATGTTGGTTTGTTTTTTTTTTTTAAATGTTTAATTCTCTTTTGCTCCTGAATAAGTTATTTTTTAGAATGTGGGTTACTGTGTTTTGAACCATCAATGTAAGTTGGTTCTTCAGAGTATTTTGCTAGAGAAGTTTTGGGTAATGAAAGGTGTGGGGTCCTCCAGTACCAAAGATGATGACAATTTTCATAAAGCTTCTACTGATACACAACTCAATAACACACTTCTCTTTCTCTACCCTTATGTGAACAGTTAGAAATATCTCGCATAGAGTCTGCTATCTTCTAACTGACTTTCAAGGAAACCAATTTTACTACCATGCGCGCCATTGTAGGAGCTCTTACAGCTCTGAATAAACTGTAGCAGATATTCCAAAGTAATGTGACTGCTTCTGAACTAGGGTCCTCTGTTAATCTGAATCCCCTCGTAGTGTTGTATAGATAGTTCTTTCACAGTTGGTCACCTGTTGGAGTACAAGTGGCTTCTAACTATTGAACACAAGTATTCAGCAGCTTGGACCTTCTTTTTTTGCTGATGGCAAATAATTGCAGTTTTGCTTTTATTTTTCAGAAATCTTCTCTTGTAGATATTCCAATGCTGCAGTTCAGTTATGCTTTCATTCAAAGGTAATTCAGTCATTATAAAAGAGAATTTTGTGTTTGACTCTACTTAAGATAACAGCCAGCATCGCTATTTTTGCTTTACTTTCATCTTCATGTCACAATGTCACAGAACACCTTTATGTAGGAGACTGTTACTGCCCCTTCATTGTTAAGTGACAGGCACAAAATAACTGGGCTGTGACATTATGTTCCATTGATCTGTTGATAATGCCACTCTGAAAGCTTTATTTCATACTAATAGAGCAACATACCTCAGGCATCTCATTAGCAAGATACTTGTATAATTTCTTATGGTTTTTCTCCTTATCTGTTGTGTGTTGCCAGATGAATGGATAGGGAACTTCTAAATTCAATAAAACTGCTACGGCTGCAGTCTGTGATGGACATGTAGTGGGTCAGGCAGTTGACTGGAAATATTCCTTTGATCAAAACTCTTCTTCACATACTTGGCTTTTCTCATACGGAAGCCTTGGGATATATCAGACTGTACAATATACTGTATGCAGTAAGCTATGGAGATAAAGTAAGCTGGCATGCAGTGGAGTGGTTAGCTAAACTTTATTCCTTTTCTTCCCCCTGAAGACCCAGCCCTCTTACGGTACTGGCTGGCATACTGCATGTGCTGCTAGCATTTACTGCTGTATGCATATTGTCTGTGCTGCTGGATATTTATACCATGTTGTTGGATCAGTTAGGAAGGGGCAGGACATAATGGGCTGATCTTGATGGAAGCTTTTAGGCCACCAAGTTACCCATGTATGTTTTGTTTTGGGGTTTTTTTTTCCTTAATTCTAACTTCAGACTTGGGTGGGTTTTTGGTATTGTTTTTTTGGCAGACTGCCTGTCTCAGCCTTGCAGGAGAACTTCCAGTCCATATTAGGACTTCTCAAAGAGTCTGTGCAGTTGAACTTGGCTCCTCCGGGACACTTTCTTCTTCTCAGGTACTGTGTAAGGGAGAAGATGGTTTATAGATGCATTGAGTAGACCTGTCCAATTACTAACTCAGAGTGAATTGATTTTCCCACAGTACTCTGAATGACTTTGTGACTAGGACACCTACTCTAGAAAACAAAAAAGACCAAAAAGACTTGCAGGTACAGTGTATACATGTATACCTTTCAGTTCATAAATCTGGCACTGTACATCTAAGTAAAAGTGGAGATGGCCTGATCTGTACTTTGTATCTGAATTCACCTGTGCTTTTACAATATGTGAATGTGCATCCACATGTGGCTTAGGCCTGGTAAATATGGGAGACTCAAGTATGAGAGACATGATGAGCAGAATGTCTCTAACAAAATTTTGTCAAAAGTGCATGAAATTGCAGTGATAACTATGGGATTTTCAAAGCTGTTTTCCCTGGGTAATTTTATGATTTTTCTCAGAATTTGAATCATAACGCAATGTGATGTCATGAGTCCATATCATATGTGTAAGTATTGAAATCTCAAAACTGTCTAGGAAAATTAGTAGCATAATTATCCTTGAAGCTCATAGCTGTGTTTGGCAATGTAAATGGCTGTCAGCTCGCCTTCTATGTAAAGGAGAGGTGGAGTAGAGCAGGATTCTCTTCCTATGCTGAATATGATCTCAGCAGAACAGTTTAAGCACTACCCACATGGGTGGTTTTGGCTCTGAGCCAATGTAATGCTACCTATGAGGTGAGACTTTAGTGTGCCAACAGAGAAATTAGGTCTCCACTTCTGCTTCAGAGACTGGCCAGCAAAATGACCATGGTGATAAAAAGACAGTTTTGCCAGCTTACCATCTTATAGCCTCTTCACAAGTGACCTCTGCTTTGCTTTGGATACTTGGGATTTGGTTTCGTCAGAGTGAGGAATTAAATATGCTGAAGTGTGACTATCCACATAGTTTGATGCTATGTCTTGCTTACCCCTAATAGAAAAGACTGAAATCTGAACAGATGGATTGCCATAAAATAAAACCCTGCCTCACTTAGTGCTCTGCCTCACTTAATGCTCTCCAAATATAAAAGGAATAAAAAGAAAGAGTGTTTAAAACAATAAAGGCATTGGTATGCCATTTCTGAGGGGTTGAACAATTCAGATCATGTCTTTGACAGATGGCAGCTAATGTGTAAAGTGTGGCAGGACTGATGCCAAATTGATACTATGTTAATGGTAATGGCTTGCATGGAAAGTCATGACTAAAACCTCCATGATAAGCTAACTTAAAGTTTTCCCTGCTTCTCATTTTCTTGCCCATTCTTATTTGAAGTGAGCAGTAGTTATCTTGAGAGCACAGATCGTTAAATCGGAGACGTATTTATGTTTCTAAGAGATAAAAGTGCCTACTTCTGATCCTCCTGACATATTCCATATAAAGAGGACTTTGCTGGATTGGCCAAGTGATGATAGCTTTCATCTGATGCCACATTGTCTGGTTATGTTATAGGAGGTGACCCAAAAAATCTTGGAGGCTGTAGGGACTGTTGCTGGTTCTTCTCTGGAACAGACTAGCTGGCTGAGCCGGAACTTGGAAGTGAAAGCTCAGCCTCAGATTTTACCAGATGACTTCAACATTGAAGATGTGAACGGTAACATGGTTCTGTCTGACTTTCTGCTGCTTTTTCTCTTCTGCTTAAGTCAGTGAAGAGTACAAGGTGTTAGTGTGTAGTTCACATGAGAAGGGAGTAATACAGACAAAAAGTAAAACCAAAAATATGCATTATCCTCCCATAACAATGTCAACCTAAGCGGGTTTAGTAAATATCTGCAGATTCTGTATAATACAGAGGAAAACTTATAGCAGGTGCATGCAATACATGCGATAGAACAGCACGGGGAATGAGGTATGTCATTGTGGCAACACGCCCAGAAGCATTTCACTGTAATACTAATATGCAAATAACAGTTCTGTTGGGGAAGAAAATTAGCAAACAGCAAAATTGAAACATGTCTTGTCTGAAGGGAAAACTAAATTATTTTGCCTCTTTTAGATACATCAGTGGCACCATCTTCAATGGTTTCTGCCTCTGCTCCTTCGATATACAGTGTCCAAGCTCTTTCTCTCCTTGCAGAAGTAAGTAGGAACAGTTTTGTAGTTGCTGCTTTCATCTGTGGGGTGGTTGTTTATTTGATATTATTGAGCAGAGGAATGCATTAGGTTTTCCTGGTAGATTAAATGGGAGCTGAAATCTTTACTGAGGCATCCCATGTGCACACACATTCTAGCCTGAAATATGGCATGCTTTCCCCTTTTGTCAGAAATACCAACTAAAGGTTTAAAGAGACATTCTTTTCACTTTTAAGGTTCTTGCTTCTCTTTTGGACATGGTTTACCGGAGCGATGAGAAGGAGAAAGCTGTGCCATTGATTTCACGTTTGCTTTATTATGTATTTCCTTATCTACGCAACCACAGGTGACTTCTCTCTCTGCACATGTGATTTTTCTTATATCTCATTTTTTTTGACCACACTGTAAGACTTTCGCTTTTTCTTCTTCTCAGGAGTGCTTAATAGTCAAGGGGAATTGTAAGAGTTGGAGACCTGAGATAAAAAAATCTCATATAAATAATTCTCTAATTTAGCCACCAACTGTATAGGACAGAAGTATGTTCTGCCCTTCCCATATCATGCAGTTAATCTCTTGCTGTAGGAAAAAAGTCTCATTATTCTCATTAACAAGTGAAATTTTCCTCAAGGAAGGGCAACTTCCTTTACAAGCCTTAGCCTGGAGAAGCTCCTGTGCTCAGACACTGCTGTCCTGAATCACAGCCCAGAGGAGCTGCTCTCTCCACTCCACGTGGAAGACCTAGGGAGTGAGACACAGTTAGTTAAAATAAACCTCCGAGAATACTTTTCACCACCCTCTTTCTGCTGTTCACACACACATGCCTCCCAACTGGAAGAGCACAGGTAATGAGCATAACTAATTGGTATTTGGGCCAGTAAGATTTTGTAACAATTATTTTGCAAAGTTCCTCAGTTGTAGAGTTACTGAGCCTGTCAGCTGTTTTAAGTTCTCTGTGCCTTAGTTTTCTGGTGATCTTACAGCTTGAGTGATGAGCCATCCTCCACAGTAGGGTAATAAAAAACTTCCCTTTTGGGAGGATTATCTTATGTATCCAGTAAGTTTATGCTAATAATGCTAAATCCCTTCTCAGTGTAGAAATCTAAGAGTAGTCTGTCAACCCCACGGTACCAAACAATTGCAGCGTTAGGGACATTGCCATGTTTTGCATTAAATTGTGGTTTTTTGCTTTTAGAATGTTTTTCCTCACTATTCTTTTTCATGTAATGGATGATTAGAATTCAGGATAATACTTGGCGGCTATGTTTACATTAGCAATTTGATTAGAGCAGTAGTGTAGTTTTGAAGTGAATCTCTTGATTTACCTCCATTTATGAAAAGCTGATTCAGTACTCCAAGCAGTTTTAGTGCATGAACTGAATTCCTACTGGAGGAAACTAATAGAAGCCCCTATACAAAAGTGACTCAAGAGTGCTCACTAATTTCTGACTGCACTGCCATGAGGAGATCTAGCACATACATAACAGATGTGCCAGTAGAAGGCTGTCAAACTTGGGACATCGTGAAGCTGTTCTTGTGAGCCAAGTTATCCTGCCCTACTACTTGCTGTCCACTGTGGGCCCTCAGCTCTTCACTGCAACTGATACCTGTCTTTCTGCTGCTTCTTCCTTATCCTTCTGTGTTTCTTCTGACATGTCACCCCTTCCTACTTTATCTGCCCTGTTGCTTCTCTCCAGTGCTGAACACTATTGCTTTTATTGTCCTTTACTATCATTGCTTTTCAATTTCTGCCAATCTGACACCTACCTTTTCTGCCTGTTGGGGAAGAAGGCCAACAAGGAGACAGTGCCACTGCTGAGTGGTGATTGCTGGGCACTTGCTGGAAAAAGCAGCTCTGCCTGCTGCTGACCCTGTCGTGGCTGATGCCTGGGTGGACAGCAGAGCCCCCATCCATGTGTGCAAGTCAGGTTAGAAGGGTGAGGTTTGGTAAGAGGCATGGAGACTATAAGGTCCTCTCCTGTCCTCTGTTCCCACCAGCATTGTGCTAGTTAGGCCTTGTTGGCCAAATTCTGTTGATTTTTGTCTCTGTATAGACCCTGTTGGCCCACAGGGGAATGTACACAGTTGTGTTTGTCCTCTCCTCTGTTTCTATTCTAATAAGGTATGAGCTGTATTTTCGCCAGGAACTGAAACCTTTTGTTGTTTGAGCTTTGTGACAGCTGTTTCTGTTCAGCAGTAGGTGTTCCTCCCATCTGTGTTTTTGGCCTTCACTTAAAGCTCCCCTTTCTATGTATGTTAGGTAATGGAAAGAGGCTGGGGATGGGGCTCCAGAGCACTGGGCAGGTCACAGGACCCATCATGAAGTAGAAAGAGTGCAATATCTCCCTATACTCTGGGCCTAGTTTTTCAGCCAAAAGCATAGGTGTGGGAGAGATGGATGGTATCCTCTGTCAGCTGAACAGTATAACCCTTTTCCCACATGGACAAGAGGAGGGAGAGGAGAGCTTTTCCTTGCTGTGCGGGTTTCCTTCTATCTCTCAGGGCCTTATCAGCTGGTTCTGCTTCCTCAGCCTTCCTCATGCATCCCTCCCTCCCTTTCTCCCAGTGCTATTCACAGATCCCTTAGAAAGCAAATTCTCCTTTTTCTAGCAGCTCTCTGCTAAGGAAGCAAACCTCCCTTCCCCTTCTCAGTTCCATTTTTCTGAGTTGCAGCTGCTCCTGGTGTAGCAGGTATCAAGCTTCCTCTCTTCCTGGCTGCTACCTTCTGGCTACTACATTCTTCTGAGCAGACCAGTCTACAATGAGGTGTGGGAGAGCATCAGCCACAGCTTGTGGGTGGGGAAGGGGAGCGGAGATTGTCTCGAGTGTTATTTAGGTCACAGTCAGAACCACTAGCCAGTACATAGTAAAGAGCAAAAAAGAGTGTAGAGGGTCAGGGAAGATATAATGAGGCATGCCTAAAAGGGATGATGGGTTGAATGTCACTGGGAAGTGAGCATTCAAGCCAGCAAGCCTCAGGGTGCAGCAGGGTTTGAAGACATTTCCATGCTCCCTCTCAAGGAGGGTGGATTACAAATGATGCAGTGAAATTTTGGGAAACTGTTCTTTTCAATGCATTATATTTGTGCATTTTCCATTGTATCTATTACAATGTCTTCTGCCTACTCCACCCCTAAGCAAGCCAGTCAGGTTCTTGATATATGGCATGTACAGTACTCTTGTTGACCAGGGCATATACTATCATGCACGTGCATCCAGTGCCCTCACCATTTGCAGCAGATATGGAAAACCCTGCACAGAGCCACCACTGAAACTGTTCCTGGGAATGCAGGCATCATGCTGCCGTGCTTGGCCTGCTGTGAGCCAGTGGCTGCAAGCCAAATGCTCATTCCATCTCTGCCCCGTGTGTGGAAACAGCACATTTAAAATTGCCATGGACACCACTGCTGTCAGGATGTCCTTGTGAACTGGCCCAGGGGATAAATGACGACTTCTGCAATGCAAATGGAGATCTGAATGCCAGGAGTCAGCCAGCTGTTTTTTTCTTACAAAGAATATACTACCACACCCTTTGGTCCAAGACTGATGGTTCAAAAGATGTTGGCATCAGAGTCCTGTTGAAGTTGCTGAGATGTCTAGAGATGTCCCTTGAAGGTTCTCCAGTGTCAGCCTGGCAATGCCAGCAGTCCTTGTGATCTGTGTAGCCACAACCATAACAAGATGGTCACTGGTTAAGAATGTGGAGCCCCCATCAGGCCCATAGATGGGCTGTATGATTTTCATGTCACTCATACATGCTGCTCAGCAGTTGGACTATAATCTCCAAGACTGTCTTCATGCCTCTGTCCTCCCCAGATTGGCAGGATTTTGGTTGCAGGGCTCCATAAAAGGCAGTAGCCTTCCTCCTCCCACCCACCTTGAAAACACAGGGGCTGCTGAAGCCTTCTGTGAAGGAGTGATGCCAGCTTACAACAGAAGGTCTCAACAGCATCCCTTCTCAACCAAAAGTTGTGTTCCTGTCAGTCTGAGCACCACCTCCCCAACCTGAAACCTTTGTTCAGCCATGGACAAAGCAGTTACTATAGCAAGGATTTGTAGCAGGAGGCTGTTTGGCATCTGTGTCCTCAGCGAAACTGAGGTGCCAGAGGAGAAGCACCAGTTCATATAGGGCCCCTTCACCTTGCTCCTACCGGTTTTGACTTGAGCCTCATGCTCCTTCCCTACTGTGCCTTGCAGACAATGGTGTCCAAATTTGGAGTTGGATGGTGCACAGGGCAGCACAAGGAGAAAAAGGCTTATGTGTGAGATTTTTATACAGGTGATGGTGACATGAGAACTGAAACATAAGTGTTATCTGGGTGACAGATGGAGCCTACTGTGGTACCTTCTAAAGGGGTCTGCTGACAAGAATGCAAAGCTTATTGGAAACTTTTTTCGGGCAAGTGTTGAACCACACCAGTAGCAGAGACAGGCAGTACTGTGCTGTGATACATCTAATCTGAAAATATCTCCCCAAACCAGGTACACTGGAAATGTGAGGAGCTTTTGCACAAACTGTTTTGATCTACTGATCTCCTGCTGCTCCAAGTTATGAGCTAATGTAGACATAGCCTATTACTGAGAGGATTTGGTTAAAAGTTCTGGGGAATCCAGGAGTTTATTTTCTGGTTATGAAACTTAACTTTAAAAAAATATATATATTTATCATTATTGTTCTTTTCCCCCAGTGCCTACAACATTCCTAGTTTTCGTGCTGGTGCTCAGTTGCTGAGCTCATTGAGTGGATACGCCTATACCAAGCGAGCCTGGAAAAAAGAAGTTGTCGAGTTGTTTATGGATCCAGCTTTTTTCCAGATGGACACTTCATGCACTCAGTAAGACATGGGATTGTAGCACTCCAAGATTCTACTGTGGACTTGCAAAGAAAGGCTTTAAAGGAGAATGGCTAATATTGGAAAGAAAATTCTGTTTAGTACTTTCTTACAGAATATAATACTGTTTAAAATGGGTCTCGACAACTAAATCTACTAAATGCCTTATAAGCACGGAAGTTTTCATTATACTGCAGAAGAATAAACTTGTCTCATGCTGATACTCCCTTAGTGATGAGGGCACTGCATACAGTAGACCTGGAGGACCTAGAATGCAGTATGTGTTAAACCACATAAGAGTCTGCATATTGAATATAATTTGGAAACTGTTTCCTTGTATGAAATATTTGACCAAAATCTTTTCTGAAGTGAAAGCATACAAAAGCTTTTTCTGGTTATCTAATTCCTTCTTTATCTTATTCAGTTGGAGATCCATTATTGATCATCTTCTAACACATGAGAAAACTATGTTTAAAGACTTGATGAGTAAGTATCAGCTACTGATAACTTATTTCTACATTAATTTTAAATCTATTTGCATTTGGGCTATTAGATACATTTTTAATATACTAATGTATCAATAAAATGCAGACAATGCATCTGCATAATTCAGTATGTTGCCAACTTTATTCACAGCTAAAAGCTGTGCTAAGTTAATTCTGTATTTTGGTCAGGTCTAAAACACCCCATAAGTATTTTTGTTCTAGAAATGCTAAAGTGGGACTCCTGTGTTCACATTTTGCCGTAATTTTAAGTTGCTGAATTGTGACCTTTTGCAGCTGTTCCCTGTCAGAAAGCAAAGAGACTTTGGCTAACTTTGCAGGTGTCTGTATACTGGCATCTAGCTGTAGGAATGTGGTGCGCCAGTACAGCAAACCTTTGAGCGACATGCTTTGACCTCTAATTCAGGCTTGAGGAGAGTGTAGAAGACAGTAGGTGAAGGGGTGGGATAGAACCCCATAAATTTACGTGGATCATCAAAAGAAAAAGCAGCTTTAGTTTCTTTTTCAGATCTTTTTTAAAAGAATAATTGAAGGGTTACAGTGAGAGACTAACTCATAACGCACTTTTTTTAACAATATATGTTTTTAAACTTATCTCTTTTTTCTTAGTAAATCTTAAAGCTCTGAGATCACTCATCTATGGATTTAGGAGACTGAAAAGAGGGGAAGATTCATGCACATAAAGGCAGAGGCAGGGGTTTAAAATACTGGACAGCCTCATTGGAGCTGCAGTGCTTGTTTCATATAATTTTACTGCTAGTGTGAGCAGATCTGGATCAATATCAATTTATTATTCCAATTAGTAGACCTAAAGAGGGTTTTTCTTTTTAAAAGATTTCAGGACGTAGGAATTATTTTCAGCCCAAAGCACAAGAAGTCTTTATGTGATAGATAATTCTTATCTCTGTTATAGATATGCAGAGCAGCGCCTTAAAACTGTACCCAAGTTTTGAGCAAAAAGCAATGTTGTTAAAGCGGCAAGCTTTCGCTGTCTTTAGTGGAGAGATTGATCAGTATCATCTATATCTTCCCTTAATACAAGGTAATATTTGTAATTTCACCTGCTTGTTTTTTTTTTTCAGCTGTAACACTTATATAAATTGTATAAGTGTCATGGTTTTAGCTGGGATAGTTAATTTTCTTCACCATAGCTAGTATAGTGCTGTGTTTTAGACTTAGTATGAAAATAATGTTGATAACACACTAATGTTTTAGTTGTTGCTGGGTACTGTTTACACTAGTCAAGGACTTTTCCAGCTTCCTGTGCTCTGCCAGGTGCACAAGAAGCCGGGAGGGGAGGGGATACAACCAGGAGAGCTGATTCGAATTGGCCAAAGGGTATTCCATATAATGTGACGTCATGCCCAGTATATTAACTGGGGGGAGTTGGCCGGGGGAGGCAGCGATCGCGGCTTGGGGACCGGCAGTGTCGGTCGGCAGGTGGTGAGCGGTTGCAGCACTTGTTGTTTAGTTTTGGGGTTTTTTTTTGTTTGTTTTTGGTTTTTTTCCCTCTTCTTCCAAGGTTTCATCTCTCTCTTGCTCATTATTTTCCTTTTCACTATATTATTATTATTATTTATTATTATTACTATTACTGTTTTATTTTAAGTATTAAACTGTTCTTATCTCAACCCATGAGTTTTCTTACTTTGGCCCTTCTGATTCTCTCCCCCATCCCACAGGGGTGGGGAGAGTGAGTGAGCGGCTGTGTGGTACTTAGTTGCTGACCGGGGTTAAACCACAACAGTCCTTTTTGGCACCCAACGTGGGGCCTGAAGGGTTTGAGATAATAACAGTTGCTGGTCACAGCATTGATTCATCTGTTCTCGATATTAGCTAGTCAGACCTACACCATGCTGATTTTGAAGTACATGTTAAAGATTGGCATTGGGTTTTGTAGTTTGTTGTGCTCTGCAGTGGTTAGAGATTTGTTATTAAAACACTGGCCTTGAGTTTTATCGGTTATTTGGGTCTTGCATGGAAGCCGTTACTGTACTTCAGCTACCACCTCATGGAGACAATTAGCAATTAGCAATTATACCTCCTCCTCTGAGAGGTTTTTTATGGAGGAAATACAGAATGGCACCTTAGCTACCGTCTTCTGTAGTGTCTCCTCCTTCATTACAACAACTTTTCAGTATCTTGAACATCCTTGGGTAGTTAAGATACATATGTTGATATTCCTATGGCAGATTGTTCCGGTTTTGTCTAAGGTTAATAAGCAATTCAAGAATATCATCCAGAGATCTGCCCCAAGGCTCGATAATTATGGGTGGCAGGGTATGTGGGATAGCATGGGCAAATGCCTGAGACGGTGGGCACCTCCAGTGTTTTGGGACTTCACCCCTGAACAAGTGCAGAATCCTGAAAAATTAGTAGAATATTTGGAGGAAGTATGTTGTCACCCTAGCAATTCCAGAGAGATACAAATCACTGCAATGTGTTGGGGCCTGGCCCATGCCTACCGAGCCCTGTTCAACAGTATTCAGTACCACCAAGGGAAAGAGAAGGCCTCTGGATTTAAGAAGACAAAGAAAGGGAAAACGACAAGCACTGTGGCCCCTCAAACCCCCACAACAGGCGCTGCGGCTGCTCCAAGCCCAGCGACAAGCACTGTGATCACTCAAACTCCCACAACAGGCCCTGCGGCTACTCCAAGCCCGACGACAGGCACTGTGACCACTCAAACACCCACGACAGACACTGAAGCTGAATCAGAGAATCAACCCGTGCCAGTATCAGTTGCCCCTATACAAAAGAAGAAATCTTGGAAGAGAAAGTCAACTCGTTTAGAAAGAGATGATGGAGAAGTAGTGCCATCACAAGGAGAGGAGAAGGAAGAGGAAGAACTCGTACAAGAGACGGAAACTACCCGATCCTTATCCTTAAGTGAGCTGCGAGATATACAAAAAGATTTCGGCCGTCATGTAGGTGAGCATGTTGTCACCTGGCTGCTCCGATGCTGGGATAACGGGGCCAGTAGCCTGGAATTAGAGGGTAAGGAAGCCAAACAACTGGGATCCCTTTCTAGGGACGGGGGCATTGACAAAGCAATTGGAAAAGGGACACAAGGCCTCAGCCTCTGGAGGCGACTCCTGTCTGCTGTGAAAGAAAGGTATCCCTTCAAGGAAGATGTTCTATATCGCCCTGGAAAATGGACCACCATGGAGAAAGGTATCCAGTACCTGAGGGAATTAGCTGTGCTTGAGGTGATTTATGGTGACCTGGATAGTGAACAGTCATCCAAAGATCCAGATGAAGCCCAGTGCACACGACCCATGTGGCGGAAGTTTGTACAGAGCGCACCATCATCCCATGTAAACTCACTGGCAGTAATGTCCTGGAAAGATGAAGAGGCACCAACAGTAGGGGATGTGATTGATAAACTCCAGGATTATGAAGCACATGTCTCTTCCTCCCTCATCTCAGCTGTGGAGAAATTGTCCCGGGAGGTTCAGCAAATCAAAGAAGATATGTCCTACTCCCTACCTGTACGGACCAGTATTTCGGCCATTAGGAGTAAGCGTCCTTCTGCTCAAGAGAGAGGATACACACCATGGGGCACCCTATGGTTTTACCTGCGTGACCATGGAGAGGACATGAGGAAGTGGGATGGAAAACCTACCTCGACCCTAGAGGCACGGGTACGTGAGTTGCAAGGAAAAACAATCACTCAAGGGGGGACCTCCATGAGAGTTGCTGCTCCAGTTTCCAGTAAGCAGTTCCCCAGACAGAGGAGTAGAAGCGCTGATTCTATCTGTGATCTTAATAGAGAGACTTCTGATTCCCATTCACAAGAAGTGGGTTGGGAAATCTGCAATTGGAATTAGAAGGGCCCTGCCTCCAGCCAGGTGGAGGAAAGGGACAACCGGGTTTACTAGACTGTGTGGATCCGATGGCCTGGCACATCTGACCCACAGGAGTATAAGGCTCTAGTGGACACGGGTGCACAGTGCACCCTAATGCCATCAAACTATGTAGGGGCAGAACCCATTTGTATTGCTGGAGTGACAGGGGGATCCCAAGAGCTAACTGTATTGGAGGCAGAAGTGAGCCTAACCGGGAATGAGTGGCAAAAGCACCCCATTGTGACTGGCCCAGAGGCTCCGTGCATCCTTGGCATAGACTACCTCAGGAGAGGGTATTTCAAGGACCCAAAAGGGTACAGGTGGGCTTTTGGTATAGCTGCCTTGGAGACGGAGGAAAATAAACAGCTGTCTACTTTGCCCGGTCTTTCGAAGGACCCTTCTGTTGTGGGGTTGCTGAAGGTCAAAGAACAACAGGTGCCAATTGCCACCACAACAGTGCACCGGCGGCAATATTGCACCAACCGAGACTCCCTGATTCCCATCCATGAGCTCATTCGTCGACTGGAGAGCCAAGGAGTGATCAGTAAGACCCGTTCACCCTTTAACAGTCCCATATGGCCAGTGTGGAAGTCTAATGGAGAGTGGAGACTAATAGTAGACTATCATGGCCTGAATGAAGTCACTCCGCCGCTGAGTGCTGCTGTGCAGGACATGCTAGAACTTCAGTATGAACTGGAGTCAAAGGCAGCCAAGTGGTATGCCACAACTGATATCGCTAATGCATTCTTCTCAATCCCTTTGGCAGCAGAGTGCAGGCCACAGTTTGCTTTCACTTGGAGGGGTGTCCAGTACACCTGGAATCGACTGCCCCGGTGGTGGAAACACAGCCCTACCATTTGCCATGGACTGATCCATACTGCACTGGAACAGGGTGGAGCTCCGGAACACCTTCAGTACATTGATGACATCATCGTGTGGGGCAACACAGCAGAAGATGTTTTTGAGAAAGGGAAGAAAATAGTCCAAATCCTTCTGAAGGCTGGTTTTGCCATAAAACAAAGTAAAGTGAAGGGACCTGCACAGGAGATTCAGTTTTTGGGAAAAAATGGCAAGATAGATGTCGGCAGATCCCAATGGATATGATCAACAAAATAACCATGACATAGCCATGTCTCCACCCACTAGCAAAAAGGAAACACAAGCTTTTTTAGGTGTTGTGGGTTTTTGGAGAATGCATATTCCAAATTACAGTCTGATTGTAAGCCCTCTCTATCAAGTGACCCAGAAGAAGAATGATTTCAAATGGGGCCCTGAGCAACAACAGGCCTTTGAACAGATAAAGCAGGACATAGTTCATGCAGTAGCCCTTGGGCCAGTCCGAGCAGGACAAGACGTAAAAAACGTGCTCTACACTGCAGCCGGGGAGAATGGCCCTACCTGGAGCCTCTGGCAGAAAGCACCAGGGGAGACCCGAGGTCGACCCCTAGGGTTTTGTAGTCGGGAATACAGAGGGTCCGAAGCGCGCTACACTCCAACTGAAAAAGAGATATTGGCAGCATATGAAGGGGTTCGAGCTGCTTCAGAAGTGATCAGTACTGAAGCACAGCTCCTCCTGGCACCCCGACTGCCGGTGCTGGGCTGGATGTTCAAAGGGAGGGTCCCCTCTACACATCACGCAACTGATGCTACATGGAGTAAGTGGGTCGCACTGATCACCCAACGGGCTCGAATAGGAAACCCCAGTCGCCCAGGAATCTTGGAATTGATCATGGACTAGCCAGAAGGCAAAGATTTTGGAATGTCACCAGAGGAGGAGGTGACACGTGCGGAAGAGGCCCCACTGTATAATAAACTACCAGAAAATGAGAAGCAATATGCCCTGTTCACTGATGGGTCCTGTCGTCTGGTGGGAAAGCATCGGAGATGGAAGGCTGCTGTATGGAGTCCTATACGGCAAGTTGCAGAAACTGCTGAAGGAGAAGGTGAATCGAGTCAGTCTGCAGAAGTAAAGGCCATCCAGCTGGCTTTAGACATTGCTGAACGAGAAAAATGGCCAGTGCTCTATCTTTATACTGACTCATGGATGGTGGCAAATGCCCTGTGGGGGTGGTTACAGCAATGGAAGCAGAACAACTGGCAGCGCAGAGGCAAACCCATCTGGGCTGCTGCATTGTGGCAAGATATTGCTGCCCGGGTGGAGAACCTGGTTGTGAAGGTACGTCATGTGGATGCTCATGTTCCCAAGAGTCGGGCCACTGAAGAACATCAGAACAACCAACAGGTGAATCAGGCTGCTAAGATTGAAGTGGCTCAAGTAGATCTAGACTGGCAACATAAAGGTGAACTATTTATAGCTCAGTGGGCCCATGACACCTCAGGCCATCAAGGAAGAGATGCAACATACAGATGGGCTTGCGACCGAGGGGTGCACTTGACCATGGACACTATTGCACAGGTCATCCATGAATGTGAAACATGCGCTGCAATCAAACAAGCCAAGCGGATAAAACCTCTGTGGTATGGAGGACGATGGCTGAAGTATAAATATGGGGAGGCCTGGCAGATTGATTATATCACACTGCCACAAACCCGCCAAGGCAAACGCCATGTGCTCACAATGGTGGAAGCAACCACCGGGTGGCTGGAAACATATCCCGTGCCCCATGCAACTGCCCAGAACACTATCCTGGGCCTTTAAAACAAGTTTTATGGCGACATGGCACCCCAGAAAGAATTGACTCGGACAACGGGACTCATTTCCGAAATAACCTCATAGACACCTGGGCCAAAGAGCATGGCATTGAGTGGGTGTATCACATCCCCTATCATGTACCAGCCTCTGGGAAAATTGAACGATACAATGGACTGTTAAAGACTACACTGAGAGCAATGTGGGGTGGGACATTCAAACACTGGGATACACATTTAGCAAAAGCCACCTGGTTAGTCAACACTAGGGGATCTGCCAATCGAGCTGGCCCTGCCCAGTCAGAACTCTTACGTACTGTGGAAGGGGATAAAGTCCCTGTAGTGCATGTAAAAAATATGCTGGGGAAAACCGTCTGGGTTATTCCTGTCTCAGGCAAAGGCAAACCCATTCGTGGGATTGCTTTTGCTCGAGGACCTGGGTGCATTTGGTGGGTGATGCGGGAGGATGGAGGAGTTCGATGTGTGCCTCAAGGGGATTTGATTTTGGGTGAAAATAGCCAATGAACTGAATGGTATGCTGTTAATTGCTATATGATATTGTATGTCATCACTCCTATGGTTGCTATATGCCATATCAATGGTATCATAGTAAGAATTTCCAAAATTAATGAAGAATGAACTTTGATTGAACCAAGCAACGTGTAGCGGTGGTGGAACAAAGACTGACTTCAGCATGCAACAATCCAACACCACACAGACCATCTCTCCAGCCTTGAAAGACTGTTACGATAGATGGAGCCCAAAGTTATGGACTAAATGAACTCAATGGACATGTGTGGACCCTCTACAGACATTCTACAGGGGTGGTCCATAGACTACGGGAATGATAAATGATATCTGCGTATGTCATCAAAGGATGGGGAGGCGGGTGGTGGTTATTGAGGTCATATTGGATAGTATGAGACCTGAGCATGACGTAAATGGTATGGAATAAGGGGTGGATACTGTCACGGTTTTAGCTGGGATAGTTAATTTTCTTCACCATAGCTAGTATAGTGCTGTGTTTTAGACTTAGTATGAAAATAATGTTGATAACACACTAATGTTTTAGTTGTTGCTGGGTACTGTTTACACTAGTCAAGGACTTTTCCAGCTTCCTGTGCTCTGCCAGGTGCACAAGAAGCCGGGAGGGGAGGGGATACAACCAGGAGAGCTGATTCGAATTGGCCAAAGGGTATTCCATATCATGTGATGTCATGCCCAGTATATTAACTGGGGGGAGTCGGCCGGGGGAGGCAGCGATCGCGACTCAGGGACCGGCAGTGTCAGTCGGCGGGTGGTGAGCGGTTGCAGCACTTGTTGTTTAGTTTTGGGGGTTTTTTTTGTTTGTTTGTTTGTTTGTTTTCCCTCTTCTTCCAAGGTTTCATCTCTCTCTTGCTCATTATTTTTCCTTTTCATTATATTATTATTATTACTGTTTTATTTTAAGTATTAAACTGTTCTTATCTCAACCCACAAGTTTTCTTACTTTGGCCCTTCTGATTCTCTCCCGCATCCCACAGGGGTGGGGGGAGTGAGTGAGCGGCTGCGTGGTACTTAGTTGCTGACCGGGGTTAAACCACAACGATAAGGAAGGAATGTCACCTATTTTCCAACACGTACTTCCATTTTTTTTAGAAGTTTTTAACAAAATTTATGATGCTGTGAATATCTGAATTCTAACAATAAATAATCTCATTAAGAGGGAGACAGGAATCTGATCCAAAGCCTTTGGTCTGGAAATATAACTGCAAACGTGATTATTTTGTGGCAGTATTCCAACCACTCTTGGGCTGTTGTTGTTCTCCTTAAAGTTTTGACAAAATTTTGTCAAAATTTTGTCCAACATAAAACCACCATGTCTTCAGACTTTTTCTGAATCACCGTTTTGTTAATAGAGTGCAAGGGACTCAACCCAAAACCGATGATAAAGCACAAATTTTGTTTTGTTTCTACATTTTTTTATTTCCCAAAACAACACATGTTCAGGATGATATCACTATTGGGGGGGGTGTTGGTTTTTTGTTGTTTTGTTTTGTTTTGTTTTTTACTTTTTTTATGTTTATTTCAGAACGACTGACTGAGAACCTTCGTGTTGGGCAGACTTCTGTAGTTGCTGCACAGATGTTTCTCTTCTTCAGAGTTCTTTTGTTAAGGATTTCTCCTCAGCATCTAACCTCGTTGTGGCCAATTATGGTAACTGAATTGGTAAGGAATGAGTAGTAATTTGAAACTAATTACTGTGGGTTTTTTTTTCCCATTTCGCCTTTTTCTTCCTCCCTAATACACCCCCTGTTTGAAAAAGGAAATGTTTTCCTAGTTTTACATTAGTCTGATAATTTGGGAAAAGAACTAACATTGTCATTAGGAAATAGCTTTTTGATTAATTTTGTTGTTGCTAATGTAATCTCTTGCATGCTTTGTTAATTTGTTGCACGTCATAAGAGTAAACTAAGAGTCTGTGATTCCTTATACTATGTGAAGCGTATCTTTTTTGTGATTGAGTTCTATGAACGTTTCAGCATCCCCATAAATAATTTATTTCTTTAAAGATTCAGACTTTTCTACAGCTGGAAGAAGATTTAACTGAGGAAGACGAACCATCAAAGTAAGAATTACCATTTGTCTGATAGAGAACTTGTGAAAGCTGGTAACAATTGTGCTTGTGATACCGTAAAAGCCAGTTAAAAGAACTCTCTAAGATTCAAATTTGGAGTTTTAGAAAGCAGGCATTCTTTTATTACAGCACCGGATGCACGGGGGATAATTCCTCCTAGTGTGCATACCTACTGGAATTCATTTTTGACATTTATACATGAAAGTATAACACAACACACCTAGCTAATACATAATCATTGACCTGACTGAGCATCCTCTTCTTCCATTGGTCTGTATCTTCTTCACTTAAATTTAAAGCTACAGTGTGATTTTAATTCACTGCGCGTGCTCAAGAGGAGTGGGTGCAGGGGGCGGGGCCAGGTAGTCCTGTCGTCCCTCAAACTCGGTGGTCGCAATCTCCCCCTGCTGGAATTACCTTTCCCCCCATTTCTGTGCTTCAGTGCCTTCTGGGCCAAGATGTTCCCTTTTATCACTGCTGACTGATTTGTGGTTTTCCCTTATCTTCACAACCTTCTTTGTAGCAGGATGTTTCCACTGTCAGTCCTTGAAGTTCTACTGAGTTGTATCCTTTTAGGAGGTTCTTCTCAATGAGGCATTCATCACTAATACCCTCCTATCTGGCCCAAGCATTATTAAAATTCTCAGGTGTTAGTTTCCACTCCTATCTGTGACCCTTTCTTAATTACTAATAACTCCTGCACTATTCCATTTCATCCAAGAAGAAAAAATATATACATTTGAGGCAACAATTCTGGTGCGTTGGCCAGGCATAAATTTAGCACATCCTGTCCACCACAAAAGGCACAGTGGAACCTTCTATCTTTTAGCTTTTGTTCAAGGTATCACTTGTTCTGTATCTGCACATTTTTTTTTTTAATTTATTTATTTCTCTGGGATAGGGAGAGGACAACGGGATTTTTTGTTATTGCACTTGTGTATTTCTGGTACTGATGAATCATAGTTGAGGATTTCTTTTTTCAGCAGCTAAACTAGTGATATGTTCAGAAAACATAAGTAGCACTTATTAGTTGCATACAAAAATAGAAGATATGCTAAGTCAGCATTTGAATAGTTTAACACACATTTTTTCTGACTATTTTAGATTATTTTTTCTTCTAACAGCCTTTTATATTAATCACAGTGCTCATACAGAATAAAAATAGGTTTTGTTGTGCACAGATGCAAGTGCTTATTTGTGTAAATGTGTACATTTCTCTCTTGCCAAATGAAAAACATTTTGTAGATTTATGTTTTCATTGGTACCTCTCTTAATTCTAACTAACACAGGAGCAACAGCAAAATAAGCAAGCAGAAAGTCTCAGGTGATGGTAGTGGATCTGACATACAGCAGAATGAGCTGTCCTTGTACTTATCAGCTTGTAAGTTTTTGGACACAGCACTTTCATTTCCACCTGACAGGATGCAGTTGTTTCAAATGTAAGTCCTCTAATTACTTACCTTTTCTCCAGGTTGTTACCATTCTTACCGTTTAAAGTAATTCCAGATCTGTGTTGTTCTAGACTTAATTTAGCCATCAGTTCTTTTTACAAGTGCGCATGTTGATACTCAGACAAATGTAATTCAGGGCATTTGGAAAAACAATTCAGTCTTGTCAGCGTAGGAGGATTTCACCATCCTCATTAGGAGGTTCTCTAACTTGGAAAAATTGGGAGAAGAGAAAGATGGAGACTGTTCTTTATTTTCCCCTTGCACTTTTTTGGCATTTTTTGGAGCCAGTTGCATTTAAATACTGACATGATAGTAACGTCCTTGTTCATTAAGTTTGGCTCTGGTAATAGCATAAAATTACAGTTATGACAGCTCTTCCTGTAAACAAATCAGTGCTCTACTAAACTATGTATGATCCAAACAAGGATTATTTTTTTTCTGCCTGTCTTCTTACCAAGTAATCCATTTGTTTCAGGTACAAATGGGCATTTGTCCCAGAGGTGGACACGGAGTTATCTACTGTGACCTCTCATCTGGTAGAAAATCATCAGGAATGCAGACCACACATTACAAGAATCATGGATCTGCTGAAGATGAAATATGGGGTAAAGAAAGAATGCTTCATGTGAATCTTTTTCTTTTCTCTTTTTTTTTTAAATCCATCAACCTACTTTTCTAAACAAGTTACAAGATTTTAAGTTAGGCAAGAGGTTTTTAGATATTCTAATAAAATTCATGAGGCTTTTAAGACTTTTCTGCCCGCTTTCACATATGTATCTTGAAGATGTCAGAGTGCTTTGGAGTGTAAGGGAACAACAGGCAGTTTTCCTGTGGTTCCCTTAAATCTGCCCACAGCCACCCAGTGAAAATTTGTCTCAGACAGGACCAGTACTTATAAAAAAGAGCATGCTGTATTTGTCAAAAAAGTTTATCATAATAGCCTTTTAAATTACCATTAAGGTTTCATATTAATTCTTCCAGAAAAGAAAATAGGGGCATTAGTATTTCTCAGAGATATCTCTGTATTCTGTTGTTGTTTGATATCTGATTCTGAAGGTTAGTCCAAATTTGCAGTCTTCTGAACTTGTGAGACTTCCATTTAATGGAACCTCAAATCCAAATATAGAAGTAACTCAGTATACCATCTAAACAATTCATATTGTGATACAGTTATAGTCTGTGGATCTCTTAGTACGAAAAAAGTGTATAGTATGGGGTTCAGACAAGCTATAACAACACTGTGCCTTAATGCAAAACCTTTAGTAAATCTTGTTTTGTTTCCTTACAGGAAACAAACAACACTGAGGGAATTTCCAAGAGGCACAGATTTCCTCTTTTGAACTTCCGCTCTATATCTAGCATCACTGAGCTTATCCCCTTCTTCAAGACTCTGTGCTGCGCATTTACAACAAACGGGAGTGAGTCCCAGAATTCACATGCTTCTGCATCTCTCTCTCTGGACTGTGTTGGCAGTAATGGCATGAAGATCCTGCAACAGCTTGAAGAGAGTGTTGAATGTGACTTCCTTGAAAACCTGGAAAGTTAAGCTGCACGTCGGACATTTGGCTCGTGGTGAATAAATAATGAAAGAAAGGGAAAACTTTACTGCAAATCTTTTCTTCTTTCTTCCCCAGTTTTGAAACTACATTTTGGGTTTTCTTCCTGCTGTTGTGGAGTGCTCTTCGATAATCCAGGCTTCTGAGTTGGTGTTAAAAAGCAGGATTCTTCAGTTCCTGGCGTGGGCGGGGGGAAGTACAGTTTAGTGGTAATTTATCATAGTTACTGCATTCTTTTACTTGTTTTCAATGTGAAGGATTAAAGAGATTTTGTAAATAAAGGAAGAATATTTTTGACTTGGTGAAAGTAGCAACTGTACCATTTATTCAGAAACTTTTCAAGTAAGTATTTTAAACTGCTTTTGGAACTGTGTTCTGAAGGTAAATTTAAGAAAAAAACTAATATTGCATGTCAGTGTACAGTCAGTTTGCAGATAAGCTGTTTCCTGAGGTTAAAGCCTGCTTCTACTTCTCCTTTCTTTAACTTGTCCTAAAACTTACCAACTTCTAAACAAATCACCTAAATTTCAAGCAGATGTATTTTATAAGTCTTAGCATTGTGCAATAACTGCAGACTTACCGTGTCTGTAATTTCAACTCTGTACTATAATAGCATTCTTCAGGACTAGCGATTCCTAAATAAAAGACAAACACATGCATAAAAGACAAAGCTATGCAGTAATATTTTGTAATTTACATTACTTGAGGGTTTTTTTATTTTGATTAATTGACTAAAAATATTCTAATTCAGTTCTTTTAAATTAAAAAACTTTGTTCTTTCAGTGACTAAGGTCACTTTGCAACTTCTGAAATGCAACTAAATGAAAATAATTCTGTAAAAATATAAATTGCTGTATACCAACCGCCTAATTAAAATGAAAAGAAAATTTTTTTTTAAAGAACACTTTTTATACAAAAGAATGTATCTGGCTGTTCCTAGGTGTTAATAGAGGTAGGGGAGATCATCACAGTGCCATGGCTACAGTAATGTTCAAGGTGCAGCTTATTTCGGAACTGCACTGCTACCGCTGCCCGGGACCTGGGAGTCAGGAATTAGTTCTACCACCAAACAGCGCAGCTGCGTGTCTGAAGGATGCTTCTGACAGCCAGCGCATAAGCCCCATTGCAGCAACACATACAACAAAAGGCTTAGTAGAACACTTTTCAAATGAGGAGGTGGACTCCACTGAATTTTCATATTTAGTGGATTATCTGACTGAATTTGCAATGCTGATTTGTTTCGGAGGGGAAATTTATCGTATTTTTCATGGTGAAAAGCTTTGCTCTTTTTTTGGGTTTGTTGTTTTTTTTTTTTTTTTAAAACACCTTTTCCTCCAGAGAAATTGGTTTTGTAAGATAGACCTGCAGACTGGTACATGCTACTTGAGTTACTTGGAAGATCACAACCGAGGTAAATGTGCTGGGTATTGGACTTCACTCTTGGTTTTGCTAATTAAAAAAGGACATAGAAAATGTATGGTTTAATGTCACTAGGTTGTCAAGTCAGGGATTTATTTTTTTCAAAACTCACCAAGAAACATGGAAGGCTCTTCTGCAGTGTTTTTCACCTACAGATATATGAAGTTTTCATTTTTGGATTATAAACTAAAATAATGAAACACTGAACAGCAGGCTTTACTATGATAATACTGTAATGCCCTATGAAGATAACACTATAATAGGGTTATGCTAAACTTCAGGAGCTTATGTGCATTTTTACAGTTAAGGAAAGTGATAGACTGAAGTGTAATATTGTGTAGTCGGTAAGAATGTGAATTATTTGTATTAATATAATTTATTAATGATCTCTAATGCTATTGGAATGAGCACAAGTGAAAAGTTATCCTTTTAAAGCATTACTTGAAAATTGGAGCAGGATTTTTTAAAATGTTTGTGTTCATTCCTTACATATCTTCAATAATTTTTAAAGAGAATATTGTTAATACTCAGGATTATTTGGTAGTTTTACTTTCAGCTTCCTGGTGGTTGCATTCCATACTTGGGTATTTCCCTTAAAATCCTGATGAGATGCTGTCAAATGGGCTATTAAAAGCTAAGACAACTTTTGCCATCAAACCTTTTGTTTTACATTCTCCCATAAGCTATAAACCTGTGTCTTCACATAGTTTTCTTACTAACTGGAGGTGGTGAACCAGTAACTTAGATTGAGGATTTTGTCATCCTTCCCCTTGAAAGGGAATGTCCCCTTCTGGCTGCCTGTACTTCAGATGTGCAGGGGATCAGACAGCAGTCACATCCCCTCCCCAGCTATGGTGGTGAACTTTAAAAACGGAATCTGTGACTTAGGTTTGTGTAACTCTCTAACTGCTAAGATGATCTTACCTTCTACAAAAATACTGCTTGCTTCTAACTCCTGTCTTCCTACATGCATTTACCTTTGTCCTGTGGTTCTGCAGATGGCATGGCCTCAGACACTTGTAGCTTGCAGAATCCTTTCACTGAAGCAGAATCTAATTCTTAAGAAGAAAAAGTTCTTTAAAAATTAGTATATAAGCAGATCTTGTATCATCATAAATAGGGTGTGAATAAGGAGGAAAGGGCTGTAACTAAAAAAAGTCCTGCTTGGGTGGTGGAGGGGCACAGTTACATAGGCCTAAAGGTATCTCTACCAGTGTAACTTTATTCCTTTTCTACAGGGGACTAACTGTAGTCACTTTAATTCTTATGCTACTGCTGTTAAATCCACATGAAGGAGGAGCATTGTACTGCTCTAACACTGGTACTGCCAAAGCAGCATAACTTCACTGTAGATGAATCTGAAAAACTTTAGCCTAGAACTCAGTATCAAGAACAGGAGAGAAAACGCTTTTGCTTCACTGTGTAGTCCTTTGCTTGTTTTCAGAATAACCAAGCTTGGCTTTCTCTTTTGGATACTTCAGCTTTGAGATAGCATAGCCACAGTGCATGATACGCAGAGGGAGAAGTATTTAAATATTCAAAAGGGTTTCATTTTCCTGAAGGAAAAAAATAGTAGGTGCAACCAAGGTAACTACCAAAGAACAGCAGAACTTAAAATACGGAGCATTAAGTAATGGTTAAGTGTATTCGATACTATATTTGAATGTAATTCCTCTAATAATATTAAATGTTAATTTGAAATACAATTTCAAATGCACTTCTCATTTTTCAGACTACCTTTACTGCTCACTCACCAAGTTTAATTTTTATCTGATTCTGTAAACGCTCTCAAATTCAATTTCATTGGATGAGGGCTCTGTACAGGACTCTATAGACCTCAGCTTTTGGATCCCAGCAGCAGTGGCTCTGTGCTAGCCCCTACACTTGCCTAGGGAAAGGCTGTACCACTGCCTCCCTAATCTCATCACAAGCCCCTACTGCTCCAGCTCGTACATCCGTATCTTTTGCATTCCTGAACTTTCCACCCTGCAATCCCAGTCCTGCGGTTTTGGGCTAAGTTTTCTGGATTTGTGTACCTGGAAGAACTGCGTAGAGCAAGCAGATGGAGGAAGCTGGTGCTGCAGCATCAAGGGATCATTGATTGACCGAAAGGCACTGACCCCCTGTATGGAGGGAGTGCCTCTCCCCAGGAAATCAGGGGCTGCTGTTGCATAATGCTTTCTCTGTGCACCAGAGCTTTCCAAACTTCAGTCTGTATACTTTTATATCTTCAGGGCAAATGCCCTTAAAGTACAGTACTGCCTTTTCATTTGGAAGGAAGAAAACTCTTCCATACAACCGAGCTTGAAAATCTAAGGCTGGAGAAGTATGGTTTTGATGACTTTGTGAAAGGTGCTTTTCAGATTTCATCCTTTCCTCTGTAATCCGTACATCTTTTGTAATGTTGTGTGATGTACCTTGCACATCAGAAGCTGCTAATCGTAGAATCATTTAGATTGATGTTTGATTACGCTGCATATGTTGAAAATCGTGGATACGTGTGGTATGTATGCTGGGAAATACTGTAGCATAGCAGCTAGTACTACTAAAGCCTGGTCTCTCGAGTGTCTGCTTAAAGAACAGCAGGGTTGACCATTTAGGTTTGGCAGTCACAGCACACCTCTGTTTTTTGCACTTACTGTCCCAGTGCAACTCCCCTACTTAGATATGTTTGTCTCCTGGTGATCGGTGAGGCCAAGGTGATTGTTCAGCAGATTGGGTCATTAGTTCCCATTTCTACAAACAGACCAAAGGAATGGAGGGAGAAGGCAGATGGTGAAAAATGATGGATCAAAACGGATGACGCTTCCACATAGAGGCTGAGGTACATTTTCCATGGTAATTCTCTGAGCAGAGGCATCCATGCAGGCATGATGCGTTCCTTGCAACCCCAATACTGTCGTTAGTCTCACTGATGTTGGCGGGCAGGGTTGTGAGGCCCACGTAGAGGGGGGGGGAAAAAGAGAGGGAAAAAAAAAAAAAAGGCTTTTGCTTAAGATAGCAGGGGAATGCACTTCCCCCAAAGTTTGTTGAAGGCTGCTCCCCAGCTGAACAGTAAGTGGCCTGTAAGGTTTCACTCACCATGAATTATCTCCAGCTTTTCTTCTTAGTTTCTCTTGCAATGTGTACCTACATCTCTGAGTGTTTTGTTGTTTGGTTGTTGTTTTGGTTTAGTTTTTTTTTTTCTACCTGTCCACCACCACAATCACAGCTCCCCTCCAGCTGTAGAAATCTGAGATTACAGGACGTACAGAACGACAACAAAAGGAGCTGGAGAGTAGCGCATACCTAGCTTGTAATAGACACCGGGGAGCTTCCCAGCTGTAAATGCAGTGTAAAACAGCTGAGTTTTTAAAAGTCCTCCAGGAAGAAAATGGAGAATCTGGGCTTAAGGTGAAGTAAGCACGCACAGCTCAAAATATGTGCCAATAGCCGAACCATAGTAACTGTAATGAAACACCTGAGGAATTTAGTTCCGGGAGTAAACGGCACGTGTGAAATATGAATTCTGGCCTCGACTCTGCTCGCAGCAGAACACGTGTTACTTGTATGCAGCTCTGTAGAACAGCCTACAGAAATACAGGCTTTCTATAGAATAGCTCGATAGAAATAGGTAGCGTTAAACCTTCCCACGAAGACTCCTGTTCCTTGTACCAGGTAGGCTCCTTCTCACGTTCCGAACGGCGGGGCCCTTCTGCGGGGACAGCGGCTGCCGTGACTACCGGCGCCTGCCCTCACGCTGCCTCCGAGGGGCGGCGGGGGGCGGCCCTGCAAAGGCGGCCGCGGGAGGCCAGGGCGGCCGGGCCCCTCCGGCCGAGCCCTCGGTCCCTTCCACCTCACACCGTTATTCACTGAAACGGTGCTGCCACCGGAGAACCGGCGTTGCAGCCCCGACCCGGCCGGCGGAGGAGCAGCAGCAGCGCCGGGCCAACCCCGCCGCCGGCGGCGGGAGCACGGCGCGGCAGCCGCCGCCCCGGCTGGCGGCAGCTCTGCGCACAGGGCCGGCCGCAGCGCTCACCCCGCCGCGCCGGGCTCCTCCCCGCCGCTCCGAGGGAAGCGGGACAGCCGTGCGCTGCACAGAAACAGGGCACGGCCGCCAAGGAGCCGCCGCCTTCCCGTAACGGCCGCCCCCGCGCCGGCGGCCAGGCCCCGCCTCGCCCCGGGAGCGGGCGGGCCGGGCCGGGCCGGGCCGGGCGGCGGAAGCCTGCGAGGAGCGGGGCGAGGCGGAAGTGCGGGGCCTCGGGCGCTCCCCAGCGCCTCCCCGCGCCGCTTCCCGCCCCGGCTCTTGCTGCGGCACAAAAGATGGCGGCGAAAACACAGGGCGGCATCCGCCTCAGCGCGGTGGGTGGCGCGGATCCCCCGCGGGGCGAGCGGCGCCTGGACGGGGCCGGGACGACGCGCTCCTGAGGGGACGGTCTCTCTCGTCCCCGCAGCGGTGCCCGCCGCGGGGGGCGGCGCGGGGCCGGGGCCGCCCGGCGGGAGCGGGGGTACCTGTGCGAGGCCCGCGGCGGCCGAGGCGCGGGGCGGGGGGAGCTGCCGGGCCGCCGCTTCCACAGCTCGCTGAGGGAAAGCGGGGAGCGGAGCCTGGCCGGGCCGGGGGCGACGCCTGCCTCGCCTCGCTCCTCCGCGGGTAAAAAGTTGTCGGCCAAGTGTTGGGAAGGGCGGGCTCCGGAGCGCTTCGCCTCAAACACACCGGCGCCCCCCTCCTCGCCTCGGACTTTTCTCTCGCCTTTGCGGAGGGGAAAAGCGGCGGGTGCCCGGGGGCTGGCGGAGAGCCGGGACCGCCGGGGGGCCGCGGGCACCGGGGCCGGGCCGGGGGCGCCCTGTCACCCACGTCGGCACCCAGCCGGCCGGGCTGGCTGCGGCGGGGCCGGAGGGGAAGGTGCAGTCCGTGGGCGGGTTACTGGGGGCGCGGGGGGGGGGGGGGTCCCGCAGCGTGCTGGAGCGCTGCGAGCCCTCAGCGTGTGTTGGTGTAACTACCCAGGTGTAGTTAGTTGGGAACGTAGTGACCTCTAGTTGGAAGCTCGTAGCTTAAAATCTTAACCGCTTCTTGCACGAGGCCTAATTGCATTTTAACAAGGGTGATGAGTGTGCGTGCAGCTAAATCCGCTACTGTATTCTGCTTTTCAGTCACGGTGTGGCTCGTTGCTGTCCTTTTGTGGCACCTGGTCATTTCCTTATTTGTGCTGATACAAATTAAGTTAAAACTATTTTTCCAGTTGCTTGATACACCATTGATGAAACAAGATTTTTTTCAAAGCCTTTCTGGCTTCGGCGATCTATGCCTATAAGTCACGGTTGTAGTTACAAACACCTGGTTCATAACCTTAGTCATAGAACAGGGGAAAGAAGCTGGATCGTTACAGTTAAGTAACTTGTCGAACGTCTGAGTGAAAAACTTATGTTCATATATTCTCAGCACTGCTTAAATTACCTTAATATAAATTGCTGTGATTGTAGAGGTTAGCTATAAATGTCATCTACTTGAAGTTCAAGAATTACGCTTTCATTTCAAGTCTACAATTCCTGTAAGCGTTTGAAGCCCACAGTTTGATATATTTTATTAGAGGAGTGTTCTTCTTTAGGAAACACAATGTTTAGAAACAAAAAAAAAAGAGGAGGGAGGCCTCCCTTTGTTTTTAATGCCTTGTGAGTCTTCTCGAGGGGAAAAATACATCAGCATGAATAATCAGCCTTTGCAAAAAAACTACATATCACAAGTCAGACTGCAGACTTTAAAATTGTTCTCGAGTTGAGATCACTTTGGCAGGCTGAACTCTTACAGATGAGAAATCTAAGTTAAAGTTGGTGCGATTGGTAACTTTCTGAATTATTTTTAGGATGCTGTTCAGTTTTGTTTGTCGGTAGTCGTAACTGAAAGTTTACATTCAGTCTGTTGCCAGTGAAAGCTGTGATTTTTGTAGGGTTTCGCTAAAGAAGTGAAGCAGCTGATATAGTTTTTTTAACAGGTTGTGTCCTCCAGTGTAAAAGGCTCTATTTTCTAGAGAGCTGATGTTCACAGTCTCTTCTGTCAGCAGCTGTTCTTTGGAAATATGTTGGATTTCACAAAAATATTTCCATTAGTTTCAGAAGCATATATAAACAACACAAGCAGTGTGAGCAAGCCTGGTAACTCATTCCCATACTGGCACTTATCTTCTGTTGCTCTGGTAATTTTTTTGCTCAGTTGCGTGATGATACAGATCAAGGAAGTGATCCAAATTAAAAGTAAGATTTTAAAATTATTTTTGTTTTGGATCCACTCCCTGATGCGGTTCATTGCACAGTCATGTAAGTGGACTAGCATAACTGGGAGGGAGGGAGGGAGGAAGAAAGGAGAACATATCAGGAAAGAAAAGAGCAGCCAGGTGGGATAAATGCAAGAGGAAGGAAACAGCAGTGGGGTTGTTCCCCAAAAAGCTGCAAAATACTTTGTAAGACAAGACAGGTTGTTCAGTGGTAACTTGATTTGTGCATGCATTATGCTCTGCAAGGGATGGAAGAGTTCCAGTTTTCTCGGAGAATTAAAATTCCCAGAGCTGTCTGTCATTTTTGAGAGATAAGCTGCTTTATTCTTAAATATTTGCTGGTCATAATTGTAGGAGATGCTCCTCTTAGTGCAGCTGAGCCTTTTTATAACATGAACTGTATATGCACTTTGAAGGAGGGGGAGGTTTAGTTGTATCTCCAAAAGGGTTTTTGTCTGCTCTCGGTCACAGGAGGAAAAGTGAAACTAACCAAACCCCACTTAGTAACAAAATGTATTAGGCCCTGTGAACAAAGCAACTGGATCGTCTCAGCTACGGTCATGCTAACATAGTCAGAAGTGAGCGGTCACCAGGGGAATAACTCTTTCTTACTGTATTTATTGAACTTCAAGTATTCATGAGCTAATTAGAGTGGTGGTTTGATGAAATGAAGTGTTAGGGGACAAAATGGGCTTAAATATTTCCTGATGAACTCATCAGGAAATAATGAGTTGCTGCTGACAGCTGGGTATGCTCTGAAGCAAACTATGAAGGTAATGGCCTTAAACCACTATTCTCTGGGTTTTTTAATCTGGTTTTGTCGTGTGCCCTTGTTTCAGTGCCTCATGTGAGCAAATGGTGCTGTTTGCTCTCAGGTAGACTTTTCCATGAAATACCTTGTGGGATATTCGTTCGCCTTTTGCTGGGGGAGATATCAGAGCTAAGGGTCGGTTTCTTACAGTTCCCATGTTCCAACCCATATCTTCTCATTTCATGTACCTCTTCCCAAGTTCCCAGTTCTGGGTACCACCTTCCAGCCTTCCTCAAAACCTTACCACTTGAAACAGTGATCCAGAGAAAATCAGCATAATTCTTGAGTGTGTTTGTAGAAGATGCTGTTTCTTTAAAAGGCTATTCTTTTCAAAATTAACCACTAGCATGCAGCAGTAAAATGAGGGATGGAGAAGCGTTGTGTTACACAGGCAATGTGTGAAGAGATTTTCTTGCCACGCACATGTACACTTTGCTTCGCAGAAAAAAGGACACTTCTCTGTGATTATGTCAGTGTTGGTGATGCTGAGGCTCCTTCCTTCATCGGCCTTGTCTCGTGACCAGGGGAGGTTCACAACTGTGAATTCATGCCTTTATCAAAACTACAGTCAGGACTTCTTGCCAGGTCCATATTGCTGAGGTTACAATGCCAGTCTACCTGGGTTGTATGGTTGGAGTTTTTCATGGCTAGCAGCAGTCAAATATTTCAGCAGCGAGTTGAGCAGATGCTGAGTGCTTGAATGTGCATCTGTGTGGTGGTCTGTTTTTTTTTTTTTAATGTTAGTGTTTATGTTTTGACAAGGAGGGATTTCAGACAGAACAAAAACTGCAGTTGTTTCTCGTGTATTTTGATGATGAAGCTTAGAAAGAAAAGTAACAAATGCTGCCAGAACTGTGAAATGTTGGAGTGAAGAGAATGATACAGAGATCTTAAGATCCACTGAGTTTACTGTATGGCAGAGGAAGAAATCAAACTATCCCTTATAACCGTGTGCCATGGAATACGTGAGGTTTCCATTAATAGGCTTGATGTAATTTTCTTCTTGGATTATAAATTATTTGTAAGTATCTGATAGGAATTTGAAAGGGGCACAGTGACTTAGCCTGGCTGATTTTATAAATACGGAGTTTTAAAGCACAGATGGCAATGAAGAACATGATGTCTATTCATACTTGTACTCTAGCTCGATGGAGAAATGCAGAGGTTAGGCTGCAGTTTGAAAGTGTGTCCTGTGCTCTTATCACCTTAGAATCAAGGTGAGGTTTCTTGGTACTTCATGTTGATCTGAACTAGGGCTGCTGCTGCCTTACTCCTGCTCTGGTACCTGGCTTACGGCACTAGAACTTGCTTGTAGCATTATTCCTTTTTGCTGATAAATGAACTTGGAGACTTAAAGTGGTTGCTTGCTTTTATTTAGACTTTACTAACTATATAGAAGTGCCTAACTCTATAGAAGTCAGTGTAGGAGTTCTGTAAAATTTATGAAGTATCGATATATACACACTTTTTAAATAATTTTCTGATTTTGTTTGTATTATAATGTGGATTATATTATGCTTTTTGATGTAACTGCGCTGTACAAGGACTATTTCCAGCGTTATGTATTCCTGGATACTGCTTTTTGTGCCATCAGCATAACTATGCCAGCGAGGCTTAAGCCTGTATGTGCAGTGGGTTTGTGTTAAAGGCCTTGTAGAAGTGTAATTACAGATATTCTCAGTGGTAATGCAAATGCAACTGTATCAGTTTCAGCAGTTAAACTTCTCCAAACATTTTACTGGCAAATCCTTAAGTTATATGGATATTTAGTTTTGGTTTTCCTAGTCTTTTGATCTATGTGGATATATATGAACGCAGGCTTTCATAAATTACTTGAGAATACTGACATCTATAAGATACATCCCATAAATAGGTACTTTATTTGCATATTCTCATCTAATCCTAGTAGTGGCTACGTTCCTCTGGTTACATCTTAACAAAAGTGAGGATAAAATGTATGAGATCAAATTGTTAAAAGCACAGGCTGCTAGTTGAGAGAATCTGACAAGTGATTTTGATCAATATGGGCAAAAGGAGCAATGACATCGGACAGGAAGCCACTGAGTATATTAGGTGCTGCTCACTTTTCAGATTCAGTTTAATACTTATGGTTTAAGATGTACATTTTTAACACTTGAGAGCATATGCTTCTGTTACTGGATTTGGACTGAGGCTTTGATGTTTTCTGTAACTTCTAGCATCAGTATATAGCAATAGTTCCTTATATTGTTATAAAGATAAAGAGAGTTTGATAGGATGACAATATAACCAATGCTCAGAATATACTATACTTTGAGTTCTGTTTTGCTCTTTTGTCTTTAATAGCTCTATTAACGTTCCCTTTAAAAGGTGTTAGTGTGCCAATATCTAGAAGTAAATTAAATCACAGCCTTTTGGTAGTGTTGTAGAAAACTGCTTCATTTAATGTTATTCTTTTTAATGTACTGTTTTCTGGCTTGGTATCGTTGAAGAGTGCAAACTAATGCCATTGTTTGTGATTTATTTCAGCTTTGTCCAAAGTTCTTGCATACCAACTCTACCAGTCACACCTGGCCTTTCAGTGCAATTGCAGAACTTATAGGTATGTGGATCAATAGTTTGCCTGAGTACTTGATTGTAATACTTCTTTCTTGTTCTAAAACTTTTTTTTCCTTCAGGTAGGGGAAGGAGTTGATCCTGTTGTTACCATTCAGAATCTTACAATTTTTTTTTTTGTTTTGCACGGTCAGATTGACTTTTTTCTTTCTTAACAGCATACATACTACCTGACATCCGCTGCCAGGGCCTTGTAGGATGTGCTGGTTTCTTTTTACTGAATTTATTAAGGATTGCCAAATATAGAAGACTGTGGGACCAAGTGAATTCCTTCTCTTCTAGTCCACCAAATGCAAGCCTACTGCTTTTTGCTGTTCCCAGGCCCAGAGAGTAGTAAGGCTGAGTACACATTCTAAAGATATGCGTGCACACTTGCATCCTGTACAGACACAGCTGGCCATGGCCAGATGAGCACAGACAGGAGGACAGTAAATTTGCAAGAACCCACGTAAACACAAGCAGCGCTCGAAACATGAACAGCTCACATGGCCTTATCCTCTTCCTGCTTCCTGGCTAACTGGGTTTAAAGTTCGCTAGTGGCTCATACGAGTACTCTCGCTCACTTATCACTCGTACTTACACAGGTTTCTGGGTGTTTTGCCAAGACCTGGGATTCCTTCCAGTACCTGTGGCCTGGGCTTTTACCAGTTGCTGGCTTAGACTTTGGATCTCAACGATTGCTGGTTTCTTGCAACTTGTTGGCTTGTCCACCTTGACGTTTGCTAGCAGAACAAATGTGTACAGGCATACATTGAGAATACAGAGCACATTCACACAGGAAATCATTAGAAATAGTGTTTAGTAAGAATGTACAACAGAGCACAGGGTCCAACCACACAAGCGTACTGACCAGCAGCCAACTTGCACACAATCAGCCTGTGTTATTTCCTGTCCCCTGCCATTATACCATTCTTCTCCCATCCACTTTGATCTTTCCCTTTTCTTCAATGCTTCCTCAAAACATCCAATAGTAATTTTTGCACATTGTCACAATACCCCTCAAACATCCTGATTTTCTTCTTTTGGGTTACCAGGTTTCTGGATGAACATCTTCGGGGTTATAGTTGAGTGGTTCCTTTTAACAGTCCGTCCATCAGTGTTCTAAGAGTTCTGCTCTTTATTGTTGTCTCTGTCATGTGCAGTTAGCTGGGGCTTGTGTATCTGTTTAATATATTAGCTCCTGTAGATCATCTTGCCTTTTATTTTTGAATAGCTGTTAACTGGGTATCTTCAGAGTTGCTTGTTTCCCCAGGTTAGGGAACAATTAGCAGACTTTCTTTAATTGGTTCCTCAATGTAAAGGTGTGGTTTGGAAAGACTTGCCAAGCTTATCTAGCAGTTTGCAGCTGCCAGAGGGAGAAACTCTTCTGGTCACATATTTCTTCGCTTCCTGTGCACTGAGTTTTGCTGTTGCTGATCCAGAAAATTAACTTAGCAAAAGAAATTAGGAATTTTTCAGCTAGATAAAGCCAGAGCTGTCACAAAGGAGGAAGTCAGCACAACTGGAACCACATGACCGCGGGAAGGGCTGGCTGTTTTGGGGGTAACAATACATTTAGTTATTTCAGCTGTTATCACCCCATGCATCATACCTGGCTGGAATCATGGTAGATGTGCTGCGTAAGGCATGCAAACTTGCCTTCTTCCTTTGCCTCTGATTTGTCGTATGTGTTGCTTTAACAAAACTTTAAAAGCATAGTAGCAACATGTTGGTTGTAAAGGCTTCCGAGTTAGTCATGTTGCTTTAAATAAGTTTTGTAATCTGTCTTTCACATGCTATGTAAGGCTATACCATATGCCAAATATCAAATAATATAAATAGGGTTACATTATGGAGGCCTGAATTTTAGTTTATGCAAACTTACCTAAAACGTTAATGGTCTGTATGCTAAAATTTGCCTTTTAAGCTCTAGTCTCTCCTGTCAACTTTTTGATGGTTATATTGCTGGCTTCTCCCATTAGACCTCAGGCAGATTAAATTTAGGTGAACTAATGGTGATACTTGGAAGAGGGTAGATGGGAGAGAGTTGGTGAGCTGACAAATCAGAAGATCTGTACAAATTATGTTCTTAGAAGAATACTTTCAATTGTACTTGAAATGTCCTTTTTTCTTGATGCTGAAATATATTTTATGATCTTTTTCACTGTGGATGCAGTTTGTGCTTTATGCTTATAGAAAGCAAGCTACCAAGCTGTGATGCCTTTTTATAGGCCGCAATGTCGGCTTGAGCTGTTTGTTTATGACCCTCGGCTGAACCTGGAAAATAGGCAGTGGGGCGGGGGCACTGCCTCCTGTGCTGCCATCACATCCCACTCCTCTTCCTCCCTGTGCTTCCCCCACCCCCCCACCCCCCAAATCTCATGAGTAGCACAGTGCTGGGGGAAGGGGGGAAAAGAAATGCAAGAAAGTGGTGTTACAGCAGATGAGATTTAAACTAGCTTTGCTTCCAAGAAGTGTTTGTGGAGCCATAGTTTCTCTTTCACTTGTGGTAGCAGTGCTGCAAGGTCTTTCAAATTCTGTAAATAGAAAGCTTAGTCTCAAACACTTTGTACTTCCCTTCTGTGAAAGCCATACCTTCTTAGATTTGAACGACTTGCACTAGCAAAATACATATTTGTGACACTCAGCTCTGTTAATAAGGAAGTGATGTGGTAGCAGAGCAGCAATAATTTTTTCACCTAAATCTCCTGCACCTGTGGAGTTAAAATTCTAGCTGGGATAGAATTCTATTCCCCGCAGAACTATCTGGGATACAGGGAGTTGGGCTTCAGGTTTTTTGCTTGTCCTTTTTTTTTTTCTAGTGTCTCAAATTTGATTATCTGAAGTTGTGATAGTATTTCAAATCTGATTTCCCAATTAAAAAGCCCGCAGGCCCACAGCAGGTAATATGTTTTTGCAGCCATGTATATTAGTGATAAGCCGCTGGCTGCATTGTGGACAATAACCTAGCCCCCTGAAAGCCAGGCAGAAGAGATGTTTGCGTGACTAGGAGAAAGTACATATTGCAACAGCTGCCAGGGAGACGGGAAATGAAAGTAGAAATTTGTCTTGGTTTCGTTTTCTATTCTCACGTTTGAGCTGTCCATCTCCACCTCAATTTTTGCCTATATATTACTGTCATCTGTAATAGCTGGTAAATTGTGTGTTGTTTTCGGGCAAGGTTTGCCAGGTTTTGATGCACTTGTTTCATCATAATGTTTGTCCTTAGTGTTGTCATTTATAAAGAAGATAGTGTTTCAGGAGACTTAGGTTTTAGTGTAGCATTTACTTTATTAAAAACTATGGCTTTTTGCTTCTGTGCAAAAGTTGACTAATATCCGGTGACTTAGCTGAGAAATTTATATCTGTGCCAGCACAAAATCTCTGCAACTGTATTACATACCTAACTGCACACCTGAAAAAAGGCTGCAATTTTAGAGCTCCATTAATTTAGTATGTGACTCTTCAGGGTCGTAGGCCCACGGTTAGGGAACTATGTTAAGCTGCCGTATTCACCAGATAAACATATGCGCAAGCGTAGCACCATAATGAAGTTAGGGACAGCTATTCTATGTAGCTGTTCGGCAGCGTTGCAAGACTAACATTGAGCAGATTGATTAAATACGTATTCCTGGTAGATAAGGCTCTGTTGTGTGCTACATATGGATTTAAGTAACTTTGGAAGGGTTACTGACATCTTTGCTGGAATTAAACACTTTGATATATGTTCACACTTAAACAGTTTAATTTTTGCTTTTTAGTATCCCACCCTTGTTTGCTTTCTTTCTCTTCAGATAATGCTTATGATCCAGATGTGAGTGCTAAACAGATATGGATAGACAAAACGGTGATAAACGACAATATATGCTTGACGTTCACTGATAATGGAAATGGTATGAACTCAGAGAAGCTGCACAAAATGCTAAGGTGGATAACCTCTTTTGCAATTTTTTTATTGAAAAAATTCCAGCTCCTAGTTCTGTTATTGCTCAGCTTATTCCTTTTTCTCATACGTAATCGGCTAATTTTGTTCATAAACTTAACATTTCTGAAGGTGAGCAATTATCCAAGTGAGACTCTGAAATAGGCAGATGCTAGTAAAACTCTCACACAACTTTGTCAGTGTATTTTTATCTCATAATTTCCTTTTATCCTTTCTGTCAACCTTCCCGTTTAACTTCCCATGCAGTGGTTGTGCTGTGTAAACTCCCTGTAGTGCCCTTTAGTGGAGCTAAGGAGAATTTAAATTTTTTTTTATTCAAAATTGCTGTAGTTTAAGTTAGAGAGCAAGGGAAAAAGGGAGACTCAGTTCAAACCCTTTGGAGTACTGAAAATAGAAGGTATTGTGGAAATCTTAAGGGGATTATAGTTATATTGATGTGGTCTCTCTACCTTTAAATATTCTATAGGGTTTGAACTGATCTTTCTGCAACTTTTTGTTTCTACAGTTAGCAAAGAGTTTGCTATTCAGTTGCTCTTTTAGTATGAAAGATTGCTCTGCCTGCAGATAAATCTCTGGGTTTAAACTTGAGCAAGCTTGATTTCAAACTGTTATTTTTCTTTTTCTGTTAGATACCATAATTAACAGCTTGCTTGCTAACTTCCATGTTCCATATACAGTTAGCTGTTTTACTTTAAACATAATGTGTAGTTACGAATGGAAAATTTGTAGATCACACATTTTCAAGCAAGTGGAAAGGGGGCAGAAAAAGCTTTAGGGGCTTTTCTTAGTATTTATTGTGAAGCCACAGGATAACTATTGGAAGGATGCTTGTTGCATAATGCCAGACAGGTGATATTTCTTTTCCATACTTTAAAGATGAAAGTATATTTCCCTGAATTCCTGCAGTGTGGTTTTAGCAATGTTATATGGTTAACTTTCAAGACTGGCTTAAGTGCACATTGTTTAATTGTACAGTAGTCCCACATCTCTAAAACAAGAGATTAACTTGTGTTTAAGTCTTCATTTGTTAAGTCTTGCATGCATCTTTTGGGTTTTGGGGTTTTACAGGGTTTTTTACACTCAGTATTTTCATATGTTTCAGCTTCGGCTTCAGTGAGAAATCTGTGATGAATGGCCGTGTTCCAGTGGGACTGTATGGAAATGGGTTTAAATCGGGGTCCATGCGCCTGGGAAAAGATGCAATAGTCTTCACCAAGAATGGAGAAACCATGAGTGTGGGCCTGTTATCTCAGACTTTCCTTGAAGTTACAAAAGCAGAACATGTCATGGTTCCTATAGTGACGTTCAACAACCAACATATCCTTTCAACAATTTCCAAATGAAAAGTTATGAGTACAGGCAAAATTTGGATGATAATATCAGTAAAGGAAACCTCCTTGTCTAATCTTACGGATACCCTAAATAAATTGTAAGATTCAAGGAAGGCTATTATTTGTTAAAGCCTTTAAATCTGTAGGAACTCAGAGATGTGGAAAGAGAACCTATGAAGTGTGTACAGAATACTGCTGCAGAAATTTCCTCATCTTCTGAAAGCTTACTGCATTCAAAGTTACTCTCCTTAACGTAATGCTTACGACAGATGAGTGATCCAACAGAATCCAAAAACGGACTGAAGGCCATCTTAACACATTCTTTGTTTCCTACTGAGGAGAAATTACTGGCAGAGCTAGATGCTATAATAGGGAAAAAAGGAACAAGAATTATCATTTGGAATCTTAGAAGGTAAGATGAAGTCCAGTCTCTTATATCTCTCATTTAGTTTGTTATCTTTCAGTGTATGCAAACATACAAGGGTTTTTTGTGGAATAATTCCAAAAGACTGTGGGCAGTTAGCTGTAACCGGGAAACTAGACTCAAACTTGGGTGATTGAAGGGCTGTAATGTTGCATGAGAACTGTTGCTAACGTCTCGGGTAACAAAGCAGAAGGAAGGAGAATGTAAAGGACTTCATATTTTGCTTTGGTAAGATACTGTTGCTTTTGCAGAAGGAAAACTGAAATAGATAAATTATAAATCTGTTGTTTCAGACCTATGAACTCATGAGTGCAAAAATTCAAATAAAAACTATTTGTATGTACAGGCAAGTATTACTGGCTTTTTAATTTGGAGTCAGCAATATCTGTCTAGAGGGTTCTATACCTTTCTAAACTTCTTAACTGTTTATCATAAAATAAATAGAAATCCAAGTAAACAAATACAGTTGTGTGTATCTTATTCATCTGCTTGCCTCTGTGTGATTGATCATGGCAGTATAGATTTCCAGACTTTCTAGCTTTAACTTGCTTGTTGCCTTTTTTTTTAACAGCTGTTGCTGTAGGAGATGGGTGTCATCACTTCCCATCTTCTTTCTCTTTCCTTCACATCTTTGCTGCTGCCTTACTAGCAGGGAACCTGTCTGATGGTCTGTCCAGAAAAGCTTTAGCATGCCTTTAACTGTGATGGCACTAATTGTTTGGGAAGATGTTGTCTTGTGCTATGTTAAGTGTTTGGCTTGCTGTAGTTTTAAATACCTGAAATAATAAGATATCCATAGGAAACAATTTTGAACTCTTTCAGTCTTGTGGATTTGGCAATAAACTAGCTTGTTTTTCAGTTTCTTATCTTTGTTGTTGCCCCTCAGAAAAAGGGCAGGAAACCACACCTGGATAAGTAGAGATTAAATATTACAGGACAAAAAAGATCTCAGTCAATTATATAGCAGGTGAAAAATTTGGAGTTTCTTTATTTCATTAATTTCTTGCAAGTATTAGAGCCCTGAATCACTTTTAGCTTAGGAGATTTTAATACAAGAAAGCTGGAGGTAACAAATTATTGATATATATATTATTTATATTTATATTTATAAACAAAAATAAGTCTTTATATCATATATAAATATATATATCAAATAGAATATTACTAATTCTGGTTGTTTCCCCTTGCCACCTGCTCCGTAAGAAAAACTTCACCTCCTTTACACTTCAGAAACTAATTTGCGTTGCCCAGGTAGACTTTCATTTCTTTCTAGGTATGAACATTTTTAGGAATGTACATCGTTTCATTGCTTGAGCAAAAGAAAATACAGTGAAATTGGCTGACTGGGCAGGATAACTTTCATGTTCTGAATTTTGGAGTGTATTCATGGGAAGTTATGGGAAAGAACACTTTGGGGGGGGTCACATTGTTTCTAATATGTTGTAATTGAATCTGCTTTTTAAAAAAAACAGAGCTGTATTAAAAAGACTTTATTTCTGGAATATTTGTGCCAACTATGATATATCTCAATGTTGTGCGAAGGTACTGCCAGTATACTGCAGTGTATACATCTGCAACCAGATATAGCATATACATCTGGTGAGTGGTGCAATAAGAAATTGTGATAATGATTGAGTTGGAAAGCTGTCGTGAGTGTCATTTTTGCAGCATTAAAAATCTTAGGAAGGCAATTTGTAGTGTTCAGAAATTTTGCATTTAGAAGGAATGCATGTGTCTTGGTCCATCCAGAATTTAAAGCTGATACTGACCTCTCTTATTTTTGAAGCGTGACTTGTTTAGAATTGAGTTAGAATTCATGAGTGTCTCACTTGCTATCACTTCTCTTGTATTCCTTGGATATCAGAAAGGAACTGGTGAACTTTGTTTATGTGACTTTTAGCACATCTGTGAGGAAAACCACCATGGCTCAAAGGAATTCCCTTTGTCTTGCATTTTTGTAATACCTGCTGTTTCCACCACAATATCTTATCCCGTGTTGGCTTTTTTCTCCCCATAATTAGTTTATTTTTTTTAAATCTTATTTCTTAGAGATAAAAATGAAAAAACAGAGTTTGACTTTGACAAGGATAAATACGACATCAGAATTCCAGAAGACTTAGATGAAGCAGGCAAAAGAGGATATAAAAAACAAGAGAGACTGGACCAGATTGTTCCAGAAAGTGACTACTCACTGCGAGTATGTTTAACTTTTTTTATTTGTTTGTTTATTTTTGGAAGCTGGAGGGTATATGTTTTTGTTTTACTACAACGTACTATACTACAGAAGTGTTGATTGGGGGGGAGGATGAATGTCAGAATTTAAATGTTAGGGCAATATGTCAACATTAATTTTGAAAATTGAAGGCAGAATGTATTTGTGAACTTGTGTAAACGTTTGCAGTTTATTTAGAAGAAAATTACTGGGGTTTATGTAGTCTTGCAAATAACTTTTGCTGTTAAATGTAGCCATAGTTGTCTACTAAGGAGCAAGAAGGAAATGCAATCAGTAGCTTCAGAAACTAAATAGGGGGGTGTGTGTGTGTGGTTGTCAGCAGAGTAAACATTCCATTGTAGTGCAGGTATACATGCATATAATACTGATGCTATGCCCATGTGGATTTTTTAAAACAAATAGGTTTTGGTTGGCAAAGTGTCATTTCTAGGTTTCGAAAAGAAGCAAAGGAATTGGGAAGCAGCTCCGTTGTTTGAATACGTGCATGCAGACAGGGACAAGGCTTTTCTGTAGGCTAATTGATAAGACCATTGTCTCCACTATTGATTCATAAGCTTTCAAGGCTTCTTTTTGTAAGAAAGTGCATCTGGAATTACTAGGTGTTCCGGGCACTGCTTGTGGATAATATTCAGAAGTATTATTCCAGTTGAACTAAAACTTTCAATTATTCTAAGACTCACTGAAGTCCTATATCCACTTCAATTATTAGATGTTGTAAATATAATGATAAATGCAAATTAAATTTCATAGATCTGCACGTTTATAAGAAGATTGCATAGCTGTTATCAAGCTATGATAATATGCATTCATTTGGAACAAAGTTAACACACTTGCTTTTCTTTGGTATTTTAAACTTTGTAGTAGAATTTTTAAGCTGTCAGTAGGGGATAAGAGAGGCTTGTGTGCTTGAGAGCTCTCTTAGTGGTAAAGCTGCTCCTTCAGACACCTGATTAACTTGTCGTATTCATAAAAGTTGTCCTTCAATTGCCATTCATTTAATTTGTCATATAGGTATGTTTATTATGCACCCTTGCGTTTCCTATTTTTCTGGATTGAAGTTGGAAAAAACCAAATTTCATAAAATTCAATTAAAACTTGAGCTGGTCTTCCTAAACATAAGGTGTATTGTAAAATAATACCTTGAGGGTTTTGGGTTTTTTAATAACACAAGTTACTGTATGTTTTGTAGGCTTATTGCAGTATTTTGTATCTGAAGCCAACCATGCAGATCATTCTGCGAGGACAAAAAGTGAAAACACAGCTGGTTTCCAAAAGCCTTGCCTTCATTGAACATGATATATATAGGCCAAAATTTTTGAATGTATCCTTTGCTAATATGTACATCATTGCATGCAGAAGATAATGATGTGGCTTTTCATGTAAGCTGTCTGGATTCTGCTGGGTATATTGCAGTTATGTGGGGTTTGGTTTTTTGGTTTTTTTGTGGTTTTGGTTTTTTGTTTTTGGTTTGGGTTTTTTTTTTGTTTGTTTGTTTTTTGTAAAGACATGCTAAAGGAATTCTCTCAATATTTTAAAAAAAAAAAAAAAAAAGTTCCAGGACCCAGTTTATGAGATTAACCAGATTTTTCCTTAATATCTGGTAAAAGGCTAAAACAGTAAGAATTACTTTTGGATTTAACTGCAGAAACAAAGATCATTATGGAATAATGATGTACCACAAAAACAGACTCATCAAAGCTTATGAAAGGGTTGGCTGTCAGTTAAAGGTAAGAAATTAAAGCTCAAAAATATTTTAACATCTTTAGAAATCATTTTCACTCTGATGAAAAAACACTGATTTTAAAAAAGAATAGGGGTGGAAATTAGGCTACTGATGTATCCTTTATAAAACCACCTTTTCTAGTTTGTGCAGCAGTTAAAAATTGTATTACATTGTATGCAGTAGTTTTAATGTTCGTGAAACTAAGCTTGATACACAAAATATGGCCCTGAGCATATCTTCAGGACAAAAAGAGGGGTGGAACAGAGGAGTTCTTTATTTAGGGGGTTTGTGTCGTGAGTCTCTTGCAGAGGAGTCATAAGACAAAGTTGTTTTTCATGTAGTGTATATATAGCTTATAATTACCTCTGACAAACTCTTGCCATATTAGCATAGAATATATGTTGTTTTTCCTGATAGATCTTAATTTCTTACAGGCAAACAACATGGGTGTTGGTGTAGTGGGGATTATTGAATGCAACTTCCTAAAACCAACTCATAACAAACAAGATTTTGACTACACAAATGAATACAGGTAAATATGTATTTTTATGTAGACCTTCTATTGACTAGTGTTCTTCACTGTGAAATACTTGATAAAGGCTTCTTCTTTTCTAAGTAGTAAGAATAAAAGCTTATGTTCCATCATTAAACTGCAGGACTGTTCTGAACAGTAGGGGTGGGATGTTTACATCTACACTGGTCGTATGGCATTCATTGTGCAGTCAGTGAAGTCTAGAGTATCATACACATCGTTTTAAAGCAAATGCCCTAAAAGTGGTTGGTTGCAGTTCTGCCCCTTGCTGGTTATAAAATGAGCACGGAATAACTCTCCAAGCTGTGAATATTTGGATGGCACATGGCTAAAATTGTGATACATGAATCCCACACTATTAACTTTTTTCATAACAAGTTTTGTTTGGTGTGGTGTTTTTTTTGTTGTTGTTGGTTTGTTTGGTTTTTTTTTTGAAAAAGCTTTGTTGGATATTTTTGAGCCCTTCTTTTCAATTTCTTTCCTAAGAGTGGACTTGAATGCCCTCAAATCCTCTGCTACCTACCTGATAGAGCATTTAAAATACCGAACATCCTGAAGGCAGCAGTGATTTGGGACATTGTTTCAGTTTTTATTTCTAACTCAGGGTTGCCACTTTTTCAGGTATCTGCATTCATCCCATCGGTCAGTATCTAGTGTGATTTTTCCTGTAGTTAAACTGTGAACCAGATTAGGAATCTAGTCTAACTTAAAATTTTCAGAGATGATAATTGCTTTTAAGCCAGGTGAATTTCCTAATCTGTTTACATTGCTGTGCTGTGAATCAGTTGTGCTGGCATTGTGGAAGGAGGCATTGTGGGGGAGGAAAGGCTAGAGGGGATGAGTTACCTAAGCAGTTTTCAGGCTGAGGTATAAAAACTCTCCAGGGAAAATTGCCTGAATACAAACCTTGAAAGTTGTTCCACTGTATTACTTTCTTTTCTTTCAGGATGACAAGGCTATTTTCTGTTTCTTGTGCTGCTTCATGTTAAGGGGTATTAGGAGCAGCCACCTCCTCTGTCCCAGGACTCACTCATGCCTAGCCACTGGAGCCCAGCCTGGGGACACAGCGTCTCTGCCTAGGCTGAGGGTCGCGACTGCCACTTTCCTGTTTGCAGGTTCAACCAGTAGCAAAGCTGAGCACATGTCTCAGAGACAGACACAGAGAGGACACTGATGTGGCTGGTTTCACAGACTGCCGCAAACAAGGTGCACCTATGTATAGGACTCAAAACATAAACAGCCAAGTCCCCTTCCTCCTCTTTGGCTGGTAGAGAGAGAAGCTCACTAGTGAAGGCACACACATGATACTCTAGGTTCACAAGCATATGTACATTTGTGGATCCCTTGAGTGCTGGCATGGCCCCTCTGTCCTCCTGGTACCCTTGCCTGGATCCCAGGCCCTCTTACCTGCTTCACAGGTCCCCTACGTGCTGGCTAGCGCAGTTTGATGTTCACTAGCAAACGTGCGTGCTCAGACATTCATCCTAGATTCTCCATATTCGCAAGTCTCCCTGGGTATACCAGCACGAACCCTTGCCTGCCTGATATCCCTGCCTGGACCCAGGGCCTCCTGTTCACTGCTGAGTCCAGTTTGGAGTTTGCTAGCAAATACACATGCACACCAGGACGCTAGGAGTGGGGAAGATGCAGATTTTCATCCCCCCACCAGCAGCCAGCACCAGACACATGGGCCGTGACCCACAGTCCTGCTCCAGCTGCCAGTGCTGAGTCCTCAGTCATGCTGGTCCACCCCAAGAGCTGGTTTTGGGGGGGACACCATTCCTGCATCACTGGGTGGCAGTTGAGACCTCCACTTGCTCTAGTAGCTGACACTACACACCCGGTCTTGACTCCAGGAGCTGGCACCAATTCCACTCATGCACATAGAGCTCTCACCAGTAGCTGGCACTTAGTCCTTGCCATACACGTGGGATAGAAAATATTAAATAAGAAGATACAAGAAGATAGGACGGATTGCCGTGATCAGGCACAGGGCTCAGCCAGACAACTGTACTGATCAAACCTCTTATAAGCAACAGCTCCTTTTATACCTTTTTCTGTCTACTCCCATCTTTGTTCCTCCTTGCTCCCCCTTCCCCATGCACATTGCCTCATAGGTTGGCATAGTTCCACTGACTCCCTCCAAACATCCTGGGCACTCAGGTTTGCATCTTTATCAGTTGCAAAATCCCAGTTTGCCTGCAGTTTCTTGATAGCCTGTCAATTAGTGTGAATGACCAGGTTTGTTTCTGGTTATTGTCTTTATTAATGCTAATTGGTCAGGTGTGTTTGTCTCCTTCCCTTTCCTTATCCTCCCAACTGAAAAAATAAACATTCTCACACTCCACATATCCTTGCCAGTTAGTGTGACTGACGGGGTTTGTTCTTATCACTACCTCCCTTTTCAGTCAGGTTTGTCTCGATGTGCTTGTTTATGGCTCCTTTGACCATAAGCCCTTAAAGGAGCAGGCACTTTTACATGCCCTAACACTTGCTTTCAACATGGACTTAGAAATTCAGAGTATTGGCTTGCAAACATAGGTGACGTAAACTTTGGCAGGAGAAGTCATGAAAGCTGCATGTTTTGCCCTTCAGCCAGGTGTGGTTCAGCTTCCACTGACAACCTGGACTGTCCACAATACCTTTCCTGAATTGCCAGTTTATACGCAGCTCAGCATATAAAGATAACCCTGAAACCACACCAGAGTGCTGTAATAAACAGAGCTGTTATTTGCAGCAATTGAGGGCCTATAGCAAGATAAATCTGGTCATTCCTGCTGTTGAAACAGCAGCCCTCTGAAGGAGGAGTAGCAAGCCTGATAGCTGCTACAGCCACTACAGTTCAATCTGCCTGTGTCTTTAAATGGTACCCACAGTTTGTGCTGCTCTTTGCAGCGATATGGCCAGCTTCAAGCAGTTCCTGTGTTTCTACCACCATTGTGCTAGCAGAGCTGTTACAGAGAACACATGGTAAAGCAGACCAGGGAATTGGGCAAGTGAAAATAGCTCTTGTGTTATTTTTTTTTCAATATGGATGTTCCCTGAACCATTTCCTATGCAGTGGCAGGACTACTAACAGTTCTCTTGGCAGAGGGGGAGGAATTAGGAACGCCGTAGGATAGTCATTTGTGTTGACCAAGGTTTGCACTGTGTTCCCATAGGTTGGCACAGTGAGCATTGAATGCTTTTTACTTGTTTCTTTTTAAAAACAGTTGTGATGTGGGCATAGAGATACTATGCTTGAAAGATGTTTTATAAAGGTTTTTCTGCAAAAAATGCTACAGGTTTTCAAAAGATAACTTTCCAGCCCAAAACAGAAACATAAAACTGATGCTTTAATTTCATGATCAATGTAAGGTGACCTGTCCTCCTTCTCTCTCCAGAAGAGAGATGTGATCCCATTCATGCGTTTCTGCTCATTTCTGCCCTTCTGGTACTTCCTTTTTTTGGCACAGAAATTCATGACTTGGGTTCAGAGGTGATCTAGACCAAAACTCTCTAGGTCAGACTAGTTCACTGCACAAACATTTGTGTTAGCTCAAGGGTCAGGGTGGTGTAGGTGTTGGAATAAGCCAGGCAGGGAGGGATGGACTTTCAGGCTCTGGTTACCCAGCCACTTTACTGTGATGTAAATTCAGCACACTGAGAAGTAGTCTTACCTCTACCCCACCTGTGGAGCTTGTTGTTGTTGTTCTGCACCACTCCCTCCTGCATGTGCCAGCTCTAGTAGTCATTGAGCTGCACGATAAGCCCTGATCAGGAAAGTGATCCAGCTAAAAATGAACCTAGGGTAAGACTGACCTGCTCCTTTTAGCAGCATGTAGACTTTATACTATGTTAAAGTGATCATATGTTTGCAGCCCCCATGTAATATTGTTGTATGCCACCTTAGAGCAGTCATGAACCTGCAGTTAATGGATGTACAGAAACATCAGCCAAATACACAGCTAGGTACTGGATTAACAGAGGTCGTTTTGTACTTTTTTCTTCTATGATTGAGGTTGAACTGGTGAGGTAGCTTCAGGGTTTGCACTGTGCACTCACAGCACTTCTGAATTGAGCACTCTTGATTTCAGTCTTTGTCTGTGCTCCAACTACTATTTCCAGTCATTTCTTTGCTGACAAACATGACTTCACAATTCCTAATTTCAAGGGTTTTCTAAAAACAAAAAGCTTACTGGTGTACAAATATAAATATTTGAGTGGTTCATAAGTTATTCTTTCACTGTAGTTTACAAAGGGTCTTTCACTGTAGTTTACAAAGGGTCTTTCTGTGCTATGATTTGATTATTTAAGGTGGTCTCTTAAAAACTTTTCTTTTTAGACTTACAATAGCAGCATTAGGAGAAAAGCTTAATGATTACTGGAATGAAATGAAAAAGAAGAAAAATGAAGAATATCCATTAGCTTTGCCAGTTGAGGAGATACAGTGAGTATCACTTCTAAAGAGAAGAAGTTTACATACTGTTATTACTGTTTTACACTCAGTCATGAAAATGAACTTTTCACGTAAAAGTTCTGATATTTTTTCCATTACAGAAAACAGCCTGATCAGACATGGGTACAATGTGATGCGTGTTTGAAATGGCGGAAGCTGCCAGATGGAATAGAGCACTTGCCAGAAAAGTGGTACTGCTCACTGAACCCTGACCCACAATTCCGGTAAGATTAGATTTTGATGAATATCTAAATACTGCTTTTGGTTCTTACTTTATCACCTGTTATAAGCATGGATGTTAAGCTCTTTCTGGTGCGGTTTTTTTCCCTCTCCTTAACTTAGGAACTGTGAAGTGCCAGAAGAACCAGAAGATGATGACTTAATACATCCCACATATGAGAAAACTTACAAGAAAAAGTGAGTATTAGAGACTTTCTTAGAAGTGTCCCAACACTAGAAAAGTAATGTGAAAACTAAGTGCCCTTTTCTGTCACCTGTGGTATAATTGCAACTCTTCTGGGAATCTATCCAGCCAGAAAATAGTGCCCTGAAATCAAGACTTGATCGTAGCAGTGAATAGATGAATAGCACTGTTCTTTTTTCTGTTATTAGCATGTTGGCATTACGTTCAAATTTCTCTCTTTGATTTAACACCTGTTTGCCTTCCTAAATCAAAATTAGGAAAGCCATAACAAAAGGGGCCTCTCTCATTTAATAACTACTAAGGAGAGCAACGCAGCAATTGATGTTCAAATACAGCTCTCAGAGGGGTGTTGTTTCATAGTAGTAAGTGTTATGAGGATAGTTTGGGATGTTAGAGAAGCAGGATACTAGGGCTGTTACGAGGCATTGCCTAGGTAACTATTTTCAAGGTCCACATTGAAGCAGCTGAATACCTCAATACATTTATTTAAGAATAAGAGGATTCTTAGCTATGATGTATGGAAAAAAAACTGACGGGTAATTTCAACTAATGCTGGCCAGCATTCTAGAAGTAAGGGTTCTGGGTTTTTTTTTCAATTTCTTAAAATAAATTTTAATCTGAGAGAGAACTTGTTTGAAGTTAAGCTAACTTTAAGCTATACTAGCTTCTAAGTTCATGCAGAAAATTTTCATTCAGTAAATCAGAATATGTTCATTAGAACTTTATTGATTCTAGCTGAGATAAGGAATATTGTGTTTGCTTTTAGATTTTGAGGTTGGTTTGGTTTTATAATGAATTAACATTTTGAATTTAAGCGCTTTTTTTTTTTTTCCTCCTTGCTGCTGTGCAGAGACAAGGAAAAACTGAAGAAGCGACTAGAGTACAGCCACCAGGTAACTCTTGAAGTTGATGGGAAACTGGCTTTGGTAGCAGGGTTGTTCTTGCTGGCAACAATACTATGCAGTTGATCGAATAGGCAAGGCTTTGAGTTAGTTTGCTTTACCTAGTGGCCAACTGACTGGTTCAACATCCTGTTTTGTTTTGATGGCTGTACAGGTTATGCTCACTATTAATATACCAAAAATCCCCCATCTTTGCTGTCCAATGATGGAAAATACACCATTACTTCCTATATAGTACTAAGAAAGTTTGAGAGGGACAAAGTCCTCTCACAAAATAGTACTAGAAAAGATGTTAGTCACTCATACCTATTTTTAGAGCATGACAACTAATTATTGAAAGTAGCTTTGTTGTAGGGAGATGTGATGAGGATATTAAAGTAAAGATGCCCTTAAAATTGGGGCAGGGGTTGGAGATTGACAGACTTGTAGCTGTACTTTTGCAAGGAGGCAGTCAAATTCAAATTAAATGCAGATGTAAATCAACATGGTTGGGTGACGAGAATGTGTAGATTGTAACTTGGAATCAAATTTCGTAAGTGTGGTTGAGCTCAAGTTGCTTTCAAAGTGAAGTGCTACCCTCAGATCACTCCATTTCTGAGAAGAGATTTTGCATGTGCTGTTTTAACCTATATATTTCATTGTATTAATCTTTCTGCCATTACTTTCACCCAAGTACAAAAGTAAATTGTAAAAGTAGAGTATTGTTCATTTTAGACAAAATGAATTATGAGCAGCTTTAACAGAGATGGCTGTCCCATACCCTGTGTATGATGGTCAGACTTCAGACAGAGATACAGCTTGGGAAAAGCTCATGCCTGAGATTCTACATGGTACTTTAAAATAGCTGTATCTAGAGAAAGACTTGTAAGCTCAGAAACCTGCTTTCTGACAGCAATAAATCCGTGCATGGAGAGGAGTGTGCAGCTGGTGTACAGCATTCAAAGTCCTGTGAGGAATCTGCCAGAAGTCTGTAATTATGATATAGAACTTGCTGCTTTCTAATATGTTGTATGTCTTAAAACAGCATGAAGGAAATAGTTCACATGCATCAGTAGAGTTTGGGGGAAGGGGTTGTGCAATCATTAAGTTAAGAAAACTGTGGTTTGGAACATGGAGTCTAGTTAGCCTTTCTCACTGCAAAATACTGAGCCCGGGTTCAAGCAGATCCTTGTCATATACATGAGAAGTGTTGGTCAGAATTCTAGGTGTTGGCAGATAGGAGAACTGCTTAAACCTATTCTGAAGAATCTACTAATGTCTGTTTCTTTTCATTCTTAACTAATATTATCTTATAGATCAATACTGAAATGTTTTTAAAAACACCTGTTTCTTCAAGTAAAGACTTCAAAACATTCTCAGCTTTGAGTGGAAAGGAAGCTGTTCCAAGACCAATTTTACCAGAAACATCAAATGCTTCTGTCAAAAGACCTCTGCTTATTTTAAATAGATCAGTATCTTCACCTCATTCTGATACTGATAACAGGTTAGTGAACCTGTACAAAGTAGATTCCTATTTATTTCTAAAATTAATAACTTGTTAATGAAAACAATGGTGTTTGGGTGTAGTCTCATCTTCAGGTGATAGCTGCCAAAATTCGTATGTCACTTTTGGGAGTATAGGAAGCAGGAGCTTGATGAAAGATACCTAGAAACCTTGTGAAGTACAAAAGCGAATGCAGAAAAAAATACTGTGCACTGGCAAGGAAAACTGCTTAGTGGTTTGTCTGTTTAGGAAAAGACTGTGTCGTGTTAAGCACACTCTGCAGTATGTTTTCCTTAAGCTCCGTTGGTTAAGGAATGGGTGCGGGGGGTCATTTGTTCCCGCAAATACTGAGTCTGAGTCTGCTTCAAAATAATGTGTGAAGGTAATAATTTAAAAACTTGCAATTACAGGAAAGGTATTTACTCTGCCTACACAGCTTAAAATACTATGCAGGGAGACATCCCTTTCTAGTTATTGAGTGGTAGTTTTTAATAGTGCTTATAGAAACACTAAATGTAGTTTGAAATAAATGACTTTGTAGTATTTGAGCAAGACAATAATCAGTTTAATATTTTGCTTCTCAGTCTTAAAAGGAAGACACCTAGTTGCATGACACCTGTGTCTTTAAAGACACCTCGACTAAATGACAAAACATTCAACAACCATGATGATGATGACGAAGATGTCATTATTTTAGAGGAGAGCAGTACTCCAAAGCCTTCGGCAGATTCTGATGTTCCTGTAGTAAAAACTGAACGTATTAATTTGGATCAAGAGGAGAAGCAGAAAGAAAACTGTGATGTCGGAGAACCTTGCAGTGCAGCTACTTCAGAATCAAGAACTGAACAGTTGACCTCAGCGACGCAGACAGAGCTCCCAAATTTAGTTGTTAAAAAGGAAGAGGTAGAAGAGGACACCAGTATTCAAGTTCCCAGGGCAGAGATGGAAACTGAACAGCCCTACATTAATGATATTTCCGAGGCATCTGTAGATCTTGGAAATGAACTGAAAAATCAGCTGCAATTATTAAACAAAGAAAAGGAAATGTACCAAAACAAATGTGAAGTATTAACCAAACAAGTAGAAACACTGGAACAGAGGATTTTAGAAATGAATAATAAGTATGTAAAAAAAGAAATGTGCCATCAGTCAACTGAGACAATTTCTTCATTTGAAGAAGAAAACGTTCATGAAAGAAGTTTGGCAGAAGTGACCGCTCTCTATGAACAGGCCTTAGAAGAAATCGCAAAACTAAAGGAACAGTGCAGTACCCTGCAGAACTTAAAAACTGAATGCAGCAAGTGTGCTGATGGTGAAAATAAGAGCGAGGTAGAGGAAATTGCTGTGCAACTGGACGATGTTTTCAGGCAACTGGACAAGTGCAGCATTGAGAGAGACAGATATAAAAGTGAGGTGAGTTTGTTAAAACAGTGATATCCTTCAAATTAACAACTAAATTATTTTTATTTTTTAATGGTTGTTTCATAGCAGTTCTAGTACACAATGTGGTGTATAGTTCAGACCACTAACTAATCAAGCCACATAAAAGGGGGAAGAAATGCTAAATTAGCCTAGGAGCTTCTGGTTTTTTGCTTCTGTAGATAAGAATAAGCAAACTTGAGAGAGACTGTAAGTCTCTGAGTGGCTCTGACTGCAAGATGAGAGACTGAGCAGCCTTAGAGGGAGCACACATACAGTGGTTCAGCTGACAGCTGGCCATTTTAAAGCAGTTTGTCTAGGTTGTCATATCTTAATCTCACTGAAAAGTTAATTAAAAGCAGTCAACTTCAAGTTAAATTACTTAAATTTGTATAAGTTGTCTTTATTTTAATCCACCACAACTTTATTTGATATATAAAATTATTTTTATTTACTTGACAGAGTGAACTACTAGAAGTGGAAAAAAATCAAATTGCCTGTCAATGTGAAGAACTCAAAGCAGAAATCGCACAGTTAAAAGCTTCAATTCCACAAGCAGTAGCACGTGCAAATGATTCTACCACCAGTAATGTAGAAGACTCTGTAAATTTTTCTGATGGAGAAAGGTATCAATTTTGTTCTTTCTAGACTATATTTCAAGCAAGATCTTGGCTGGCTGATTGTATCTGAAACATCTCGATGAAGGTCATGTCTGATAATCATATAATAAAACATGATGCTTGGAATTCTTTTCTACTGCTTCTTGTGACTCCTAACTCAGTAACGTTTTTTTGCCAAGTGATTTATTTAATTTTTTTTATGATTTAGGTATTTGTGTGAGCAGGGTTGGCCACTGCACAATAGAATGCCTTACTGACATTTCTTAATATCAAAAATGTTACGTAATTTCTAGACACAACTTGCAGAACAAGGAGAGAGAGAGAAAGGAGGCAGGAAAGAGGGTGATCATTAGTTAATGCCGTGTAGATGAACTTCACTTTTATATTCTATTTTTCTTTCTTGGATCAATAGTACACTACTGAAAAGAGTTTGGGTTTGGTTTTGAAACTTACCTTTCCGGTATGGACTTCTTGGTGCAGACGAATCCTATGGAACTAGGTTGTGCCCAGAGGGTATCTTTGAACTAAACGAGGATTTAAACTTACAAAGAGAGAGCTTGCAGCTCTTGGTTAATAGAAATAGCAAACGCACAAAAGAAGTACACGTACCAGATGGACGCAGGGATGAGCAGTCCAGCAGGAATATAGGCACACTGCCCGGGCATGTAAGATGGGATTGAAAGCCAGCGCTCAGCTGGAGTTAAAACTGGCAAGGCTTGTGAAGGGCAACCAGAAGGGCTTCTGTAAGCACAGTAGCAGCAACAGGAGAACTAAGAGAAATGTGGGCCTGCTGCTCAGTGGGGCAGGTGCTTAGTAGTGAAGGATGTGAGGTGTGTGAGGCACAAATTACTGAGGTACCCAGTATCTTCTTTACCTTGGTTTTACTGGTAAGGTCTCCCCTCTGACTGCCCAGGTCCCTGAGTCAAGTGGTAATCTTAGGGAGTGAAACATTAGGTGTAAAAAAAAAAAAAAAAAAGTGACTGAATTAAGGGACCATTTAAGCAAATTCGATGTACACATGGGACCAGGCGAGATGCATCAGAGGGAGCTGGCCATTTGATGGAGAGTTGGCCTTGCAATGGTATCTCTGAAAGGTTGTGGCAGTCGATGTTCCTGATGCCTGTAAGAAGGCAGCCTTCATACCCATCTTTAGGACAGGCAGAACTACAGGCTGGTCTGTGTAACCTCAGTCCCTGGGAAGACTATGGAGCAAATCTACCTGGAAGCCACCTGCAGTCCCATGGTAGTCAAGGTGATTAGAAACAACCAGCATGGATTTACTGAAGGCAAATCATGCCTTTTCCGCCTCATTGCCTTTTACAATTAGATGACCGGCTCTGTGGACTTTCACTTTAGCAAAGTTTTCAACATGGGCTGCCATAATATGATAGCGAAGTTTGTGAGGTATGGTTTGGATAGGTAGACTAGGAGGTGGGTCATAAAATTGGCCAGACTGCTGAGCTCATGGATCAATATTGAGGCCAGTAATGGTTAATGCCTTCATTAACGGCCTAGATGACGGTGCGAAATTAACTCAGTAAATTCACAATGACATCAAATTGAAGGGAACCATTGATACTCTGGAGGGTAGGGCTGCTGCTGAGGGACCTTGCCAAATTGGAAAAATGGGCTGAAAGAAACCTCCTGGAAATTCAACAAAGGCAACTGCAAAGTTCTGCACCTGTGTTGGAAATACCCCATGCAGTTGAACAAGCTGGAGACTACTCATAGGAAAGCAGCTTGGAAGAAGATGGCCTGTGATGCTGGTGGACTAAAAGTTGAATGTGAGTCAGCAGTGCATTCTTGTGGTGGGAGAACCCAGTGCTTACTGGGCTATATTGGCAAGAGTTCAGCCAGCAGTTTGAGGGAAGTGATTCTTCCCTAGTACTGGGCATTGTGAGACCAAACATGGAGTATTGTGTCCAGTATACCAGCTTCCTGGTATGTGAATGACACTGGCATATTGGAGCAAATCTACTGAAGGGCCACCAAGATGGGTAGGGGCCTGGAGCAGCTGATATAGAAGGGGAAGATGAGGGAAACATCCTTACAAAGAGTGGGTTACCTTGAAATCCTATTGCTCTCTTCTGCTGCCTAACGAGAGGGTATAGAAAAGATGAAGCCAGTCTCTTCCCATGAGCAGAGTGATATGATGAGAGGCAACAGACAAAAGCTGCAACAAGGGAAATTCTGTTTAAATATTGGAGGAAAAAAGTGTCCACAGTGAGGGTAGTCAAATCCTGAAAAAGGGACCCAGGGAGATTGTGGAATCTCCATCTTTGGAGATTTTTCAAAACACAGGAAGGTCTTAAGCAACCTGATCTGAGTTATCCCTGCTTTGAATGTGCGTTGGGGGGGTGGGGAGGAGGGGAGGGGAGAATGGACTGGATGATTTCCAGAGACCCCTTTCAATCTAATTTTCTTCTGTGGTTAAATCTCCCTTTATCTGCCAGCGTTTAATTTTCTTCTTACAGCATCTGACTTGTGGTGCCAAAAAGAATTAGCAAATATATGCAGGACTTGTAAGTAACTTCCAACACAAGTCCTGTTGGGATATGATGGTGCTGTGGACGCTGTCTGCTGGAGATAAAGGAACTGATGGTGTAGAAGGAAATGCTCAAGGGAAGGGATGGGTGATATGGAAGCAATTTGATCAGGAAGAGGACAGAGCAAGGAGATCCAGGAAATAAAGCAAAAAGAGGAGGCATAGCATTTTCCCAGTGCTATAACTCTTACCTTATTTCCTCTTTATATTCAAAGCCTTTGGACAAACTACTCTTTCTTGCCTTCTCTTCTCTCTTCTTTTTCTCTTCTGTTGTTTCCATAGGTGGTAGCAGTTTGCACTTCTAAATGTATAAAAATACTGGGGTTCAATATTGTTTTGAGAAACAAAAAGGTGTTGCGATATAAAGAATTGGGCCAGTGCTTATTTACTAAGTTAAATAAAAGCATTCAGAAATATTTCTGATCTGTTTTGGGAAAGGCAGAATTCAGTTTAGCCCTTAGTAGTTGTTTGAAACAAAGGGAATATACACCTTCAAAATTAAAACTCGAGAGGCTCAACCTTGAGAAACTGGTAGATTTTGAAATTATTTTGATGCAGCTTTAACTGCATCAGTGTTTTGTTGGCTTAGGGAAGTCATGTACAGAGCCTTTCCAGAACAGAGTATTAGTCCAGCTTTGTTAAATAAAGTGCTGTGTATTTGAATGTAAAACTTCATTTACATCTAATAATATCTAATTATTTCTTCACAGCCTGAAACTACGCTCTCTTCGAGTGAATGTTGGACAACTTCTGGCTACAATCATGCCTGATCTAGACTTGCAGCAAGTAAATTATGACATCGACGTAGTAGATGAAATTTTAGGACAAGTTGTAGAGCAAATGCATGAAATCAGTAGTACTTAATGTCTTAAGATCTTAGCAGACTCTTACTTGATCTTCCATTATAACCTTTGTGTAGGTTCAAAATTGTGTATACTGCTTCTTGACTTTATATATTTGACATAGTTGGATCAATAAGTGTATATACTCTACATGTTTAGATGTTCCCAGAGATGCAGTGGGTGTTATCTTCACTTCCTCTTAAAGGAACACTGTCAATATTGACCAACCCTGATGTACTTAATTAAGGATTTTGCTTTTAAAATGTATTTGTAATTAAATTTGCAAATATTTTTATGGTTAGGAATCTTAATACTTTTCTACAAAAGCTTTTTTGTTGACTTTTGATCTTAAGTAAGCATTAATACTTGCAATTATTTCCTCTTCTAAAATCTAAGTAGTGGAATATATAAAAAAATGCAAAAAAAAGAACCTTCCTTGGTTTCCTTCTCAGAACAAACCTTGGTAGTGTTGTATACTCCACTATTGTTTCATTGCTATCATCAATGTTATATGTTGCATTAATGGGATGGAAACGTAACTAATAGATGACAATTTTGGCCATAAGGGTAATATTTGTGTTTTACTACCAAAAGAAGAAAAATTCATTAAGGGTATTGTCGTGAAAACTGATGATCTTTGACTCCCTTTCGGATTTTTTGATGTCACTAAAGAGCAGTATCTGTACATAGTTTTGCAGCATAAACAACTCCAATGTGGCTAGGATATTTCAGCCTTTTCAGCAATGGAAACCACACGCCTGTTTGTATCCTGCTCTTGCTACTTGATTGTTGTTTCCTACATCTAAGAACCTGTCTGTATTTGAGCGCAGTCAGAGGGATCTTCCCATCTGAACACAGCAGTGCTGGTGCACAAGTCCAGGTATGTACCAGTACACGGCTTCAATGGTTAAATTTCACACACAGCTCTTGCCTGTTTTTTTCCAAGTCAAAGGCAGCTGGTGGAATGGGAAGCATCCTGGTGGACCATTGGAGAGAACAAGCTGGGGTGGCATATCCAAAGCTAGGGTTGGATTCCTGGGTAACCTCTGCTCTGCATCAAACACCGCCTCTTGAGACCTGAAGGCCTGTTTTCAAGGAAGCCCAGTGCTGACCTGTATTGAGCAGAGGTTCTGTCGTGTGTGTATATATATATACTTATATATATTATCTCAAAAACCAACTTGTTGCCGTATTAAACATACAGTCTGCCTTGGAGTCTTTCAGGCTGAGATGCGAGGGTGCTGACAGTTTGTCTCTGAAACTTACTGTCCTATCAGAATGTACCACGCTGAGTATGAATGGGTCAGACTACTAAATCCTTGATTAAAACTAGCTGAATGGAAGTACTTTGACAAGGAGGCATGTTTCCCTATCTGTGGTGTTAACTACAGAGTGAGCTAAAGCTGAAAATGTTCAAATATAACTTGTTTATGCTATATTAAAGTTTAGACATCTTTTATTATAGGCAAGATAGGGGATTCCCTCTCCCCCCCCCCCCCCCTTTTTTTTTTACTTTTAAATGTTTTACAGTGACTCTTAAGCCGCCAGTTCTATGCTCTAATGCTCAGGCAAAAACCTCTTGGAAGAAATGGTACCAAGAAAATCACTGTTACAGCGGTGACAGCATTTTCAGCCAATTGCATGTTTTTCTTTTGAAGTCATCAGGAATGAGAAGAAAAGTGGCCAAGATAGCAAATCCACCTTTTGCTCTGTGGTGGTATTTTTCATCCAAACAGTGATCAAGAAAAATGGGGTTTGCTTTTAAAAAAATAATAAAAAAAAAAAGTTAAAAAAAATAATGAAATGGCATTCAATATGTTCATCCTAGGAAGTGTCTTTTTTTTTTTATAAAGCCAACATTTTTGGCTTTTGCACTGCTACTGTCCTGATTTAATTAGATTATGTTCCTTTTAGTTGTAGGTCAGTCAGTTTCTCTCAATGGACAGTATTTCAATTTTAAGATGATATCTAATCTAATATGCCAATAAGGGTAACGCAGTACTGTTGTACTTGAAAATGGATAAATCGAGTGTTTGATTTTTGAAGAGGTGGCTGTAATATAACTATGACTTTTAAAAAGTTTATATTTTCCATTTATTGGTGTGTAGTTTTCCATTTCTTAATCATTATTTATTATGTTTCCTCAGACTCTGTAGTTGAATTTCCTATAGACAACCGGCAAAATATAGCATATGTCAATATTAGAAATGGCAAATTTACACTGTACGTTTACACTTTGGAGAACAGTGGACTAATGAAAAGGGGGTTTATTTGTTAAAATGTATTTTTTTTGTAAAAAATAAAAAATAAAAAACAATATATAAATCTGAGTTTGCAGGATCAAAACTTGTATGTGATCAAATGCAATGTTTTTGTTTATAAATAAACACTATGCAGAATGGCTAATGTTTCTGGCTTATTTTAAGTATTCAGTCTTACAAGAAAGCTGGCTCAGTCTGGTTTTGAGCAGAAGACTCGAGCATGCCCTCAGACCAGGCAGGCATCCGGCCTGGGCCCCAAACCAGCTGCCCAGCTGGGCTTCTTCAGCTGGCGGTGGGATTTGTAGGGGGAATTCTGTTACCCAATTACAAGGTTGTTACTGTAACAGGGTTTGGGACAAAACTGTTTTTTCCAGGCCTTGTTAGAGGAGTTGTCTTCGCTCGCGGTACTAAGGCAGAAGTGGCAGGAAAGCGAAGGTAAGGGCAGGGAGGTGGGACCACCTACCTCTCCGGGTGACAGGAAGCTCTTGGAGCAGACCTGATCCGCTCTCCTTGTGACATTTTACCCTTAGGCTAGTTGATCAGTTCCCTACTACGAGAGGCTCAAGGTCTTTCAGATATTTTTGTGCCTTTTTTGTGGCTGAGGCAGCGCTTTCTTCCCTGACCAGTAACTGATTGTCTGATACAGGCAACTAACAAAGAGACTGTAGCGTGCAAGGTATTGTCGTGGAAAGGGTCGCACCGGTATGGAAGTGTTCTGGCTATAGGAAAAAGCAGTGCTGTTCTAATCCAGGGTATGCGTTAACTGAATTTCAAGGAAGTTCCTGGGTTTAACATATGGCTGTACTTCCATGCTTTCTGCTGTGCAAGTGATATTTCGAATCAAGCACCAGGACTTGCGCTGTCCTGGCTTTCTGGGCCTAGTCATACTTGCATGGAAATCTGTGTTGCCCTCTAGTTGGAAGTCCTCTTTAAAAAATAATAATAAAAAAATCTAATCTGTACACAGTGAATCATCGCTGGTTCTCTTCTGCTTTCTCAGCTGTTGTGTTAGGCGGTGTGACAACTGGTGATCTCTGTTCAGAGTGTGAGTTTTGCCTTTAACCGCACAGGCAGTAGTGGTTCTTTTCTCTGCTGATACTGGGAAGAAGGCGGGAGGCAGCAGAGCCATAGCTGGTGTGGGGAGAAGGAGAAGTAGATGCCCGTTTCTAAGGGTGTCAATTTTTTTATTATTTCTTCAGAGGGAAAGGTTTGCATTTGAAAGAAAAGGGAATGTGAGGGATTGGTTGACCTTTGACCAGACTAAATGTAAAAGCATCTCAAAAAACAGCAATGCCAGGTTGGTTTTTTTTTTTCTCCCTTTGGGGAGCGGGAGGGCTTTGGGCTTTCTCAGTTTTGTTTTTTGTTGGTTTTGTGCGGTTTTTTTAGTTGCAAGCAAGCCAGGGCAGGGCAAATACATTCTAGGCGGAAGAAAACGCAGGCAACATTCCTAGCCAAAACGGCAACGCTGCGGAGTTCGTTCATCTGCCCCGACGCCCCCTCCCCGCCCCCCTTTTTCCTTTTCCAGCGGCAAACCTGCAGCAACCCCGGGGCGGGGGGCGAGCCCGCTGCCCACCGTCCGCCCGGGGAGCGGGCGGTGCCTGCCGCCGCACCGGCCATTCGCCGCTCCCGCCTCCGCCAGGGGGCGCTGCCGCGGCGGCGGGCAGGGCCGCGCGCAGGCGCGGGGCGGGAAAGGCGCGCCCGCGCTGGAGCCCGGCCAGGCCGCGCGGCGCCGCAGGTAGGGGCTGGGGGCGCGCCCGCCCGCCCCGCGCGCGGGACACCACCACTCCCCCCCCCCCCCCCCCCCCCCCCCGCGCGCCTCGCGCCGGCCGTTGGTGGCGGTTGGGGCCCCTTTGCGCTGCGGGGAGAGGAGCCGCAGCCGGGCTTGAAACCCCAGCGAGCGCGTTGGGGTTCGCGCGGCTGATCCCCTCCGGGCGTGGGGCGCCGCCGCCCCCCCCCGCGGCGGGGGTGCGGGGCGCCCGGGGCTTTGGGGAGCGGCCCCTGCTCGCGGTGCCGCCCCGGGGGGCGGCCGTGGCCCGCGGCGCCTCTGCCTTCCTCCTGCCCCCGCCGGGGCCTTCGCGCCTTTCCTTTGTTTTGGCTTCTCCGCGGTGCGCTGCTGGTGCCGAAGTAGCTGCTACCCCGGGGGCTGGGCGGGTGCGCGCCGTGCCCGTGCGGCGCTGTCGGAGGGGGCTCACCCCCGTCCGGAGCTGGGGTAGGGCGGGCACGCTCCGGGGCCGGAGGGGAAGAGCTGCGGTGCCTGCCCTCGGGATTTTCTGTTCATTGTAACCCTGCCCTCCCCTTCTGTCACAACACTGAATTCCACTGAGAGACGCGGCTTTGTTACCCTTCTCGTGCGGTGCCCAGGCGGTAACTTTAGCCGTAATAAATCATAGTACTTAAAAACGGGCTTCCTTAAACCGTCCTTCTGTCAGTTTCTGCAGTGAAACTGTTACGGGACCTGTCTGCGGTGCTTGCAAAATCTGCACTACCTTTGATCGCCTCAGTCATAAGAAACAGTTTATCCAGTATTTGCTCTGTTTTCTTTAGCAAATATGAAGGTGATCACTTGTGAAATAGCGTGGCATAATAAGGAGCCTGTGTACAGTTTAGACTTCCAACGTGGAGCTGATGGGAAGATCAATCGACTGGCCTCAGCAGGTGTGGACACAGCCGTTCGTGTAAGTTTCAAACCTGTTTCTTTTGGTTTTGTAGCATGTGCAGAGCATGATATTGCTGGTTATCCAAAGTATGAGATTATCGGCCAGTCCTTGACACTGGTGGTGGATGGTTTTAGGGAAAGAGTGTGGATTGTGGAGCTGTATGCAGAATGACTGTTCCTCTTGCATGCTGCCCTAGAGTTTAGCTGCTGAGTGTTGAACTGTTGGTTTTTTTGGGTTTTGGTTTTTTTTTTTTTTTTTTTTTTGGAAAATTACCTGCATTGGCTGCTGGGTGATATTCCTGAGTAGTAACCGCTAATTCAGGGCACAGTCTCATGGGTTAATGAGAAACAACTGGTTTTGATTTCTTTGTGTTCATCAAAGTTGACTTTTATCTGCCATTTTCTAAGTAGTCACTCAGCAGCATGACATCTTTCTACAGCCCTTTTCACTCCATTTCGCTTGCAACTCTCCCAAGTAATTTTGTGTTGGTGTTAGCAAACTTTGTTAAACAATTGTTCATCCTTTCAAGAATTGCTTCTGAAAATGTTGAATAGCACAAGCCCTGAAAGATGTGGCAGTTAGATTCACCTTTGCAAAATCAGGCAATTGTTTACTGTCTTCCATATTCTTAGCGCACATGAGGGTTGTCCCCATCATTCAGTGATCTCTTGGTTTCTCTAAAAGCCTTAGCCCTAGTTGGAAAGCTTTGGGAAACTGACTACACTGAGCGAACCACACTCTTTTTATCGGCACGTTAGTCGGCTCTTTAAATAAAGTTGGTGGACAAGTGAGGCACAATTTCCTTTGCAGAAAAATGTATTTACTCATTTTTTAAATTTGTTTCTCTTTTAACAGCTTCCCTGTATGGAAGGTAGACTTAGGGGTGAGAGTTTTTTGGGTCACCATTAGAGCACTTCTGGAAAACTGACACATTTGCACCCCCTGTTTTTTGGAGCTGAGAATGAAATGGTTACCCATCACTGCTGGTCATGTCATGTTTGAGTTCCTGTAGGTCACTTTGGCAACTGGGCCTGGTGACTTCCTGTAAAAAAATGGTTTTATTTATTTAGTAAAATCTCTACTGCTAAGCTCTTGATTTGAGACAGTTCCTCAAACTTATCCTGCAGTAAAGAAAGATTCCAACCTGGGACCCTCTCTGTGCTCCTTAGTAATGAGCTCCAATGCAGAAAAATTGATGTAGGTTTTATGCTATGTGTGTATGTATCTGTCTGTCTATTTATCTGTCTTTGCATGGCAATTCCACATTGTAATTACCTTTTGGGCCTGCTCATGTTCTGTCAGGCTTCTATCATGTGACAGATTTGAAGAAGGAATAAAAAATATTGTCATAAGGTCTCATTACATGTGGAACAGGCACAGATAAAGAATAAGGTTTTCTTTTGTATTACTGCTGCATTTTCTTCTGAATAGGGAAATGCTCTGTTTTAGCAGAGAATTTGAATTGTAAAAATCAGATCTATACTTGCAATTTGGAATGCCTGGATTGGATCCAGATTTGTTCCTCCGGATCCTGAGTGCAGTATTTTGTGAAATATGCCGGTGTTTGTTAATGTATCTATTAGCAAATTATTATGAATAGTAACTGCTGTCATATGTGTATGATTGGAATGCCTCTTTCTTTTGGAGATGATAAATGGGATAAATGTCATTAAAAATTAACATCTTACTCCGGTAACTTCAGCCAAAACTTTTCTCTTTGTCACTGGCAAATTGACTTCTTACCTGACAGTGTATGCATTTCAGGGATTTGGGCTGTATATATAGATTACTGAATATATATTTAGGTCATATTTACAAATACGCATGTTTTAGGGCCAGAAAATTGTGTTCTTTGACATAGAAGATACTGCTGCTTTGTCTTCTTCTGGAGGACTATTGCATAAGGAGGGAAAGCTGGCAAGATTATAGAGGTCTTTATTCAGGCTGCTTCATTGTTTGATATATTCCTATTAAGGCCTGGTTGTTGGGGTTTTTTGGTTTGTTGTTTTTTTTTTTTATTTTTTATTTTATTTTTTCTGAGCTGAATTGCATCCAAGAGCAGATTATTTGAAACAGCTAATGCGATTTAGCTATCTGTGGCCTTAGTCCCATGATATGGGGACATAACAGTGTTGCTCTCGTGGCTGAATTGGCTCACAACTAGAGCAGCAGGAGTGGCATCACTATGCCCTGCAAAACCGAGAACAAGCAGGATTAGGAATTCCTTAACCCAGCGTTGCTGGGAAAGTGTCCATATCATGCAACTGTCTTAATGCTGTGGTTATGATCAGTGGGGAACTGGAATTATTATAATTCTTGCTGAAATCATCTGTTTGAAACTGCTAAATCCATTGACCTTTGGGGTGTACTGCAAAACTTCAACTTGCTCACACTTCTGAAGAGTGCTAATATGTTTTTTTTTCTCCTCTAGTAATCAGGTTTGTTTTCAGACTGTTACTATTTGTGTTTGATGGATTTGTTACCAAGATGTTGTAATTCCATACTATTGAATAATTGTATTTATCAAATCCCCTTGAAGCTAGAGGTTGTCGATGAATGAAGACAGAATGATGTCATGTGTTTGGTTGTTTTGTTTGTTTTTTTTTTTAATTTCTTGGAAATATTCAGTAATATATTTCATCAGACTAAAATAACACTACAATATAATTACAGCTTGTGGTGGGTTGACCTTGGCTGGCCACCAGGTGCCCACCAAGCCACTGTATCACTCCCCCTCCTCAACAGGACGGGGAGAAAATACAATGGAAAAGCTCATGGATCAAGATAAGGAGAGGGACAAGGACTAATTACTGTCATGGGCAAAAAGACTCAATTTAGGGAAACTAATTTAATTTATTGCCAAATAATAACAGAGTAGGATAGTGAGAAGTAAGAACAAAACTAAGAACACCTTCCCCCACCCCACCCTTTCCTCCTGGGCTCAACTTCACTCCCGATTTCTTGACCTCCTCCCTGCCGGTGGCACAGGGGGACGATGGGGAATGGGGGCTGCGATCAGTTCATCACACATCTCTGCCACTCCTTCCTCCTCACACTCTTTCCCTGCTGCAGCGTGGGGTCCCTCCTGCAGGACACAGTCCTCTACAAACTGCTCCAGCATGGGCCCTTTCCACAGGGCACAGTCCTTCAGGAATGGAGTGCTCCAGCATGGGTCCCCCACAGGGTCACAGTTCCTACTAGAAAACCTGCTCCTGCGTGGGCTCCTCTTCGTGGGCCACAGCTCCTTCCAGGAGCCTGCTCCAGTGCAGGCTCTCCATAGGCTGCAGCTTCCTTCAGGGCACATCCACCTGCATGGGGTCCTCCACAGGCTGCAGGTGGATAACTGTTCCACCATGGACCTCCATGGGCTGCAGGGGGACAGCCTGCCTCACCATGGTCTTCACCACAGGCTGTGGGGGAATCTCTGCTCTGGTACCTGGAGCACCTCCTCCCCTCCTTCTTCACTGACCTTGGTGTCTGCAGGGCCATTTCTCACATTTTCCTTACTCTTCTGTCACAGCTGCTGTGCAGTTTTTTATCCTTTCTTAAATATGTTATCGTAGAGGCATCAGCAGCAGGACAGTATTGGAGCCAGCTGGAACTGGCTCTGTCCAACATGGGGGCAGCTCTTGGTATCTTCTCACAGAAGCCACCCCTGAAGACTTCCCCCTGCCCCAGCAACCAAAACCTTGCCATGTAAGCCCAGTACACAGCTGTAGCTCATAGAGGGAAAATTTGTGGTGGCACTGCAGCTTTAGCTCTGAAAGTTTCACTTAATAAGTTTAGAAAGACTGCCCAAGGAGTAAATTGTGGATTACTGAAGTGGTGCATATATATTATATCTTCTTCATGAAAATTGCCTGTTATGCTTTTGTAACTAGATATGGAAAGTGGAAAAAGGACCAGATGGAAAAGCAATTGTGGAATTCTTGTCCAACCTCACCCGCCATACCAAAGCAGTAAATGTAGTGCGCTTCTCTCCAAGTGGCGAGATCCTAGCATCTGGAGGAGATGGTGAGTAATAATGCATAATGAAGCTAATGTAAAGAAGCTACGTTTATGCGTCTCGTGAGTGAAAGAGGGGAAAAAACCTAATCCCAATTCAGGAACTTGTTTGTACCCCTCTGACACTTCCAGCTTTAGACTCACATATGCCCTCCAATTATAATTAGTAAATGCGTGTCATGCAGTTCCTAAGTAACTTCTCACTGGCTGTGTGTCTGAGAAGCTCTGTTTTCCAGATATAAAGTAATTACTATCCCCATTTCCCAGATGGGGAGGTTGAGTGGATTACCTAGTGTCGTACTGGGAAGCTGTGGCAGAATTTGTAAATTTAGGCTTGTCTGTCCAGGGCCACATGGGTTCTTCAGTCACAGTAAGGACAGCATTAGGTAGGTGTGCGCTCTCTGAGACAGAGCGGAGTGTTACGTGTCTTAGTGGAAGATTTTTCAAAAGCCCAAAGTGCAGAACTGTAGCCAGCTCTAATCAAAAGCAGACTGAAAGCTAAGCACTCTCATTTTACACCTGGAAATCTTAATATTTTTTATTAGATAATTAAATAATAATAAAAAGATACATTGATTAAAATCAGTAGCTCACACTGGAAGCTAAAGCACTCTAGCACCTACTTTTCCCCACCACAAAATAAGAACTGCTTTCACATGTCTTATGTGAGATAATTGTAATGTTGAACTAAATGTAATGCATTCACAAAACAGTGAGTGGGAAACAAAGAAGCTTCATATGATTTCTTCCACAGATGCTGTTATATTATTGTGGAAGCTGAATGATAGCAAAGAATCGGAATCGTTAGTTTTTCAGGATGAAGATGAAGCTCAGCTCAACAAGGAGAACTGGACAGTTGTTAAAACTTTAAGGTAGCTTGATATTTTGAGTGTGTTTTCTGTTCAGTGTTTTTGATTCCCCAATGGCTTTTATCATATGTACAGTCTTCTGTTCAGTGTATGCTGAACTTCGATGCTGTGTAAAATTTGCTTGCTCTAATATTCATCCTTTTATTGTGGTTTTTTTTAAGATTTTTTTTAATATAGTTCCAACCTACATGTTCTGTTAAGACAGAAGATTTGGCAGTTACATGACATAACTGACATGCTCTGAAATTGGTTCCTAAGATGTGCAGTCACTTAAAGCTTAGCACAGAGATATATAAAGTAAATGTGAAGTTTTATTTACTAGCTTTATAGTGGAAATTTTGATTGTTATTAAAGCAAAAATCATCAGTATATTAAATGATTTTTGCAATTTTGCCAGATGGCAGCTGTGAGGCCCGACCAATCTTTTTCAACTAGTTTGTTTTAATAGTTGAAAATCTACTGTATTATACAGTGTTTGTTTCAAGTGTTTGTTTACTGCTTTTATGAAACCCATAAATACGCAGGAGAGTTTTCCTGACTAGTGACACTTCCTAATTACTTTGATGTAGTGTTTTATCTTCTATTTGTACAAATCCTAGAAACTTTCATTTGCAGAACTCTAGGTACAAATTCATAAATTACTTCAAATGCAGTGTTATTTGTCTATGAAAAAACTGTTGAAAAGGAGGGAGGCTTATTTTGAGTAGAAGTAGGTTGTGCTATTTTGAAATGTTCTGCCTTCTGAATATGGAAGTGTTTTTTAAAAGCTGAAAGTCATGTTGCTCATTTCACTTCAATGATGCTTTATTTGCCTTTTTTTTAGTTGAAAAATGTACAAAACTCATTTTTACTTGTAGCTGTTAACTTAAAAATTAGCAATTGGTTTCTTCTCTTCTGGCTTCTAGAGGACACTTAGAAGATGTATATGATATTTGCTGGACCTCAGATGGAAATTACATGGCATCTGCTTCTGTAGATAACACAGCTATTATGTGGGATGTCATTAAAGGTAAATGCTATGTTTATCACTTGCTGCTCTAGTCCTGATGGAGGTGTCTTATGGTATTTACCAAAAGAGTTGAAAGGATCTTTTATGTGAGAGAACAGTCCACTTAATTGCCAGACTTCTGGGATTGTGAGGCAGATAGCGCAGCATATAAAGGTACCCTCAGGCCAGCAAAATTTGCATGTAAGTAATCTCTTCACCTTGAAGTATTCAGGAAGTAGACTTTACCCAATGTTGTTTGGCTTTTTTTTTTTTTTCCCCACCTCCCCCAAATTCCTATACAAGCAGCTTGTATTCCACCCCATAGCCCAACAATCAAAACTTGACTGGTATCAGGTAACTAACTACCTAGGTGAAAAATGGGACGCGAGTATAGGATGTGGGCTCTGTTTTGCAAGATGTTACTTTTTTTTGGCTTCATTCAGCAACACACTTCTGTTCATGCTCATCCCACTGCAGTGGGATTGCTTGTATTCTCCAATAAAGGCCCATCTATAGAAGTTCTGGTAGTAACCAGCTACGTGAGGTTGCTTTACAGTGGCTTAATGTTTTCTTATTAGCAGTGTAATCATTACTTTCACTTTTAATTTAATGTGGAAATACTTAACTTTAGAGAAAGTTAACCTTTTATCTCACATTTCTAATATTTTGTGTCTAATTAAGAAAAATAAAGAAGAATCCAGGTTATTTTTTCAGTGCAGACATACATGAAAATACGAATGTTCTGCCACTGACATATTTTGTGTTCTTGGTTTGGGTGCTTAATGTCTTTCCCATCCGAACTGTCACATATACTCCTCTCCAAAAGTCTTTGCCATAAATAGATGAATGTTCAGTTAAGAGTTTGTGTGCCTAAGTATGTGTAGGGGCACTGTGACCAAATGTCTCTTGCATCTTGGACTGCTTATAGCAGCTTTAAAGGGACATTATCTATTAGACTTATTACTAAAAAAAGCTGGATGGCCTCTTAAGCTGATACATTACTTACATGTAATGTCTTCCATTCTCACTGCTTTCTTTTAGCATGCAATTAATGCCACAGAGGGCATTTTGTGTCTCCTAGGCAGAGACACAACCAGTAAGTTGGAAGTAAGAAGCCGTTACTAGAAAACATAGGCTTTGTGATGAAGTTGTAGGTACATTGAAGGAAAGAGTTCTAAGGATAGCTTCCAGTAATACCCAGGTTAAAATATTGCATGGCTTTAAAAAAATGGCTGGAAGAAAATCAATAGTAAAAATCCATCAGGATGTTTAGTACAAAGAGAACGTCACTGGCTTAAGAAGTCCTTGAGGTACAAACGGTTGGCAACTTATAGGGTATCCTTTAGAAATATCATTATGTGTTTGCTCTATTCTTGTACACTGGCATCTGTTGCTGGCCACTGTCTGAGACAGAACACTGCAACAGATGGGCTTCTGGTATTATGCAGCATGGCCTCAACCCTGTTTGTGTAATGTTTTTTGAAGAGCTGTTGTCTTTGAAACTTCTCAGCTTATAGTACTTCTCTGCAACAAAGCAACACTATACTAATAGAAGAAAAACCTCTGTCCCTAGTACTCATAACAAAGTATTTAATGAGATTATCTGTAGCTTTACCTCATTGCAATGGTTTGGATCAGAGATATTCAGCTGTGGAACATCAGTGGGGTCAGGGAGCTGATGTCTTTGAGAGATCTTCATGACAGAGTAAGCTGTGGAAGAATGTGAGTTAGCACTGCTGTAGAATTGTTGCTGAAAGCTGCCCATGTGTAAGCGTCACTCAGTATGTATGTAGTATATTTTTTTCACTGCCCTCTCAGCAGAGTAGGTGATTTTATACAGCCCTAGATAGGAGAGCCTGGCTATCTAGCCCCAGCTGAAAGTTATGTTTTAACACTGGAATTTCTGGCTCAGTATTCAGCCAAATTCAGTTAGCTGTTGAACAGATAGGCTTGCCTGAAAAAGTTTTTCTAAATCACAAAGGTTTTGAAATACTTCTGGTTTTGAAATATACTCGTCTTGCATGCTTAATGCCTAAGCCAAGCTGCTTGTCTGAGTTAGTTTGTAGGGAACAAGCCTTAAATTGGCATGTCACAATTTACTGTACTTGTGAAGATTCTAGAAATAAAGCAACTATTTCCGATATTCTTATCAGGTACCATCAAGTTAACAGTTTGTGTGTTTAAAAAATGGGTTTGAAACGTTTTGTCTTGTTTTATTTCTGAAATGAAGAAATGTTTTTAAAACACTTTTGAATTTAGAATCTGGAAACTGTTTGTAATTTCAGGACAGAAGGTTTCAATATTAAATGAACACAAGAGTTATGTCCAAGGAATAACCTGGGATCCTCTAGGCCAGTACATTGCAACTCTGAGTTGTGATAGGTGAGCTGTTGGTCTAAGTGTTTTGCCTTAGTGTTCTTTCTTACTTGAGGATGAATTAAAAGCAAGTGTGTGGGATAAATGTGACTTCTCTTTAATTTTATTCAGATTGTTCTGTAAGAAGGTTAATGTGAAATTAAAGTGATACTTTAGTTAATCTTTTGCTTGTGGTAAATGATCCTGAAGTCTGAGTGTCCTCTCTAAGCAGCAAATAACCTTACATAAACTTGTGTATTAATTTTTCTTCAGGAAATGAGTTTTCGTGGTATTGGTCATTAAAGAGAGGAAATACATCTTAAGAGAGTGCTGCATTCTCTGGTTGTTAATGAGCTAATAAGTTTATTCTTGTCCTTGTACAGAAAGATATAAACAGGTTAAGAAATGAGTTAAAATGTTTTTCCACTTTATATCTTTATTTTGCCCTCTTGCTCCCTCCATCGCCAACAGTTTTGTAAGTGACGTCATTGGGAAAGCAAAACACACACTTCATAAACTTGGCCCTTGTCAGAACTTTGAGTTGAGCTTAAACTGTTTAGGGCATGTGTGCTGCTCTGAAGGTTCACAGCTGGCTAATAAATGCATGTCATCTGGCACCTGCTGCAAAGAAAATTGCTGTAATAGTGGAAAAGTAGTTTTGATTTAAGATTTGCAATAGGCTCAGAAAAATGGTAAGTTAATGGCGACTAGGTCATTATGAGCCTCTGCCTTCTGATAATCAGTTATGTGAGATTTGTGTGCCTTTACTGAAATGAACAGCAGTGAAACACAAGTAACAGAATGATGCCCAAGTTTTTCTTGGAGTGAACTCACAAGCGAGGGCATGAACTAATCTGAAGAGGGGAAATCTCCCACCCACTCAGGTTTCAGACACTCTTCTGCAAGGTTAGTGAGTAGCATTGGCTCAGTGCAGGTCTAACAGGAGCCAGGCCAGTTGCCGGGACTTGGGAACTCACCAACCCAGGAGGTGGGGAGACCTCTTCCCCCTTTTGGCAGACCAGCTTAGCTATATGACATCCAGAGCCAGTAGTTCCACCACTATCTCAAGCTGTCTGCCACAGCCTCACCTTCTATTTTCTTTTCCTAGTTCTGTCTAGGCCTCTTTGTGGAGCTGTTTTAGCACATTAAATCAGCAGAAAGCTGATTTTGTGTGTTACATTGGTTTTCTGCCAGCCTAACAAGCCAATGCAACTCGGTGAAGGTCAGAGCTGGCAGAAGGGAGGGGATGGTGGACAAGCAGTTAGGTTTGCTTAGGCTACCTGCTGTTCTAGTGAGATGAAGTCAGGGGAGTTCCAACGTTCTGTATAGAGACGTACTCCAGTTTTCATTTATTCTAAAGGAAACTGAAGCATAGAGATGTAGCTAATTGTCTTTGAGGTGAGTTCCCACTCTGCAGGAACATAAGGGCTACTACAGCACAGGTAGGAATGGCTTGGCCCTTCGCTGTCTGCTAATCCCCTCATTCCTCCACGAATGCATATGCTGGTACTTCACAAACCTTATTGAGTCAAATAACTCTCAGTGATTCATTGGTTATTTCGCCTTCAAAACATGTCCACCCAGTGGTGTCTCATGAACAGAGTTATAATTAATGTGTGATAGTCATTTATATTTGGCAGTCCTGACTGAGAAGTGAGGTGCTATGTGAAACTTGGGGTGAAAGGAAGCTGTTTAAGCTAACTGTGCTCTCCACCATGTAGAGTCCTGCGGGTATACAACACGCAGACCAAGCGTGTAGCATTCAATGTTACCAAGATGCCATCTGGATCAGGAGCTGAAGGAGAGGTACTTTGTTTTGCTACTAATGGTACTGGAGAATGCGCTGGGTGCTATTTTATATGAGTTGTTCTATTCTGTGAAACCAAAGGGGCAAATGTTTGCCACTCAGGCAAAATCCGTATGTCAGATATTTCTGTCTCTGTCTCAGCTTTGCATTTTGTAAATAGAGACTGCTTCAGTTTTCCACAAACATTACAGACATAACAAAGAATCCTTGCAAGATCAGCTGATGAAAGTAGTAACACAATGTCTTTAGTTGAAATGTTAAAAATAGTGTGGAAAAAACAGCATGAATAGTGAATTCTTAATAGGAAAAACTTCAAACATGTCTGTCAGTAGCTGTATGTTTATTAATGGATAATACATAGCAATAATATTTTAAAGTCAGCAGCTTGAAATTTTCAAAAAGGTAGTCAGATTTTTAGGAAAAATATTAATTGGTGAAAATTTAGGAAATTCTCTCTAACCCTAAGAGGGAAAACAAAGAGCTTTTTTCTCCAAAACAGTTCTAAGTGATAGTAAAATAACACCTCCAAGCTGGCTATAACCTTTGTAATTCCTTCTATTCCTTTTCTTTTTTTGTGAAAACATTTGTAATAATTTTGTAGAGACTAAAGAACAGGCCTGAGAGAGAGCATTTTGCCATTATAGCAGTTCTCTTTAAACCTCTAATACTAGAGTTAAAATTAAAAGCCTAAGGAACAGACTTCTACGTTGAACATTAAGTAATGTTGTTCTCCAGGTTACTACTATTTTTTGATTACTGGTCTAATGTGACTGCTCTAGGAGTGTTTTGATTAGTAGCTGAAGAGGGATCAAGGACTATTTTTCTTAGCTGTGAAGAATTTATAGCACAGCAGAAAGTGAGTTTGAAGGAGCCATGTTTTTTAAAACATTGATCTTTTATTTAGAAAGTTCCATCAGTTTGGATTGTGCAACTGGATGTTTTTTCTCACTTGAATTCTAGCTGACATGGTCGTGGCACTTTACACAATCATATTTTCAATGTTCCAGGCTAGGAGCTATCGGATGTTTCATGATGACAGCATGAAGTCATTTTTCCGCAGGCTTAGTTTTACTCCTGATGGCTCCTATTTACTCACTCCAGGTACGTGAGCACATGTAGTACAACTTACATTGTGTCTCATGCTCTAGTTGGATGTGCATCAAGATTGCTTTCAAACTGCACGGGGATGCTTATTTATCTTAATTATGCCATTCCTCGTTCTTCCTATTGAAGAAAATAGAGACTTCGCAATACTCTTCTGTTAACAGTCCAGAACATCAACTTTCTCCTGTGATAAAAGTTATAATTATGGCATTTTTCTGAACTGAAACATGTAAATTGCAACAATACAGCTCTGTTAAAATAGGAATGAAGAATGAGTGGTTTCTTTTGACTGGTCTGTCTTTGTTTGTATCCTTTCTTAACATTCTGCAGTCACAGTAAAAATAACATTGCAAGGAGGGGATCAGTTTGCTCATATAAGCACGCTTTTATAGATGTCTGGCAACATCAAAAAGAAGCTTTGAGGGGGAAGTGTATAAGGGAAACAAAACCAGCACTAAATAAATATTTGGGATGCCTTTTTAAGTTGTGTTCAGGTTGCACAGCTCTTGCCCAACTGACAAGCCTAATTCCTGAGAAGTAGAATGTTTATGGACATAAAGTGTGTACTCAGTACCTTTTTTGAGTTGATGAGTAATGTTTTCACCTTTATTTTTGCAGCTGGCTGTGTTGAATCAGGAGAAAATGTAACAAACACCACATATATATTCTCCAGAAACAATCTTAAAAGGTAGAGTTTAATAAGATCAAAATATCTTTTATTTAAAAAAATAAATAAATAAATAAAAAATGCTGTTTTCTGAAATACTGATTCTTTACAAAAGGCCCGTGGGTCACCTGCCATGTCCTGGAAAGGCAACTCTTGCTGTTCGCTGCTGCCCAGTCTACTTTGAGTTGAGACGAGCATTTAATAAAGGTACTGTAAATCCTTCAGGGAGTATGATTTTACAGCAAATATGTGAAAAGGCAAATGTAGCTGTTTACTATTTTATGCCCTAGCCTTTTAACATTGCATTAAGATAGTGTTGTACCACATCTTAGAAGCTGTTTCCTGATTCGAAGACCCTGAATTCACCTTAAGTACCTTGTGAGTAGCTTTTGATATAGTGGATATAGTGGATAAATGTAGCCTCTTGGGCTACAGAAACACTGTTTAATATTTTTCTTTGACTTTTAACCATTTTGTGTGAGTAAAAGTAAATAACTTGGCTTAGCACTAAAGGAGCAACCCAGTGAAATATTTTCTGTTGGTCTCAACTACCCACATCACAGAAGCACCAGAGAGTTGATGTAGTTTGCAACAACCATTGCTGTTTGTTCAAGAAAGCCAAACCTGAAGCAGTGCTGGTATTACTGGCCAGAACAGGAGTTTTGAGGTGGGGAGAGGATTGTATGAAGTTGCATGAAAACTTACCTGGATATTGAAATCCAGCCTTATTGTGAGCCCAGTGGGTCCAGGATTGTTTATATTTTAACAAGACCGATCTTACTCTAGTGAAAAGGCAGGCTTTGCTCCTTCCTTTAGAGGGTCAATTTGTAGTATTCCTTAGAGGATTTAGAGACTACCTGTTGTTGTGTTCTGTATTTTCATCATAATCTTTAGATCCATTGTAGTGATGTGTTGCGAAGTAAGGAGATGAGTTGTCTGCTGTTGGTCTCCATAGCTCCTCTAAACGGAGTGTTTAGTTTCTGCAGCATACACCCAGAAAAGTGAAAATCTGTAGTAGTCTAGAAATCTATAGATGTGAGTACCTTTACATTACGTTAATGTTAATGGCCTGTCTGTTTCAGTGCATAGCTTCCATAATCATTGTGGAGCTGATCGGGAGCTCTGTATGCTAGGAATTTCTGAAAGCAGCTAGCTAGCACTCAGCTTCCAGTGGAAGTTGGAATAATCTACCCTTACAAAGAACTAATGTTGCAATGATAAGACTAGCTAGGAGCTGAACCCAAGACAACATAAATAGAGCTAAATCCATTGTTTTGACTGAGTCATGCAGAATATAATGTCATTGTATAAATTTGTCCTGACCTTGATTTACACTATATCCTAAGGTGTGTTTGTGTGGACTTTGATACTGAAGTGCATATAAATATGCTGAAAAATTTCAGCTGGCAAATATATGGCATAATTTACAAAACAAAATAATAGCAATCCAGATGGACAAAACTTCTGCCAATTTCTCTGTCCTAAGCTAAGACAATAGAGGACAAACTTCAGGCATGTTAGTTAATGTTGGTGCTTAACATTAAAATTTGTTTTATAGAAGTGCTGTCTTCGCAGCCATTATCTTGATACTGATTAATAATGAAATCTTTATTTGGATTCATGACTAAGCTACCTTGCCATGAATACAAGAGAGAATTCTCAATGTGTTAATTTCTTTGCATTCTAGATGAAATCAGTCAGAAATCAGCTCCTGCTCTATTTAATCTGCCCTATCGATTGGTGTTTGCTGTTGCTTCAGAAGATTCTGTGCTTTTTTATGATACTGAGCAGTCCTTCCCCTTTGGTTATGTGTCTAACATACATTATCACACCCTGAGTGACATTTCATGGTAAGTAATTGCTATATTGTTAAGATTTGTTGTGATGGAAATGTCCTTTTTACATGTTGAAGTTCTGCATGTCTTGTGTCTTGCTTTATTTTCATGTTTTGTTTATGACACACCTGTGTTCACTGTCATCTCAGTGTCTGAACAGCAAGCCGCCTCTTTTTTGCCCTGTAAACTGGAGAGTCATGGTTCTTTTATCAGTTGGGAAACAAGGTGCAAGCACCCTGAGGACAAGCAGATGAAAGTTTTTATGAAAGCTAATGTACTGGGTGCCTATGAAAGGTACTCATCGTTCAGGCAGTGTAACTAGTAATAATGAAGTTACTCTGAGGTTTTGAAAATCATCTCTCTGAGTTCAGGTATTTGTATCCTGGGTAAATTCTGCTTTATCTGCACAATTCTGCTTAGTGATCCTTTGTGTATGGGGTGAAGTAATTTATCTGACTTGATGTGGAGAGTCAGAACTGGAGCTGCAAACTGAACCCAAGTCTTGACATCAGGATACACCCCTCTGCTGGACAAGACTTCTTCTCTCATGCCTTTCTAGCCAGTATACCTAAGCTGAAGGACCACATGGAGGCCTCTTTTTCAAAAGTTGTGATTGATACTCAGACACTCTGAAAACCATTGTGTGCCAGGAGGAGGGGAGTGGAAGAGAGTAGAAAATCAAGTGATTTTAATCAGTGATAGACATTACTTGGTGAAATGAGCACTGAGGGCCCATTCAGGTGAGCGCTGTGGTGATTCTGAGCATTGCTTCTACTTAGCACAAGGTGCACAGCCAAGGAGCTTGAACTGCTCTGCTGGTCTGAATGAGGAGAGTTCAGCAATATTTCAGAAACAGTGGCTGAAGATTTTGTACCTGAAATTGAACCATACTTTGTGCCAGCTCAAGTGCATGCAGGTGCTGGCAGCAGCATATTACAGGTGACCACAGACAACACCAGAGAGATTAAATCAGATGCGAAGGCCAGAATTGAAGACCTTTTGTTCATTTGGATTGGATGTCTTTCACCTGAGTGCATGTTTATTTAAATGTATGCATGTACTTGGGGAAGGGAGGTGGAAAAGATGGGTACAGCCTGTGTCATAGATGGGGGGGTGAAAGTTGAAGAAAAGTTCTGATCTTTCCTCTTAATGGCAAAAACCAAATCACAAACAGGTCCAGCGATGGAGCCTTTCTTGCTATTTCTTCCACGGATGGATACTGTTCATTTGTTACATTTGAGAAGGGTGAACTGGGAATACCATTGAAAGAGAAGCCACCGATAAATGTCAGGACTTCTAGTGCAACAGAGAAGAAAGTGAAGAAGAGCCAGTCGCACAAAGTCATTTCCCCAGGCTCTAGGCTGACAGAGGGGACTCCTCACAGCAGGGCCACCGATCCCAGCACTCCCACCCTCCAACCTAGAACACCCACAGCTGCCAGTAAGGACTTGCCTTCCACACCTGTTGGCATAAAAAGTGTTCCAGTCTCATCATCAGATGAGAGGAAAATCAGCCAGCCAGCCAGCCAGAGCACTAAAGTAAACCAGCCCAGGAGGATTACTCTCAATACTTTACAAGCGTGGAGCAAGACACCAAGGTGAGATTCATATTGCTGTTTCCAGTCATAAATACGAAGGCCAAGACAAACTGTGCTTGTGCTACATTTAAAGGGTTGGGGTTTAGACATAAATTCCCAGCCCCGTGTCTTGGTTGTAGCTGCCCTGATGTGGAACTTTTTGTTCCAGTTGTACTGCAACTGAAAGGTCAAAATGTATCCTGAATCCTAAATGTACAGCTTTTATATTTTTGTCTGAAATGTGAGGCAGTAGCAAAGTTAACCTGATGGTTACATCTTGTCCATATGGTGTCTGTCTTCAGGTCCCATTTGCTGTACAAAGATGGTACCTGATGCATTCAGCTGACAAGAGCTATGTAAAGACTCTTCTGAAAAGAAGTATTTTAGGAAGTAAAGAGTGCAAGTCTAGACAAGCCCTCAGTGTGCACAGTCATGGGTGTGTGACTTAATGCACTGATGGAGGTTACTTCCTAAAGTGAACATGTAGGTTTTTAGAAGTTGCCTGTAATCCATATAGATTGTCAAACAGCCAGCAATATGAGATCCTGAGCTGATGTGCAACAGTAAGGAGACAGCCATGCAATTACAGATCTAGACCTTGTCAGCAAAACAAGGCTATTTTATAATTAAAGGAGATTATTATAACTTCTCATACGAATGTTTCGATTAGTAGGTGGCTAAGGAGAAAGTGGTGACCAAGAAAGCAGGATAGTGGATTTCATGAACAACCGCAAAGAAAAATCTTGGAGATGATAGTTTTCTATACACCAATGTTCATCTGTACTGGAACTAACAAGTCAAAGGGTTGTAGGTAGCTGAAACTGACTTTTGCCTGGAGGGTGAGGTGACTGATGGAGTTGATTAATCTTTTTATTTTTTGAGAGAGAGAGAAACTATATTTAATCATATCAACTGATTATGCCATGAGTGTCATCTTGTAGTAGCATGAGTTTTGCAGACCTCCGTGGGCAAAAGAATTCCCTAGAGTTTTATGAATCTAAAGTGTTAATATGGACAGGGCTTGGGAGCCTTACGAAGTGCCAAGATACAGGTTAAAACCCTTGCCTTTGCAGCCAGTCTTAATTTTAAAATATTTGGCCAAGATACTGTGCTCTGAAGGTGAATATCAAGCATTGTGCCACATATATGCAAAAGTACTTTCTGGTGCAAAAGATCACTGCTGCTCTTTAAAGTACTTCTAAAAATGCTCTATTCAACATATGACAAGAAGAAAAAATGTATAGTAAAATATATCTAAACTATATTTAAATTTAACTGATTCTATCTGAAGTAAATCTTTAAAGAAAACATTTGTGGAAATGATTGCTTTAAAGCAACTGAACTGTTTCTGCTCTTTTAAAGGAGAGTAAACTTGATTCCACTGAAGCTAGACACGCAAACCTCTGCAAATACAGATACAGTTCCTGTACCTCCTTCCTCAGAACAGGAACATGGTAAGCTTTTGTGGCTACTAATATCTAGCAAAGTCTTTTGCCAGTCAGTTCTTTCCATGATAGACTTCTGTTATAAGCTTATAACACAAGTGCAATCAAGCACAAACCTAAGCCTAGTTGCTGATTCTTAAGCTTCTTCATTGTCGTGGTGTGTTTGAAAGGTGCTTTTGACAGTATGAAATGTGTTCTCGCTGCGATTGCTCTTGGGCAGCTGCTTATGTGACAATATGTCACTACAGTTTTTATAGTAATGGGTGCATTAGCTGACACTGAACCCAAGAAGAGTAAATTCACTTGGATGTAATGTCCTCCAGGTCCTACAGGTGAGTTTTAAAGACCCTTATACTTTCAGCACATCATTGTTTCAGATGCTGGACTCTGAAACCAGGGTTGGTTTAGTTTTTTTGGGGAGTGCTGAATTGTTTGTGAATTCAGCAAACCAATTTACTTTCTTAATCTGGATTTACTTAGCTTAAATGATTTTCCTGTCTGCCTGTTTCAGAGAGGCCATTAGCATCTGATGACAGTCTTCAAAATCCCCCAGCATCGAAACGTCCTAGAACTGACGAAATGTCTCTTTCTACATCTGCTGAAGATCAAATCAGCTGCGATTCAAACAAATAAAGGCTAAGCTTTTAGTAGACTCTTCACAGTCTGAAGGCGATGCAGCCATATCTGAGAGTGCATTTCTTTTTGCAAGTGTTAAAGCCTCAATTCCTGATTAAAGTTCCACACGCATATTTGACATAGTGCTGCAAAGAAAGAAGCCGGCAGTAGGAGACGCAGGTTTCAGGAATGTAGCTTTGCAGGAGAGGAAATAGTTGGGAAGTGACTTCTAAGTGCGTTTCTACTTCTTGAAGACAGCGTTCTTCAAGAAATGCTATAGCTTAAGGAAATCAGGGAAATATGGGTATTGAAAAGCCATACAGTAACTTAAGAGTCTCCATCAAAGTCCCTAATTTGATGTTTACAAAGTATTATGTCTTCCAGCAACCTTTCTGGCAAAAGAATAGAATTTTTAAGGACTTAATCGTAATCATTTAATGTGGTTTAAGATGGGAAGAAAAAAAAAAAAAAAACCCAAAAAAAAACCCCAGTTTCATTCAAGCATCTTGGGTTATATGTTTAGCAATGTGCAAAATAACGCGTGCTCTCTAGTACATGTGGATTGGGAGCTGATGTTCACATGCCCTGAATGCAGCAGCATGACTGATATGATCGAAACAGAAATCAGAACTTGTAACTGCAAGAAACAAGAAAGCAAAAGGAAGAAACCCTCTGAAGACCTGTTATAAGCATTAAACAACAGAAGAAAGTTCTTAATTGTTTAGTTTCTGTATTTTAAAAAAATGCAGACGTGAGATTTTCCTGAGGTAGCAGGATTTGAGTGTATACATTAGAAGTTTCCCCCTTTTCATTTTTCCAAATCTTAAATCCCTTAGCCAATAAAATATAATATAAATCCAGTGTATATTAACTTCTAAAAGTTTGTTTCTTTTTAACATTTAATACTTGCTATACAATTGAACTAAGGCATGCGGTTTGAAAACAATGGGACCAAAATATTTGAAAATCACTACACTTGATTTTCTGTGGTGGGCAGACGTAGCCTCCAGAAGTAGAATGCTCAGCCACAGTATTCTGAGCTTGTCCACTTCATTTTCTTTTAACATCATGTACTTGTTTTTAAAAAGTAAGATAATTCTTAAAATGTCATTCTGGCTGATAATAGCATGTAGAAGTTTTAAACAGAATTCTCTCTTATGATTTAGCCTATTCATCTCTCATTTGAAGTTCTTACAGCACACAGGAGGGGAAATCTGCAATTCAAATTAAAGCTCTTAGACTTTCATTCTTCCCTGGATTTGGTTGGTTTTGAGGTGTGTAATTTACTTAGTATTTGTTTTCTGTCAGTTTCTAAGAAAGTGAACTAATACTTTAGAAAAACAGAAATACACATTTCAGAAGTGATTCCTAAAAATATCATGAGGAGGAAATATTAACAAATACCTATGGCAGAGTGTTTCAAACAAATGAAGTATGTTGCCTGCAGTTCAGTTTCAACAGACATTAATAAGCAAAGAGTTGTAGGAAACTAACTGTATCTTTGCTTTCAACCACTGAGATGAGAATGGAGCTTAATTAGACTTACCCAAACCTGGGTTTTCTTCTAGTGAGGAATATAAAGACTTAATTACCAAGCAAAGCTGCCTCTAAAACTGCTTTTCCCCCAGAAGTTTATAGAGATACCTAAGTTAGAGTTTGTAGAGCTATCTACAAACTTGAATTGATAGCTAAAGCAGATATTTGTGACTGACATGCATTGCTGGACTTGCTATTTTATGTTTTGTCCAGTTTGAGTAATAAGAGTACTGGTATTTCATCTTTCTGTGGGACAATGACCCACTTAGTACAGTACCACAGTGTTTCGTTTTGTGCACTGCAAAGGATCCTTTCAATTGAAACTTACACTTCTAAATACTAATTGCAAAGCTATCCTGATAGGTTTTTTTAAATCTCTGTCTTCCCCACTCCCACCCCAGTGTATTTCAATGTAAATGACTCTTTCTGTTGGAAACTAGTAGGTTAGGTGTGTTATTTTAGTGTTCCTGGCATACCTTCAGTCTTCAGATGCAATTAGTTGTCAGAGTATTCATCTTTATTTCATACCATAACAATTCAGGTGATATCCACATTTGTTTATATGGTTGCTTAGCTTATTTTGCTCTGCCTTGCAATGTAATTGGAGCTGTAAGCTTGATGTGGCTTCCACTGCTTCCATCTGGAGATTTCCATATCATGATATCTGTCAGAATGCTCTACCTGGTATTTCATCTTCCCTAACAGGATTTCTTCTTTCATTTAGTTGTTGTTGTCTCTTGCCACTATGATTTTCTCTTCTCTTCTCTGTTTATTCTGTTTACTTATTACTTTGTTGCCAAATTTATATGGCAGTAGGTTTTTAACCTTTTTCTATAAATGGATGCCATTGGTCATATAATAAACTACTATCTTTAACACTGTGACAGTCAGAACTGTAGATTTCCTGGGTTTTGTTATCCCTGTTTGTCTCCAAGGGGCCATCCCCACATAACATTCATACTTAAGACACTGAAAACTATTCTCACTGTTTATAGAAAGTGGGTTCATATTTTGTTCTCAGTTGTGCACTAGACTCTGCTGCGACAGAACATGCCCAGTGCTATTTCTGTTCTTTCTTTACTGCTTTGTGAGGTGGTATGTTGCATAGACATAATTCTTTCAAGGGCACTCTTTAGCCCAGGTTTAACTTAAATGATGCTTTTAATTGGCCAGCTGAAGAGTTTGTACTTCAAATGGAACCTGAGTTCATATTCCAGCTGTGAACATGGGCTAGGTGTCATTTTAGGTCACATTTTGCTCAGTACCTTCTGTAAGGATCTTATCCACTTCAAGGGCTATTATCCTGCTTGTACTATCTTGATGAGATAGCACTGTGGAAAAATGCCCTATGTCTTTTGACCTTGCAGCAGTAAGAGGAGGGAGCTAAACTCATAGAAGTAACCTCTCTAAGAGGCAGCAGATTGCTGTTAAACTCAGGGAACCATGGAACTCTTAATTTGCAGTGTCCAAGCCCTGTGCCCATCAACACATTTGGTATCTCAGTGTATGTCAGTGTCCCCACAGGCCAGTGCCCTGAAAAAGTAAAAAAAGAACACGGTCACACAATGTCATTTCCCCAGGCTCTAGGCTGACAGAGGCGACTGCTTGAGCGGAGAGTTGGACCAGATGACTTCCAGAGGCCCCCTCCAACTTCATCCATTCTGTGATTGTGTGAATGCTGCCATTTCCAGTTTGACCTAGTTTGAATGAGCAGGTGATTTAACATTTAAGATGGAGAAGTTACCAGTCATGGCAGTCCATTGAGATATGTGGTCTTCGTGTGCCCTTTCATCCCATCTTCCTCAGAATCACATGGATTTTGCATAGGTGCATGAAGCGTAATGAGGGGTGGGAAGTGAGCACATCCACTATGGCTGCTGCACAGATAAAGTCTTTTGCATTATCTGATAGTGTAAATATCTATGTGGACTGTGTATCTCGGAGAGTTCAAGTTACAGGCAAGTGATCCTTTCCCTTTTTCAGATTGGTTTTCTTGCATATCTTGCACATACTTACTTCCCTGTCCTGATAGATCTTTTAAAAGGTCATCTCTTATGTCCCAGCTCTGCATACTTTCTTATTTAAATATATGTGTCTGTATGTATGTGTAATTGTTTTTCCATGTCAGAAAAACGGTTTGTTTGTTACCTTAAACCACGTGCCTTTTATCGCAAGTTTGGTGAAGGGCTGAAAAAGCCGAGGCTGCAGAAGCACAAACCGTGAGACCATGTGTAGAAACAAAGTGCAGAGCGACCGCTGGATGTCACTCTTCTCACAGGATTCCTTCTCCCAGGGCTATGGGGGAAAATTGCTACTGGCAGCAGGAAGGGGAAAGAAAACAGTTTTCTTTTTAAAAGCAAGTTGTAGGTGGATCTATACAGCAAAGGTATGTTATCACCAAATAAATTGTTTTTATTGTTTCTACAAGTTTCCTCCTAAGAAGGTGGGGTTTGTTTTCTTATGAGTGACATTTTATAATTGACTAAGGAAAGTAGGTCTGTACCATGATAGCCTTTCTCTGTTGGGAGATGTAAAATGCTAAACCTAAACACGCAGCCCTGAACTTTCCAAGAATGTCTTAAGCATCATTTCTGTTGAAAAGCTCTTGGAAGAGGGAAGGGGAGGGAGCTGTGGACCATCTGGTTAGTATACACTCAGCTTCAGCCAGCTTTCCATTGTCTTGCCATGAGTTCCCAAGTTGTGATACGCAGATTGCTACAGGTACACAAAGTATTTCAACATCCAGGAGCTGCTGCTGCCACCTCCAGTGCTAGCACTTACTGCTCTGGGCAAGAGCTGGCAAAAAAAAGAAGAGGAAAAAGGTTTGCATGCCCCACCCTTAAGTCAAAAACCAGTTAATCATGTGTGTCCATATAACAATACCATTTTACCTGTCCTAACCTGTTTTAAAAGGTTGCACTGATATGTTATTTGTCTCTCAGCCCATTAAAAGGAAATGCAAAATATGAGGGCAGAGTCGCACAAAAGCTGCTGGTGTCTAGGGGAGAGTGGCTGTGGAGGGTGACAAGTGTAAGGGCAACTTGCATGCAACCCTCACATGTGAAATGTGTTCTGTGTGCAAGAGCAAAAAGATGTACAACTCCTTATTTATGTGTCATTTTTTTATTCCTGCCTGGAAGGACACTTCTTGCTGCTTCCACCATGTGTCAAGCTAATGCTGCCCAGTCAATGATGTCTTTTTGATTGTTGAGTTATTACTAGTTAAAATCACGAGGATCTCTTGCTCCTCAACAAAAACATACGTGGACATACCACCTTAAAAACCAAACACTTCTGCGAGCTGCTGAACTAGTGAGGCCTTGTTTCATATGGATATATCGGTAATTGCACTAGGGGTTTCAAATAGATTTTGCAACTTTTTAGATGGGGGAGGATTCATGACTATCTTGCTCCTGGAAAGACTTTCTGGTGTGTAATAATGATTAATTTTTAGATAGCTAGACATCATGCTCCTGTGCTATTGGTGTTAGTTTTAATTTTCCTTCTAGCCAGCTACCTGTATTAATACATCTTGTAATTATTGTAACTGCTGCCTTTTCGTCAAAATTTGGTTGGTATTTGCCTCTGGATTCAAAATGAATCTCTGTATTGTGTATGCACATTCTCTATGTTTACATAAACTTCATTTCTTGTAAAGGAAAACAGTCTTACCAAGTAACTCTATTGCATGTGTGTTTTCTGCTATAGCAGTTGCAGGATCATGAAGAAGAGGCAGACTGGAGTTACATGATAATGCATGGTATCATAGGTTACCTGATAACAGGATTTGCTGTATGAAATCTATCTACTTTTCACACCGCTCTTTGCTTTGTGCTACTGTAAATGATTTTTCTGTTGCAGTTCAAAGGATCTAGATCATTGCTACATGGCAATAGCAAATTTCATTGTGGAACTTATGTAGACAAATCAGTATTACGAGCACATATGAAACCAGAGAGAGGTCATTCCCAAACACAGCATACAAGGGCCAGATTTTCAGAAGCACTAAGAGCTCATGGGGGGGTTGGACTAGATGATCCTTAAAGGTCCCTCCCAACCCAAACCATTCTATGATAAGTAGAGGCTGCGGACTGATGTGTTGAGCAGTGCTATTTTGTCAGCATCTAAAGGCTCCTACAAACAGAAGGTACAGCTTTTTAATATGAATAATTATATGGAAACAGTAGTTGCTTTACCAGTGCACTTCTAAGTTACCTCACAGATCAATGAATATCTCTGTCAAGCAGAATCTCCCTTCTGCTTCTGACCATATAATGATTTTTGCGAACATACAAGTACGTCTGGGCAAATATAGGAGATGTGCTACTTCAAATCTTGTTTGACAGATGAGGAACACCACAGTACCTTCTCCAAACTTTAAGCTCCTCTTTGGACAAAGTGGAAATACCCACAAGGCATTGAGGTTACCAGCTGGATTCTTATCCCTCTGCATTTCCCTGGGATGAGGACAAACCTCTTAGAACAAGAGGCAGAAAGACATTTGTAGCAGCCCCAAATCTGTAAGTGCTCCCTGTGCACTCTTGAGTTCAAAAAGGAAATAATGGTCAGGCAGATGTGAGAATGCTCCTACCCAGTGGTACCTCCTGATTTTTTCTTTGCCACACAAGAGGTAGGAAAGGGCCTTTATTGCTGAGGATGTAGGTAGAGATGGAGATGGCTGGGAGAGCAAAAGTCACCAGGGTGGATTAAGTTTGTTGAGCAGGGATGTAGAGAGATATTTGACAGTTGGTAACTAAAGGAGAAGAAACTGGCATTTGGGAAAAAAAAGTGGATGGGAAACTGAGAGTGCAGGAAGCCTGATTAGTGGTAGGTGGCAGGGACAGAGTTTGGTGTCATTGGGAGTTCCTGTGCAGGAGACTCAGCCCAGCGGCTGTCCTTCTTACCCAAGAGCACCAATTTTTCCAGGCTGGGCTATAGTTGTGTTATTGCTTTTTTTTCCTCTGGAATGGGAAGGTTCTTTTCTTGCCACAAACCTCTGAGTTTTGCAGTCTCCTGCCAGCAGGTGACAGCATTCCCCAAAACTAAGCAGAAATTCACCTCTACTCCAGACTTATATCTACTTAAAGACATTTCTCATCATCTTCATATCTTTTTTTTTTTCTAAAAAGTGATTATTTTTTGCTCCTTTCCACTTGGTGGAAAGAAAACTTGAGAATAAACTTCAACAGGAAAGAGTTCTTTCAGGAGGAAAATACAACAGGCTGACTTCAGTCAAGAGGTGTCCTCCATGCTGCCAGCTGTGAAACTGAGCACAGCCTCTCCTACTCCGCTCAGCAGCAGCGTGTCAGGCAAGTCTGAAGGCTTTTCTGGCGGGAGCTGGCACTGCAGACTCTCCATGCAATTGACCTTCGATTAGCCAGCGTCCTGGGTTGAGGTGACACACACCCACAGGTTGCAGGAGCATGAAATCCTTGCTGCACACACCAAGCAGAACTTCTGGCTGTGGGAGCAACCAGCTAAAGGTCCCAGCAGTCTTAATGGAGAGACTGACATGAATTTTGATATTGAGAAAAGTCTACCAGGCAAAGAGCATTCAAGGTGCAAGGCAGTACTACATTCACCAGGTATTTTTGCCAGCTCCCCTCTTGCTCCAGACAAGCCTGCTCCGGAGATCTCAGCCCTTCCTTGGCAGCCCTTATGCTGCCAATAAGCTCTGAAGCAAAATCCCCACATTTGGTACCAATTATCATTCTCCCTGACTGGCCCAGAGCCCTACACAGCAGGTCTGTTCTTCCTCACGTGCAAGGTTTTGGGGCACTGCCATTTTCTCAATGCTGTTTCTTCGGGGAGCTGGCAGAGCTGCTTGTTGCAGAGAGATGGTGCTCTCTCTTGTAGGTGCTAAAGTTGTCCTGATCTGGCTGCTCAGGCCTTTGCCGAGTGGCCTTTTCTCTGCCACTGCTCTTTCTGCTCTCCTCCCTCACCCTTCCATGCATGAGAAGGTCTTCGTGCAGTCTAATAATCTTTCTGCGACCCATTGAGCCTCCCGCCAGCATGGCCTGCCCCTGTCTGCCCTGATGCCTGAGCGCTCCGGTGCTCCGGCTGCAGGTGCTCCAACACCAGCAGAAGAGCTGGAATGTGCAAATGGGGAGCAGTTAAGTTTTTCCCCTGCCGGTTCCCTTTCATGTCTGCCAAACCAGCATTCACTGCTGTTTTTCTTGAGCCTGACAGCCGCTTTCAGCCAAGTGATATTGCTGAGAATCCGGCTGCTTATTCCCTCAACTGAAAACCCCAGAAAGCCGTGGCCCTGAGGCCTCTTGGCCTGCAACCCGAGAGGGTTTGCCTCTTAGAGCATGAATAATTAAAAAGGTTCACAGATTTCTTTCTGTCTGGAAACTGGTCATAAATTGGGGCTTGTCCAGGGACTGTGAAAACCTGATCCTGGTGCTCTTGAAAGGAGAAGAACCTGTTTTTGTCTTTTAACAGGGGAGCTGTTGGTATCTTTTCTGTATGGACTGATTGGCGTTTGTCTTAACTCCCTAAAGTCTTCGTGTTTGGAGTTTCTTTGTGCTCCAATTGTTTAAAACTGGCTGTCTGCAGCGACGTTAGGTTCATTCTGTGCATTAAGTACACATACGCATGCATGCACGCTCTTGCGTATATGGGTGTCCTTTAATATTTTCCATTTAAAATGTTTTTCTTGCTATGAGTTAGATTAACCAGGAAAGCTTAATTTTGAAGGGCCTTATTCCTCCGACATTATTCTGTAGATTCCTCCTTTACATGATGTGATTCTTAGGCACAACAATGATGATGATAAATAATGCCAGGTTTTGTCTCAGTATAAACTTCTGTGTATTTAGCCAGCAAAAGTAAATAAATAAGCTGAGCAAGCATTTCTGTTTTGATTTCAGCAAAGCTGAAATAAGGAATTCTTAAATGTTGTTTGCTAAGGGAAATGGAAATAGGCCAAATTGAAATGGGAATGGCTATGGCTATCTGTGTGATCTTAGCCTGTTTAAGTGAACTAGTTTAAAAAGGTAGTTTGAGCTAAATCACTGAATGCTGCCTCCTGCATACCTGGAGCTGTAGCAGCCTTGTGGATGTTTTTGTTTTCCCCTTTTCTGGCACCAGTGGGGTTGCACCAGCTGGATATACTTACAAATAAATAGCGGGGCAGGAAAGAAGGTATGGATTTACTCTGCAAGTAGAAGAGAGATGGTATGTTGGCTGTGTGCTTCAGTATACTAAATGTGAGCTTTGACCCCATGAAAATGCTGCATCTCTGCTGTATGATCGATTATTACAAGAAGGCAATGTCTGGAGCCAGCAACAAGCTAAATCAGTGTTTCTTGCTTGCATATGCAGTAATAACACAACACAGTCTTCTGCTGCAATATTTTGTCTAGATACAATGAGTGTAATTTAGAGCAGAGAGTACAGTAACAGAGATGAATTATTGATTGTGGCAATGTATCTCTTGGAATGGTGAATCCTCTGTAGTGGGAAAGCGTGTGTGTAAAACAATTGCACTTTGTACCTAGATAGTGTTCTTCAACCAAGAAAATGGGAGTACCTTGCAAACGCCTGGTACGTATTAGTTGCTGGAGTAGGTGCTGGTAGTAAGTACACTGTTGTTTCTATTTTACTTGTTGGTTTCCCAGAAATAGGGAAGCAATTTTCAAAATGGCGTTGGAAGTTTGCAACAGCCTAGGAGCATTGTCAAGTGTATTCATGCTTTCTATTTCTACAAAATTTGCCAATCTAAGTCATGTTGTTTATATTAATTCCTGCCAGGAGCTGAGATATCTTATCATGTGACAGGATTTGACCTAATTTTTGGTAGATGTAATATTTATTTTTCTAACTAGCTAACAAAGCAAAGTCCATCTCTTCTGACGTAGGCTGTGGAAGTTCCTTTCCTTGTACGTTTTTTAGTCAGTGTAGAAGAGATTGTTGTGTACTGCAGAAAATGGAGTGGGAGGGGGGTGAGAGAGAGAAAATATAATAAAATTACTGAAAATAACAAATTATTATAGCAGTCATAAGATAAAGTAATTCAGGGGTTTGAACATTAAAATTTTACTTACAAACGATTTCAAATATGAGGGTCATCTAAACTGACTACTTGTTCTTTTTTCTTCCATCTTGCTTTCTGCAGTAAGAGGTGATTTTCACTTATATAGTTTCTGGTTGGATAACTCAAGATTCATTTTGGAGTGAATTTTTAAATATGACCTATAAATCCGTAAGGATAAGGGTCACAGTGGAAGGGATAATATAACTTTATCTATTGTACACACATTCTTGCTATATAAATCATTACTGTAACAAAGGCATAATTATATTCTATAGCAGTAACGACTTTAAATATTGCCTCTTAGTTTTAACAGCAGAATTCAGATGCGATCTGCTTTCTGGTGCTTAATAAATTCAGGATCATGCCTGAGCATTTACTCAAAGTAGCCACATGATGGCAATATTGCTAATCTTTAACTTTATTAATTTAACCAACTTGCTAGCTCTGTTTTTGATTCAGAATAAGGTATGTAATTCTACTAGAATACTGAAGTTCTCTGGTTTTTACAGGAAATCTTTCTTTCATGATTTGACTTTATATACATGATGTCTGTTGTATATATGGCCCATGTTTACATCCCTGACTTCAGGGGAAAAAAGTGGACAGTGATACCGCTTGATCTGTGACACCACATAGTCGTAAATGTGCTGTACCACGCATGTGGGTGGTGCTGAGACTTTGAAAGCATGCATTAGCCATACAATGGGAGAGTAACAAAAAAAAGAAAGGAAGTATGAAACAAAGATGTTTTCTCTGTAACTGAGGACACAGAAATTTTTACAGTCCATCGTTTCTGATCAGCCCTGTGGAGCAATTACTTTATGAATTGTGTCAAAAAGGTATTTTTGTTCTCTGCGTTAAAGAACGTGCAAAGCTCGGTACGTACCCCCTATACTACCTGGCTGGGGGAGAACTCTGGGACCCCGCATAGCCCACCACAGGGTCAGAGCCTGCTTCAGACCATCCACCAAATGACTGCCAAACACAAGTGCCTTTAGAGTCTCCAGCACGAATGAGGGCAATGTAGAACAGCTTATGGCAGAGGCTTCAGAGGAGGATTGGGAAAAAAAGCAGAAGACGCCTGTGGCCCGGGAAAGAGAGGTTCTTGCATGAACAGAGACATGCCTGAGAGAGCATACCAGCACAAAGGGCTGTACTGAAGAAAGGGAGATAGAGAAAGGAACACTGAGCCGGTAGTGGTAACAGTGGGGTGACAGCGGCAGGGATGCATGGAGGTAAACTTGGTTCTGCCCGGAAAACCATGACACTGAAATCAAACCACTTTATGAGGCGCTCTGTGGGTCTCAGCTCAACACAGACAAGTTTTTAACAGGCAGGAGGAGAAAATGCTACTTTCCCCTTCTTTTTCTTTTTCTTTTTTTTTTTTTTCCCCTTTTATGAGCTGCAGTGGAACCTGTAAAAGGATTGTCCCTAGTGAGAACCAAGCAGTTTCTGAAATGGTACAGCTATAAAACAGGAGAACAGGATCTGGCACCAGTGAAGGAGCTCAGCCGAGTTTAAGCAAGATCTTCATTAATGTCCTTAGATTCTTGATGTGATAAATATGGGTGAGTTTTGGTGGAGACTGGAGGAAAAATGTGTTCTTTTAGCCAAAGTAACTATCATCTTGACAAACATTTTGCTGGATTGTTATTTGAATGAATATTTAATGTAAAACATGCAACCTGCTCTAATAAGAGCACATTCATAATTTCTAACATGCTGGTCCTGTCCAAAATTCACTTGGCTTTGCTCTGGGTAAGGGATACCTTAAGAAGGAAACGTTGGACTGCAGCTACACTTGGCTGAAGCACACAGTACACCGTGAACAGCTGTGGAAGCCAGATTTACTGCAATAAGTGAGGCTGCTAAAATCCTGACGTTACTTTGATTTTTTTTTTTAATGAAAAAGTCCAATATAGGGTTTATGACTTTTCATACAGTTATTTATTTTAGCAATAAGAGATCTGCCAAACACAGCAGGTAGTTAATACCCAATTCAGACTGCATTTGAATAGGAAAGGAGCTATTGGCTACATCCTTTGGGACTGTGATTAACCTACAGGGAGCTGTAGGTGGCTTTTTCCACATGCATTCAGATGAAACATGAGTTGGAGTTGGCTGCCATCGAATATCTTGAAGTGTAAATCAGATGTAGCAGATAATTCAGCTCATCCTCTGCTGAAATATTCCTTTCCTTTGGACACAGAAGACAGGTCTGCTGTAGATGGCATCGAGCTGGGATACGTATTCAATCCCTGCCTCTGTCCCAGCCATAGGGTGTGTTACCCCTACTCAGAAATATGTGTCATGGTGCTCTGCCACCATCCGGTGTCTGAGCTACACACGGGTGCTTGGTGTGAACTACAGCTTACATAGCTCTCCATGAGTATCCCATGCCAGGCAGCGGTCATTTGTGCTCAGCTCCAGAAGCTCTGTGTTTGTCCCCTGCTGTTGACAGTCAGCTCTGGCATCTCAGGCTTATTTGGGGGATTCTAGGGTTCAGTCACAAACCAGCTTCATCCTACACCACAAGGGGATGGGGATGGGGCTGGGTGTTATTGGTTAGCGCTGAACAGGCTGGTCACTTTTTAAAATCTCTCTAGTGAGCTTGCCAGCATTCATCTAACTCTCCTCTTTGCTCAGTAGTCATCACAAAAAAGCAGGGGTAACAATCCTTGCATCCCTCCTGAGGGTGCTCTGAGGCTAAATCCACCAGTGCTTGTGAGACTGCCAGTGATGCGGGCCACATAAATATCCCTGTAGATACCACAGGACAGGATAATACCTTCCATATTCCAAGTATCTCGTAGGACTTCCTGGGAGTAATAAGTTAAATGCTGATAGTGCAGACATTGTGTACAAATGTAGCAGCCATTAAGTATTTATTAATATAATGCAATAGGCATCAGGGCTTAGATGCTAAACGTCTTGTTGGATAGGACACTGGAGCTATTTGTTACTGATGTGACAACCCATTTAACAGGGCTTCTTAGGAGCTTTTTTAATCTAAGATCACTGTTCAATTCTTACCACGGGAGCTCATTACTTTGTTTCTACTCTGTTGGACCCAATCAGCAAGATTTTTAATTCCTTGTCTATCCATTATAATAGTAGTTATAACTGTCAGAGATGGGCTGAACAAGTTTGGCAAAGTTTTAGATCCCTTGATACACAGAAGTGTTTCAAAACCCACACACAAGTCCAGATAAGAGGGTGTGGTAGCAGTAAAGTTAAGACATATTATCAAGAAGTTTAAGCTATGTTCTGTATTTTGTAGATCTATATTGAGAGAGAGAGAAAGAAAGTGCTACCTGTGGTGTAAAAAAGTTATGATCATTAACCTGGCCATCTCTGATGTCTTGAACCATCAGAAGAAAGGATATTTGTAAAGAGCACGTAAGAAACTTTTTATCCAGGCTTCCTTCAGAAACATCATATCTGCTTATGCTGAGTTTTGTTCTTAAAGAAAAGCGAAGATCTGTCCTGTTCACTCTTCAGCAACTGAATTAAACTTTCAGTTGGTCACTGCTATTTTGCACTCCGTTAAAATGCAGTGCCGATTAATCCATAATTTTCTGAATAATGTTTTCTGCCAAAAAGCACCCTCAGTATCTGACTTGAAATGTTGCTTCTTTCAGGCTTCTTTTTACCCAGCTGGCACTGCAAAATGCTTGCCTGCTGTTGGTGACAGGAAAAGGAAAGTTACAGTGTTTAGCATGTGGATGTGGAATGGGTGCTTCATTGGTGAGGAATAAAATATCAATTCACAAAAGCCAATAAATCCGTAAGTTTTTATCTTTAAAGAGTTTATTATCTAGTTACTGATGCGATAACAATAATGAACCATTGCATGGGAAGATGAGTACAAATTATCTAGGGAATGGAGGAATCAAGATACAGAATGAAGGTGGAGCTTCATAGTATATTTTCCTTAGAATTGCCTGTTATTCAATAATATTTTAAAATGCAATAGCAACTTCCTGCAGGCATGGAGTCAACCACATGATTTCATCTAGGTCATACATTTTCAACATTTACAATTTGATATATGGGTGCCAACTATAAATAAAGGAACAAATACTAGTATTAAACCTGGTGATGTCTGATTGCTGAAGGTGGATCAAAAATAGTAATAGTTAGTATGTGAAATGAGTTTGCAGCCAGAACGTTAAAAAGCTGTGCAAACAGCACAGACCTGTTTTAAATGAGCAGTTATATCCAGCCTGCCAAATCAGTGAAAGAATATGCAGAGGAGCTAGAGAAGTCAGGAGGGAGCCAATTGCAAAACTGACTTTTTAGATCTATTTTCTTCTGCCTGTTTTTGGTGACCCATGTTTGGCATTTCCCTTGCATTACCTGATTATAAGTTTGGGCAGTAAAATTAATAGGGCTCTTCTGGTGCTCTGTTTAGTAGCTGGTGATGCCATCAGTTAGTGTCTGAAAGATGCAGAAACGTGAGCTCTATACTTCATCTCTGAACAGTGTGTGAGACGACCCTGTAATATCCCAGAGACTCTAAAGGCTAAAATCTAGTTACTTATTTAGGCAGAGTGAGTAGACAGAGTGAGTGCCTAGACACGGTCTAGGCACAAAGGTTTCGGAAATCTGACTGTACAACGTATAGGCTGAACTCAGTATTTATAATATACGTGTTACTATGAATATATCTGTATCTTGAACCTTAGTCAACACATATTCATCTTGCTTACAAAGCAGCCAGCAGACCAGAGGTGGTTGGAGAATGGTTAATTATAACAACTGAACTTTGACAAACAGCTTGCCAAGATGTTGCCTGGGACCAAAAGAGATGAGGATTTTTCCCTTCCTCTCAGGAAATGATGAAGCTCACTAAGGAGAAAACAAAGAACGCAGGTGGCCAAAACACATCTTCAAAATGTCTTGCAGAAGGAATAGAGGAAACTTGAGACAGGACTGGGGAAAGAGAAGCAAACCTTGCAGCAAATTGGGTCAACTGAAGTTGCTACAGGACTGGCCAATTTGAAAGAAAGCCTGAGCTGTATGCCTAGGGACCGTAAGACCTCCAGGGGAAGAGAGGGCTAATGTGAAACATCTTGTGTCCATGAAGTGTGAGCTTCTCTAATGACCAATATTCTCCCCTTTTGGCCTTTGAAGCAACGAGACATTCAGAAGTTCTGTTCAAACCTGTTTCTGGTTTTATGGGTCAGCTTGCTCGTGTCTGCCATGTAACTTCTGCAATGAGGTAGGACACTAAAAGCCAGAAGACTCCTAATTGCTTTGGGATTCTGGGATAGGATGAGTTTAAGCTTGGGAGGAACATGAGGTGTCATCACTGGAGTCCAGAGAGTGGTGGTTGCACTGTATGCTCCAGCACTTCATGTGTGCTACTGGACACAGAATCCGCATCGCAGTAACGTGCCAAAAGATCCCAAGTGAGGGCTTGTGGCTGGATGCTGCCCAAACTCCAGAGGCTGGATGGCCTGAGAACTGTAAAGAGTTTCACAGCAAGAATAAGGCGAACAGCATTTCTGGTGGAGCATCTGTCGACTAATGGTGCCAAGAGTTATGTGTGAATGTGGATCCGGAAGCACAGTGTTTGTTACGTGTTCAAGTAACTAAATTAACACTTTTATATTACTGGGGGTGGAAATACCTTTTCCTCACTCCCACTTTTCTGCTGCTGGCTGCAAAGTGATGATTTTCCCTCATTGTAATGGAAGCGAATACCAAAACTATAGGAAACACTAACAATTGTAAAGCTGACTCACTGAGCTGACAGTGCTCAGTGAAAGGAAAGTATTTTGCTAAACTGTCCCCATTTCCAGGTTCTTCCTCTTCAACTCTTCAACTTCCTTCCAAGAGTGAGGGGACTTAAGATGATACAACTTTGCATACATGATGTAACCCAAATCTGATATAACTTTATCTGATCTTTACAGTATAACTGATTCTGTAAACAAAATAATGAAATAAGGGTATTTTCTGTGTTCTGTTTAAAAATACATATGAAAGGAAGCTGAGAGTGCTAAAATAAACCTTAACTATTGAAATAAAACTTTCAAACAATCTGAATAAATTTAAGCAACTTAAACAAGTGTTCTTGATTAACGGCCAATATAAGTGAGGTCTTACTCGTTGTCTTGGAGATTGCTTCAGTGTTGGTAATATTACCTTTGAGTAATGCATCTACAAAGAGAATGGGAAAGTATTTATGCAGTTAAAGGTTTACATAAATCATTACAGTACTTCCCTTCTAGACATGCTTGTAATGACAGTGTTCTTTAAACTTCTCAGAGAAAGCCGACTGTTCAGATTAACTGTATACAAAGAAGATTATAAAGTTGTCTTTTTTTGTGAAATAGCCTTGACTGCAGCGAAGCAAAGAATGGTGATGCTTCCTTCACGAACACAGATCTGATGTAAGAACTTGGATTTTACATCACACAAGTTTGAAGAAAGGAAAGGAACTTGAGGTTATGTTGCAACAACTACTTTTTGGCCTCTTCTTTCTGTACTCAGGTTCTTCGTAGTTGACTTCAGCCATGCTGGCTGAGTACGTGGAAGTTTCCATAACCTATCCGAATATTTCTTTTAACTTTTGTTCTTGTGTAGTCCCATTTTTCTGTTATTAACTAGATCAGACCAAAACCTCAGCAAAACTGCGGCGATGTCTTTGACCAATAACCTGCCAAATACCTCTCAACTCCCTTCTGTGAAATCTACTTTGTTGAATTTCTTACTGCGCAGATGTATGCTGTGTTTGTGTCCAGTCCTATCCATGCTCAGTAAGCATTTCAGCTTATGGTAGTTAGATGCAAATGTGATGTCAACTAGTCAGTGGTGGTTACAAGAAAATATCTGAGCTGCTCCGCTCAGATTGGAACTAGAGGACTGGATAGTTTGTATGTTATCATGATGCTACATCTTTTTAAAGGATGTTTAGAATGATGTCTTTTACCAGTTCTTTCAGTTTTTTCATTTTATTTTCCCAGTTTTGAGCAGTTGACAAAGATCTTGTGCATTCTATTTCTGTACCTTGGCAGTGGTATCTTAGAAACTTGGTGAAAATTTTTTGCCACTGTAGTGGGCTGACCCTGGCTGGATGCCGGGTGCCCACCAAGCCGCTCTATCATTCCCCTCCTTAACTGGACAGGGGAAAGAAAATGTAACGAAAGGCTTATGGGTCACAATAAGGACAGGGATATCACTCACCAGTTGCCATCACGGGCAAAACAGACTCGACTCAGGGAAATAAATTCAATTTATTGCCAATCAAATGAGAGTCCTCCATGAACTGCTCCAATGTGAGTCCTTCCCACGGGCTACAGTTCTTCATGAACTGCTCCAGCGTGGGTCCCCCATGGGGTCACAGGTCCTGCCAGCAAACCTGCTCCAGCGTGGGCTCCTCTCTCCACAGGGTTACAGGTTCTGCCAGGAGCCTGCTCCAGCACCATCAACGGCCTCCTTTGGGCACATCCACCTGCTCCAGCAAGGGGTCCTCCACAGGCTGCAGGTGGTTATCTGCTCCACTGTTACCCTTCGTGGGCTGCAGGGGGACAGCCTGCCTCACCATGGTCTTCCCTAGGGTCTGCAGGGGAATCTCTGCTCTGGCACCTGGAGCACCTCCTCCCCTCCTTCTTCACTGACCTTGGTGTGTACAGAGTTGTTTCTCTCACATATTCTCACTCCTCTCTTCGGCTGCAAATTGCTGTTGTGCAGTAACTTTTTCCCCTTCTTAAATACGTTATCCCAGAGGCACTACCATTGTCACTGATGGGCTCGGCCTTGGCTGGTGGCAGAACTGTCTTGGAGCCGGCTGGCACTGGCTCTGTCAGACATAGGGGAAACTTCCAGCAGCTTCTCACAGAAGGCACCCTTGTAGCCCTGCCACTACCAAAACCTTGCCACGCAAACCCAGTACAGCCACTTACTTTACAGATGTATATTGGTAACATTCGGGGGGGGGGGGGGGGGAGGGGCTCTCCATTTACATAGATTTTGGTTTTTAAGCTATTTTGGAACATTTTTTAAAGTGTTTTCTTTGAGTTTTTTGATTCTTTGAGGTTTTCTTTAATTGTTTTTCTCTTCCTCCGTCTTCAGTTTCTACTAGGCATAGTGTGTGATGAACAGAAATTCTATCTTGACTAGCAGCTTTCATATTTGTAGCAATTAGAATAAGAAGAAACATCTAGTGAACTCTGTACTGTGATGTGTGGAAACAAGCCTAGCCAGTACTTCCTAAAATTATTCTTCTAGCTCAGTCCACCTTTGGTTTTTGATAGACAAATTTCCATCAACAGGTCCTAATCCCTGTTGGTCATTTAGTGTGGCCATTGTTTCTTCTCACTAGCCTTGTCCTTCTGTCAAATCACTCCTGGCACTATCCATCCCCTAAGAAAAACTGAGACCTTTTCTTCCTTATTTGGAAAGATTTTTTTATATTCAATCAAGATTTGTATTTAAAACTTTAATTGTCAGATAAGAAAATGGGAAAGACTTTTCTGGTTTGTTGAGTCCAGCTGCCTTTGCCCAAAGAAGCAATGTCCCATTATGCCTTTCATTAAGTTTTTTATATCCATTTGGTTGCTTGCCCTTGCTAGTCTTATCAGAAGACTAGTCCAGATATTCCTTATCTGATAGCAGCAAACATTTTAATTTTAAGTAAGATTTCTTTCTGGCTAGTTTTTTCTTTTGCAAATGTTATCACTCTACATTCTTGCAAGGAAAGCCTCGCTTTTTATTTCTTGGTCTTCCTTTATTTAAACAAAAAATCTTTCAAATAATTGCTATGCTTGTGCAAATAATTGAGAATGATACAAACATTAAAAAAATTAGAAAAAAAATTAAATCCATGCTCTTCCAACAGAAACCCAATAAATTATAATAACTGTGCTTTTGTGCTAAATCACTTTTACATTGGTTGTGATACTGAGGGACAAAGTTTCTAAAGAAGATCCTGAAGATTTTACAACCATGGTACAAAATGATCCATTACATCTCCTTTCACACACGAAGGATTTGTGAGAAACAGCAAAAAAGATAATACCCAATTTATAGGTGCCCAGAAAGTCTGCCGCTACAAATGCACGTTAAAAAAACAATCATTCAAATAAACAGGAATACACATTACAAAACCTAGTGCACCACATATTACTGTAAGGAAAATACAAAGCACCACACATACTTTGCCAGAAACATACTGAGCTTTTCTTTTTCATTTAGAATGATTCCTTTTAAGACCCCAGCAAGCCTAAACAACAGGGTCATTGTCATTGGGTTTCATTACCGAGGCAAGGACGGAGGAGATGACTCTGGCTTGCGTGGCACTGGTCCCATTGCAGCAAGCAGCTGGTACCTTTCCCTTGTGCTGCTGAGACCCTCCAAGAACATAGTGTTGTTTGCAGGCATAATGGTGAAGATGGCATTCATTTAGGAAGAGGCTTTTCCAATACGCTCAAGTCTGGCTTAATTCTCAACATATTGCTACGTCTGGCTTTCACAGAGGGTGGAAGTTGGCCAATATGCAGAGCATCTCACCCAGTCAGTTCTTGATGTTTCTACAAGACGTGAGCATCCCTCATTTGGCCACGCATTGGAATTGGAGTCCTTACCGCACCACTCCTTTGTGGAAGTCCTGCGCAAGGAAAGGGCTACTGGCTTCAGGCAGCAGTTCTTGCCATACAGCACTCGCCTACGGCTGGAGGAGGTGCGGGGGGAGCACCCTCTCTAGTTGGGGGCATTGCAGGCAAGACGGGGCGTCTTCTGACTCTGAATGGGAGCGGATTTCCCTCTGTAACGACCAACAGCTGCTGTTCAAAGGTTTGCTAATTTGGTCACGGGTAATGAATTGTGTGACACTTCTTCCCTGCTCCAGACCATGCTGTTCTTACTGTAAAATAGAGTGTTTTTACAAGTGGACCGCATTTTCAGTGCCACTCCTAGTTTCAGAGGGATTTCACCAGGTACATGTGTGTGTATTTATTATGCTAATAACCAATTGTAGTTAAGTTTAAATTGTGCATTACTGGCCTTAGTGTTTCTGGCACATGGCCCATATCCAGTGATCATGTTACTGGAGTTATGAATTTTCTCTTTACTTCATTATATTGAAATAGCTGTGTAATGTAACTTTTAAAACTCCAACATACTCAAAACAAGCGTGGGTGAAGAAAATCTGGGGTGGGGTGGGGCGGGTGCAGCATCTGGGTTTGTATTTTCTACGTCTAAATATCTAAAGAGGCCTGTCTTTAGTAACCCGTAACACAGAAATAATTTGTAGTCCATACCCATAGCATATATATTTCATGAACTGGTATATAAGAGGACATAGTGATCAATTTAAGGAAATTTTGTAAAGCATACATAAGCATACATAGGGCTTCAGTCACTTTAAATGTGAAAACTAAAGCTGGTAAAATACAAATGTACAAATAAGTGAATATATAAATATGTATATAAAAGAACATTAAACAAAACCATAAAACAGCTTTAGAGATTTTTTTGAATGCTTGTGGGTGCTCTTTTTTAGTTGTGTTCAATGTGAAAAGAATAGTGAAAAACGCTGGGTTATTGACAGTTAAAACAAGAATAAAAAGCAGAGGAAAACAACAAATTCATATGCTAGGCAATTAAAAAACAGAACAACTGGGCATAAAAGCAAAAATTAATAGTTTTGGTATTTTCCATTTGGCTCTGGCCAAAATTCTGTCAGCCATAATGTTGCAGAATTGGGCCTTAAATGCTTGCCAGATCACCAGGCTGGCTGAGCAAGAACATCACAGTTAAAATGTACAAATAACCAGCACTGTTCTTGTCTTCCTAAAAAATGCTAGACAAGATAGCTCTAATAAAATAACTTGTTAAAGAAGAATACAAGTGAGAGCTAGCTGTATCAGATAAATCTATTACTTTGTGTAGCAATCAGATAATGTTTTATTCAAAGACAACAGTAAGGAACCATAGAGCACTTTTAGGTGGCCTCTCTAAGCACTTTTACCATCTAATAGTCTGCATGCACCAATAATTGTATGTCTTCATAGGAGTATTGGAATTTTTTCAGCCCAGTTAAACTAAAATCTCAGACTGAAGCCCACATCTTTCTTTTTCCATGCCTGTCTTGGGTGGCTTCAGTTTCCTTTGCTATAAACTGAGTCATGTGCACTGCCCTCAGCAAGTTTAAGACTAGAAGGGAAGTAACCTCATAAGCTAAGCAATGTGGAGAGTCTGGAACAGAGGAAACCGGGACCAAGAGAGAGGCCTGTCATGGCTAGGAAATTAAAAACTTAAGAAATCAATGAAAAACAGAAAAACAGGAGCAAGAAACCACGTCATCCCCTGTATTGGAGTGAGTTTATTTTCATATTGTTTTTTTAATGCTCTCCTACTGTAGTCCTGTTAGACACGGCACAGGGCACAGCTCGGCAGGTAAATACAGCAGCGCTGCAGGGCTATGGAGATGAGGTGCTGCCACTTACCTCTTCCAGGAGACAGGATTACAGGTGTGATGTTGAGGACAGTGCTTTCTCCAAAGCCCCTAGCTAGCAGCAGAAAGGCAATATCAGCTTGGCTGAATCCTGCAGTTTATTCCAGCCCACAGTGGGAGCACAGGTCCCTCCAGACAGACTACCCTGTCACTTAGGCAGAGCCACTGGCTCCAAGGAATCAAGGCACCCAAAATCTGTTGGATGCACCTTGCCTTCCCTCCCCCAGATATCAGGCAGGCATTTGATTAGCAGCATCCACTGCTTGCAATAACAAAGTTAGAAAGAAACAAATATAAAATGTAACCTTAGTCTGCCTCTTACGGTTGGGTGCAGGTCTGATTCCCAAGATATACATCAGGTTTTGGAGCTGACAATCCAGGACTCGTGGCAGTGAGTCCACTCCACCTTCCAAGCGTTACCCTGATGTCTTTAGTCCTTCAGCAAGCCTAACCTTTAGCCAGGAGGTGGGAAGGTGGCCACGCACATATAGGCCAACTCTAAAGGGGGGGAACCATGCTCTAGGGACACCACCCCCCCACCCCCCCCCCCGGAGGTCTTTTCCCTCACTTCTCTCATACCTGCGTTTCAGTTCCTCTGGTATTTAGTTTCAGATCTAGATGCAAAGGCCCAAGATCTTCTGTCTGCAACCAGGTACTTTGGTACTGACAGGTGATTTCTTTGTTTCAGCTCACAACTTCTCTGCTGTGGGAAATGGGAGCTACCCACATACTACTTTCACAGGCTGGAGATCTTAGGTGTTTAATGGCTATTTCCCTTCTGCTGGCTTGCTGCCATCCCTCTCTTCCCCTGTCTCCTAATTTATTAATATTTGTTGACATTAATGTTAAATATTGTGGAAGAAACCATAACCATGTGGTCCCCAGCTCATTACCAGCTTCCTTGAGAGGTTACTTCTGCCACGTTATCTTCAGCCGACCAACAAATAAACAGGTTGTTTTCCCTAGGACATAGCTGTTAGAACACTCTTGCTTCCACGCAGTTTATACTGAGGTTTCCATGAGGCAAATGCTACTCAGCACCCTCATCAGCCACAAAATCTACCTTATTTTCAAAGTACTGAAAACATCATCAATTCTTTGCACAGGCAATTAAGTTCTAACTCTTGTTTTCTAAGGCTTATTAATACTTCTTGACTTTTGCTTTCCTGCATTTTCTTTATAACAAGTGCTTAGCCCTTTAAAATGTGAACAAATAAAACAAATAGGCAGCTCACTGCAAAGTGGAAGTGTGGGATTACTCTGTCAGCTTGCCCTTTTCTCACACTGCAGGCCTGAGAGCAATTAAATGAAGCTGACATGCATTAGCAAGGCAGTCTAATTGAGCCTGAATTGCCAGGGAAGTGGCAATAGCCCAAGCCAGTATGGATTTGTGAGCACCCCCATTAGGGAGCATTGATCAATACCAGTGATTATGACATTTTAAAAATAAAATTGATTGTCCTTGACTGGAGTGGAAGGGAGGACTCGTGCATACACACCACCAGATACAACTGCTCTGTTCAATATGAAACACTTTGTTAAATGGCCATTGCAAGTCTTTCCTTATCATCTCTCTTACAGGGGCAAAACTCCCATGACTTTGAGTCTCTTTGCTCTGGAGGCCTTTTAGTTAAAAGCTCTATAATAGACTTGGAAGTATTGACAATAATAATAAGCTTATGGGTGAAATTCTGACCTCGCTAAAGTCAATGGAGCCAGAATTTCACCATTTTGTATACCCACAAATATATATGAAGTATGTACATATGCTCTTAACAGATCAAATCTGCACATTGATTCACTCTTTTTATTCACTCTACTTTCTAACAGTTTGCTTACCAAAGATATTTTAGCTGTGAGCTAATGAAATGAATGGATTTTCCTCATGATTAAAGCATAAAATAAAATTAACAACCTTTTCCCCCAGGAAGCTTTCTTCAAAGGAAAAAAGAGGGAGGTAAGTATATGTTGCCTTTCTTCTTTGTGGAGCATTTTAAGCCCATTCAGATGTTTAAGTTTACAGAAAACTGTCAGGTTTCTCAGGGAAGGGGGACAGCTCTTTTAGATCTACTGCCTGGGACAGAGGGAGAGGAGGAGAAAGAGAGATAACATGACTTCAGCCAAGCTTCTCTGATTTATACTTGGTCAGGATCAAGCCTCACTAGGTTCAGACATGTCTTCTGCTCTCATGGGCAGAAGAACAGGAAAGGATATGAATTAGCCTGGGAATCAACATGACCAGGTGCCCATTTAGTGGTAAGAATAGGAAATACGGATAATCAGAACATGTGGGCTAAGCCATACTAATTTCTTAAGAAAAGAAGTTAAAAAAGAACATCTCTTTCTTTTATGCTGCACAGCAAAGCAAGGCATGAAAGGAAGAGATAATGTCTTTTAGTAGATCAGCTAGGGAGAAAAATAAGCTTTCAGCTCTTCTTTAAGCTGCTCCTCGACCTCATGAAACACCTTACCCTTGCCTATCTTTCTTACATACACAAACCAGCTTGTGAGATATAAGGCAAAGTAAAATTAGCAGTAGATATTTACAGGTGGACACAGAATTTCTATTAATGTTAATATACTAATGTGAAAAACCTTAATTACCAGCTAATTGTAGGAACTTTTAATTACTGAATTTAGTTCATTTCCTCATCTTATTAGTTAACTCAGACGCATTTCTTGAAGAAATTGAGTTAAGTTTTGCTATGGTTTATCAGTTACCTCACTCCAGTACTTGCACTAGACATTGTGGAAAAAGCAGAACAAAAATACCAACCAGTTCATGACCCAGAGAGCCTCTGTCTGCCCAGTGGCTCTGTCTGGTTTTGTGACAGTGAAGAGCACAGTGCATTGCAGGCACCGGGTTTTGGGCAGCTGTGCCCTTCAGCTGACCAACCAACTCCCTGCTGCCAAAAGTGGAAATCCTTGCTCACTTACTCCAATCCTTACTCCTCCTTTCCCACTGCTCCTGCCCTTCCAGGCGTCCGTTTTGTGGCTCTCCTCACACCTTTCCACTAGCTAGGTTAGCTAACTTCAGTGCCAGAAAATGATCCCATTCATTGATGTAGTTGTTTTCTGCATTTTCAAGGAGTTAAACTGGTCCACAGAGAGGACCAAAGTGCAAAGTGGTGGCTGGGAGCTGGGGCAGCAACGGAGGGGTGGGAAATGGGATCTCACCACTTCAGTAGCAGTGAATTGCTACCTCAACTCATGGATCATGGTGGAAACTCAGCACAAGCCATGGTTGAAACCTGTCGTTCAGGTCTGCAGGGACATGAGCACTCTTGCTGTATCCTACCTGTAATCTACCAAATTTAGATCTAGCTGATGACTTCCAGTCTAAGCAGCATTAAAACTCATTGATGGATTGTGTATCCCTCCAGCACCACAGTGTTTTGACTTCTGTTGTGCAGAACGGCAGGCTTGAACATAATAGTTTCTTCGGGACCTAAAATTGATGAATTACTGTACTTCAAGCCCAAAGGTAGATCACTTTTTCTACCCACCTGCCTTGCACCTGAGGAAGGCCTTGGTCTACCTCTATGCCCACCTCCAACCAAGCCTTCATGTCATTAGCCTAGTTTCTTCTCACATCCTGTTGGTCAGGTTCCTTTCCTGCAGATGAGGTTAGTGGGATACTGTTTTGCACGGGAGTTTATTTTAATCCCACAGGCTCAGTAATAACAGGATGGCACATTTTCTTCCTTTGGTCTCTTAGCCACTTTCTAGCAGTAGTATTAGAGCTAACTAAAGTATTTTCTTCTCTTCATTTCTTTTGATTTGTATTTGGTCAGTTGTGATGCCCTGAGTCAGAGTGGCGTACACATTTGGCGTATTCTGTGAGATAATATCAAGGCCTGCCATGTTTTAGATTGCAAAATCCAAGGTGACTGGAGAGTAGATCTTAGTCCACCAGCCCTGAGAGAGGATTGCAACATGGGAAGCAGCATTCTTGACCTCGTCCCATGCCATGACGGTCCTGGTTAGATGCATCTTTGAAAGAGCTTCTCTCAGCCTCAGAAGCTGCCAGCTTCTCTGAGCCCAGCCTCCATCCCTACCTCAGATGTCTCCACCTCTACCTGATCCTGCAGCAGAGTCCCCACTCTCCCCCGATGTTGCAGATCTAACCGCAATATCCTTTTGCTGCCAAATCCCATCCCCCACCTAAGCTTCCCTGCCAAGTCTCCCACCCCTGCTCCTCCAGGAATGACACACTAAAGTTGATTAAAACATGGTGTAGCCACAATTGCACTCAAGAACAATGCCTGTGCCGCTAAAAGTAATTTCTGCCCCCCCCGGATCCTCTCATCCATTGGTGCTGCTCATCAGAGTCCCCTGCAGTGCCTCCACCAGGAGGCCAGGATGGCATTTCAGGTCTAGTTAGCTGGAGACAAAAAGCAAGCTGTACTTACCTAAAAAAAATAAATAATAAAGAAAACTGCCTTCACAGGACTCTGCAAATACCCCGCATGTGGGCAGAATCAGGCATGTGGCTGCCCTAGTCCATTGCCCTGCCCTGTTCTCCTGCTGCTGAGTTATAGCTGCCCAAACAGCACCTTCCCATAAACAGCATCTTGGTGGTCCAGGAAACTCATCCCCTTCCTTTGACACTCTGTCACTTACCGATGCCACTGATGACCAAGGGATTACTCAGCAAAGGAGGAGCAGTGGGGATTCACTCCTTGGCTAAGGTCTCAGAGCAATGCCTCATTGCACGGGGTGTGCACGACTGCTAGGGCAGGCTCCACGCAAGTGGAGAGCGAGGTCTGGCCACCCATCTGTGTGGGAGCAGGGGAGGAGCTCTGGTTATCATCACGTACGTCAGCCTGGGGTAGTTGCAGCCAGACCTCTAAGGCTGCTAGAATGGATATGACTTTTTGTTTCAAATGGCAGCTTTAAAAAAAAAAAAAGCAGCAGAGATTTATGTCAGTTTTAGCATGGAACAAGATCCACTGGTTCACAGCCCCCTGTGAAACAAACCATTTCACTCTCTTTATTGAAATCAGAGCACTTCCAGGTATTTTTGCCAGGACTTTATAAACCATTCCTACTACTGTCACGTATCCTACTTGGCTGGGAATTTGTGCAGTAAGAATAGCACTACACATAAATATTCCCATGGCACAAACATCTTGGCAAGTGAATTAATTTATCAGTATATAGCAAACATGCTACCTAATGAGACACAAGCCCATTTCCTGCACTTGGACTTGTGTTCCAGTATTCATGGCTGTCCAAAGTCCTTGTTGAAGTTGATATTGTAATCACTTGGCTAGACCTATTGTAATGTAAATACAGAGAAAACCCTACCTAATTGACCACCTTCATTAGGCTGCTTTTCATCCTAAAAAGACATCCCAGAAAACCCGTAATGGACTACGAACAGTTTGACTCCATATGCTGTAAGAAGCCGTTGTCAAAGCAGTTTCTGTCCATTCCTTGCATCTCAGACTCTGTTATTAAGATGTTTGCAGCGTCAATGAAGTTTCTATACAATTATTTTTTCACATCATAAGTAATAGCTACAGTTAAAGCACGAGTTTATTTGATCAGTTGTTACCAATCAATCACCAAAGCCTGGTCCCACACCCTTTTTGTTATTGTTGGTCTCAGCAAATTGCTTAGAAATGCCATTTTGTTTTTTAAAAACAATGAAGATGATAACTTGCACCAGTGCTGAAAAACACTCTGTCACAATTCAAATTGGCATGAAAAAATGTCCAGGTGATCAGCCACAGAAAGGGAGGTTCAGAGTGAAACCAGGGGAAATACTGAAAGGATCCCAGCTCTGGAGGTGCTACCAGCTGATAACATAATTGAGACAGGCTTTTTGCCAAATGAAGTATACCAAGTATAGTTGCCTCACAGTTCTTGGAAGTTGTTTGTTTTTTTTTTAACCCTATTAAATGTCAATGTATTGGTCCATATGTTGCTCCAGAGAGACTTATAGCTTTCTGGGGTTAACAGGAGTCTAGTACTTTTATTTTTTGTGATTGTTTTATACCATAGTATATGTTGCACTGGACTTCACTGTAACATGAAATGGAGAGGACTGGGTTCTTTGTTCATTAATTTGTTTTTTAATTGTTCAAACACACTGTGGAATGATTACATTTTGCAAGGGTTTTAGAAGCAAATTTCTTGATTTTATGCTCCTCCTGACAGGCAATGGTTACGGTGTGTGAGTGTAACCTCTGCTGGCATGGAGGCTGCCTTATGCACCGAAGCCTGACAGAATGGAAGTTTCCCAAATGGAGTAGATGGAAATATTCTTACTAACCCTAATGCACCTTCAGTCAGGTTCACAGGCAAAAAACACCAGGACCGAGCCTAAGAAGTGAATGCTTTCCATCACATGGTATTTGGGGATAGAATTATAGAAATTGGTTTTCTGATCTATGTAATGCACAGATTGTACAGAATGCTAAATCTGCTAAAGAGCTAAATGCCCATTCTGTGACAAATTGATATTTATTTTTTTCTTCTTCATTTTTTAATAAAAATTTAACATTAAATGTCTAGTTTTTTTCTCTTACTGGCATTTCTAAAAACCCAATTCTGATCCACTGAAATGGTTTGTTTCCATTATGATGCATTGTTTTGTTTCAAAAATGTGCTAAAATTTTATTTTTAGTAGGTCAAAACATTGTAGTATAATATAAAATATTGGCTATAACATGCTGTCAAATACATCTGTCATAATGCTATTAAAATTCATATTTCAAGGGACTATAAAAAAACAAACAAAAGTAAAAGCAAAACTAATACCTTTGTCATAATGAAACATTCATGCATTATGGAAATGAGAAAGTTATCAGGCAATCACTTTTGAAAATCACTCTCTCTCACCATGAACTTCTCCGTTGTAGGCAAAACAATGTCTTTTGTTGGAACACTGTTCAAATAACAGGTTGCGGCCAGTTCCACTTTAGTGCTCATCATGGGACAGAAACTACAAACCAAACCATTACTTTCAGGAAAACTGCCCTTGAACTGGCTGCCTGCAAAACTCTAACAAAGTAGGCAGGTATGTGCCACCTCTGGAATATCACAGCCTCCTTTGTGTTTATTTTCCCGGTTTTGCAGCAAGCAGTTTTGTGTTCACATTCTTTCTTTCTTTCTTTCTCCGGAAAGAAAGGAAAGGAGGAAAGGAACAACGGTAAACTTCGTATCGTATCCCTTATAAAGTAAAAGTCATCTCAGCTTTGTTTTATGCCATGCACAGAAATTATAAAGCAGCTGTGTCCCGCAGGCAGATCTTAGGGAACTCACACATAGTCATTTAATCTGTAGCCGCTATGGGAAGCAGATGTCAGGGAAGAACCATGGTTTCCCTTGTAGACAGTTGGTGGTCTATAGGAGGGAGCAGTCCTTCTTATGCTGCTGGGCTGCGTCTGGTAAGGTGTCTCATTCCCGCGACACTGGCTTGATGTGCACAGCAGAGTGCCACCGAGGATTGTCAAAGATGCAGAGACGAAGCCAAGGTAAAGAGCTTGACCTATCTCGTACTTCATCCCAGTGGGGAGCATGGGGTTGTAGAAATCTGTAACTACGTTGTTAGTGGTCCAGGAAACAGGTACCAGGCAAACGAGACCAGCCAGGATGAAAATGATCCCCCCGGAGACTGCGATGGAGGCTTTGGCAGAAGTCCCCTTGGCACACTGCGTGCACTTCATACCGATGACAGCAATCACGCATGCCAGCACGGAAAGGACGCAGGAAATTACCATCATGGCACGGGCGGCTTGGAGGTCACGGGGCAGCGCCAGCTGGGAGTGGTGGACTTGGCACTGGTAGATGCCGGTGCTGTGCCAGACACACTCCATCCAAAGCCCTTTCATATAGGCTACAGCTGTTATAATATTGGTGCCTACATGTGCCGTTCGCCACCAGTGTGGAAGAATAGTAGCAATTAATGTCCCAATTAGGCCGAGCAGGCTTAGAGAGAAGCCAAGTAACTGAACAGCTGAGCTTGCCATGTTAATGTTTGTCCTGCCTAGTTCTCTTAATAAAGCACCTCCGCTTGAATTCCTTCGGAAAACACGGGCTTTTCTTGGAAGATATGCAGCTGTTTTACTTTGACACCTTCTGCTCTCCTAATAAAAGGTAATTGAGGAAAAAAGGAGTTAATTATTACCCAAATGCATTACCTCTCCAGCCAGTAAGGTGCATTCCAAGTAAAGTTAGTGCAATAATTAGCATAGTTATCGCTGTTAATCGTACTTTTGTGGAAGTAATGGGAAAGTAAGCTTCCCTCTTCACTTATATAAACAGTCTTCTGTTGCCCGCTGGGAAGAAAACTCAAGACAATTTATGAAATGGAAAAAAATATTTTAAATGCAAATATTCCTCTTCCCAGCAGACTATTCAAAAAAACAAACATGATTTCCTTTCTAAAGCAGAGAATTAGCCAGTGTTAACACTTGGAATGAATGAGATTTATAAAGTAGGGAACTGCAGGTTGCTTTACATGATGAAAACATTCCCAGAAGGTCATAGCAGGACTAGAAAAACAATAAGGGTGTATTTGCTCAAAGTAGGGAGCAAAGAGAGTGATTTAAAACCTGTGGAAGAGGATAACAAGTATTGGATTAAAGTCGCTTTCCTGACTTGCCAGTATTTCTTGAGATTGAGTTTTAATAAAGCAACTCAAAGGGGAATAATTTTCATTAGCCTCTGTGGAGTTTCAGCTTATGATTTTAGGTAGTGGGCAAAATGACAGCATGTGAAACCAGATGTACATCATGGAGCTTCTGAGGAGCAACACCTTCACAGTTTTGTTGCGTATAAATTCTAGCTGAAAAACAAGGAATAGTAACTCTTCCTTCTGTATAAATCGCAGATTAAGTGGTCTTTTCCAATGTCTGCCTTGCAAGGTCTGTTATACATCATGCATTTTGTGTGTGGGCAGAAACCTGATATTTTAATATATAAAATAACTTGCATCAAAATCCAACTTGGAATTCAGAAACAGAAACAAATTTAGGCTCCAATTCTGCAAAGACCCATGCATGTGCTGAACGCATGTTCGTAGAAGAAAGCCTAAGTGTTTGCAGGACTGGGCCTTAGCAGGCAAAGGAAGGAAAGCCATCTGGCCAAACTAATGAAGACCATTAGAACAACAAAATAATACAGGGGGAGAAAAGTGAAAGCTGGTTTACATTCGCCTTATCTCACTAATGAGGCAGGAGTGCTTCAGGTGTGCATCAGTGCCGTTATTTGTCTCCAGACCACATCATGGCATGCACTGATGTCTGCATAACAGCAAGATGGGGCATCTCTCTCCAAAACAACCAGAATCTGCCTTAGACATGGTGCCAAAAAAAAGGAAAAAATTGAAAAGCACAGGGATTATATGGGCTAGGCAGGGCCACAATGCAGGCTGAGTGTCTTGTACTTACACATGTTCCTTTCCTTTCATTTGGAGCGTGTCTGCTGTGCACAGACATAGGATGGGAAGGAATGCAATGTTGGACAGGATCTGCAGAGAAGTACCCAGCCCTCTGGCTGGAAGGGAAGAGAAAAACCAAAGACCAGCTTTGCTTTAGTGTGGCTAGTGGTAGTAAGGCATTTTCCAAATGTTAGGTCTTTCTGGCCTTTCAGATACTCTCTACATAATGTTTAAATGAAAATAAATTGGTTTATGTGGTTGTTGAAATAATTTGTCTAATTTGCAAGTTTTAAGACAAATGCAGAGGGTTTTATATCAGAAATAATTGTTCCAGTTGGGTGCCATGGGATCTTTCTCCATTCTGCCAGGGAAGATTAAGCTGCAGGTTTCTTTCTTTGTACCAGCTATCACAGAGTATTGCGATATGACAGGACACAGGTTAGGGCCAAGCACAGCACAGAGGAGCACAGCAAAAGTAAGCAAATAGTTATCTCCAGCAGTACTGAACATTTGATTTCCATTCCCACCACATGCTGGGTAAGAGCTCTAGAAGTCCTCAACTTGTGTTTGCCTACCAGATTATTTGGGTTTGGCTCATATATTAAACATAAGGAAAAATAAGCAGTATTTTCCCTTTTCACATTACCGTTTGTTTCCTGTGAGGCATATTGTTATTGTATCTAAGCATGCCACACACCTTAGCGAGATTATCCTGACAATACCCTTCCAGGATCAGGGAGTTCTAGGCATGGCTTTGGGGCACAGCAGGAGGACGAGGGACCTACCCAGGTCACACAGGAAATCTGCGACTGAACTGGAACTGTAGCTCGGGTCTCCCAAGCCCTAAACCCAGCACTGCCTTTCACATCCCTGGTCTCTGCCTGGTCTGATAGTCCCCCACTCCCTTGGGATTTTCCCCTGTGCAGATAAATGGAACCTGAGATTATACTCTATCCAATTACTCAGCCCACACATTATATCCATATATTGCACACCATGCAGAGAGTGCTCTAGGTTAGTCTCGTATGTTTGTAAATAGGCTTTCAAGGTCAGGCATCAGGCTTTGCAGCTAATCCCAGGGAGAACAGGATATAAAAGGTAAATGTGATTTACACCACCAGTCACGGGAAACGGACTCCCAATTTAATGGAGGTCAGAATACTGCGGGTCTTGGCAGCAGCTATTTTTAGACGTCATTAAGGTGTTATTTTTAAACATTAGCCATTAAGAGCCTTCTAATTTAAGAAACTGGTGTTAATTAGCCCCGCTTGCTTGGCGTCATGTTTTCCATGTGCGTTTCTCAGCAGATGCCAGCTGCCCATGGTGCTCAGTAACACTTTAACCACTGTGGACCCTCTCTGCTTGCAAGTGGCAAAACCAGCAGTAACTTAACACATTTATCTCCAAGATCATCAACGGCCTTGTTAAAATGTCTCACCTTACAGCTTTGTTCCTAATGGGTTAGGCAAGGAACATGACCACCTCAGCGGGATCAGGTGAGCAGCTGGCTGGATGTTTCTTGTGGGCTGACCTAGTTAAATGCAAGAATGAAAACAAGCCATCTTTTCTGCATGGATTGTGTTTGTTAATATTTTTTTAGAAAGAAAGAAAACCAGAGCCAGCCTTTGTGGGGCAGTGAAGACGGCAGCTGTCCAGGGTAAAAAAATGATGACGATTGGTAAAATGGCTCCTTACTTCTAAAGGGAGCCAGTAGAGTTACTGCCCAGTACACAGCTGCCAGAGAAGGCAGAGACAGCTTTCTCAAACCAAGCACACTGCTGAAATGGCTCATCTCTGCCTTTGGCTTGCTGAGCCAGACACCCACATCTCGGCTGCTGCGGAGTATGTGAGATGCAAGCAGCTTCTTTCAGGTAAAGCCCCTTTTAGCTGCAGTGTTGTCTGTTTGCACCCCCTCCACCAGCAACACCAGCAACCTCCTGGGCTTTTGTCCGAGCCCATCAGCTCAGATAAATCATTTTGTCTTCATCCTCTTGGTGCAGCTTGGCCTGTACAGGTGAGAAACTTTGAGCTGGCTGAACAGAACCCCTGCAGGAGACCTGGCTTGATGAGTGCTGTTACTTTGCAGGCATACACAAGGTGATGGATCCCAATGTCAAGGCCCCATAACTGGACCAAGAAAAGAGCAGGACAGTGTGCATGCTTAGCCTTCATGACCTTCAAAGCCCATCTAAGCACCGAGCTATTGTAAAATGATGTGAAAATTTGTGAAAAATGATGAAATTTTTGAACTTCCTTGCTCTGCCAGGTCATGCCAGCTTTATTTTTATGAGCACAAGGGTTGGAAAGACAACTTTTCCATACAAACTTTAGTTTTGTCTAATGTCTGTGTTGTACAGGAATGGCCATGGCTGGGATAAATCCTTGGCTGTGCTTTCCACTGGGCTGTATCACAGCTGCATTAGGCTTTGGAGACATGGCTCCAAAGTAAGCTCCAAATAAACAGCAGAAACTGATGTCACTAATCTGGGTATTTACCCAGGATTAAATGACAGATGCATGTTTTACTGCTGTCTCTTTCATTGTTTCTCATTTTACTATTTCCCTACCCATAACAGTCTTTCCTTTTGTTTCTGCTCTTTCCAAGCCCTTTCTCCAGACCTGTGAATTGCTGCTTCTCGTGCAGACTATGGCTGTGGTGCCTCTCGTGCCCTGGGCTGCAGATGGTTCTACCAATGAATTTTAATTCAGTAATTTCAGTATTTCTCTGTGCACACTTACCAACCTATGTTTTCACTTCAGCCCCTCAAATTCTGCACCAATTGTCTCAAAAACAACGAAAATCTGGCTGTTTCAGCCTCTGCACAGGGAGCGCAAAGTGGCACGATGTGGTGATGTCCTTTACAGATATCCTTACCAGCTTCAGACCAGTGGAGAGTCAGGCCTGAAGTACTCCCTGTTCTGGACCTCAGCTGAGCCAGGACCTTAAGTATACACTCATTTTACATGCTTGCTTAATCTCTCACAGCCTGAATGATTAAGGCTGGGTCCATGTTTAAGTGCCAGCTGGATCAGAGCTTTAAGGCATGCTCAGGTAGTACATTTGCCGGGTGGCAAGTGAGGTTACCCGCTCTGACAATGTGAGTTTGGCCGTTTGCCCTCCCCAGGCCCTTTCAGTGCTAACTCCTGCTGAAACGTTTTTAGAGAAAAAAATTGGCTGGCGCTTTGCACTCAGTAAGAAGAGATGCCTCCTTGTATGTGGGTGTGGGTGGGTAGATCTGAGGGGAAATAAGGCCTGCCAGGCTCACAGCAAAATTCTTCTTCTCCCCCCACCTCTTTATTTTTTTTAAAGAAGAGATTAGAAAATCAATAAAAGTTTGAAAGGCACATTGTAACCAACCCTGATCCTACACCTACTCCCACCCCCTCTCTGTGAAACAAGTCCTCGTGGGCAAACGCTGACATTGATCACTGCAGTGCAGCTGCTGCTCCACCAGATGTGCAGGAGGAGCCTTAACCCCTCCGCAGATCCACAAAGCCTCCAGGACTTTCCCCTGTAGCACTACTGGGTTGTAACTGGCCTTATGCCACCTTGTTGTTTTCTTCTGCATGGACAGGATCCTTCTCACGAGAGCCAGGGCAATCTACCTGCATAGCTTTTCGGGTGTCTCTTGGCTATGGGTGCTGTCAGCCCCCAGTGTTGTTCCTGCCTGAGACCAGTCATACATTATCTCTACATGAAAATTATCTTGCTTTGAAATACTCTTGAGTGGACCCCACATTTTTTTCTATTACAAAAGTATTTAACTTTTGGGGGTCTGTTATTTGGGGTTTTTCTAGAGGTGCAAACCGAAAGAGTCATCTTCACCCAGAAATTACATAAAAGTCAATAGACTTGGAAAAACTAGAGACCCCACAAAGAAAAAAGGATCATGTCCACATTTTGATCCCACATAATTTTTCTCCCCAAATTTTGGAGTATTGTCACCTCAGTCCTCCAGATAGCCAGTGGCTGAGCTAGGTACCTTCAGAGAGAGGTTTAGATCATCTCTGGGGTGAATCGCCTTCAAGGGCTGCTACCTTCTTTTTGGGGTCAATAGGGACAGCTGGGAGGAGTGGGTCTCCTCTATGACGTGCTCCAGGCAGTGCCTGATCCCAGGCCTCAGGGACAAGAACTGCAACATGAAGCAGTTTGCATGGCGTGAATAGACAACAGAGTTAAGGGACGAAGGGACGCTAACCAGAAATGGTATATTTGCATAAGCATATGTATATATTTCCAAACTTGTACATGTAGATATTTCCAAAACCGTTCATCTGGACTAGACCTTTCAAAAGACTCCTGTTATTTCAAGCAGCTTGGGTTTTGGATGCTTAGCTTAAGAAACCTTCAAATGCTCAACTTTAATCTACGGTAGACAGATTTAAGCTCTATGAACTGGGAAACTTAAAATAATTTGTCAGATCTATAACTGGGTCTCAATGTCCAGCCATAAAATCTGTGGTATGGAAAAAAGAATGAAAGGACAAAATTATCTGAGCACTAAACTGTGATTATATTAAAATGATTGATGTATTCAGACAGAGGGATATATACATATAAAAATTTGGCTGGCACGTGAACAAAAGTTCTTGTGCTTGGACCACTTGCAACTCACATGATCTCATTTTTTACTGATTGTAGCCAAGTTTATTAGTTTTGAATTATAATAAACATCCACAATGTGGTAGGGTCTCCTCTGTGTAGTATAACATAGAGGAGGATATGATGAATGGTACATTTATAAAGTACATGCAATGTGGCAACTTAATTCTGCCCTTTATTTATAGTATTAATGTCTTAAAAGAGCATTGTAGCAAATATACACTATAAACCTTCATTTCTTTTCAGAAAGTCAACCCTTTCACTGAAAGGGGTTTACTGAATCTAGGAGGTGTTTGTTTGTCTGTGACACTGCTAGATGAGTCAGCTTAACGTGCTGGAAATAATGGGCTCTTTTCTTACGTGTTGACTGTGGCTTTGAAATAAACTCTGCTGGAGTTATTAGTACCTGTCTGGGTAATCTTAATATGGATCCGTCTGGAAACACACAAACATTATGAAGTACTGTATATATACATGATAAAACAGCCCTTTTTCCTTTAAAGCCCATCCCTCATTCAGGCTGGAGGAATGCTAAGTGAGATGAAGAAGGACGCTGTCAGGGATACTTTATCCACATTATTCCCAAAGATCCTGAGGAGTGTCAGGCAAGTCACAGGTGCCATATTTCATTTTCAGGGGGTACCAAACACAGCAACAAGCATAACAATTAAGAAATTCAGTGGGAGACGGGACAAGGTAATGTGCTATGAAATACTCAGTACTATGAAAATCAGGTATGTGGTTCCACTTGCCAAACACTAAACATTGGGTGATATTTCTGATCATTTTGGCTTTTCTTCACCACATGCAAAATGGAAATAATTTCAACTGAGGGTAAATTCATCCATGTTTAAAACACTGATATTTTACAGTGAGACCACAAAGCCATTGCTGCAAACTTAGTATAGCATTTTATTGTAAGCTAGTATACAGGGAAAAGGAAAGATAAGAGTTTATCTCAGTATTTGTGTGGTATTGGTATGCAAACAAATATGTGCAAAATAAGGAGACGTGGGAACTGAAACTCTAATTGTTTGTGTACCAGTGTCTTTGTGGACCCTTTTCTTCCAGAATAAAAGTAGCCAAATCAACATCAGAAACTCTCCCTGTAGCCTCGTGTTGGAAACAACCATATCCATTTTTGGAACACGATCTGCTGGAACCAGGGGAAGTCTGTGCGTAGGCTGGCCTTTTATCAGGCCCTCAGATTAAAAGGCCACCACATCTGCAGAAAGGGTTGCAGCTGGAATGACGCAGAACTTACAGGGGGCTCTGTGCCCTGGAGGATTCCTGTCTGCAAGTGTGAGCTGGTAAATTAATCGCTGCCCAGTCAGATTACAAAAACCTAACAGCTAAATCAGAGTATTTATTACCCGGGAATACCATGAGATGATGGAGCTATTTTAGACCAAAGGTCAGAAGCCCTTCGGCCAGGCTCTCAGCTGGCATAAATACATGCACCATCACTCAGTGAAGAGAATGGAGCTACACCAATTTACACCAACACAGTATTTGGCTTCTGGGAGTTTGGGAGACAGGGTTCTGAGCTCTGTTCCACCTTTCGCATGGGTGCAGCTTGCTGGCTACCTATTGTATCCGAGTTATTATAATTTATGACCAGAGACCATTGTGCCTGCACAACCTGCCAGTTGCACAAGCGTTTCCCTCCAGATTATTCTTGGGTGATTTTGCCCAGTCAGTTTTTAAATGACTCAAGCCTTGCAGTTTCTAACGTTTCCTGTGGTGGACTGCTCTACAGTCTGCTACACTTCACAGTTCAGAAATACACCCTGGGAGCCAAACTAAATTCTCCTACTCGTTCTCCCAGCCATATTTCCTTGAATCAGCCTAAACAAATTACCTCGTTACTGTGCATGCCCTGCAAATACCTATTGAGAGTTATCATATCTTTTTTATTATCCGTGTCTCACCTGGGCTCTCTCCCTCTTCCCCTTCTGCCCCCCGCTCTCATGCTATTTACATTACTTAATAATGCTTAAAATAGTTTTCAGCCCAATTTAATTTCATCTTTATTGCAAGGCTCTATGATGTATTGCACTTTATGCCGTCTTTGTCCCTTCAGCCATTACACAGACTGATCTCAGAAAGGGATCGTGCTACTCAGAGTGGTACTGACCCTCTCGTTGCAAAATCTTTGTGTTTATTTCTCTTGGTCAGTGTTACCCTATGATGCAGATGGTTTCAGAAACTCCTTCCGAATAGTTGAACCATTACTTTATTAAAGACTGAAATCAAATTTACTGGGTTGCTGGTAGCATAACCTGCTAGGTGTCTGCATCCTCTTTCATTCCCAGGAGTGGTGATGGCTTTCCAGAGGCAACGGCTGGCAGCGCAGCCAGCCCTCCCCTCCCAACCCCCCACCTCCAATCTCAGTCCCGGGGGCGTTAGCAGTCCCACACGGAGAGGCCGGTGCTCTCTTGTTGAAAGATCTAAAGGAGAAAATATGCACCATCGCAAAACCTGAAATAAGATCTGGGCTGCCATGCTTCACTCAGCAGCCACAAAGCAGAGGGAGGAGGGGGAAGGGGAAGGCCATTTACTGGATCCGAGCTAAGCTGCCTGGAGTCAGCGGGTTGTCTCCCCATGATTTCCACACACATGGACTCAGGACACCCTTCTCCTCTCCCTTCTGCCCCCCTCTTGGCCTAGTAAGCTTTCATCCCAATTGCCATCAGCCGCATGGGCATTTGCAGTCCACTCACATTTTTTATTTTATTTGTTTGCCTTTTTTGTTTCCCATGTTTCTGATGGAAAGACTCCCAGACAGAAGTACAGACAATCTCTGAGCAGTGCATCCTATATGTGCTATATGTGTATGTTGCACAAACAGCACCTAGCCTGGCTAGATGGCCAGCACAAGGGACTGGTGGCACCTGTGCTGCCTAGGGCATTCACATGCACATGGTGCCCCTTGCCCAGGTTTGGCAGACCCCAGGGCTGTGGCTGGCAATGCTGCTGTGAGTGCACTTCGGACAGACATTCAGCAGCCCCAGATCAACAGTCAAACATCCCCATCCTTGCTTACACAACATTTGGGTGCACTGAAGACATATCTGAGAAGAGTTTTGAACTTGCTTGTGTTGGTGTAAATGGAAAGCAGCTCCCCCAGAGTCCATCCCATAAAGGAACGATACATTGGAATCAAACCCAATACAAAGATCTTCCTCTCCCCTAGGTGTTTGCCTTTGGACTTGTGACACACTCATGGAGATTTTACCTAAAGCTTTAGGTCCTCACACTTGCATACCTTAATGGGGGACATATTTTGTTCCCAGGCTGGCTTAGTTCCAATAACAAACAAGCTGAGAGCTGAGTAACAGAGACCTCAAGATGCTCATGACTTCCTGCACAATACCCAGGGCACTAAATGTAACATAAAAATCAGTGGAAGCACCGAGTTCAAAGTGTCATTTTTCCTTTCAGCTGAGCATGTGTGGGACTCCTCACTGCCACGCTTTGACCTGTGTTTGCTTTGATTGCTATGTCTTTGGTCATGTGTGAAATTCTCCCCGCATCTTTGACACTTTCACTTGTCTTTCAGGACGACATCAGAATAAATAAGACCGTCGGCCACAAACTCATTCGTCTTTCCTGTAGCTCTCAGAGAGTGCTGTAATTATTTAACTTCTTAAAACTTTCACACTCTTACAACTCTCATAAAGTAGTTATTTAACTCTTGATATTTTCTCCCCAGCTGTGATGATTTAATCTAGCCTGGGTTTTGAAAGACTCAGCCAAGAAAATCCCAGAGAGCAATACAGCTCATTTATAAGGATCAGCATTACTGCAATACCAAGCCTGCGCTGCACTCTACATCTGTCTTATCTAAACACTACCATCACACTGTATTTAGGTTTTCACGGTAAGTTAAACCACGACACATAGATTTGAGAAAGTCATACATCTGGCCTGGAAAGATCATTCCATATTTTATACATTTTGTGGAACAGGTTCGTATTATTAACTCAGGTAGAGTACATTTGGGAGGTTTAGTCCTCTTGCCAGCAAGGGGGAAGCACTGCGGTCTCTTTACCACAGAATTTCTTACTTCTTAAAGAAACCCAAAAAATTAAGTCAGTTCCCTAACTATATAAATCACAGACTTTCATAAACATCACAAAACTATTCTGATGTGAGAATTGTGTTATAACACAGGTGAAATTCCCTTTTTTTCCCAGTGATGACTTTCACCCGTAAGTGAGAAAAGAGCCACAATAACTCAGCAAGACAACAGTGACATTTCATATTTCAAAACCAAGCCCTCTGAATTCCAAGGCCAGGAAATTCTTATGGTTAAGATGCCTCTTACAGTCATTAAATACCCAATATAGTTTATGTTGCTTATTAATGGTCAACAAGAATACTTTAAAGTTTATATTTAACACAGAAATTGCAAGTATAAACTTCTCCCACTACATATATTTGCTATTGCTGAGCTAACATTGAAAGACACGTACTAACTTTTTAAATTTCCTGACTTTTATGATTGCTCAATTTTGCAACCTTAACATTATTTTGAAACTAGGATTGTGTAAAATTTTCCCCGAGAGACCAAGAGAACTATGTGCTTTTGAAACGTTGCCTTTCTGTAGCTAATTTCCCTGGTTTTGTTGGTTTTTTTTTTCTACAACTGAAAATCTTATAGACAGGAGCAAAATCGCAGGACCTCAGAAATAATCAAGTGTGTTTCTAGTACCCTGGTGCCTTAACTTTTCTGTATTTGCTGGGTGTTCATTCTAAGGTGCAGGTGTACATCTGCTATGGATCACAGTCCTGTCCAGGAAAGCACTTGACATCACTAGAACCACTCACGTGCCTAAGGTGAAGTACTTGTTTAAGTGCTTTCCTGGATTGGAGAATATCTTTAGAGATATTGAAACTTGAAAGGAAATTGAATTTAATTTTCCTATCGATGCATGTGGGATTCAAACAGGTGATGAATTACATCTAATGGCTGCTAGCATGCATATTCCCTGAACACGAGTGGGAAATTAATCCTTTCTCTCTGTACGGAAACATAAAGTAGCATAATAAGTAAGAGAAACTGTGTTCATTTAAAACAAAACACAGGTCGTTCTCAGTTTGTATCCATATTGCTTTGCATCTCAAGAATTTTTTTCTGTGCCCACTGCTGGCTGGTTTTCTGGGGGTAAGCAGATGGTGGGAGCTCTTTTATTAGCTGGTCTTTTTAGGTGAAAATTCTCCCCTTGTGGGGAGCTTAGCAGACCCATACAATATTTAGACCCCCTTAAACAGGATTAAGCAGTGTCTGAAGGCTAATTCTGGCTCTCCACAATGAGATGGCTTTTTACCCCTCATCAACTGAACGTGAAACCTGAAAGCGAAGGAAGGGCAGTGTCCTTCAGTCCAACTTGGACGGACTACAACACGGTGCAGTGCCAGTAGGCACCTGCTTCTCACATGGTACGTCATCCTCTTCCCTTTGCAGCAAGAAGGGACTGGACACTCTATGCCTGTCTGTGACGAACTGTTTTATTATTAACCTTAAATGACACACGGTTCCACAGTTAAAGCAGATGGGTTAACCATAGGAAGTCACCTACACAAATATGACTAAGAGTTGCAGTGGAAAACCAATATCTTTTTAAACAACGGCAAATCATTTGTGCTACAAAGAGCATAAAACCTTGTGGAAGCAAAGGTCTTCCAAAGGGCTCAGTATCATACAGGAGAAAAATGATTCATGCTGCTGGTAGCCTGGTTTTCAAAAATATGTACAATGACGGGGGTATTTAATTTGGAAAGTACTGGGTGATGCAGGCTTGTTTCCTTTGAATACGTGTCTCCCTAAACCATGGGCCAGTGTCTTTTCCTGCACTGATGAATGTAGCTAGTTTAGGTGCTGAAAGGAACAGGAGTCACTTTTACTGTGTTCCAAAGAATGGGAAATACCATTTCATAGGTTTATTTTTCATTCATTTAGGTGCCGTCCGGTTGACTGCTGCAGATGCCTCTGTAAATATCTGCAAAGGAGGGACCTTTCGGGAACTAGAGACTGCTGATATACTGTGCCCAGGAGCCAGAGCCAATAGAAATAGACCCGATGTTCTATCTCTGTTTTCATTTCTTTCTTGTTCCAGTGTAGCTGCTGATTTTTTCCATGGCTCAGAGGTGCACGGTGCCAGCAGCCAATCTGGGTGAGCCGCAGCCCACAATGAGCCCTGCCTTGAGCGGGCTGGAAGGTCTGCAAGGGGAGCACGCGATGGCCGGGATCCTCCTGTCCCTGGTAGCAGCAGTGCCCTCTCTGCTCTCCCGCACAGCTGGCTGTGCTTCACGAGACAGCGGAGGTGACTCTCCTCCCACTCCCAGGGAAGGAAGAGGAACCTCCCATGCTCCAGGTGCCATCAGGCTGACTAGTGAGAAGCCTGGGGCATTGGCAGCTCCTTAAGGCAAGGGCAGTAAAAGCACTGCACAGCCCTGGGATGACATGTGGGAGTCAGCTAGAGTATGGAATGATTTTTTCCATTTTGCCAAACTAAAAGATTTGAAGACCTCCCACTTCCTTTATTTTTAAAGGAAAAAAACAAAGCAGGAACCCCTTTCTCTTTTTCCAATCTCTCCCTGCCCCACAAAATGAAGTCATTGTTTCCAAGCAGTGTAACCCAGCGTGAAGCATGTTTTTCTATGGTAGAGGTTATTTATTTGCAGTGTCAGCTATTACAATGACTCAAGAATTTGACCATTACAGCATCATTGTCTTATTAGTACTATTATTACTAGTCTTTTACTACTATTTCCAAGGTGACAATATACTTTTTCAACGGCAGCCACATCTTCCGCGGACTTTATCAGTGCCCATTACAGAGGTGGAAAAAGCCACATGTTAGCCTGACTGAGACTAACACAGCAATTAACCCACCGGTGCTTCCTTGATGCAGTGATTCATAATGATGAAAGCTCCAGACCTGCTGGCTCCAAGGAGTTACTTTTACTGTATCAACTTTTCACATGTAATAAAAAGTATAGCCACATGAGAAAGTGAACTTATCTGTATAACCCCAGGTTTCAGAGAGCAAAAGGCTTCTAAACCAAGTGATGTGATTAGGAGAAATAAGGAAATTAAATCACTTAATGGGCATGTCCAGTGCATAGAAGGAATCAACAAATAATTCCCAGGCGTTATCAAGGGCCGTTTAATGCTTTTTGGACCTAAACTATCTAATCCCTACTCTTTCTGTTTTATTTGTCTTCCTTTCTACCATGTATTGCTGGAATATCATGCATCCTGTGAAGATCACAGCAGCTGCTCAGTCCCAGGATGCAAGGTATGGTAAAAGGGTCAAGTTTTCTTTACATTACATATCAGATTCTCCATGAGAACTCTCTGGCTCTTCACCACTGCTTTAAAGCCTTATTGAGGATATGGATATAAGTCTGTTTCCACACACACAAAGTTACCTTCCTTTTCCCAGGGCTTAATATATGCTATGGAATAATCATCCTCCAGGATTGCCCAGTAGCAGTAGTTCATCTGGATGCTGATAGATAAAGCAGTGCAGTGCAGTGGGCTGTACAGCTGGTGAATTATTTAAAAAAGTAGTTATTGCAAAAGAGAAAGGAGGTAATAAAAGCCTACAGGCCCTCTTGGTGACATCTGTGTGACCTTGCTGTGACTAACATCTGAATCTGTCCCTAGATGTTTTCTAACTTACCTACCTGGGTTTCTTTCACTACACAAATGGGACAAATAAACAAAGGTAGAAAACTGCCAGTCCTGAATTCAGCATCCACTGGTTACCATTCATTTGAAACAGTCCTGGGCCAAGATTTTATTTCTGGGTCGTGTCAAATTATTCTCTCATCACTGTTGATAACAATAAGCTTTCAGAGGACATGATCAGTAGGGTGAATGCCAGCTGACCTCAGCTGATGAAAGACTCAGAGAGGAACAAGTGATAGACATAACTTGGGCTAGCAGATGATTTTAATACAAGGTAGTGTTAAGCAACATCAATCTTCAGCCCTTTTCATTTGGTGATGTCTACCTGAGCTGAGGAAGGTATGCCAGCAACCAGCAGTGCATGTTAACTCATGCCTCTGGACCCCTGTCACAGAGTTAGGACTCTTTTATTGCAACATCTTAGTTTTGACCATTAATAGCACCCTATATTCAGCCAGGAGGATGGTCTGTCTACTGGTATTTATCATTGCTGGAAAAAGTCCAAATGCTTTTATGTGGGCAAAAGTCCCACTTGTTTCGATAGAAGTTAAGCCGATAAGGAAAGCTGAGGAGGGCTTCAGGCTTTGCCCCGTTCTCCTGAAGATCAAAAGAGATTATCTGTGGAATGGACAAAGTTTTGCCAGATAATGCAAACACCCCATCCAATTTTAATCAGCCTGAATTCTGAAGTCAGGATATCCCTACACCTATTAATTCTGTGTGCCATCAATATGTCTGGTGATGGGATCACACCAAATCCAATGTCTGAAGACATCTAATTTAAGAGATTTAAGTTATGGTTTAGATCCAGTTTATAGCTTAAATGTGTATCTTAATATACAGCAGTCTCTGTGCAAGTTTTTTCTCATTCTTTGGCTCAAAAAATGTATTTTATGTAGGAATGTAAAAAATTGTATTGAGTTAGATCAAAGATCCATCCGCTCCTGTAGTCTGTCCCAACAGTGCCAATAGCTGAGATTTAGGAAAGAGAGTAAAAATAGGAAAAGCATATAGTGTTGCTTTTCCAGAATACTGTTCCTGCAAGCTGACGATCACAGATTTCTTGACCCTGAAATGTTTTCTTAGTGTTTCGCCTTAATGACTTTTTCTTTCATTATTTTGTCCAATTACTTTTTGAAACCATGCAAGAACTTAATATCAAGTGTCCTGTGGCAGAGGGTAAAACACTCTTCTTTTTCTTAATGTTTTGAACCTGCTATATCCTAGTTTCATTGTATGCCCCTTTCTTCCTATATTAGGATAGTCATTCCCTATTTAATGTCTCTGTGCTGCTCATGACCTTGTAATATAGATGCAACTGTGAGGACAATCCAAAACCATGGAGTTCAGATCTACATGATATCAGGAGATATAAAATGGTTTGGCTTTTTGTAGTGAAGCTGCATTTCCACCTATTTCCATTTTCCACCATTTTCCACCTATGCAACCTGCAGTTCTCAGCATAATAAAACATAACAAGCAAGAGTTCTTGGCAAACAGAGGTAAGTTATTTAATACCTGTTGAGAATCTGTCCCCATATGCTTAATAAATGCTTTCATTCAATAAATGTATACTCAGCTTTAAGAAACATGGAAAACTACAGGTTTTTTGCATCAAGTGCCAAGATAATAATAATCTGGCAAGTAACTGTTTACTCAAAGTAGTAAAAGGCCAGTGAAGCCAAGAACCACTGTTACCACTATAATAATAATTATTTGCTGGTGACCACCAGTCTTCAGTGAAAATTTCAGGTGCCTCTGTTATTTTTCAATTTTTGCTAAGTGCCAGGTGACTCAGGGTCCAGCTCTGCTGCTCTTTCTCACACTGAGTTTTATCTGATTGCAAATTAGCCTCAAAAGACTTGAGTCAAAGCAAAAAACGACTCATGCTGAGGAACAGCAGCAGAATCTGATCCTGTGTTGCTGGTCTCTAAATGATTTTTGAGTAGCTGGCACCAAGGCTTTACATATATCCTTAAAATACTGGAGGTCTGGGTTTATTACCAAACGTTTTAAAAAAGACATATGTTATTTCTATTAGATTCTGTTTGTAAAAACTACATATTCTTAGGCCGAATAGTGCAACTCCTGAAACAAAAAGTAAATGACAAATTCAGACTTCTGCAATTGTGTAACTTCCACTGAGAAAATAACCCTAAAACCTCACCAGCCACATCTGTGTATATCACTATTCAATTATTATTGTTTTACTAGACTGCAAGTTATTTTGTCTTACACCCAATGGTCCAGGGGAAGAAAAGTCCTTATTGACAATCAGTGATATGGGAAAAAAGTTAAATCAATAAAATAAAAATTATCTGAAAATAATTACAGTTGCAAGGCTTGCTTCTGGGCACACCATGAAAGCAATCTGAACTTCAAACCGCTGTTATTATACCGCTCTATTTCAGCTGTAGAGCAATCCACTTTGGTCCTGGGAGTTCCAGATGCTGAAATCACTTTTCAGGAAAAAAAAATGCTAAAAGCAAAACCTCAAGAAGGATGTTGCTTGAGTAGATTTTCATTACCATGGAGCTCCTTCTCAGAGAGGAACTGCAGAGAGAGGCACACCTGTGAGAGAGTAAAACAAACTTCTCCCTACCCTTGGCTGCCTTCAGGATGCAAACCCAAAGAGACTCATACGCAGAAAATGTTATACTTGCTGCCAGTATAAATCAGAATAGATCAACAAAATGGCACCATTTTTTAACCAGCTAAACAAAATGAATATACACTTGAGGATGAAGAGACCAAAATTTAAGCAAGGCTCGTGGCCTAGCAGGCAGTGTCACTCATAAGTTGTTGAGTGCCTGCTGAAATCAATGGGAATCGGGTGCATCGGGCACTTTCTGAGTATTGAAGGAGAGGCCACTACACTAGGGCCTTTCTTTTATTCCCTCTCTGAGCAGATAAGAAAAATTACCACTGACTCTCCAGGAGCAAACAGCCTGGCAAACCTGGGGTTGGCCGAGACTCAATTTTACCTCCTAGCTGGAACCCCCCAGCTAGGGGGAGCTGGTTGCAAATCCCTCCATTGCTGTCAGCAACACAGAACAGCTCTCATCCGCAGGAGGGTGCATGCAGAATCTATAATGGCTGAGTGATGTGCAATTTGTGGCTCGCTTCCAGGTCCTCGGGCAAGTGGCAATAGATCAGTAAAAGCTTTTACCATTTTTTGTTTGGGAATATAAAATCTTCAATCTTATTCATTTCAAAAATGATATTGTCAGGTGAGCAGAAATAGATTTCAATAGCCACCATATGGAATACAGCATACTAAATGGATACTAGCTAATGTGTCGGGGGGGGTCCCTGCCCTGTGGTGAAAAGGAAAAGCTGTGTAAGTCAGGCTGGGCACACGGGGTGTGTGAACACAGGGGTATGTACCTGCTCCCCCAGCCCAAGGAGAACTGAGGCACATTTGCTGTAGGGGAGCTGTTCTGTGTTCACCTCAGTGAACACAATAATATTTGCTTGCTACCTGCCTACAGCCAATCCTTGATCTCAAAGAGATTTATGGAAGAAGGTAGAGAGTGTGACCCATGTCATACAAAAGGAGAAATGGGGGTACAGGGATGTTTGGTCACACAGCAGATTGGGAGGAGTGCTTGGAACAGACTCCCACATTTTCCATTTCCTGCAGAGGAAAATTCTCCAGACAGAGCTGAGATCCCTTCTGAGGGCATGAATTTAAGCCCAAATCTCCTTAGTCACACCCTAGAAGCAAGTCTTCAGGACAGACTCCATGATGTGGTCTCAAAGATCAGCAAAGTGAGCGAATATGAGGAAAGCAAGGCTTTGTGCTGTGACAGTGGCTACCCATTGCATTTTGAGACTGCGGCTGCATCTTTCGCTGTCTGGGAAGCCTACCAAAAGAGAATTACAGTAATTGAAAAATACGGCCAAGAGAGCAAGCACTGCTCTTGCAAGATAATTGCAAAGTAAATAAGGGTGCATACAGCATTTGCAAATTTTACAGACGTTAAAAAAAAAAAAAGAAAACAAACCTACTCTCATGTCACGTCCAATACATGTCTTGCCAGCAAGAGCTCAGAATTGAAAATAACCAAGTTAATACTAGAACTAACACTTTCAAATTACATTATCTTCTAATACACACAACACAGATACATACTGATCACCCTACTCATTTGTATTTACTCTACATTACCTGTCTTTTCAACATGGGAGGTCTTCTGAACCCAAAGAGGGATATGATTTGAATCTCCACCACAACAGCTCAGCTGTAGGATATGAGTGTGTTGATGATAAGATGTTCCATGTTTAGTATGGTCTGAGCAAAAGGCCTCACAAAGTACTATGAAATGCCAGAAAGAGGCCAGATTTCAAATTCATCAGTACTGCCTTGCAATGACTCTCAACTGTCTGAGTGATGACTGTTTTCATAAGTGTCAAAAACTATGTAAGGCCCATTTCAGAGAAAAACTGCCAACAACAATCTGCAATTGACAATTTGAAAAGCTGCTGAAATGTGCTGCATTGTCAAGAATCCATGACATGCAACCTATAGGAGCTGGCAGGACCTCAACAGCAAGCAAGAGGTCTACGCTGGCAGGAGAAGAAAGCCAGCTGGTGGGAGTGACCCAGCCCAGAGAAACAGGTGCCTTTTCCAGAATGGGGCAATCTGACACCAGGGGCTGACCATATACACCATCTCAGAGGTCTCACAATCAATACACTCAGGCAAAGTAGTGCCTATGCCTCTTGATTTTCTCTCAGACCTTCAGCTGTGAAAATCTTGAGAGTCTCATCACCCTCTTCTTGTTCGTCGGCTATGTTAAACCATGAGCCAGGAGGACAAGACCCCATGAGTTATGGGCCACCACTATCCCAGCAGCCTTAGCCCCCCTCTTTCCCATGCCCTGGCAACACTTTTCCTAGCTGTCTGCAGTCTGAAGAAAGTTGAAAACCATATACAAGAAAGTCTCTTCTGGAGAACAACTGGGAGAAAGCAATTTGGTATAGCAAAAAGGGAGAAACCAACAGGTCTGCAGGAGCCGTGGTTTCATCTCTGTTGGAGGGACTGGCCCTCTTGTAGCTAAGATGGATGTGGACCTAAGGTTCCCATTGCTCTTTCTGTTTCAGGAAACCAAAATAACAACAGGAACACCTAATTTCATCTGAAACTAGCCAGGAAATTGTGCCCCTCACATTTGGATGTGGAACTTGGCTGAGCAAACCATGCTTTCATCACCTGCAAGTTAGACTATTGCAAGCAATACATTCTCAAGCTGAAGTTAACCACAAAAAGGCACTCTGAACCTGTAACTAGTTCATGAGACTTGTCTCCTGAGTTGGACATGCCAAAGAAAGCACTTCACACCAGTGCTCTGCACTCCCTCTGGACTCCTGGTCCAGTTAAACAACTGGCTTCAAGGATCTTGTCTTTCAGCTGTAAAATCTTGAAATGGCCCAGGCATGGCTCACAGTCCATCTTTCTTCCTTCTTCCTCTCGCTATGATCAGTAGGGACAACAGTTAACATTTTCCAAAGCACCAAAAGAGATTTAGGACCCTTTATCTTTTTACATTGCTGTTGCTTGAGCTCCTACATCTCTTGTACATTTCTGAAAATTTTATACACACAAGGACTCTGAGAGTCTAAAGTGCACAAATCTTATATGTAGGGAAGAGGCGTTCCCAATTGCCAGACCCAGCTTCGGAAAGGAATGTGGTTTAATTAACTGCAAGAACTTAGTATCCCATCTCCCCATGATATACTTGGCATCAGAAACCAGGTGATAGGCACTTTCCATGAGAAGACATAAAGTAATAGAAACCTCCTCCATCCTCCTAAAGCTCAGGCAAGATGACAGGTTGTTGATTAGATTCTCCCTGGAGCTGACTCACAGCCCTACCGTGGAGGGTTCAGTAGTTTACTTGGCTTCTCTGCTTCATGCTGAGAGAAAAAACAAAAAGTCCTTTGTGCGTGGAAGTATCCCAGAAGACAGGGGATAACTTTTTCCAAAACAGTTAAGTACTGTAGGAGCTACATCCTTTCCATAATAGTCCATACCACAGGATTCAGCAGAAATATTCAGAGTGCCTCTCACTGTATATTTAAGCAGCAAATACTCCATAAAGCTCCAGTACACACAGCAAATTCTATTCCTGTTTTCCTTAAATTCAAGCTTTTATTTTTCCTTTTTAATTATCTAGAGATTCAACTGAAGGAGTTGTGGATGGACACACAGAGGTACACAACTCTTCATGTTGAGAAAAGTGATGAAAAGAAAATAAAGCTCCTTGTAGGTGAGGATTGTAAAACTCGAATATGAAGAAGACAGTGCTGGGATAAGGAATAATGAATGCTACTGTATGGGAGTGAAAAGGGAATGTGATATAGAGTCCTTGCCACAAGGAAAGGATGAAGTTCCTGAAGCAGAGAGATGGGGAAGGGAGATGTGCAGCGATACAGGGGATGGAAGGCAAGAGCTCAAGATGTGTGAAACACATTTGGCCTGCAACGATGTTCTCCTCCCCCAGTTCCTTTTTGTAGTTGTTCCCCATGACTCATATATCTCTTTTTGCCTCTCTCTCAGGGTCTTTTCCTCATATAACATGCTGAATTTGAAACATCTTGAAAACCAACAGAGGCAAAAGTATCACTATTGCCATGGCTCAGACTGAGTAGAGCGAAATGTAAAGGACAGACTTCAAAATCAACAGGATACGTTTCCAGGGGTCCCTATCACAAAGGTGTTTTGATTAGGCACTTGTATGAACCTGAAGAATAGGGTTTTACCATCCTGCAAAATGGCAAGGAAGAAACAGTAAGTGCTAATCTCTCTTAGATAAGGCTGGTGTGGTAGAAAAGATCAAACCCAGTGCATTTCTCCTGCTGCATAACCATTTTCTTCTGATTTTACACTGTACCTTTCTTAACAACTTGTTCAAAAAACCTTTCAAGAATCTTCTAAGAAGTGGTTTGGATCTAAGCAATTCATTTGTTTTGAGAGTCAAGTCGTCTTCTCTTACTCATGTGAATAGTCAAAGGGACGCACCCTGCAGTCCAAGAAAGCAGAGTTTACTTTTTAATGTAAGCCCTGTGACTGATTGAACTGACCTGCATTTCATACACTGCATGTTGTCATGTTCCACATTCGGCCTAAACCCATCTTTTGCAGTCCATTCGAAAAACTCATTTTAATTCAACAAGGAGCAGACAAAATGTCTTCTACCGTATTTATTGTTACTGACCAATACTTCACCATGCAAATAGCAAACTGAAACTAGTTCAGTAATGTAGCAAAAGCTGGGACCTTCTGGGTTGTTTTCCCATCAGGGAATGCACACTGATGTTGCAGAGGTGAGCAGGGCTGCCTTACAAGCAGTTGAGTCATGTTCAGTTCCCAGCTGGTGGAAACTCATAGTATCGTTCTTGTAGTTACTCTGTGACCAGTTTTCTGTCACCAGCTTTCTGGGGCTGGTGAGATGGTGGTGGGAGGGGAACAAGGAGGGCAGCCAGTGGCACAGAATCTGAGTGTTTTCTTTCTACAGCTTGTTTCATATAAACTGTAAACTTCATTTTGTTACTAGAAATGGTTACAAATAGATTACAGGTGATTCTGTTGTAGGAAATTCAGCCCAAATACCAAGTTAGGTCTGTGCGGATCTGCCCAACATTTAACTCAAGAGACTGAGGCAGAAGACATGACCCCTTGCTTTTTGAAAGAGCTCCCCCAAAGGGCAACTACATCACAAAACTAACTGCAGAGCTTTTCTTTAAAGACACTGCAGAGCTGGTACACTAAGCCATAGAACTTACAAAACTAAGTAAAACAGCAGCATATGGTGAATTCTCCCATAGAAAAGCTACTCACTGCAAGGATGGGCAGAATCTCACCTGGTAAAAAGAGGTGTGAATCCTGTTGCTTCATCATGAACATCACTTTGAATGCAATGACCAGAAAATATTGTTACAGTCATAAGAAATGCCTCACTGCTGACAAAATAGAAATGCTAGGCTTCAGGCTGCAATAGGCACAGCACACCACCGCATATGACTAAGGATTAGACCACAAACTGGAGTCTGCTGAACACACACCCGTAGAGGGTAATAGAAGTCATCTGTGTCAAGTGAGGTTCCAGCAGCAGCTTTTTCATATAGTCCATTCTTGCTGAAGCCAATAGGAAAGTTACTGTTGCCTTCAGCATCTAATTTTCTTGTTCAGAACAGTTTTAGAAAGCTCCACTTCTCAACGACTGGCATTTGTATGGCACCCAAAAACAAGCCATGTGAAAGAGCACCTGGCAATTTGCTATGAGGCCTGCCTCTGTACCTGACTTAATGGATAGCAAAAGGATAATGTTCCAGCTGAATAATATTTAACATCGTTCTGGGTTTTGTGTGACTAGTAGCAATACTTTGTTGGTCATTGAGTATTGCAGATGGAGGCTTTGAGCCAGTTCTTTATAAACAGCTTATTCTAGCAGCATGGTGCTGATGAGTAGTACTAACACGGGAATGTTTACAACATGCTAAAACTCACAGCCTGGGATTGAATTCATGTCCTCAAACACTGTAAGTGGATCCTCCTATATAATAAGGGCTTTTACAAATCACCTTCTTCCTCTTGGGAAAAGGAGGAATATGAGAAACCCCTTAAATATCACCACTACTAAGCACACACTTCAGTTTGCTTTCCAACAGGAAAGGATTTAAGGATCTGCCTTTTCTTTCACACTAATTAATTATCATCTCTTTTATCTTTAAGCAAACTTAGAATAGACCCAAGGAGAACTACAAAAATATTATACTGCAAAGACAATATTGACATAATTTTTAAAGCTGTAAAAGTCAAGCAATATGGAATGAAGGTTGAAAAGCTGTCTTTACCTCATCAATCAAACACAGGGATTTATGACAGCACCTACTGCCTGCAAAAGGAGGGGTAGGGAATAATAGCTCTCACTCAAGCTTATGTGTATTATATTCTGGGGGATGAACAGACATAGTGAGTTTGGTTTTATTTCCCCTTACTTTCTTCTGAGACTAACAGTGAAAGGAATTAAAGTATTCTGTGCAGGATCTAACTGGTCCAAGTGTTTTTTCTTCCTGTACCCTTTATCCAGGTATGTAACAATAGCCAGTTAAATACTTCCATTAGCATTTTCTTTGTAAATAACGTTAACGACATGCATTTCATATCACATACTTTGATTTTACGTGTGCGCATGAGTAAGTGCACTGATGAACAAATGTTCTGTTTCTACAGAATTTAACAGTCTTGAAAATTTGATACCAAAGAGAAAACCTCAAGTTTTGCAGCAGGTTTTTTTAGCCCACACCAAGAATTTCAATAGATAATATTGCAGGAAGATTAGATGCAACCTGGGAGGCACCAGAAACGAACTTCAAATGTTATTAACTTTGTTATAGACCTTGCAACCTTCAAAGACTTAGAGTTAAGGCTACAAGCAGGTAGAGGTGTCCCCACCAGTTTGGGTTGCTAAGATAGAGCAGGGAGAGTCCCCAGCTCTGCCTCACTGCAAATTTAAATGCAAAAGAGAGTGGGGAGAAGCAGGTGGAGACTTAGTCCTTCTATATTTCGGGGAAAGAGGGTTAGCAGAGGGAGAGTGTGGACCATGTGGAAAAATTATGCCATTTACTTACTTCTCCTTGTAAGGGATCCAATTAAAGTAGGAGTTTTGAAGTTTCCAGTCTTCCAGCTGTGGCTGCCTTAACTGAGCATAGCCAAGCTGCTTTGTAGCTGGAGTGAAAGCTCATGTGCGTATGGTATTGGTTCTCAGGTCCTTTTATGCTGGATAATGTTTTCTTTTTGTTCTTCCCAGAAGAATCTGAAACAGAAAAGATTTTTTTTGTGCTCTGCCCAAAGGCTTACCTCTTTTGGGGCAATTAAACAGGCTGAGTCTGAGGAAATTTGGTGGGTTGTTTGGGGTTGTTTTTTTGTAAGTAATAACCTGTGGTACTTTAGTTTCTTAGGAAGCTGAGGGTTTTTTGAGTAACTGACACATGATTTAGCATCTATGTTCAGCAACTATCTCCCTTTGAATGTCCTGTATGTCTCTAGGTGGGCTCCTGTGAAGCTGGATTTCTGCACCTCTCAGGACCCCGTGTCTCACAGGACGCTCCCAGTCCTCACATTACAGAGGACACTTGGCCTGTAACAGGGTGAGCCGCAAGTACTTGTATTTTAGTAAGAAGTGGGACCGAAATACTTGTTTCCTGTGGAGCAGTGAGGATCCCTGTGGTGTCTCTGTGCTGCTTAGTAAATGCAGTTCTGCTGCTGCCTGTGTTACATTGGAAGCACACATAGGGAAAGTTTTCTCTGTCTAGCTGCTTATTTTCAAAAAATGCTTAGGAACCTGATTTCTCAGAAGCTTCTGCCCTCTCAAGTCTGGTCACTGTTGGCTGATAAATTCAAAATTAATGTGGAGGAAGTGGTGCACAAGCAAAGTGATGCATAGCCCTCACCAGAACAAAGCTTCGGTGTGTATTTCAAACACGGTCCCAATTGCTTTGCATTACTATATGGGAGGAGTAACAACCAGGTCATAGGTTTATACTGAACAACGATCTAGCAGGCAATGATTGTAATAGACAAATGCAACCTAACTGATGACATTTGCTATTTCAGTCATATAATTATGTATACGACCGAGGAACTGAGATGCCATTATGTACTGATTTTCTTTAAGTGAAGGAAGTTCAGCTATTACTTAAAAAAGAAATATAATCTGAGTAGAGAGGAGAGACAAGATGATCTCTCTGAGGCTTACTTTTGTATTGTGTTTGCCTCTTATATAGAATTGTTAACATATTCTCTCCCTCCCATGGAAGCATAATAACAATATTAAAGACAGTTTTACAATTTTCATCCTCTAAATCCTCCCTCATCTTGCTTGCTTCTAATATGAGACTTTTTGCCTGATCTTTTGTACAGTATACGTTACTACTTCCTAGCCCTCTCTCACAAATAAACATCTCACACCTGCAAGTGGAATTTCATCTGGGCAGGAAAAATGGAAACTTCTCCTAATGGAGAAGGGTTTGTGCATTTCTCGCTGTGCCACCACCATTCTGAGGTGCATTGCTGCATGAATGCAAGCAGTGAGCTGAGCGATATGCACCACCAAGATGTTATATTGAATAGACTGCACTGGCAGAGAGCTAGGAAAATAACTGGATGGGGTTCAGGTTACTGCATCAGCACTTCCCTCAAGCAAAAATATAGGCACTTAATCTCAATAAGGGAGATGTCTCTATTCCCCTTCACCGGCTTCTGTACTAACTGTAGAAAGGTAGGCAGTTTTTTGTGGCTTGAGAGTGTGAATTTAATATCCTCAGTTCTTGAGTTCCCTTGCTAATTACAGCTCACTTCATCACTGTGTATTGGAAAAGTAAGTTTTACCCTAAGAGTTAAATGAGAGTAGGAAAAACTATCACAACAGAAACGCAAACCAAAACTGCAGAAGTAGCAGACTCACAGCACCTGCTTCTGCACTCTGTGAATTAATAAGTTCTTGGGCTTTATTACAGGCTGGCCCTGTTTAGGTTAGTGCTTGGCCAACATGTGTTCAATATGTATTCAGAAGGAGTGTGTGAATTGGTTTTCTGGCTCCTTTCAAACAGTTTCTGCTAGTCAGAACTGTCTGCACATGTCCAAAAGCTAAGAAGGCTCCATGGACCTTTGGCAACATATGATGTGAAGTGAGCAAGAAAATGCGCTCCAAAAACTGAAGCTTGTACAGAAATAATGTAAATATTATGTGACAATTACTGCAAAATGAAACTTTGCACATCTGTGCATCTTTGGCCTGATTTTCATTTTGACATAAAGAACAGTGTGCTTTTTCTCTTTCCTTCTTTAAAAAGCCTGAGCCTTTCACTGCTGGACCTAAAATACTGTGTAAACTTCTGATGTTGACTTCTGCAGTCATGGAAGGGAAGCTGTTTAGAAGCAACCAGTAAAGTATCAAAAGATTTCATCTGCTAGTGCTATTTAGTTACAAACAACAGGAACAACGCCAAACAGTTAAAACAGCCCTCTGTGTTCACAGCAGGCTAGAATAGACTCTGTTTTTCCTTAGATGAAAATAAAGCATCCTAAAATCACTCTCCCCTGCTCCCTCCCTGAAGTCTCATACCTTCTAAAAATATGATGTTGCCCCAACTTTGTTCCCATTTATTAATAACTTGGGGTGGGGAAAATCTTCATTTGGAACATCATTAAATAAACATACTGCTCTTATAAACTCAATTGGTGCAGGACCCAAAATTTTTTTAAACCTTGGCTGATTAAAAAATCCTGATAGATACATAGGTTAAGCTTACATATTTCATTCTACAAATAATCAGCTTTATATGCCTTGCTTAGGAAAACACGACAAGCAAGCTTTGTTATTCATTCTCTCTCATCCGCGCGTTTAATAGGAAAGACAAGAAGTGCCTGTTTTCCACCGCAGTGACTTACGCTCTCTGTACAGCTCTCTGACATCCCGGCAACTTGCCCCTACACGCTTCAGAAACCTCAGCACAGAAGCTCATGGTGATAATCCCTGGTGGGCTACAAGTGCTAAAGGGTAATACCATCACACACTTGATTAGAGCTGAGACGTACCGCGTTGCAAAGGGAAACGGTATACCCGCTGCTGGAAAGCCACAGGCAGTGAGTGACATGCTCACCCAGTAGGGCTGTCCTGCTGTATGCTAAGTGAAGAGCTGATCCGCTGTCTGCATCAGCTGGTTTCCTACAGGAATCTCTCATATCGTCTGACATGGGTCACTAGGAGATGCTGCAAAGGACAAGCCCAATAACTACCAGAGGGCAGTGCTCAAGGAGACCTTGAGAGCAGGAATTAGAAACACATCTTCCACACATAAATGATGTAGGCAGATCCTTTGCTTAGGAGGAGTCTTGTGTCAGTAACCAGCTGGTAGTACATGACCCAAGCTGTCTAAATTTGTCCTGGGAGGAGAGGTGTCAGAAAACAGAGAGCGCCTAACTGTTTGGTGGAGGATGCAATGCTGGAACAGGAGCATCGAGTTCAGCTGACTATTTACAGTCTCCTAGAGACAAGGAGCCTGTGAGTTTTGGAGTGGTTGTCACTGAGATGGAGACAACAGTGCAGCTGGCTAATTTGGGGTCCCTTCAGTCTAATATACATCATTAACTCCCTGTTTTACTGACAGCAGTATGCTTTACAGTGTGAGAGTTCAGCCTTCAGTGTCAGACCAGGATGGGCAATTGGTTTTTCTATCACACTCCCCCTCAAACCCAACACCAGAGCCCCTGATTTTTGTAATATGAACTTGGAGGAACGTAGCTAAATTAAGGAAGAAAGTCATAGTAGGGGTATGTAAGTGAAAGTATTTTACCTCTATTTTTCCTTGTCCCTTTCTCTTGCTATGTTCCTCTGCAGGGAGCCACTTCCCTTTGCAGGAAGGTACGTTGGGTTGGCTATAGCCTTTGGAGTTGTCTTTTCCCTCTCAGACCCCAAAAGGGGACTTGTTGACTGCACCTGGAAAGTAGTGGGAACTGTGGCCAAAATAGAGCTGGGCAAGGAAGAGGATCATCTTTCTCTCTGCTAATGCCAGAGCTGTTTCAGAAACAGTATGCCTTGGGCAAGTATAAATTTTCTTCTCAAGACCCTACATTTGTCCTGGTGTTCTGAGAGCTGGATGTGATGGGGATGGAGTGGGAGGACGAGAAAGGCTGCAAAATAATTTGGTGGTATAGGGCAATATTCCTCCCTTTGGGAGCCACTTCTCTGGAAAACTGTGGTGAAGGTCAATCCCACATCGGCACTTATGAAACACTATGGGTATGGTGATGAATGTCCTTGAGGAATAAAGGTTTTCTTTTCTTCTAACCCCTAATTATTAAATATGTACTTTCAATGGGAGAAGACACAATGGCCCATGTTGTAGGCTTGGACTTTGGTGAACATAACAGCTCCCAACCCAAAAAGCATTGGAAGGCTCCCAGGAGATATGGTTCCTTGTAGACACGGTTAACGTTTTCCATCTTGGAAAACACTTTATCGCCTCAAAAAAAATGAAAATTACACTTTTCCTTCCCATATTGAATACCTTGCAACTTCTGCTTGTTGGGGCTTGAAAAGCAAACCAGCGAGGAGGGAAACACGATGAGAATTTCATCTGGCCTCAAAAGCACGTGAAGTTGGGGATAGATGCTTTCTTGTCACACAGCAGCGCATTGCTGAGTGGGAGCAGTAAAGCCAAGTGTCTCAGCGCAGACTTCAAGAGCCCTTTTCAGGCATCTGCCTGATGGTTGAAAATGAGTGGCCTGTAAAAACGCTTCTTTGTACTTTTTTTTTTTTTTTTTTTTTTTTTTTTATTGCAAGCACAGAGGGCAACCAAGTACTTTCCTAAATACCCACTAGATGTCAGTGTGCTCTGCTGGTTCAGGTGCCCCCTGCTCCTGCCGCAGAGCCCGCCGTCCGCCCGTGTCCCTGCCCGCCCCCGGGCGCCGCTCCCCGGGGCCGGGGCCGGGGCCGGGGCCGGGGTCGGGGTCGGGGTCGGGGCCGGGGCCGGGTCCCGGGCGGCTGGGCAATGCCCCGGTGCTGAGCTCTCCTGCCACGAAGCTCCTCCGGTTTTCAAGGAAGGAAACTTGGGCGGCTGTTTTGTTCGCGCCTTCGGGAATCAGCAGTCGGGGCTGTCAGATGGATGCTTATAAAGAACTGGTGATGCCTTTGGCTGGTTGAGTCTCACAGTTGTGCACTCCTTCCTAACGAAAATGGGGCTGAAACATTAAATTGCCTTAGGGACGTTGCAGACATCGGTATCTGGATTGGAAACTTGTTTGTTTACCACCAGGCCACATCATCATGAAGCATTTATGAAATGACTTACTCAATATTCTTCCTGAATACGAGGCTATACATTTTCACCCTTTTTTGGGAATGCTGTCACCAGTAAAGAGCCTTTAGGAAGTGCCAAGTCTGTGAAAGGCTGATCTTTGCGCTAGCCATTAGGCTCCCTATCCTTGCTTCCCTGGAAAGGTCATGGATGTTTCGGCCTGATGCGTTTGGTGCAAATCATTCCAAAGAGAGGAACCGGCCCAACATTGAATCCAGATGTGGGCTGAGAGTCACCCAGCCTCGCCATCCGTGCTCACAGCTGTTGGAGCTTTCCTGATCCCATGTTCTGGGCCTATCTCAATCGCAGACATTTCACTCTTGATTTATTTTTAAAAAATAAAAAAATCCCACTGCCACTATATCATCAAATCTTGGCAGATCTATAAAAATCTACTTGTTATACTGTTTCAAGGGACTGCCTCTTGCAAAGAATATTAATATTCCTGAGGTTTAGTAGTTAACAAAAAAATCTGGAACAAACCATTGTAGGTGATGAGGCAAGAAAGAATGCCTCCTTCAGATGTTTGATATACATCTGAACTGTAAGTTTGGCAGAGCCTTCACAAAGCCTGAACAAGTAGGTCAGGTATTTGAGCATTTATGTATTTTATTTATTCTGTGATGGATGTACAGGTCTAGCATGAGGGTTTTTTTAAGGGAAGCACAGTGCTGTTCAATGTAAAGTGGATTAGAGGACGTAAATTAAAACTGGAATGCAGCAGGGAACCTAGCAACAGCTCTTACTAGGGTAAGCCAGATATCCACCCTATTGATCTCATCATTACATAAAACAATATTAGGAAAAATTTCTTAGCTGTCTAGTCTTACTGAACTGTACAAGGGTCTCCCCAAGGTGATGCACTAGGTCCCACTGCCTGACTCACTGAGTAGTGCAGCAGACAAACCGCTAGCAAACTTGGGGAGCAGCTCTGGGCTGGCAGAGGATGGACCAGATGATCTAACTCTTTTTTTTTGTATGTCTCTAGATTTGGATCGAAAAGCTTTCTGTTTCAGCAAACAGCAGAGGTATATGACCAACTATTTCTAGAAGCATACAATTTACTGTACTCTGAAACATTTAGAACATTAGGAAAGAATAATTCCTTAACATATCTCATTAAAACTTGTTCTTTTCATGAGGCATAGAAACCTTCTTCTGCCCATCATGACTGATATGTTCATTTTTTTGAACTCTGAAACCCTTTGTACGTGTGTGTTACTAGCCACAGCAATGCACAGTCATATTGCTGTACAATTAACACAATACAATATTTCTTGTTCCTAGTGTTACTGTGACATGATTTTCCTCTGGAGGGATTTTCATGAGGGGGATCTCTACGAGCTATATATAGACTACAGATGTTGACTTACAGTGTCTGTGAAACAGCAGATATTGGAATAGTTATGAATAATTATAAAAATAAATCATAATTGTTAGAAAGGTCAAGAATGGACAAAGTCAAGCAAGAGGAAGCGTAGCAGTATTTTGCACTGTTTGAAAGGACTAATGCTTTTGTGACCCAAGGCAAATTGTCTGCTTGGACTCACTAAACCCTGGTAAGTGGTGATAGCATTGAGACCCGAGTTCAGCTGACTTCTCATGAATTACCCTTGGGTTGCTGCCAAAATGTAATTTTCTGCTTCTGAAAACCAATTCCAGCTATTGCCAAGAATGGAGGTTAAAATGGAGAATGGAGGAATTTCACAGCCCTGTGGAGTGCCAAGTCAGCCAGTGACAGGGCTGCTCAGAAAAGCTACTGGAGGGCAGATGCTCTTCTAATGACTGAAGCACAAATATGTGGATTCTGGGTCTGAAGAAACTTTTTTTGAAACTCTTTGGCCTGCATCTTTGACTGGAGGACTTGCTAGAGGAAGTCTTTTCCTGGAGGAACTTAGACATTGCACGAGAGCAGTACTCTCCCATCGTAGGTTCAGTTTATTTGTTTTCAATCTTAATGATAGCCCAGGAAAGCGGACATCAGCTGAAACCAAGTGGTTTGCAGTAGGATATGTTGTCTGAGTACAATGGCTGGGAGACAGCTATTCCTCCTCACCTGGTAGGCTTGTACTAAGGAGCTCCAGTGGCATGCTGTCTATGACACTGTGCTGCCGACGCCACTGTGGAATTTGGGAAAGGAGAGGGCACATGTACATGGAAACAGCTGCTCTTAAAAATCTCTGAAGTAACTGTTTATGGGAGAGACATGCAACATGTTGAATGCCATGAGCAGGGAAGAAGTGAGAAATGGAGCAGATCTTACCCATAAACTCTCCACTCATGTTCTCAGACGTCCATCCAGGTTCTAACTCCCTGTAAGGAGCGAAGAGATTTTTATTTCCCCAAGGCTTTTCCACCCTCTAATTTGGAGTCATTTACTTTAAACTGGACAGCTGATTCATCAGGGCTAACCTCCCCCTATGCTCTCCCTGAAATGTTTCTTGGAACTACCATATTGCACTATCTTAGAAAGGGCATGTTTGACAAGCCTTGTGCAGCACCCTGTTTTCATCTGCTCTTGTGAATGACCACTTCAGTTAGTTCAAGAAGATTTGAAAAATCTTTGTTTACATGAATCCCAAGTGAAGAACCCTGATCTCTTACACATGAGTATGCAAAAATGGGAGGGGTGTGTGTGTTTTGTTTGGGTTTTTTTAATGCTGTATCCAGTTATAAAGCAGGCAAGCTCAGTGAGGTTTGTAGCACATACATTTGAATCTTCAGTTAACGAGGAATAGAAATAGCTGCATTCACTCTGAGATGTCTCTCTTGCTTTAAAACGGCCAAATAATCTTCACCGATGTCTGTTGACTCCCTCCAAATTCTTTTGGTTTTTCTACTAGCTCCAAATATTACTTGTGAATAAGTTCTTAATGTCTTTGTTCTTAATGCATTTGATCAAGTGATTAATACACAGCTACTTTTAGTTAGGTAAAAGAAAAGGGTCTTGTGACAGGGAAAACAAAAAGAAAAAATTCTAGCTGGGTGAATGAAACCATTTTTCTATGATACCAGCTAATGTGTGAACTTTTGTATGTCCTTTCGCATCCCTGGTTTGTTGCAGACTTGCTTATCTTTGCCACCAAACAGTATTTAATCTTTCATAGAACTCCTTTGGGATATTGCTTAAGCCCTTATATTCCACATACATGTAATAAGCTCTGAACATTTTGTTACTAGATATAATTTGTTGCAAAAATGCATTTTTTAACATGCCGTTAGTGGCCTGTGACCACAGCTGTCCTTGGCCATGCTGCATTTTCACGGTCATATGGGTGACAGCAGTCAAGTAGTTGAGCTGGTCAGATGCTTTGAATAAACTTTTAAAATTAAAAAGGTTGGGGTCTTCTAAGTTTCGAATTAAGAAGAAGAAAACCTCACCTACGTTCCCCCATGGCATTTATTTCTTTATTGATAACAGAGATGGAGAGGAAGAACACCAAATCTTGTAAAAGCAAAACTCTTCAACTAACATTTTCATGAAGGGAGTGAATCGTAGAGGTCTTTTTCCACCTGCGAAGTGCCAAAGTTGCTCTGATTCTGCAATCCTTTCTTCTGCCCTTACCCTTGCAGCATAAGGAGGGCTGTCTTTGCAGCACAGTCTTCTGCTTGCTTGCGGTTTGTGTAAAGTAGCTCCTTGTGGTTTGGGAGCTGGAAACAGCATCAGAAGGGAGTGGGGCAATGCAGCTGCTGGGCTTCAGCAACACTCAGTCCTGCAGAGGCTCCTGCGAGGCAGCTGCTGCAGAACACGGATGGTAGCTGCACTGCATCTGGGAGAGCGTGCGGTTGTCAGGAGGATGATCAGAAACCAGGAGAGCAGCACAAGGCGGTGGCTTTTCATTCTGAAGACTACTGGCATGGAGCATCTCACTGTCTTATTTTGTTCTGCGTGAGCCCTTGTGCCCAATCTTGTATGCCTCAAGCATTTACTGCTCTGGGAGGTGAATGTAGTTTGATATGTCTTCTGGTTTTACCTTACTGCACTTGTTCTCCATAGCCTCTTTTTTCTAGGGGAAAGGTTAGAGCTGGACATGGACATCTCCTCACCCAGTTTTCACATTCCTATTAGGTACAACTCATAAAATGGTTTTGTCATTGTGTTTAGACTGTGTGCTGTCATGGAGTGCCCAGCACCCTACTTAATCCAGTGACCTGGCTGCATTGCACCACGGCTCTCCTTTGGCTTACATAGCCAGGTTTTCTTCTCCTAGAAGTGGGGGGTGGGCCAGGCTGACGTGTACCTTGGTCTCACCTGATTCTGGGTGATGTAAAAGCCTAGCCAAGGAGCTCCCTGGACTCAGAAGTTATGAGCAATCCCAAGTCCTGCAGCTGAGAAACAGCTTATGTGGCTCAGTTCAAAATCTCTTCTCAGCTGCATGGTCTGTTTCCCTGTGCTTGTACAGGGCAACAACAATTTTCTCTAAAAGACCTTGTGTGAAAGAGGTCCCTTTTTTTGTCATAGCAACAGCCTGAATTGAAGGGAAGGACTTTACCAAAAATGTTTCATTTTGAACAAAAATCTATTTTCTTTTCCTAACAGGAGCAGAGCAACAATCTTAAAAGTTGGTTTGGATGAGAATATCTGAATGCTGGCTTTGATATAGAACATAAGTTCTTAAAAAATGGCACTTCAAAGAACATGGAAGAGTATCATTTGCAGCTAAACTGAACAGTATGCTACTAATGACAATTATGAGTTCTAGGATGCAACATGGGTTTACAGACTGTGGTCCGTATTTAACCATGTGGTAGCTAAGCCACTGATTTCCCCCTTCACAAGAAGTGGCAAACTGACTATTAGCTAACTATTAGCAAAATAGCTTTTATATCAATAGGAGTTGCATCAGGGTATCAAAACTATGAAGAAATCTGTAGGTGAAGATCTTACATTTTTTTTTTTCATAATTTAATCTCCTTGCAGGTTATTTGAAAAGTAAAACCAAGAGTTTCTGATTTGCTTTCTGAATAGTACCCAGTCAATAAAGTGTGTTATATTACCAGTCCCAGAAGTCAATATGCCTGTTAAGGTTGGTGGTGCCTGTTAAATACACAACCAATCAAACTGTATCACCCAGAAACAAGAGAGAGTAAAGCTGGCACTCGTCTGAATTTCAATTCCAAGAACTGCAGCACTACGGTCTTCTCTATTATCTTAACAGATACTAATCTGGTTACAGTTGTGATCAGGATTATGCAGGTCTCCTCTGTGAGTAATTTCTGAGGCAAAAAATCAGTTCCTGTTTGGGTTATTCTTAAGGGTTATTGAATAATTTTGAAATGTAGTGCCAGCTTTATCATCAGAACAATCTTCCACAAAGGGATACAGGCACATATGCAGGTGTAATGCTGTAATCATTGCATCGCTATGTCTAAAATTGGTAAATATTTGTCCATTTTCTGTGGATCTTGTACAGAAACTTGCCAGTCATATCAGTTTGTTACTGAGGACAAGCCTACACAGCATGGCTAAAGATTGCTGAGGTTGAAGGAAGCAAGGGAGCAAAAGTAGCTGCAGAATCAGTCCTGCTGACTAGCAGGGTCTAATTCCTGCTTTTCAGCAATCCATATGCCAATGGAGGAGTCACAAAAAGAAAACATATCTCTGAGGTATAGCAAATAATCCTCACATTACATGCTGAAATCAAGCCTGGTTTATTGTGATCCTAATCTCAGTCCATCACTTCCACATCTAAACATTGTGCACACATCGGTATAGAGGACGGCTTCCTGCACTGACCAAGGGCCAGTACTGCAGCATGTAAGGAGCATGAGCGTGCTTGAGCTGTATTAATCTATTATCTTCACTTTTTCTGTCTTTTTTTTAAGTGCTTGAGTCTCAACCTAAGCAGCTATTCAGACTGTTGTTGTAGTTTGAAGGTTCCTCAGAGGGTTCCTCCTTTTACAAAGACCATCTTACAAACATTAAATCCGTAATTATATACAAAATTAGATGCTAGGCACAAAGCCTATCTCTAAATCAAACTGGCGTGAGGCAGGGTGGTGTTACTGGAACAGGCTCAAAATCAAGTTATGAACCATGACTTGGCTCAAATTCTCTCCCTAGTCCTCAGTCATTAGGTTTGATATATACAGGAATTTTTCAAGGATACACTGGAATTTCCAATTTATTTGTGATCAAAGTATCCATAGAATGGGACACAAAAATTTTGGCAGTTCAGGGACAAGTTCTGTTATCACTGAGATTTCTTTATGACCTTAAATATAACTATTCCCATTAAATTTACTAATAATTGTCTTAGAAAATGTGAATTTGAACCTTCCTGGTAGATCAGACTGACACTTAATTAGGGTGCAGCTACGTTAGTGATCTCCTGATCACTGCCACTTACCACGCTTTGGCTCACAGCACAGAGCAGTCTCTGAGTACACAAACTCGTTTCCTTTTGGATTAAATGAAACCAGACAATGTGCTCCAGTGTTGCTTTTAATGCTCTCCAATTACTTCTACATATTCAATCCACAGGCCCAGACTGAAACTAGCCTGAAGTAAATTCCCTGTATCATGTGCATGTATCATCTGCACATCAGATACTCAACACCATTTTTTCACTCTATAAATCCACTCTTATCAGGCCACATGCTTGCTAATGTAGATGTAGCCTTAGATTTGCAGTTTGAGAGTTTAACAAAAATCACTTGGAGAATATTTCTGAGAGGTCCTCACATTCAGCAGTACAACTCTTGGCAATGGAGCCATATGCCTTTGGGAGCATTTTGCGATTTAAAAGCTGTCTCTAAAATACATAGAGGTGTGCTGTGGTGTTTGTTCTTAGAATTTGCTCAAGATTGAAGGAACCAGAACTGAAGTTTGAGTGTGTGAATTTGCAAAGTTGTCTCTTTTGACAATTGATAATGTATTACCACCTCATGACTTCTGCTTTGCCACTGGTGCCTGGGAAGCACAACAGGATTTCAGTATGTAAACAAAGTTAAAGGCTTGGACAGAGAGGATAAACGTCCAAAAACAGAGGCTGTGTTGAGCAAGTGGCCACATCTGAATACATAACAATTTGATTTCTAAAACTTCTGGTGTTCCTGTATCATCAACATTTTAAAAGAAAGACATAATTTGTAAAAACATACAAATCCTTTGTATTTTAATGGATGAGAAAAGATGGTGGGGGAGAGAAACAGGGGAACAAAGTGGACAAAAATGAGGGAAGTAGGCACTTGTATCTTATGGTAAACTTCCTAAAGTGAAACGAACTGGGGCAAAATAAAAAGACCAGAGGCAAAAGCAGTACTTTGCTGCTTTTTTGTGTGTGTCTGAATGCAAACAGAAGTAATACTCCTTGCCTTGTCCCCAGTTTTTGTTAGCAAATATTTGAGCGAGTTAACAGTCAAGTCTAAGCATGGCACTGGGTACAGAAGCTCTCAGACAAATCAGTCAGTCAAGTCTCTCTGCCCATGTGACTAGATATCATCTTGAGCTCTTATACATGTGAAATTTCCTGATTTATGAACTAAGCAAACTGGGTAAAACAGCAGATAGTTCAGACATTCAGTCCCAAAACTTTTGTGGCCTCCCCATCCCATACTTAGCTATTGTCAAGCCATTTGCCAAGAAAGGTGCAAAAGGTGTTTCCTAATCACATTGTTACTGTACCTTGGTTAATATGTGCTCTATGGAGATATCTCATGCCCACTGGGAGCTGGCTTGTCTTGTGGGATGCTCCTGCATGCGTATGATGCTGTGTGCGCTCATGGTCCACATTCAAAGCCTTCTTTCTGTAGTTCCTCCCTCTGTTGTGAGTCCCTAAATAGCAAACTATGCTGCAGCACAAGCCTGGACTGAACTATCCAAAACAGAAGCCGTTCCCAAACCATCTGCATATGCAACTGGTATTTGCTCTGAGTTTAAAAAAAAAAAAAAGATAAATTGCATGTCTACCGGAAGACCCATATGCTTGAATACCATTGCTCTGCTAAACCAGGCTTTTAGGCTCTGTGCCCTTTGCCTTGCCTGCTCTCTTTCAAATCTTCCTCATGTGTATGTAACCAATAACCCCAGACTGTGCAGAACTGGGCCCTGTGTTTAAAGGACTTTCAGGGTTTTCTTGCTCGTAACTTAAGTTATGGCAGCAGTTAGGAGTGGCTTAAAAGGTAAGATGAGCATCCAACATGACTCACCAGAAGCTCTACCAACCTGGGTTTTACCTGTTTCAGTAGGCAGTTAGGTGACATTGATAAAGTCTTGAACTACATCTTCAGCAGACAGGGATATAAAGTGATGGACAACTTTTTTTTTATGTTCCATCACCACCATCAGGTGATCAATCAATATGCACCACCTGTGAGGAGGATAGCCTCAAATTTACTACCCAATTTGCCATTCACTGAAGTGTTTTTAACCCTTTCACGTCAACTTGCTCTGAAATAAATAGAGGCTAAATGTACACTTCTGTTCAGGAGATGAGTCTTTTGTGAGCGGCTGCAGCTAATTGCTATGAGGGGCTGCGAAACTGAATCTTTTTCTCTGTGTGGTAATAACAAAATGCCTTTAATTTGGCCAAGACTTGATTTTAATAACTTGCCTACTAAGTAAATTCAGTGTAGATTTAAAAAAAAAACCTCTTTTTCCACGACAAGTTCTGTGACAACTTGTTAGAGTAACTCTAACAATTACTACTGTAATTGTGTAAAGCTTGGTTGTTCATCACAGATGTGATAATGTCACAGACCTGGACCACCCCGTCAGCTTGTCAGCTGTAAAATATTACTCCTGGAATAATGAAAAATTGCCAGCTTTTCAGTATGGCTTTTTGATTTATGGGTAGTTCCTCGGAGATTGATTAGTTGTTTTGTTTTGTTACCTGGAATGAATGATGAATATTTTAAAAAATACTTAATGTTGGATCCAGTGCAAATGAGATAATTTTACAGTGACTTGTTTTGTTGTTTCCAGAATAATTGGACATTATTACCTGCCTACCATGCGTGAACTATAGGTCTCTGGAGGGGCTAAATAGCTTCAGTTGATGTTTCCTTAATATTTCAATGTAGTTCATCTGCACTGTTCATACAGGAGATTTTACCAGATGGTTAACCAGCCCTGTAATGACATTTCACATTTCCCGTCTATTACTCACCAATGGAAAATGATACAGTTTGATTCGCTGTTCGCTGTAACTTATGACCGACTCACTTGTGTACCTGTACTAAAGAATCATGGCCAAGCGGCCCAGCAAGGTTAAATTGAAAGGGAGTTTGCTGTTGCCTTGAGTGGGATTAGTACTGACGTCTACAATATTGAAGCAAATAACTTGCTCCCTTTTTTATGATTTAAGAACAAATCCTGGGAAACAAACTGGGCTTTATTGGGCTTTTTCTGAGATGATTTGGCAAATAAGACAGTTGGATAGCTACCCAGAAAATGATTTTTTAAAAATTCATGAAGAATCCATTATGAGTTGAAATTGCTTTTAAACCTCTGGCTCTGCAGGTAGAAGTGGGAGAAGAAGTAGTAGTAGTTAGCTGCGAGGCCATGAATAGCTGACCTTTGTTTCTGAAAAATGTAATACTTGTTCAATTGTTAAATGCTAAGGCACCTCTCTCCCCTCTCCTTTGGCTTCCCTGACTGCATCCATGTTGTTTCAGCCCCTGCAAGGCAGCCTCCTGGAAACCAAGAGCCGCCTCGGGGCATTGCCCACAGCAGGGAGGCACCACCGGTGTCTGTCTCCTCAGCTGCTGGGAGACAGCCAGGGACAGAGGTCGTCTCGCCTTTAGTGCTTTTTGGGCAGGGGGGAGGTGAGGGCAACCTGTAATCCAAACTTATCTTTGTCTCCACTGGGCAGTATTTAAGCAGGGATTTTTTTAATAGCTTTTTTTACTGGAGACTTTCATTATGCTGCTTTTACAAATGGACCTTTCAGATAGGTGGTGTCCTTGTGTCTGATAACCTGTCGATATTTTATTTATCAACAAAGATCTTCAGCATGGAGAGGGCAGTGGGAAAAGACCACTTTTGAGGAAACATTCAGAAAACTCCTGTTTCAAAACATAATCCTCCATATGTGCTGTCAGAAGTTGCACACCAGGAGCTGCATCTGTAGGCAAACAAAAAGACTGTTTTCTGTTCCTGCTATCCTTGTTATTCTTTGAATCCACAACTCCTCTGTCTTCTTCCTTTTCTGTCTCTATACCATTTCCAGTTTGACTTTGTTGTCACATCTCTGAGCTGTTCATGTTGTTTGAAGGCTCCTACACCCATGTTTGTTCTATACCAGTCCAGTTTCTCAAACTCTTTTCTTTCCTATTTGACCTCTATCCTTTGGCAAAGTGAAGAAAGATGTTATTGCAGCAATCAGTAGCCTTTGGTCTGTTGGTAACAGCTCTGAGGACTGGCTAGTGGAAAGGCACATGGACTGGACCCCTGGGATCACAGAGCCCAATCTCCCACAGCTACAAACAAGCATGAAATAGAAACTTGGTCTGGAGAGCCAAAAAAAAAAAAAATACTGCAAGCCCCAAAATGCTCCTCAGGACCCTTTAGCAAACTTCATAAGTAAATAAAAGAGACCTGTGGCAACTTCAGGTATTACAGTGTGTCCCAAGGACATCACCAATGGCTTCAGACACTGCCTTAAGTGGAAAAGCTTCCATAATTTGAAGAAGCAGACCATGTATTGAGCTGGCGAGGAAGGGAACCCTGTAGGAGGAAGCCTTTCTCACTTTCTGGAGCTTGCCCAGATTGCTGGGTTGTCTCAAGAACTCTCTGCTTTTTAGTAACCTGATCCTACAAAAACCTTTTGTTCTAACATTTCTTTCCTGGCTAATGTCTGCTTTGCAATGTGGCTACTTGACATGTGGATTACACTTCTATCCCGTTTTCTTTCTTTGCTCATTAAGCATCTGACCTCTTAGAGTTTTCTTGACTTGAATCTTTGGGATCTTGCTGAACACAGCTATCTGTAGGAGTCTTTATGACAAATATATATGCTAGGAAATTATTCTGTTATGATGGCAAAGAAATGGGTGTGGGATGACTGCAGCTTACTACTTGAATTGTGCTACTTTATTGTTTCCGTCTGTGTTATCTCCATCCCTGTCTTCTCCTTATAGGCTCTTTGGGCCATGACTACCTACTTATTGCGTGTACATTACCAAATGCCTCGCTGGAGTCTCTAAGTGTTGCTGAAGTCTGTTATGAAAATTTGACATGGTAGAAAGCAAAGAGAAGAGAAGATCATATTCAGAGTTACACCATATTATTTTGATGTCAGAAAATCAAACTGAAAGGAGACCCTTTTTCCACTTTTTTGTTAAAAAAAAAAAAAAGAAAAGCTCATTTTTATTCATAAAAGAGGCTGCTTCTTTAGCTGGAAAGAATTTTTCCCCTCTCACTAGGAATATAAATAATTTGAGCAGAAGAGAACAGAGAAGCCACATTAATCATGTATGTATGGATATATTTTATTTCAAAATTATTTTCTTAAATCTAAAAAACATTCATGACTGTCTTATTCAAGTACAGTAGTTTTCATAATATAGTGGACATATATAAGTATTTATTTCTTTCCTTAGAGACTTGGGTTTAAAAACATTTTTCTTTTTAATATCCAAAATTCATGTAAGGTTTAGGATTGACTTATGTTGAAGCCATAATTCTTAAGACGTTTGTGCATATGCTTGACTTCAGGAATGCAAGTCTCAGTTCAATAGAACAACTTTGTCTAAGTTATATGCTTAAAGAAGATCAAAGCCTGAAGCTAACTTTCCAAATAGAAGTTACAAACATTAGTTATAATGATCTAAGCCATGAAAAAAAGAAAAACCCTTTTTAAAAGTGACTGTAGTTTCAAACGAGTAAGACAGGATAAACTGTAGGTGAGAGGTGGAGCCCGGATCCGTGCTGGTCCTGTGAGTTATCCCTGCGTGAAAACCATTTTTGTGGAAGAAGTGGGAGGCAAAGCGGGGCACTGAAAATCAAGAGAGATGGCAGAGAATGGAAAAAAGCTGAGCTTGGTGAGGCTCAGAGCGTTTCCAACTCTTTCAAGTGAGTTTTAGGCTGTAAAGAGAGGTGGAGAACCACTGCTATACAGAACACTCCTGACTGCTGGTTCCTTTGCAAGCCCAAGTTTGCCATGCTTGTAGAAACTTCAGTAAAGACCCCATTGCACCCACTGAGAAGGATTGGTAAAAAATTATTTTGACTTGAGAAAATTGCAAGGGCTTGATAGTTGTCATTTGGAGAGGCACAGTGTCTTGGCTGTCTTTACCTGCTTTTACTGTAGCTCCAAGCAAAGCAGGAGGGCTGTAGAGCCTCTGTTTGGCTCTGCGGTGGGCAGGGGGGAGGTTTCCAGAGGCACAGAAAGAGATTAAGCAGACAACCAGTGCTGGATGCCCCTGGTAGAGAGGCATCCTTTCCTCTTTGTGTCGGTCAGAATTTTTTCCATCTGCCTTTTCCACGGTGACGGCACAGTGAGGTTATCGGAGAGTTCATGTGGCTGCTAAAGAAGTTCAGGGCTGATTTAAGGGAGGGGGGTGCTGGAAACTTTGAAAAAAATTAATTTCCTGTGGAAATATGTTTTGTGTCTTGGTGAAATACCAGGACCTGAACATGTTTCTGGTTTCAATAAAAATGTTTAGGGCTTGGTTTTTGTTTTTTGTCAGTTGAAGAAAATTCAACCATCTCCACTACAAAGCATCTTCATGTGAGAGAGCAGATGGAAAGTTTGGTTTTCCAGATGGTGTCCAGGGATTTTGCAGTAATGGATGGTCATTTTAACTGCTCTCCCGTGGAGTTCTGAGCTGTACACGAAGGAGGGAAGGCAAGGCTCCAGAAGCAGCTACTGACCACAGTGCATGGTGGTGGAAATGGGGAGGCTCCAAAGATACAGCTGGAAGGAAGAGTCACTGGATGTGACTGAGGGAGAGAGGAGAAGGCTGGAGGAAGAGAAGGGACTATCTCCAAAATCATGCAGCAGCAGGAAGAGTATCTGAAGGAGCGAAGATGAGACCACACAGAACAGCAGACACTCTCTGGGATGCCAGTGTCATCCTGGAGTAGTGGCACTCAACAAAAAAATTGTTCTTGTATTTGTCTTACTACTGTAGCCTTTATCGCTAATGCCATCCGCATATATTTCAGTCTGTGGGGAGGAGAACATTATTATAATATAACCTCAAAGCACAACAGTAAATATTTTTTCTACAGCCTTTATAATAAACACAGAGCCTTGGCGTAAATTTGGATGTTGTGCCAATTTGCTGTGTTCTTGCAGGGGGTTCCCTGGGATGGGGTTTTCGTCAGCTCTTCCCCCACTGCTGCTGCCCCCAAATTGCATTTATTTAGGCACCCAAACTACTGAAACCCTTTTTTATCTTAAACATTTGCAACGCAGTGTGGGCAGTAAAAGATTTCAAACGCTACAGGTCATGCAGCGCTGTACTCAGCAGGAGTACTGATTTCTTCGTTCTTTATTAGAAACAACCAAATACAACTTGATGAAAAATGTATCCAGTTTATTAGTTTTCCTAGTTCCTGCATGCCTATTAGCAATTTGCAATTATTTAACACTTACTTGCTCTAATTTATTCAACAAACATTTTAGTGTTTCTTGCAGTCATGGGATTTCTTGAAGAGTTTGCTATAGACTTTCAGTACTTCATATTCAAAATTTGAATTCTATACAGCAGTCGAGACTTAACACTTATATTAATGTATATTCTCTGTTACATCAGTAAACAAGTGCAGCTTTTTGAATTCTGGGTAGGAAATTAAGAATTTGAAGCCTCTGAAGGGTTTTATTTCCCAACTGAAGAAATACCTTTTTTCATTCTTTTATAAGAGTAAGTAGCAAAAGAACTGAGAAAGGCATGTACTAATCTGTATTTAGAAATTAAAAGCACAAGCTGTTTCCTTCTACACCTTTCAGAGCTATCATTACAAAAGTGACTGTAAGATTTGTTGGCTAAAAACATGGAGTTTCAGCACATTTACAGGGAAAGAGAGTGTGATAAGTGTAATCACATTGTTTCTGGGTTGTCCTTGCCCTGACTGAGATGCATAACTTTGAAAATCCTATCTTGGCTATGCAAGTTATGGAACATCATCTACAGGGTGGAACCTCGAATGTGCAAAGCGGATTTTCAGCTGGTGTGAACTGTCACAGTGCCAGTGAAATAAATAAAGTTTTGACAGCCCGTATTAGCTGCGTTTGAGCTCCTATTTTGAGGTATAAAATTTGGGAATGCCAAAGATCAGAAGTCAGGAGGGTGACGGAATTTGTTTACAGCAACTTGTTGCAAAATTCATCTGGGCTTAGAAATAAACACTTTCTGTTTTTAAGTTGTGGTAGTACCTGAAAACCCAAATAGACTAAGGTCTCTGTTCCTACCCTGTATCTATAATTTCTCAAGAAGACAGCCTCTGCCTCAAAGAGTCTGCAGTCTAAATATAAGACAAAGGATAGGACAGGATACAGAGACATAGTGAGGCACAGTGATTTCCCCCTGTTCTTGCAGCAGGTCAGCATCAAGGCCAAAAATGGAACCCCATCTTCAGGCTGCTGGTGCACTGACATGTCACACTGTGGACTAAGGTTGTGTACTGTCAATGCCAGTTTCAAAGCCCATTGGGATACAAATGAAAAAAATGCTTAGGTAGTTGTATTTTAGATCACTCACGTCATTATCTGGGGACATGAGGGAACAGAGAATCAAAATTATTTACCTGAAGGACTGTTTTGTTTTGCTTTATTACTGCAGTGTTTAATAATTCAGAAAATACAGGTTAATGCACTTCTACCTGAAGTGGTAGAATTGTATTTTAAATGCTGCAAAATGAGAGAGGTGTATTTGGTGTTGAAATATGAATGGAGGAGACAAATCCCTGACTTTCAGTCCTCAATGTAAGGTGAGATAATTTTACTAACTGGAGGGGTAGGTCCCCAATTAACGATTCCTGCAGATGTTCTGCCAGGGGTTTCTTTCCCTGACGTGGAAGCAGTCCCACAACACACTTGCCAGAGTCATTGATGTGACAATATGTATTTGTTCTTCAGAGACATTTTGGTTTTCACTCCTCATTGGCAAGCCTAGAAAGAAATTCTTGAACACACGCTTACACACACCCCTAAATAAATTGTAACTGTCTGAATAATCAGTTGTGGAATTCCTTTGTTGGAGCAGACCAGTGGTCCTTCTTGTCCATACTCATTCTGAGAGTGGTCAGGGGCCAACAGCATGAAGGAGTTGCAAAATATCCTAGCTCAAGCTGTTCATGTAATAACAGCTCCTTATTACTTAGACCTTGGCTTATGTCCTGAAATACAAGGCTTTATATACCTTCCAAAATGTGCAAGTCCTCACTAATGCGCCTCTGAATGTTTTTATTATTCATGTAAATCACAGGTGACATGCTGAATGGAAAAAAAAAAATTAGCAACTCTAGATGATAAACAAGTTTGGAACTGAAAAGAGGGTGAATGAATGAAAAGACTTCTGGCCCAGGGCAGTGTAGGGACTGTTCTGCAAGTTGCTGATTTTTTCCTGAAACGATGAAGTGTATCATTATGAGGGGAAGAAGCTGAAATGAGAATACAGGAAAGAAAGTGTTTTTTATAAAATATAAAGAATGGCAGGTAACTATATTTTGACACTGTGTTTTCTTATAGTAAAAATGATCCTATTACATCAGTTCTTACAAAAATTCATCACTGTAATGCCACTACTGTATTTATTATTATGAAGAGCAGACAAATCGATCTGTTAAACAGCTGGTTTGATAATTATCAAAAGTTTTGGAGTTTTTTTAATCCTAAAAAAGGGAAAGTGCTGCTGTCCTGAAAATATCTAAGATTTGCTAATGGTAAAAAATGGGATAAATAGTAAAGTTACTGCATTCATCAGTCAACCACCCCAAAACATTTGCAACTGATTATATATTTCAGAACTTGGCTGGGAGTCGTGAGGTTTCTTGTAAGCAACGTGCTGTGTTGTGCCAAATGTAGGAAAACTAGAAGGTACTTCTGAAATGTGCTGAGAAAAAACCTGTCTTGGTGGTGGTGGTTTTGTTGTAATAATAATAGCAATAACAATAACAACAACAACAGCAGCAGCAACAACAATAATAATAAAAATAATAGAACAAAAATATGGGAATAGGTTTTGACTAGTAATAAGCCATTCAAGGAAGACCACAAAGTTACAAAAACTAAGACCATAATAAAAATATCTCATGTAAGTACCATTTCCTATTTTATTGCCTACCAGTTGCTGTTAAACCATACTCAGGTTTTGTCTTTTTCTGCTCTTGCTGGAATATTTGTCATGAGAATGAGGTGCCAGAACCTGAAGGTTTGTCCTAGAAGAGAGAATAGTCAGTCAGGGTTTATTGCAAGAGTGTCCGCAAATGGTGGTCTTTGAATCAAACACATTTATCCTCCTCTTCTTTTCCCTTTTTGTGACTCATGTCTGGTATATCTTGGCTTCTTAAAAAAGTTTGCTACCCCACACTAGACATCATTCATCCCTTTCCCCACTCTATTACACCTTCTTTCTCCTTCTTTCCCCTCAGTATTGCTCTTCCAATAATGTCAGACTCCCATTCAGACTTTGTACCATAAGCACTTTTTTCTTCCTGATGGTCAGTTGTGCACTGCTGCATTGCCACCAGCAATAGAAGGAGAAAGCTGACCTCCCTGGACAGTAGCCATGTATATGTCTCACTGTTGCTTTTCTTGGACACTGGGATCTGGGATGTTGCTGTTTTCTGTCTATTCTGCTTCAGTGGAGGAAAGTTTTAAATTGCTGATACTTTTTAGGTTGTACCTCTCCTATCCCATGTTGTTAGTAAGTTATGCTGCCATTTCTAGTCCAAGAAGGTGGGATCAGGCTTGGGACATTCTTCACAACTGGAGTGGTAAAGAAGATTTCAACAATATGCACAAGATCATCTGTGTATTGGAAATATGTGGGATTTGCATGTGTAGTTGTCTCTGGGTAACTATGACTCAACTTTTGTTACCCATGATGCACTTTTTTTCATATAATTCTCTTCATCAGATGCATTTTTTACCTCTCAGTGAACGACTTTGTCTATGACTGTCTTCTTTGAGTTGGACTGTATTAACCAGATGTCGTTAGACTGGTATTCTGACCCTGTGATAATTTATTATCACTTGGTGTTTTTTGTTTTGTTCTCCTCTCCTCAGGTACTCCTACTACATTAAAGCATTCTCCCAATCCCTACTTGTTGTCTGTTACCTCTGTTTCCAATCAAATCCTCATTACAGTTGATATAAGTATTCTCAGTAATATCAGAGTGCTTGGAATTGAGCCCCAATCAAAAGCAAAGCAGACATTAGTGAGCTAAAAACTATGTCAAATATTGGCTCGTGGAAGTCACAATCTTACTGCAAAAACAACCAAGAAAAGAACAGGTTTGTATCTTTCGGCTCCTTAGCTTTTTTTGCTGCAGTAGTCGTGCCACCTGTTTTGGTTTGGGGTTTTTTTAATGCGTGTTTTGCATTCCCCTCCATACTGGGCAGCTGGTTTTACTTGAAACTTCACTGAATTGTGGTTATACCTTCATACCACTCTCATCTTATTTGGAGAAGCCAGCATAAACAGCCAGCTGGAGACCTGGTGTGATGTCCTTTTACACTGTACAGGACAATCTGACCCCTATTTTTAAGCTAAGTCACTGGCCTGGCCTCAAGGGAGGGAAGTTGCAGAGAAAAGAAATGGTTAGCACTGGAGCCATACCCAGGAAGCTCAAGTCCAGGCAGAGCTAGCTTGCTCATAACATGTGAATTGAACTTGTATGCCACCTTTTGCATGGACCTTGCAGACTTGTTGCCTCACTGAGTTCATTAGCCACTAATAAGCAAAAAATTAACGGTCCAAATGCAGCACAAGGCCATAATCTACATTAAAATTAAAAAGCGTAGACAAAAAGAGTCTGGAAGGTAATGAAGAGGAAGCTGTTTCTGAGGAAACCTTTGCTCCTGCTTAGGCTGTACTGATATATCAAAGATTTCTCCGGGTCCCTCCATGCTAACTCCTGCAGTGCTTGTTGAAAGTAGTTTAAATTAGCAGCGAAAATTATGGGGACATCACAAGTCTATTTAAAATGAGGAGAACATATTGGGCAATGTTACTTTTAAAAAAAAAAATTACTAAGAGAAAACATATCTGATTTCTAAAACACACCAAAACTGAACTTAATTCCTGGATCATGACAACTGGAAACTAATAATAAGTATCTTATAACCTGTCTCTAAGAAAGCTTGGTTTAGACAATACATAATACGTGCTATTGCATATGTTGAATAGCTTCCTAGTCTTGATTGTTATGTCTTTAAGGCAGTTCAGCAGCAAAAATGCAGATAAGTGCAATTTAATCAACATACCTGTTGGCTAGAACAAAGAGTAACAGAAACAGATGCTTCCAGATCCCTTGTATGTATTCTGTGGGGTTTTTTGTTGCACTGCATCCTATAGATACTGAACTTGAGGAACAGGATGTGGAACATAAGGCTATCATTCTTACTAACGTGATTACAAAAATCTTATTGTATTAGCAGCATTCCAGTTTTACTTACAGAGTGCTTAACTGAATTAGTAAGTTTTAATTTCATGCGAGATACTATCATTATTTAACTCTGTAATTTACTATTAAATCCTTATTGTTTTGTCACAGAGTTTTACGATCGTTTTTCTTAATGATAGGAGTTGCCTTTGCAGCAAGGGCCTTTTTTTTTTATTTAATCATGGTCTTAAGAGATTTGAAACTTCAGGGATTAATAAAGTATCCCCAAAATCATAAAGCAAATCACAGCATACCAAATCATTTCTCCTTTGAGACCAGTGCCAAACATTTTCAATGGTGTTCCAGTGAAACTGGACACTTTCAGCCCAATGGCTAGTAAAGTCAGCAAAGGAAAGAAAAGAGAGTGACTATGTGACCAAACTTTTATTTTCAGCACATAGCTGGAATTTCAGCCTCTCTGCACAAGTCCTTGCCATTACAATTTATTAGATGTTTTATGTAGCAGATTTTATTGAATGATTTAGGTAGTCTTGACTTGATCCTTTCCAAATGTGTTCAACAGTATTCTGCTACATGCGAAAGCATTTTTATATTCTCACTTTCATGTAACTAAATCTCTGAAATCTAGATAAAGTTACCCGCCTGCTATATATACTGTTTTACTTTCAGAATTAATTTGGAAAGCCCTGTATGGCCTGGCCTCTGCAGCCCTTTCCAGAAGATTTAAGATTATAAATTAGATTGTCCGACGTGCGTCAGCATTTCAAGCCGGAAGGCGTGTGTGCCAGCAGGAAGAAGAGGGGCACTGGAACCACCAAGCTGACTAAGAGCTATTAAGCTCCTGGGAGTGTGAAGGTTAGGATAAAAGGAAATGGAGAATATTAAAGATGCAGGAACTACATTTTCCAGAGCATATCTTGATTCCATGGTGTATAGATCTGCAGTCCTGGATTTCATCAAAAGTAATACCTCATCTTCAACGCACTCAAAGGAAAGGGCAGGGGAGCAGGGGAGGCAGCCCGAAGTAGTTGTTCTCTGCTAAACCCAGGGAGTGGCTCTGCTTCTGTAGTGTGTATTACAAATCTTTTTATTTCCATTCAGTCACATTCATATTGCAATCAAATTTATAATCTTCATTCTGAAGGAAAGGGAGAAGCTTTTTTCTCCTAAATCATCTTTTAACAATAATTCCCCTAGAAAAACAGTTTTGATGTGATACAGAATCCCGTACGGTACCCTGCACCTCTTTTGAGAGCCACCAGTGCCAGATCAATGGATATTAAAAAAAAAAAATGCTGCTTCAAAATACAGGAATGGCAATTCATGTATTTTCAGGTGTTATGAATCCCTTATCTAATGGTAACTCCCAAATCATAACAAAGTTAGGGGCAAGTTTTAATCCATTCTTAGTTGTTTCGCTTTAATTTTCTTGTCGTTCGCATATGTACATTTGTTAACTTTATAAATGCATAGTGCATATACACATATCTGCACATATTCTGTATGTCATTTTGAAATAACATGATATTATTTGCTGAGTTACATTTCCATGAAAATTTAATACCTTTTTCTCTTTCAACCAAGTCTGACCTAAGCAGTAATTTTTATATTTAACCAGGCCATCATTCTAATTTTCAGTATAATGGATTAAATTCCTGTTATTTGAAGTTGCACAGTGTAAACAGTACACATCAAAGAACTTTTTTGGACATTATAAATGCTGTTAGCAAATTTATAAGCAATGGGAAAAACATTCCTATAGGTGAAGCTTGAGCTGAAGAGAAAAACAATTCCCATTCAGTTCTGGACATCAGAATCTTCTCTTACAGATTTGACCAAGGATCTTTGCAACCTGGAGGACACGTTTGTTTATCAAATGTACATACTTTCTTACAAGGAAAGCTGTTTATGTGCACATAAGAGCCACTGCAGACCAGAGATCTGTCTAGCCTGGTTTCCCACCTCTGTCAATGGCCACTAGCAGATGCCCAGAAAGTGTAGCACAGTGGAGTAATCCCAGAGCACAGGTACCTGGACCATTCTCACAGCCTGAGGAAGTCTCCAGCTCGGAGAATTTTTGAGCCAAAGGTAGCACCAGCGTTGTGCTTGATGAACTACCCTTCCACTAATTTGCCTAACAGATCTCCAAAACCATGTTATTTTGCAAGGTCCCACAAAGCCGCACAGCAGCATGTTTCACAGCTTGTCTGCAGGTGATGTGAAGAAATGCCTCCTTTGTTGTGATTATAATCCTGGCTGGTTTTACCCTTTTTTCTTGTATTACAGTGGCAGTCAATAATGTTCCATATTCACTATCTCCACATCACCTAGAATTTTATATATGGTCTGTGTAAAGTTAACTCTTTTATTTTCTCCCCTGCTCTCCACTCCTTGCTTATAGAAACTAGATTACGGTCACTCCTCATGTGGAGACTCTCCCATATCATCCTGACCTTCTCCAAACCATCTCTAGTTCTGAAATATCTGTCTAGAAATAGAGGCTAGAAATCAACACTACCCCTGTAATCAAGATGCAGGTGCATTGTGGGTTTGTCTAGATTCATGGTATTCTGTCATGAAATTCCTTTCCTATTCTACTTGCTTTTTGACCACTACTGAGCCCTGAGCTGACTATCTATCAGAGCTCAGAAATCTTTTCCCTGAATAGTAGTAGATAGTCTGAAAACTATCATTTTATGTGCAAAACTTGCATGGCTTTTTTCCAAAGAGTATTACTTTTCATTTCTCTGCACCAGATTTAACCTGCCATTTCATTGCCTAGTGACTCAATATAGAGAGGTCCTTCTGGAGCTCTGCAATTGACTTCACTTGTTAATATCCTGAATAATTTAGCTTTGATGCCAACTTTGTCACCTTACTCTTCATCCCCTCTTTCAGCTGATTTCTGAAGAGCACAGGCCCTATCACAGAAATTAGAGGAACTCCACACTTGACCTTCTTCCTCTGAAAAAAAGATAATTTATTTTTTCTTTGTGTTCTTCGCCTTTTCATCAGTAATGTAAACATGTCATGACCTCCCTTCCTGTCCCATGGTAATTTCATTTTCCCTAAGAATACTTGGGGAGAAATCTTGTTAAAAAACATTTGAAAATCCAGGCAGTCTATAGCAACTTTATCTCCTTTGTCCACATTTGTAAGAAATCAGGCAAGGAAGGGAAGAGACCAGCATGGATGAGTTGAGACATGCTGGTCAAACTAAAGAGCAAGAGGGAACTGCACAGGCAGTGGGAGCAGGGACAGGTATTCTGGGAAGAGTATAAGGACACTGCCTGGTTGTGTAGGGATGGGGTCAGGAGGGCCAAGGCACGGCTGGAGCTGAATTTGGCAAGGGATGCAAAGAATAACAAGGGTTGCTACAGGTATGTCAACCAGAAAAGGAAGATTAAAGAAAGCATATCCCCCGATGAACAAGAATGGCAACCTAGTATCAACAGACGAGGAGAAGGCTGAGGTACTCAACAACTTTTTTGCCTCAGTCTTCACTGGTAACCTCTCTCCTCACCTCTCCCAAGTCAATGGACCACAAGATGGGGACCAGGGGGGTAAAGTCCCTCCCACTGTAAGGGAAGATCAGGTTTGTGACCACCTGAGGAACCTGAACATACAAGTCTATGGGACCTGATGAGATGCATCCCAGAGTTCTGAGGGAATTGGCTGATGTAGTTGCCAAGACACTCTCCATAATATTTGAAAAGCCATGGCAGTCAGGTGAAGTCCCTGGGGACTGGAAGAAGGGAAACATTGTGCCCATCTTTAAAAGGGATAGAAAGGAGGACCTGGGGAACTACCGACCTGAAAGCCTCACCTTTGCGCCTGGGAAGATCAGGGAACAGATCTTCCTAGAAGCTATGCTAAGGCACATGGAGGACAGGGAGGTGATTCAAGACAGCCAGCATGTCTTCACCGAGGGCAAGTCATGCCTGACCAACCTAGTGGCTTTCTATGATGGAGTGACTGCATCAGTGGACAAGGGAAAAGCAACGGATGTCATCTATCTGGCATTTTGTAAAGCCTTCAACAGGGTTCCCCACAGCATCCTTCTCTCTAAATTGGGGAGATATGTGTTTGATGGGTGGACTGTTCAGTGGATAAGGAATTGGTTGGATGGTCGCATCCAGAGGGTAGTAGTCAATGGCTCAATGTCCAAACGGAGACCGGTGACAAGTGGTGTCCCTCAGGGGTCCACACTAGGACCAGTGCTGTTTAATATTTTCATCAGTGACATTGGCAGCAAGATCGTGTGCACCCTCAGTAAGTTTGCAGATGACACCAAGCTAAGTGGTGCATTTGGCACTCCAGAAGGATGGGATGTCATCCAAAGATACCTGAACATGCTGGAGAGGTGGGCCTGTGAGAACCTCATGAGGTTCAACAAGGCCAACTGCAAGGTCCTGTACCTGGGTTGGGGCAACTCCCAGTATCAATACATGCTGGGAGATTAAGGGATTGAGAGCAGTCCTGTGGAGAAGAACTTGGGGGTACTGATGCATGAAAAGCTGGACATGAGCCAACAATGTGCGCTTGCAGCCCAGAAGGCCAACCATACCCTGGGCTGCATCAGAAGAAGCATGGCCAGCAGGTCAAGGGAGGTGATTCTGCCACTCTACTCTGCTCTGGTGAGACCCCACCTGGAGTACTGAGTCCAGCTCTGGAGCCTTCAACACAAGAAGGACATGGACCTGTTGGACCGGGTCCAGAGGAGGGCCACAAAAATGATCCAAGGGCTGGAGCACCTCTCCTATGAGGACAGGCTGAGAGAGTTGGGGTTGTTCAGCCTGGACAAGAGAAAGCTGCGAGGAGACCTTATTGCAGCCTTTCAGTACTTAAAGGGGGACTATAGAAAAGGTGGGGGCAATCTTTTTAGCAAGGCCTGCTGTGACAGGACAAGGGGTAATGGTCTTAAACTAAAGGAGGATAGATTTAGGCTGGATATAAGGAAGAAATTTTTTACACTGAGGGCAGTGAAGTGCTGAAACAGGTTGCCCAGAGAGGTAGTGGAGGCCCCATCCCTAGAAACATTCCAGGTCAGGTTGGACGGGGCTCTGAGCAACCTCTTCTAGTTGAAGATGTCCCTGCTCACTGCAGGGGGGTTGGACTAGATGACCTCTAAAGGTCCCTTCCAACCCAAAGCCTTCTACGATTCTATGATTTGTTATCTCAGGTAATTCTAGGAGATCTGCAAGGACATGACTTCTCACTATAAAAGCCATGTTGACTCTTTCCTAAGAAATCAATTATCCATTTGACAATTTATGCATGTATCCACTAATTCTTTTAGTTTAATGTTTTGATGTAGGCTTGATAGCAGCTTTGGCTACTTATCTCCCATTTCTGACCAAAACTCTTCAAGACAATTTATAATCTTCTATTTCTCACTGAAAATCCTAGTGTCTGTAAACTGAAGGAGAAATGTGAACTCCATTCCACTTAGGCTCTGTCTAGTATACCTCTAATATGAATTTACATGACCAATTGAAAACATGGGTCTTCCTTCTCTGTTGATGCTACATCGAGGTATGTATGCGAAAACTCTTAAAGTCAAAGGAGTGCTGGACATATTTCCTTTTCCTCTGGGTATATGTAGACTAGCAATCAAATATGTGTTGCTGAACTAGCCTTAAGAAATTAAATTAGAATTTTATTTTTATTTGCTTCCCTGTAACTTCCTTCCCAACTTAACATCCAAGCAGTAATGTGTCTAATATCCACACTTTCATGATTCAGTTGTTTTAGCGGGTTTTATTGCAGCATTTGTCTCCTCCAGTCAGAAATTACCAAGTTCATTGTGCTGAAAGGATACTTGGTAGGGGGTGGACAAAGAAAGGAAAATGGAGACTTATTTTCCACAGCCAGAATTTGGGGCCTGACTGATCAGTGCAATAAGATGACTACGTGGAGTCTGTTCTTTATCTGCAGAAGTGTTGGTGGCAATGAGTTTCTCTTCAAACCTGGAAATTTTACAATGAGGGTGGTGAAACACTGGAACAGGTTGCCCAGAGAGGTTATAGATGGAGACGTTCCCTGGAAACATTCAAGGTCAGGTTGGATTGGGCTCTGAGCAACCTGATCCAGTTGAAGATGTCCCTGCACATTGCAGGGGGGGTGGGCTAGATGACCTTTAAAGGTTCCTTGCAACCTGAACTATTCTTTGATTCTACTAGCAGTAGTGCAAAACACAGGAGAAGAAAGTGTCCCTGGCTTAAGTTCAATTAAAAAAAAGAGAAAGCCAGAAAAGGGGCATGGGGAAGATAATGTTTAACATGCAAGCAGTAGTAATGGGGTGATGAAACAAATGCATTTTGTAACCCAAATAAATTTTGTCTTTGTTGGGCGTGCTTGTTTTAAGTGCTCCTTGCCTCTTCTAATGCATAGCTTATTGCCAATTAATCAGATTTCATGTATGTCTATTTATCATAGTGGCTGGAGGATGGTGATCTTGCAAAACTGTTCCCAACTGTTACTACACGCCCCTGAAGCAGCATTAGCATACATGCAGACCTCTTGTGAGATGCACGTTGCAGATAGTCAACAGCAGAGCCCTGGGCAGAGGGGAGAAACAATAAGGGGGTCACATCTGGAATATCAAGGATCAGAAAAATGAAGCTCTTTGAAGACAGGTTAAAGAATCATAACTGGCTTTAGTGGAAAGAATGCAGGGGAGGGGACTTCAAGCTGTAATGTGATGTAGCTAGCGTAGCCTTGAGAAAATAGTGATTTATAAATGGCAGGATCATGGGACAAATCCAAGGGATGTTATTTACAGAGCCTAACCTTACTTCCCTGGAAACTGCAGAAAAACTTCTATTGAACAAAAGCTCTATACTTCTGAGTTGTCTTATATTGCACTTTCTGTGGTGATAAACTCTACTATTTGATTCCAGTTCCTGCTTCAAAATACACATGATAATTTGCGTGACTGCAGTTTTTAAATAGCAACTTTTTAAGAATCACAATACATTAGCAAATATAGTTTTTGCGGAAATAAATTTACTGTGTCATTTAATTCTACCATGCTAAGCTGTTTTCTGTTTAAGCTCTTAGTGTATCACTCTATACAATGATAACAACAAAAAGCAGGTTGGTATATCTTTATCTTAGATTTGTTCTTTCCAGTGAGTCTAGCTGACATGCTTAAGTAATAGTAATGCTACGGGTGGTGTTTTCATGATTCTAATTAAAGTATATTGTTTGACTAGTGCTTCTTCTTCTGGAGCAATGAAATTTTCAATCTAAATGAAACTATCTTCTACCTAATTACGTTATGCTCCTCCAGCAATTCCAGAGGGCATACAGAATAACATTAAAGGCCTAAGGATTTAATTCATAAAGCCAATTCTGGTCAGAATGAGCAGTAATCTGAAAATTGCTTTAGTTTCACTTTTTTATTACTCGTTAGCAACACTTGATAAAAACACATTAAGCAAATGAAATATAAAATTAACTTGTAAAGGCCTTGGATTTCGAAGTTGTAGATAGTCATCACTGTGATATTAAAGGTGACTTGAAACACAAGCATACAAGGAAGATCTTGAAAGAATATAGTCTACAATTCAAAAGGCCTTCCAGGCATTTTGAAGATGGCAAAAATTCTTAAAGCATCCTCAATGGTTTCTTGATTGATTTTTTCTTTTTAATCTTAAACAAATATTTGCAACAAAGAAAGTAATAATTTTTCATGTTTCAATGTTTTGGCCCTGTAACTGCAGCTGATCACCTATGTTAGAAGGAAGGATGTTTCAACTTGAGCTGGGAGATCACACTTTCAAAACAATAAACTAGAAAATGTCCAGGAACCATTTTGATATGCTGTGGTACTCATTTCAAGTCACCAAAGTAAGACACTCAGTTTGTGGTGGTAGATGTTTATCCTTTGGTGGGATAAAAATGGCCACTCTCTCCGCAGACTTCTGTCAGTGGGATGCCATTTGCAAATATATTCACCACCTCTGTCTATGCTGTTCTATTCTTGTTCAACTCCTCCTTTATTTCACTAGCAACATTTCTTATGAGCCCATTTCCAAAGCACTTTTTAATTATTTGTGGTTGCTAGTACCTTCCATTTTTGTTTATTTCCAGTTACTTGACTTCTGGAAGAAAATCTATGTTTTCAGCTGGTTTGGAGCTCTGCCTTCAGGGGTGCAATGTGAAAAGGCTAAATGTCAGGTTTATAAAAAACACTTCCCTTTTCAGTTGGATTGAAAAGCATGCCAAATATTTTCAGTATTTCTTGTCTTGCAATAAATCTACATATCATTCACTTTTACAATTTTGTTATATTTCAGTAAATTACAGCTTTTTTGTGTGTTTTTTGAACCTTTCCATATCAGGCGTGGAAAGCTGAGGGCTTAATGTTGATATGGCAGGGGGACATTTCTGGAAAAAGGTATAATGTTGTTTTCTTCAGGGCCATCGCTGCAACCTCATATATTGTGTGTCTTCTGATAGAACGTGTATGCCAGGTCAGCTTATTTATCTTCCTACTTGTCCCATTCTATTTTATTAGGTGGTAGAAGGGATGAAAGAGAGAAAGAGAGAACGAGAGAGCAGTTTAGGGTCTTCATTATTGCTGTTATTGTAATGAAGTGTTTAAATGAAGTGCTGGCCCTTGGTAACGGTATCTTAACATTTTCAGCATCATAATACAAATGATCCCTGTGCTGAGTATAACCATTACAAAGAGTACTCTCACATGATTATTTAAAATAAATATGTAATCTTTTAATCACTCTGAAGTTTATACATAAGAGTAATTACTCTGGCGTGAATCCAAGTAGCCCCTGTCAAGGCGTGTTATTAATGCACTGATTAGCATAGCTGGAACACTGTTATGGATTGGTAGGGCTCCATAGTCTAAGCCTATGAGAAATTGCAGCTATCTATCTGCCACAAAAACTCCTTCCCAGTCTAGAATAAGACATTGGAGTCAGGTCTAACACACAGAGGAGAAGTCAGGTTTGTCAGAATTGAAAGCAGTAACCTGAATGCTTCTCTTCAAACCAGTGGTGAATTTAATTTTAACTTAACAGAAGCAGAGAAAGACCAATTCTGAGAGACCTTGATGATCCTTTCTGTACTCAGTTGCTCTTTTGTTGCAACTAGTGATTTTTCTAGCATGTGGAAAATACTAAGAGCAAAGGCTGTTTCAGACTTTCTAAAAATAGCATTTACAGACTGTATTTTTAACTCCTGAAGGATTCCACACCAGGCTGTATCACTGGAGTAGAGCAGCATTTGTGGTGGAAAGCAAAACATCACCTGCATGACTGAAAAACAGATATTGCTTAGATGAGAGATCTTTCTTCTCTCCTAGAACATGGAATAAGAGAGGATCTTCTATAACCCCAGCCATGCCTGTATCAAACTATCTATGTTTATTTCTACAGAATTCATTGGGTTCCTCCTCATGGGAATGAGATGGTCCCAGTTCTAATTTGATCCAGAAGGATCATAAATCTGCTAAACCATTCAACTTGCTAAACCGTGCCCACATCTACTGAAATGTTACAGAATTGCAAGCACAGTTTTATTGAAGGCGGGGCCTTCCTGAGCAGTGGGTCTCTCTTCACCCTGCAACTGCAGCAGCAACTTTTCATATGATAAGGGAGACCTGCTCAGCTTTCCCATTCAGATGGGGGAGTATCTGCTTCAGTAGTTGCATACTGCCTTTCCAAAGCATACGGGGGGGAGAGGGGGAGTGTGTCAAATTAAAAAGTCTCTTTTCCTCTAGAACAGTCTGATCCCAGTTCCCCGTAGGAGTGACAGTGGCAGTGATGGACAATTGCATATCTAAATGAGAGACTGTGTTCTTGTGGTTGTTAATAGCTCTTAAATCTGAAGCACCGATCTAGTCTAGGTCACAGAAGCCTTAGGTGTTTGCAGTGGTAGAACCTGAACTTGTTGAACATTCCTCAGGTCCTGCTGTGTAAGTTGGGGATATTTTCCTTAGCTCTCAGGAGTGCTGTGAAACTAAATATGTCACTTCTTTCCCAGCAACTTGCTTATTTCATAGAAGATGCTTTAGACATCTGACTTACCATGAGTGTAATTTTGTCATAAAACTCTGTCATTTGGTTAATATTAAAATAAAATATTTTCTCTCTCTATTGCTCAGCAACAGTATCTTCTTTTATCTGTCAGTATAAATACAGGATCTTTTGCTCTGTACTACTAATCCACCTTTACTGCGCCATTTCCTCTTGAATATTCTGCCCCTCCCATGTGTTGGCAATGCATACCAACTTTTTGGTGAAGTTCATATTTTCTGTGAGATAGTTATTTGCATGAATATTAGATCCATCTTTGAAGAATTATCCTAGATGTTTCCCTCTGGCTTGATATTTGCTTTCATTGCAATCTCATTTTGCCTCTCTGGCAGGTAGTTCTTTACTTCCTTTCAACAGTTGAATTCATCCCCCTCTTTTTGATTTTCTGAAGATTTCCCATGTGTCAGCATGTTTGATACCTTACAAAGGCCAGACAGTGTAGCTTTAATAGATTTTCTTTGCCTAAAAAATCAGTTGTCAAAGACTTTAAAATGTCTGGCATGATCTCTTCAATAAACCTCTGTCACATATTTTTATATCCTGTCTCACTTTCTTTTTAATTATTCTTTTTTTCAGCATTTGTTCTCTTATGTGTTGTTGCAATTAGGCCAAGGGACTCAAAGATGCCCTGGTCTGCCACCATTTCTAAAATACATATGCCACTACTACAACCCCCTGTTTTTGTGGTTCCGCTTCTTCATTTGATGTATTTGATAAAATTTCTTCCACTGGAACTGCAATTTCGTTTTCAATGCCATGGTCATGTCCATTTCTATAGTCACCTTCCCATGTGGCCTCTCATTATCAACAGCAGCATATTTCTCAGAAGATAAGACAAGATGTTCAAGTTAATCTGAATCTCAAATTAATGATCTTTAATGCTTGACTTATACTCACTGGATGTGATTTTTTAAATAGATATTATGGATGAATCTTTTGCTACTTGCTTTTTTCCCCAAAAAAGTCTACCTGAGCTTGACTCTTGGAAATTCTCACTTTATATTTACACCTTCCTACTTAGAACACAGTTCTCAGCTTTTTTTCCTGCTTATTACTCTCCATCCTTGCAGCCATTTGCATCTACTCTCATTTTGTAAAACAAGTTTTTTATTTATCCATTTGTTCTGAAGGTCTTTCTTATGAACATTTTCCCTTTCACTAGAATACAAACTTGGGCCACTTTTTCATACCTTTGAATTAAAGAAATTTAAAGCCTCCTCCACGCTGAAGTCCCAGAGGTCTTCAGCTGAAGTGGCTTCACTGAATAGACTCAGGCTAGTCATTTTGAGACACTGGTCTTTTAGTGGCCAAGATCTGCTTCACTATTTTCTTGAAGGTTTCTACCCTGTATTTCAGCTTTCCCTCCTTTTACAGAACAAGAAGCACATTGAGTTTTTCCCCCATCTCAGTGTCTCACCATGCACTCCCAGAACTGGATGTGCTTATCTTCCTCCAGGATGCGAAATATTTTTTTCTGAAAGTCAACTACAGGCAACTTGACTTTGTTCTCAGCCAGTGGTGGAACACTAATTCTGCAGGAATCACAGGGATTTAATTTTTTCAGCTTACTTTCTCAGAGTGCTCATCTCACTTTAGTGAGAGTACTTTTCAATCTTCTGCTTTTAGCTTTTATATAACAGAGTTAAGGGTTTAACCTGACAAGCCCTGGAGGAAAAAAAAAAAAACAAAACAAAACACAAAAAGAAGCAAACATTGGTGTAATGCAAATAACGATGCTTTACAGCTCCCAGGAACCGCTTCCTTAGTGCTGATAGGAAATGTGCAAATTAAGACATCTATGTATCATATAATGTGTGATTTTTAATGACTTTATAGATATCTTATGTGTATGGGGAGAAGGGCAGTTTTGAAGGGTGTTTTGTTTCATTTATTTATATATAGATAGATGTATTTACACACACACACACATATACAAAAGCAATGAGTGCTCGTGTGCATAATGTATGTATTCATGATGCAAACCTCCAAAGAGGCAGGTTTAGGGTGTCATCACCATGCCTTTTCATACAAAGGGGAAAATCTGCAATTTAGAAACAAACCCCTGTCATAACAAAGTGGTTTAATTTTAGTTACAGGCCAAGCTTAAAATGTACCCAATCCAGGGCAAAGCCCATCTCTGAAGTGCACAGCCTGAGGTAAATTGATACATTCATTCCCAGTGCAGACTTCTTCTACACTGATTACTGGTCTCTACTAACAGTGTTTGCAAGACGGCTTATCTATTCTCCTCTTCTATGAGAGACACTGTTCAAAGAGCTTGAAACACAGCTGCCTCTTTACAGGCTTTACCTAGTTTTCAAAAGGAAGGGAATCACGTGGCTGGGGGGTGGATGCCTCTGCAATAGAAAATCTAAATTAATCTTCATAGAAAGTGGGAAGCCTTGTTTGGATCTATCAGAAAGGGAAAGCACTTGTAGGTAAAATCTTCTTAAGACCAAAGTGAAAACTTGGAGGGAACCCTGTGAAAACGCTGGGACGCGAGGCTTCCTAGGCTTTTCAGACAAAAGAAATTAGCTCTCCGGATAAAAGGTTCCTGGTTTAAATGTGAGTTTTTACCATGAAGAGGCAGTGCAATGCCGAAAGTCTGAACAGGCTGAGTGTTTAACATTGAGCTCCCCATCTGGCTCTGGCACAGCCTCTCTTCTTCCTCGCCTTTTCCTTCAGAGCAGGAGCCATGACAGCAAATGCATATTTACTTCATCCTATTGGGAAAGGAAGCAGTAGACTTAAGTGTATCCTATCCTCTGCAGGCAACATTTCAGTAACTTCTCAGTTTTGAATTATTATTTTGGCCAGCTGGCCAAACACAAGGCTGGAAAAGATGTCAGAAGGACACCTTTTTCAGTGTTTCTCAGTGTCAGCCCTGTTTCACTTGCCAGTGTGGGAAGGCTGTGCTGTGGCAGGAGAAAGGGTCTGCTGGCGTCTGGTGCATTAGGATGTCTGCAGACCACCGCTGGTCTGGGAAGCTCAGAGCTCGTCCGTCTCACCCTCGTAGTACTGCCCTATGCCCCAAGGTCAGGAGCAGTGAGAGACTGGAGTTATAGCCAACAGAGATGACCAAATGGTGGGCGAGAAAAATCAAGGTAACAAAGGGAGAAGGTGAGAAAGGGTATTGCAAAAAGGGGCAGCCTCTTCATATAAACACATAACCCAAAGATGTCGTTTAGTGGAGACAAACAGCTTTTGGATTTCTTTTTAATGAACTTCCATGGGAAGAAAAAATGCTTGTTTTCTTTGTGCAAGACTTGTGAAAGCACAGACCTGTTCCCACATGCATTGCTGTTGGTTTGCAGTCTGACCTGCTCAGCTGCTCAAAAGTATGTAAGAGAAGAGAACTTTCTCTTCTTTTTAGAACTCTGCTAACTGAGGATTTTTGGTATCTGAAGTGCTTGCAAGATGTAAAAAGCTACTGAACCAAAGTCACCACAGATTTTTACTGCAAAATATACCAGAAATTTTCTGGTAATGTAAATCGGATCCTTTTGATTTGCCATGACTATGGGGTTTTTTCCTCAGCCTGTTGGAGAGGAAGACTTACAGTATGATGAATGAGCACCGACTTCTGGCCCAGGCAGCACTCAATGTAAAATCCGTTGGCTTTTCCAAACTGACCATTGCTTGTCCTTCCCATTCTTGCGAAATTAGGCTTATGAAGGGTTGATGTCCTTATGAAGGACATCACACCAGACAAGCTCACATAACTGTTTCTTGGTTTAAAATGTTAATTCACTTGCATTTGGAGATCTGGAGTATAAGTACGCAAAAGGGAGGTCATGTACCCATAAGCCTGTGATAAATCTATTACAACAGGGCTGTGGCTCATCCTGCCACCTGCTGTTTTGAAAGTTACTGTTTTGCATATCTAGAATCAAGTGTACTAGAGACATAGCTACCTACATTTCTAATAAGTGACTAGCATATTAAGTATCCTTTTTTTCTGTCAAAACACTTTGAGTGTGTGTTTGTAGAAGAGCTGATCCCGAAATATGGGGTTTCCATATGCAAAGCTCTACACCTGAGACAATGACGCTTGCTTTCCAGAATGCTGTTTTTCATTTCAGAAACAGGTCTCTGGCGAGAAGGAAAACAGCAGCACTTATGATATGAGTGGAGACCATAGATTAGTGTGCAAGTTCCCCAGGGGATTTCCGTGTTCCAGTTTTGCACTTCAATAGGCCTTAGGCAGCAGAAATTGCATGCCTACATCAGTTAGATTTTGTTTCTTCTTGAATTATGTGCAAGATACGCAACCCAACCCTCCTGTAAAAGACTTGCAACATACAAGCTCACATAGCCCCCCATGCAAGGGAATTTTCTTTTATGGAGACTGGCCTAATGTGTGAAATCATGAAGTTAACCCCCTGGCATTAGTGGTAGGCCTTTGCCTTCACAGCTTAAGACTGAAAACTCCCAAGTGCTGGTCCCAAGCACTTCTAAAACCCAGTGGATATGGCTGCAAGCAAAGGAACTTTCCACCTCCAGAGATATTTCATTTCCCCAAACTTAATACAGTAAAATGCATCAGACAGAGATCTCGCTGTGTCTTTGGAAGCAAGACCACCCAGGGGCACCTCTGTGAAATTATTCTGAGTGAATGTGATTTGAGCTGTTTAGTAGAAGGTCAGTGATTCTGGCTTTTTTTTTTTTTCCCTTTTCTTGCATCTCTTCTTCCGTCCTCCCATCTCACAACTGTGAAAAAGTCCAGTCTGATTTAAAACTGCAATCCCACCCAATATTCTTGTTTGCACATGGCAAAAGAGGAAAACGTTTTAACAGCTCTGCATAGTTAGATTCACTTAGATAGTGAATGAAAATGCTTACAAGGAGCAGTTTTGTGCACAGCTGTAGCCTTTGATTTGTTTTAAGTACCTGTTATTTTAAAATTATTCCCTTAAAAAAAAAAAACAACTGTGCATTTACTTCTACTTGCAAAGACCACTGGGAGGACTTGTGAGTCATTCGCCATGGAGATAGAAAGGGCAGGGGAAGTGGACTGTTAACACTAGGATCTCACCTGCTGTCAGATCAGGCTTAGCACAGAGCAGGATGGGAGATTTGCATTGGGGTCTGTGAGGCTTGATCCTATGCCAAGGCAGGGCTCAGCTCAATTGCTTAAAGGCATGTTCCTGCAGACAGAGCCAGTGTGAGTGTTGCCATTGACTTCCACGGAAACGCCGTTGGAAACGTCTTTCTATCCCTCCTTCCCATCCTCGCTTGCTCTCCCTCTTTTTCTTTATGTCCCATCTCTTTTGCTTTGTTTCTGGCCTTTGCAGAGGGTGCAGCAATTTGGCCAGGGTCTTTGCCAGCAGATTAGGGGCCCAATGCCTTTTCTCACTGAACTCAATAGAAATCTTTCTTATGACTGTAAAGGCAACTTGACTGAACATAAATTATCAGGCATAGGGGATTAGCTGTTGCATTAAATGTAAGTAATGATCACAGGTAAGAAGTAAAAGAAATATTTTTGCAAGTAACCTCTCTTCTGGACAGATTTTTAAAAAACCAATTAAGATAAATGAATTATAAACTCAAGTACTTTTTCAGAAGCTGAAAGAGATTATTACTTTCTCCTGCACAGAAATTCATTGAATGGGAAATTAACAAATACAATATTTACTGCACGGAGTCCAGACAAATCACTGAATTCAGTGGCACCCTTCCTGACTCTCATTTCCTACACAGGAGTAGAACCAGCCTGTGGGGCTGGAGAAAGAAAAGATTAATAAATGGTAGAATGAAAGAAGAAAGGGAATAATTGTATTATTTTAACTGTAACACATCCCTCAACTACTTGGTCTCACTGCTGTTTCTCACAAGAAACTTTCTAAGTAACTTCCGCGCCGTTCAGTGCTCAGTTTCTCAGTTAACAGCTCCCTCTACATGGACTGGAAGTGGACTGTGCAGGGCTTGGATCTGCCCCTCCAGCCACATGGAGCCTAAGGATTCATGCGGAAATCCATCATAAACCCCACAGCCCTCAGATCGATACCTTACAGGGTATGCTCTGTAAGGCTGCTCCCTTGGCCCTGTTCCATAACCCTACTTTCCTCCTTGCTGAAAACTTCCTTTAAAAATCACAATATCTTTGGCTCCCCCATAGACTGTGGGAGTTGACAATTCTGTGCTGAGCCCTGTTGGTATTTTCTGCTGGAAGAATCCTGGGGCATGCTGCTCCTGGGCCATGGTGCCACATGGAAAGGCCAGTTTCTTCTTTGGCCTCATTTGTCCCTAGGACACATCCTGTCCAGAAAGATAAAGGAGAGGTATCTGCACCCTTAGGGAAGGAGGAAGTTGTTCCTATATGGGATTCGCTGCCCTCTCACAGGCAGTTTGGTCTTTGTCCTCACAAAGTTTCTGCTGTCCCAGCAGGAGACAGAAGAGTAGAGGGCAGGTTCCCAGGATTTGCTAAAGTCCAGATGGATTATACTTTTTTTTCCCAAAATGTCTGTCTTTAAATTAAAAGGTTTAAATGTTATTTAAAAATAGCTTAAAGCTTAAAAATAGCTTTAAATCTTATTTTCTTTTATAAGTATGTATCTCTAGCTTCTTGTATTGCAATTACAGTATTTTACTTTTATTTTTTGCAGAGTTCACATGCTTTTTATTTTGGCCAAATAGCCCTAGCGGAGCACTTGGCAGCTATTAAGCACAAAGGCATCCTGCTACTTTTGTATTTCCATCTATCACCTTCCTCCTCCCCCTCTCCCATCCACGTGTTTGTCTCCATCACCTGTCCCAACACTTTTGGGCCAGGAGCCCTTTGTCACAGACCGTCTGTCAGCCCACATGTTTGCACAGGGCTGGAGGCAGCGATACCCAGGCCTGGGCGAGGCCTCTCGCACAATATAAATTGTGATCCACAGAGGAGACGTCTGTTTTTACAGAGAGCTAATCCTCACACATCCTTGTGTGGGGTAGGCACGCCTCTCACTTTTCAGGAGGAAGGACCCTCCGAGCTCAGAGGCACCAGCCCTTAAACCAGGGTACCTCCCGCTGGTAGTGTGCTGGGAGTGATTGCCGCCCCAGGGACAGCATCCATAATGTTTGGCACTGGCATGCACAATTCCGCCCCCCCCAGATTTCCCAAGTGCAGGAAAATCATGTGCATAAACGTATCCTTAGCACTGCCATGCTTCGGCTGGCTTTTGTGGTTGATGACAGCTCCATCACCGAGTTTTGAAAAGGGCAGCGTGAGGATTTTGTAAAGCAGCAAGCAGTAACCTACCCCAAAACACCTCTGACTCTGAGTTTTCTGCAGATGTTAACCCTTAAAATGTGTTTATGGGTCTAGGTTCAGCCCTGCAGTGACTCTGTTGGAGAAGTATTAAAACAGAGCTCACACGTGAGTTTTGTCACCCCGGACTGGCTGCAGTGCTGCTGCAAGGCTCTGCTCACACCGAACACCAGCAGCAGCAAACTCCAGTGGCCACTGATGCTCCCGGCAGATGTCAGAGCAGTTACGGCAATAAAATCTGTAAGGGCGGGTACCTTTTTCCTGCTGTAACATTGAAGGTGAGTGCTGGAGAGGAGGGTTAAATACTTTCTGAAAGTAGCATCTCACCCATACCAGGAATGTGGCAGTTGGTGCTGTTATCTTGCACTTTCAAATGCTGCAAAACACTCATCCATGGGAATGTCAGATGCTGGCAGTGTGCTGTCTGCACATAAGGAGATTTTACCCTGTAATTTTATTTTTCTTTTTCAGCTGTGACATGGGTGTCTCCCCAGCATACAAATGTGAACTCTTTGCTCTGAGTTTTCATTTACACATGCAGAAAGCTGCACCTCCTCATATCTCTATTCTAGACTGGCAATCAAATTATACTTCACGTCTAGTTCAGCATTTGCAGCTCAGGGCAGTAAAGGAGCTGGTTACCTGGAAGAGTGCAATACAGTTTTGAGAAATATGTAGGTTTTGAGTTACAATTGTTGTGACAGTTTGCTTTGTTGGGCTCCAATTCAAGCAGGAGAGCAGCAGCCAGGAAATAGCCGGGCAGGGTGGGGGAGGCAGGGGCTGCAAGATGTTGAAACAGAGTCAGCATTTCAAGCTCTGCACCTCACAGAAGTCAACTGAATTTCTTCCCAGCTGCTCACTGTGCTGTATCTATTTTGAAACTCTAATTTCCAAGGACAGTTTATATTAAAAACCCCCTTGCTGAATCTGTTCAGAAATTTCAGTGTGAAGCAATGAAACAACTCTTTCCCAGGAATTGTCTTTCCAGCAATTGTTGATTAAAACCTGTGGATATCTTTTTATAATATTTGTTATACATGCCTGCTGGTTTCCTTTGCCTCTGTCATGTTTCCTACAGTTTCCAGATGACTGCCCACCTTTTCCCCCTCCTTCTCTTCTCTGTAATGCTGTACCACAACAAATTCACACTGGAAAAATCTTGCACATCATCTGTAGATGAAAAATTATGGTTTCAGATTTTAATTAAGAAATAATTTCCAGTAAATGTTTTTCCAGTGAAGTCAAGTTTCACCAAGTTATTTGCATGGGTATTTAAAGAAATTTCATAAAAATAAAAATAAAATGAAAATATGCTGGTTTAGGCCCCAATTCAGCAATGTGCTTAGGCACGTACTTAAACTCATCCATTAACACATGTTTGAGTGCTGAATAAATCCCCTGTGGTATTTAAAGCTTGGGGCGTGTTAAAGTATTTTTGTGATTTCAAATCCTGGTCCTCCTCAGTAGGAGGGAAAAAAGTATCACATGCATTAGATAAAAACACTTTTACTTTCTTTAAAGAAATATTAAATGAGGATTGATGTTCATAATATAGCCAATGTTTTGGGGCAGGCCAGACTGAAACACATGGCAAGCTGTGCTCCTGTAGCCTGTCCTGAAGGGACAATGCCTGTCACTGAGTGGTAGGAAGACTCTTGCCTGCTTTCTGCATGGGCAGGCATGCGGCTTTGAAGGGAGAGGTCAGCCACCCTCTCCTTCCTCACCTGGTGATGGAGGGCGAGTGGTGCTCTGCAGGCGGCTCTGTGTGAGGACCCAAACGTGGGGCAAAGCTCCCAAAAGCTAACAGAAATCACTGGAGGAGGTTCCTGCTGCTGAGGTCAGTCCTGCCGAGCTGCTGTGCTGCACATGCTGTGCAGTAGCCCTCGGCTCTGCCTCAGACTCAACCATTTGCTTCCAACCCAAGACAGATGTAACCATGTACACATGGGGTGATAGGCACCAGCCTAGCTACGCTATTTCAAAGTCACGCTGTGCTTAATCTGAATTATTTTCTCAGTGCTGACAGAGAGAAGAGAAGCTGAATTCAGCTGAACGGGTCATGCCAACAAGGAACTTGCTTCACTGTTTTAAGCAGAACTAAAGTTGCACCCTCCTGTGGGAGCAGTCAAGCATTTTGGGCATCCTATAGCTGCCAACATATTTTCACCTCCCATTTTCTTCTTCTTCTTCATGATAAAAAAGGGGAGAGTATGTATGATTCTGCACGGTAATTGAAAATTAAACAAAGTGTCTGACTTTAATGCAAGCTGCAGACAACATGGCATTCTTGGTAGTATGTCTTTGAAGAACTGCTCTTTCAGCTCAGCTTTCTTACAACTACATGATGAAAGTTCGATGAGAGATGTAAAGACAGTAATTTAAAATTTCAGTGCTTACTGAGAAGGGTGGAGAATTGTTTTTCTTAGATAAAAGTCACATTGAAAAAAATAAGTGTGGCATAATTCTGTTTCTCTTTCGGCCTCTACCCGAGTCCTGAAAGAACTCAGGCATAAACCAGATAAGCCACTAAATATGACTCAGCTCATTCACACAAGCTGTAAAAAAATCTTTATTTATTTAAAGAAAATTCTCTAACAATAGCCCTACATGCTTCAGCAGGCAAGCCTGACTGTTCAGTAATGCCAGGTTGTAGAAAGTATTATGTTAAATGCAGGATTTCCCCTCCTGATAATTTTTGAACAGATGGTTTTGTGGCAACACATCTACGCTTCTTTTTTTATTATTATGATGATTTTTTTTTCATATTAAACTTGTTTGGACTGTATAAGACAAGCTGTTAAAAGCAGCAGAGTACTAAGCTTGAAAGTATCATCTCAGTATTGTACTCAAAAGGTTCTAATAAAATGTCTGAGGAAATGATCATTAGCCATCCCAGTATTCTCTCTGCCGGTGCCCAGTATTGGGAATGTCAGGAACAGATGTAAAACTCCAGAATATTTAACCTGGGAAAAATTATACAACTGTGTACACAGGTGGAGCTGGATTCCCTTGTATTAAGGGGAGGCAGTGGAGAGGGAAGGAAGGGGTAGGTAGAGAGGAAGTTGTTCAAGTCTGTTGGTGATGAGTGGGCTGTTTAAATATACAGGGTGATAAAGTGAAGAGGGTTATTTTCCATGTAAATATGCATGTGTGGTTGTCAGAGTACCCAAAACATCAGACTGAAGAATCCCAAAACATTTACTGGGGACACTGTCCATTTTGGTGGGTCCCCTGGTCCTCCCATAGTAAATGTCATGAGTAACAGCAACACAGTTGTGGAAGTTCATGTTTTGAACTCTACCAGTCACATCCAGCTGTACTCCTCCTCCTCCCCACCCATGTTGGTCTCATTGCTTTAGCTCAGCTCCTCAGGTAGGCTGCTCCAAGGCTGGGCTCTGCAACATGCCCCCATCCCTGGGACGCCCGGGTTTGGTGACTGCACCTCCAAGTGGGTGCCACCTGGCTCAGGTCCTGTCATCATGCCTGCATTATCTGAGTCATGTATACACTGTGAAGCCACCATGAAGAACTGAATCAGAAGAAAGGGGTTTCAGGCACTAGCGTTATATTTTGGAGGAACTCTTCTTGCTCATTTAGTCACCCTCTGCAATTTTCGGAAAACCACCAAGCCATTTGGAACCCTGTTGCTCTGTGTGAAGGTTGGAAGGAGGGTTGGAAAGTAGCCCTGATCTATGAGTTACTTATTCTGTTGTAGCAAAGGTTGTGCATGTGCTTTATGAGAGAAAAAGAGGTGGGCTAAGTGGCCCAGATTCAATAGAAATATGACTGAAATAAACCTATTAGGTTGGAGGGAAGATGTTGAAGCAGGAGCAGATACAGCATGTAAAATCTTGTTCCAGCTGATAGCCAAATTGCCATTGGTTTTAGCAGTTCTGGGGTTTTGTTCATGTTGTCTGCTACTATTATCTGGATTTTAAACATTGTGAATTTTGAGGGAAACCTATACTTAAATCCCCAAAACACTTGTTTTACATCAAATTTAACTCTCTTACAGATTTTCATAATCAGTTTGGCCTGACTAGAGCTCTACTAAATCTGAAAAACTATTTCTGCTTACGATGATTAACAAAGAAGATACACCCAATTTAACTTTAAGACTGTGTTTTCAGGGCTCGCAATTGTGCAAACAGTGGTGGATATAACATAGAAAACAGAAATTAATTCCCAATAGCACTTCTTTTTACAACGTCATTGTGGGCTTTGTTGACTTTAGACTGGCTTTTTTTCTGTGGATGCCATGGAATTTGAGATGACTTGAAACACTCAAATGAACACATTTAAATGTGTGTATTTATGGGTAGGGGAGGGGGATTCACACTTAAATCCTAAGTGCTGGAATTAGCTCCAACAAAGCCTGAGTGTGTTGACTTTCAAATGTATTCAGCTGATGGAGCAGAAATTTGTTGGCTAGCTCCAAGAGTTATCTACTTTTTAATTTTTTTTTATCCCTGGAGAGCATCTTTGCCAGCTAGCTCAGTTTAACAGAATAAGTGCAATATGTTTAAACACAGAATTTCGGCTACAGAGTGGTGGGGCGGTGGGGTTCCTCTGCCAGGCTTCATGTTCTTTTTGGTGGTGTAATTTGGTGAATCCTGGAGTGTCTGTGCTGTTCTTGCTCTGCAAATGCAGAGCTCTCCATTTGCTCTCAGTCCTAAATCCTGCACTCCAGGGGACTCTGACAGAGAGACCTTGGCAAAGCCTGCCACAGTAATTTAACGTATTAGCCAGGGCCCCTTAGATGTTAGTGTTGACAAGACCCAGGAGGGAGACTCTTGCCATAGCAGAGGTGGCAGCAGAGAGCAGGGTGCCCACACATTGTATCAGATCAGTGTGCCAGGCAGTCAACAGTGTAAAGACAACAGCAAAACCCTTTCCTCTTTCACTTTTACAGAAGATGATAACCTGGGACAGAAAGGAGATGGATGGCTGGGGATGTCACCTGCAGCTAAAGTCTGAAACTTCATGTGTTGGAACCAAAACTGAACTGTACGTTATGGGGGGCAACTCATGCGTTGTTAGAAGTCTCTTTAGACTAGCTCGATTAGTCAGATTAATCGTATAAATTGCCACAGATTGAATCTGAAACAAACTTGACAAATTGCCTCATCTTTGTATGGTGTAAGGGAAAAAATCTTTTTAGCCACATGGCCAAGCTTCCGCATCCCCTGTTAGAATTATTTTTACAGATCATAACAGCCCTGACTCTTCTATTCCCTATGGATGGTGTAAACACCAGTATTGCAGTTGGACACTGTGGCAGGGGAAGAACTGTGCTTGTAGGAAAAGTCCAGCTGGTGCTGGTGCAAGTCAGTGGGCAGGACAGCACTGACTTGAGGGGCTCAGACCAGGGCTTCTCAGGAGGCTGCTCCATCATACTGACATTTTTGTCTTCAGGGTATGAAAGAAAGATGATTCTGCAAAGATCAATATGCCTAGCATCATGCCTGGCAGATTTCCTACAGCCTCTGGCACTTGCTGGGGAAAAAAAATCTCAGCTGCACTTGCCCCTTCCTTCATGTGAATCAAACCTACAACCTATGTCTAATTTTTGCTTTGCAGATACAGTATGCACTTCATCTGTTTATCTACCTACCTACATATGATGAAGATAAATGTAATTTAACCCATTGTCTATGTCACTGCAAAATCTGCACTGAAACATGATGATTCACAGTAGTTTGATACACAGTTGGTGCAAATGACTGTTTTGTGAGGAATAGAATGGAGTATAGGGTTTGGTGCATAATTCTTTTTCTATAACAGAAAAGGAACATATAATGCAAACATTGTGTGCCTGACATATTTTTATAACAGAGTACTAAGAAAATACTTGCTACCTGAAATATTTCTGTAAGTCACTGAAGCAAGCAATCCAACATGTGGGTTACATTACATTCAGAGCTGATCTTAGTTTTGTAACACACACTAAACAGCAGTACGTAGGAGGCTCAGGTTTAATAAAACTGAAACTTTCGGTGGTGCATACAGCCAATAAAGATTTAAGCATGCTGGGCATGATCAGCATACTAATTGCTGCATTAATAAATCCTGAAGCCTGGGTTGTTTTGAAAGGCAAATAAAATTATTGTAGAAACCTTGAGGAGCATTTACTTAGAAAAGTTAGCATATGGCTGTCCTGAGATGTGAGTGAATGTAAAATATCAGTGATAACACCGATCACAGGGTTTTTTCTACCTCTCTGTTCTGTGCAATCAGGACTTTGCAACATCTGATGTTAGGTTGTTCTGCGTTACTATTTATTGACAAAACATCACCAAAAACAGTCGTGTTTCTGTAACTACTAGTGATAATGCCTTTTATCTTTCATTTTCACTACTGCACTGAATAAGTCGTGTGGTACCAACGAAGTGGTCCCAAAAATAAGGCTGGACAGAGCTGCCTATTTGACTACAGCACTTCAGACCACAACCACAGGCAAAAGGGAACATGATGGCAATTGCCCCAGCATAAAAAAATTGTCCAATGTATTCATTTCACAAAGCTGGAGTGCAATACTTCCTGGGAGGCCAAGGAAACAGGAGGCCCCCGAGGTCTCTTCTCATGTGGAAACAGGACCACAATTGGGTCTGAACTGATATGAAGTGGTACCTCAAGTGCTGCGGGCCAGCACACCGTGTCTTGTCCAGCTGTCAGCAAGAAGCTCTCTCCTCTCATTTCTGCTCCCCAGCAACACCCCCAGCCCCTCACCAGAGAGAAACGCTGCCTGCCTTGTGCAGAAACAGGCTGGATATCAGTGGCAAGAGGTTTTCAGCTTGGGAAGGACAAGCTTGCAAAGGTGAAAAGGAAGATTAAAAAATTAGCCCTGAGAGTTTACAGAAGTGTAAAGTACTCTATGCATTTCCAAACATAATGATGCAAAAAAGATGGTTTTACATGCAAAAAAAAATGTAAAGAAATGTTTTCTTTTCATAGGGAGCTCATTTGCCTAGCAAAAAGTGCACTCCACTGTTCTTTACTTCCTAAATAAAAATTGTTTATTAAAAAGTTTGGAATTTTTTTAATGAAAGGTAAGATTAATGAGCCGTGCTCAAGCAGCAATGATTTCTGCCAGCTTGTGCATTAGTCAGCTATTAACATACTTCTTGGGTAATTTGAAGGCATTTTTTCATAGTGCATTGGAAATCACAAAAGACTCGTTGAACTCAACAGGATCCTTACTCCCAGTTAGCTTGCCTTACAGTCCGATGGCTGTGGCTGTTCTAATACATTTTGGCATTTTTGTCAGTGGCATCAGTACAGTTAGTGGAGAAAATCAGCAAATGCTGTAAGGTGAAAAGGGCTTCCTTTTACAGACACCTCATTTTTAGCATGACAGCCATTCTAAGTGTCTCTCTCTCTTTCTCCCACTACTATTACATGGACTGTAAGAACAGGGAGGTGAGATCTGGAGGCAGAGAAGATGGGGGAAAAAAAAGAAGAGGAAAAAAAAATTGCATCTCTTTCCTTGTAAACTCTTGTCTACCCAGTCTGACACAAATACGAAATGTGCATTAGAGCTGTGAGTTCTGAATCTCAAGCAGAGTGTTTCCAGCACGCAGAAGATACAAGCACAGTACACAATACTCCCACTGGGAGAAAGTGATGAGCGAAATGTGTTTTGTTATTGCAGTGTCAAAAGGAATCCCCAGGCTGGAGGAGCTGTGGTTTCTAGCAAAAATCAGGGATGAAATATGAATGAATAAAAAATACCATTGCCAAAACAGCTGCCTCACTATGTATTTCAGACTTCCACCGAGCAACCTTAATGAAGCAGGAAGCAGGGAAGTGGGATTATATTAAAGGACCTGGACCCAGACTGTAGCTACCAAACATGGTTCTCGAGTCTGCAGCAGATTCTGTAGGTGACACAGATCAAACTAACCTTTCTTTGCCTCAACTTTCCAGTTGGAAAATGGGGGCAGCAAGAACACTGGCATTTGCTTTTTTTCTAGCATCTTTTGTCTCCTCTGTTGGTTCCCCTTGAGAGAGTAACTATCCTCTACTAACCATTCCTACTGTGGCCAACAGTGTCGTGACTAGCGGTGCTGTGGCATCAGCTAGATCCGGTGGCTGTTAATCTCATAGACTAGACAATCTTTGATATCGGGTTGCACACATATCAAGCTATGTGCTTGCAGTGCCTCGGGTCCTAAGTCGATGGCAGTAGTTCTTAGGGTGCTATTCTCTGCCAGTTTATGTACCAAAGTCCCTTTTTCATGTTGATTACTACGCGGTCTTTTTTCCTTTGGAAGCAGCTGCTGTAGCAGGCAGAGATTTATTGGCCTCCAACTCAGACCTCCAAGGTAAACCTTTCACGCTTCCAAACATACATCCCATGGGAAATCTGCAGCCGCCCAAGGTACCATTCCCTCCTTTTTTCTTCCTGAGAGTCCAATAAAGAGCTCCTCAGGCCACCACAGCAAAGGTTAAATGGGGTTCTTCCAAAGGACTGGAGAAATAGACTTGTTTCTCATGGCAGAAAGCAATCCAGCCCTCTAAGGATGATGGTATCCTCCCAAAAACCCCACCTGGGGACACTTTGCATGGTGATCAACCAGACTTTGCTGCACTATAGAGAAATACCCCTTCCTCTGTTGAGATGCTCAAAGACCTAGTGCAAGAAGCACTATTCCCATAAGGATGGGAGTACATGGTATGTTACTGTACTGCCTGCACAGCAGCTGCTGTGGATCCTTTAATGCACCAAATCCACAGCCAGTTTCCAGTGCAGACATGCCCTTATTGTTATAGGTCAGTCTTCCCTTTTTGATGCTTTCACAGGGTATATTAAATGAATCTTACTCCTTTTAAAACCTGGCTACCAGAGCTGGAGGAAAGTGTTCCACGCGTGCAGCTATTTTCCCAAAACCAGCTCTCACTGTCTTAGAAAATTTTTCAGGTCTTCTGTATTTCCTGAACAGAATTAAATTCTCCTCCTGTTGTAGTTCTGTGCCATTCTAGTAAAAGAAGCTTAGCAGTACTTTTAAAATTCTTCAAATAAGGATTGTTTAGCTTATAGTACTTAATATCATGGCACTGCATCCTGACTCTGGTTGCCACCATGATACTACTGATGAACTCCACATTTGAGCTAGGTTTGGCAAGTTTTTGGTAAGCATAGGCTAAGGTTCAAGCAAGCATGGGCTAAATCGTTACCTGGGGTGGAAACTGGAAAAAAACAAGATAATAGCTGAGTTTCTGGTTTTCGGGTTTTGGTTTCATTTGAACCACATACTCAAAACTGAAGATTACAAGATCATTTACAAGCCATGCCTGCATTTGCAACCCAAGCAGTGGGTCATACTCAGCCCAAGTGATGAGTGAATCCTAATGAATTATTTCTGTTCATTCAGACATCTAGGCATTAAAGGTATGCTGGAAATCTATTTGCCTAGTGAGATTTACTGTCTGGCCATTCTGGAAATATCATGAGAACAGTCTTTTTTATGGTATCTGTTTTATCACTCATGATCTTACTCAAACATGGAAATCCAAAATTGCCAGGCTGGAATGGCAGATAACATTTTTAAAGCCTGCTAATCTCAAGTTTTTATTGTTTGGCATAAACCATATAAGGCTTATTTTATTTAATTAATTATCTTTATTATAATTAATAAATCAATATTTAATTGATAATTAAATTATAAGTTGCCATAAGCAATAGGTTCAGTCTTATTTTATTTGAGCTTGTTAAAAAAGAAGGTAGGGGAGGCACAGAAATTACTCATGAGCCTACCTATATGCTGCACAGACCAAAAGTCCCATCATGGCTTGCATGGCTCGGGGGAAGGTTCCAAAACATAAACCCGCCCAGTCATACAGTCACTCTGACAGACATTAAAACAGCTTCAACTTACCAGGGTTTGTTAAGTGCTTGCCAGCTTCATTAAGTGTTGCACTACATCTGTAAGCAGAAAAAAAAAGTTGTTGCCAATCAGTTAAAAAAATACACTGATTTAAAATAAAGATATGTCCAGTCCACAAAATCTAAACTCTACAAAAACAACACACTGCCAGTAACTGTCTTTAAAAAACCCTTTAAAAATATTAATGGTAAATCAATATACCAAATATAATGCAGAATAGAAACATTTCACTTTTCATATTTTTACTGTTCTGTAGATGAGGCATATAAAAGTAACCATTCACCATAAACCTGTATTTATTGACTGGTGGTAACCAACTTCTGTTGGGATATTTGATGCTGCAGCTCCTCCCATACTTATCTGGGTGCCCTGTGTCCCACAAGAATACACTCTCAAGGTATGAAAAGCAGAATTTTTAAAAAATTAATTATTACTTTGGAGTGATTATAGAAAAACTAAGGAAACATGCCCTATAGAGGACTGCTTATAACCCAGCACTAATTACTAAATAAGAAGCGATGATGACTCTTGAAACAAAATTTGCATTTAAAATATCTCAAAACAGTACATTTATACATTTGCAGGGGTTGTTTTTCTGCTATGTGTACTTAGTCACAAGCTAGCAAAGTTGCTCTGTAGCGATGCCAGTCCCAGCTGCAAAAGGTAAGAAATTCTAAATAATTAACAGGGAGAAAAGCAGCCTTAATCATCTGTCACGCTGGATTCAATATATAGCTGCACTCCATTTGTGCACCACGTAGTCCTCCCTGTGTGAACAGGGAGTCTCTGTAGCTGATGTGCTCCTCTCTCAGTGAGAAAGATGAATTATGTGGCTCAGCCCCATTGGCAAGAAAACACACAGCCCCCACATGTCAGTAGACATATCCTCATCACCACTCATGTAAAATCTAATCCCTGCCTGTCATGACAGTCTCCAAAACATGGAGTATTCTCTGAACCGCGGCCAATTTTTTGGTCATTCACTGCATCAGGAGCAGCAGTCGCCGTTCTCCCTGTGTGTGTGCATTATGCCTTAATGTATAAATACACATACTTTTAATGCAGTTACTTTAAAATTGAGAGGGGGTGGAAATCAATGGAAATCCCTAGCGATTTCTTTTGGGGGTTGATACTTGAAACTTTGAGTTTCATTCATAACAATATGGAAAGACTAGTGGTCTTGATGTGCCTCTCTTTGGGGAATTTTTCACAGATGAACATTTTCCCTAGTCTTATTTCATAACGTGTGAGTGAAATACAGTACACAATAGATTGATAGGGCTGTTTTAAAGAAGTCTTTGTCAAAAATTCCTGCATGCTTGACCCGTTTCTTCAGTAGTAAGTCCTACCAGAAATGCAATCTGAATATACAGTGAGTAGGACAAATGTGGCTTGGCATAAGCAGCTGCAGGTCTGCAGACGTGTGCCATGATGGGAGGTGAGTGCTAGCTGAATTGCTGCTCCGCTGAAAAGGCACCTGTTGAAATAAAATACAGTTAAAGAGCAAAAGAGACTATGTTGGAGTGGCGATCCTTAGTAGCAATGTGGAGGTAAGACCACATACGTGTTTGACCGTGCACATGGGTTTAGTATGTGAAAACAGGAATCATTTTCTTTCCATGCAAGCTGAGGGGGCAGTTGGGTCCCCACCAAAAGCCCAGGGCTGGGGGAGAAGAGGGTCCAGGGAAATACACAGATTTGGCAGAATCTGAATTATCCAAATGCTACTGAATAAATGGGTGGGCTAGTGTATATTAAAAGCAGTGTTTTGATTCATCAATCTAGTTTCAAAGTATTTGAACAGGCAAACAAGCTTTTTCATGGGGTATTTGGTACCTCATGGAAATCTTAATGTGGTCATTTTGGCATCTCCTTTTCTGCTCATAGCTGGAAAATTTACAGAGCCTGTGAAAGACCTGTGCACATGTGGTGCACTTGCACAGTAGAGGGGCATATGATTGTATTCTTCTTTGCCTAATAAGTAGAGTGTAGGGTGATTAAGAAGTAGAGTTTCCGAGGGTGATTCAGCACTGTTTAAAAGGAAGAGGCTCTCATCAGTCACTTGCACTGAATGTGAGTTTCTTGGACCTGTAATGACTGCAGATTCTGGTTTCACACCAGAACCACCTTTTCTTCCCCCCCGACTCGTTGTGCATTAATGCTGGATACTTCAAACTCACCAAAAGGTTCAGGAAGATAGATTATCTAGAATTAAGCAGGTAACACTTAGCAAAAGGGTGAAGCAGAATAAAAAAGAAGCAAGAGCCAAGCTGTGAATGCAAGTTTTTAACTTCTTAGCATTAATCATACTCTTGATGAAAGACTGAGGCTGAAAAACCATGCACAGCCCATGGATCTTGCATGTCAGGGCAGACAGCAGAGGTGACAAACATTCACTGGGCACTAAAGTGTGATTTGGGGGCAACACTTCTTGTGCAGTGGGTCAGAAACTTAAGGTTACTATGCCATTTGATTTCTTTTCAGTAATCTTAACTGCTAAAACCAGAGAGCCACCCAGAAAAGCCAAATCTTGCCAGCAGTTTGCTGTCCCTGGACTTTTAAAATTTCTTTCTGGAAAAAGCTTTTAAGAACTGATTGTCAAGGACAGCATCTATAACTCAAAACAACTTATTGTCATACCTGTTTAAAACCATATGTTTAGATACATATTCACTATAAACAAATTTATAATACACAAATTTACAATATAGAGTACTTCATTTGATAAATTATACATTATTTCACTTAGACAAATAAAGCATTGTTAGAGTCACAGTGATATTACAAATACAATAATTGTTGGTGTTAAAACAGGTTAATCCCACAAATGGTGTACCAAAACCTCTTGCTCAGTCTAAATCCATTCAAGACCAACAATGCAATACATCACAAAGCTTTAGTGCTCTCTTGCATGGTTAACAAAAAAGAGGAAGGGAAGGGAAGGGAAGGGAAGGGAAGGGAAGGGAAGGGAAGGGAAGGGAAGGGAAGGGAAGGGAAGGGAAGGGAAGGGAAGGGAAGGGAAGGGAAGGGAAGGGAAGGGAAGGGAAGGGAAGGGAAGGGAAGAAGCCCTCTTCTGTAGTACAGATCATTTCTAATCCTTTTTCTGTTATACATGCTAACAATATCCTCATCAGGATGACTCCTCAGGGGCTCAAGTCCTTCCTACTTGCATAAATACAAGTACCAGCTACCTTCACACAAAAGACAGGGTAGAGAAGTAAGCTAGAATGAGGGAAGACAGGAAAAACTGTGAACATGTGTACACATGCAATTTCTCTTCCCTCTTTTATGAAATATATTATTTGGTGCTGGCCATAAAAGCTGCAGAGATGGCCTTTTTGGGATCCTAGGTGACAGATTTTCAAATATTGCTACTATTTTCCCCTATTGATCCAAGTGGCAGAACTGCCTGCAAAATGCCCGCTGCGAAGTCCATCTTTTCATGAAAGCAAAGGAGATGTGGGAGAAGGATTTGCACTGATATTAATTGGGCTTCTGCTCAAAATTTCTTGATCCTGGCTATCTGAGTTTAAGTGCCTAAAAGGGTAGTCTGGTTTCCTGAACTGATGAATGTGGAAGTTTTATGTGTACACATGGGCTTGTGAACTGAACTTCACCTACACCAGAGGGGAAAATTTTCTGAATACTGCCGCATTGTTCTTCAAGGAAAAGAAGCAGAAGATAGCCTCAAAACTGTATTGCAACTGCTTAAGTAGTCAGGAAGTCAGATCTTACAAATAAGAAATAATTACTTGCACAAGTAATTATTGTTTTGGTTTGAATGTCTGTTAGCTAATATTTACTTTTTTAGCAGGGGATTCTGGTGCTTGCAAGAGGACAAGAGAAATTTTCTGTAGGCTTCTGCATTTATAAATCTACTGCATTTTTATAACTTCTTAATACAGTGATGAAGCTGAATTTATTTTGTGCATTAATATTTTTTTTGCATCTCAGCCTATCTTACAGTGTGGGGTTTTTTGCAAATGAAAAACGTGGCATTAAAAAATTTGCCGATCAATTGGTAAAGGTGAGTAAAAGATTTGTTTTCTTCAAGTCAGGTTCATTCTATTATCCTCCTATTTCTAATCCTAAATAACAACTGAAAATGTGTTTATTCCCCTGGTACAGTGAATATGCACACTTGGTGAATGTGCATTATCTAATAACTCCACGCTGTCACCACCTGCTGACCCAAAAATTGATCACATATTTTTCCTTTCTCTTCCTTCATTATAGAGGCTTCATAAGTGTGATTTTAGTCACTTGGAGGGAAGTTCTCATTTTGCTTTGAATGCAGCATGCTGCACTTTTCAAAACTTAGATTAAAGTTCAGTAAAGGAACTACAGGCCCAACCTAAACCTGTGAGATATGCAGAACTAGTACATTGATCCTAGGTAAAAGTCCTTTCCTGGGCAGCCCAGACGTCCCTGGCAGTGACCTTTGTGAGTCTGGCTGGACAGTCTCCAGGCAGCATCAAACCTTTGGCTCAGGAACCTCCTGAGGAATTTGAGAGAGGCCAATGAGATGTTACAGCTTGTGAGGACTTTTGAGGAGATTTAACAATTGGGTTTGAAGCTCTACATTAAAGGAAAGAAGCTACAGTTTCACAGAATGATTGGGCATGACAAAGAAATACATTTATCCCTGAAAAAAAATACATTCTGCAATAAGGGAGGTTCATAGGTGAGTGAAACAATGTAGTGGGTCGGGCTTTTGCAAGACCAAGCAACTTGTAAGATTAATAGGAAAGTTTTTAAGCACAAAGAGATGACACAGTGTCTGATTCATACAGGTAAAGACAGAAGAGGCAAACAAGTTTCTGTAAAGACTAGAAGTATATAATGTTGCTATGAACTGCCCGAGGTTTAGTGGCACTTATTAGTCAGTAAGAAGGAACAGTTCCAAAGCAGGACACAAATCAGCAATGGTTACAGAGTACTAATGCACATACTGCCATGAATCATACTTTTTCCAACAGTAAAAAAGAAAAGCATATAAGCAGTATTTGTGTTTTATATACATTCAGTTCCTGACTTCTTTTTATTATTATTTCTTAAAATATCATAAAACAAACATGGTCTTTAATCCATCATAGAAAACCCCTGTATCTAATCTTAGTGTAGCTGTTGCCATATGGGCTGTGCAAACATTAAAAAAAGAAAACAGTAATTCTATGATAAGCAAAACAGGAAATTGGAGGTTGCTGATGATGAAATTGATATCCAACTAGTAACCTGAGCAATGAAGTCACTAAGCCTTTCCTGCACTATAAATTTGATTTCCTGGGACATGTTTAATGTTTTTGTTAGATTTCTTGGATAGTGTGCACCAGGTATTTTTAGCTAAGAATCATCACCATTATTTTGTTCAGTTCCCTCAAAATAAGTAACATGTTAAAAACATAATGTGGGAGCGGAAAGCTAAAGCATGCTCATATTATAGTGTCAGCATTTACTTATGACTGGGCCTGTTGTGCAGATAACATCTAAGTGATAAAAGGGGGAGGGGGTTTAAGCAGTGCATGCTCTTTACAAAGGCTGCTTAGTAACCAGCATCGCATTGCCTCACTGGAAGCTTTATGTTTGTTCAGGCTATTTCATTAAAAAACAGTGAAGAGCCCTTCTGGAGGGTAGCAAGGAGGGAGACTCAGAGAACAGCAGCCAGAGTAAGTGAAATGTAATTACAGCCCACCAAAGCCTTTCCTCAAAATAGAGACAGCAAAAGATCTAGGTATTTTTGTGAGCTGATGTTAATCCTTGAATGCAGTTTACTTAGTATTATAGGCCATTTATTTATTATTACAGGTGGTGGTGTACTAAAATGCAGTGGTTTCTGAGAGATGGATCATATCATCAGTCAATGCAGCTATTAAGTGCTGTTGGCTTTAGTGAACTTATACACAATATCTGACCCCAAATCTTCATAAACGTTATTGAGCAATGTCCTGGCACCTCTGTAGACACTGTTTTAATGATCACATATTGTTTGGTTGGCTTACAAATGGTGTTTTTAAGGGATAATTCACAATGGCTTCAGTCTAAATAGAGAACTATATTTCAGAAGTCTTGTTCTCCTGCACCTCTGAGAGCCAGAGACAGGACCTAGACAGTGGGCTGGGATTATCCAAATTCACTGCAGTGAAATGAGGCTGGGAATGATAGCTGGTATAGGGGATGCCTATTGGGGAAACATCTCTGGAGGTAAATAAGAGCAGTAGGAGGAAGAAGCAGGCTGAGAGGTAATTACAATCATGAGAGCATTAGCAGCACAATGTAGGAGGTTATATCCCAAAAGCAATGCATGAGGTCTGCAGTGGCACCAGCAATAGGCAAAGATATTTCATAACAGAATTTATGTGTGTATTATATAAGTGTGTGTGTGTGTGTGATAATTAATATGAATTAGTCAATCTCAAAGGGTTGAGACTGACCTGGAGGCAAGTGCCCCCTGGATGTGGAGGTTATCCTCTCATTCCAATAGGAAATGAACCTGCTAGAGGACAGGGCAGTGGAAAAGCAAAAGTCGTGCGCCATAAAACCATGGGACTCATCACTACCACTCTCAAAAAGAAGCACAAGCTGATGGCGGTCATTGCTCTGGGGAAGGAGGCAACAAAGACAGAAACTAGTGGACCAAGCTTCACATTCAGGGAGGTATGCTACGTGCAAAGAGCTCAAATCTGAAACAGTTGTACAAAAGTTGTGAAGACATCAGGCATCTCTGTGGCATCTCTGCCTCCCATTTTTCTGACCAGTAATGATGCCACTAGGAGTCACCCTGAGCATATCAGAGTGCTCCCAAGGCCCCGGGAATACGGGTTTGGGGGTTCAGGTGTTGCTTTCAGTATGTTCCTCCAGCTCCCCTGCCAGGAGCTGTTGTTTGTGTGTGGCTGCATAGATAACATCGCTGGGGCCATCCTGTCCCATGTGATGACATTGAGCATGGATGGAGTCAACGACATGAGAAAGGAGAAGAACATCTTTATACACCAATTTGTTACTTGAATGAAGAGAGGTCTAAACTGGAAAAAAAAGAATGAAGGGGAACATCTTAAGAGATATGAATTAATGTGACCAGCAGAGCAGAGGGTGAGAGAGGTAATTATAAAATAAGAAAATAACTGGGCTTAGTAATGGATCTGCAGATCCAACCTAGGCTGCCAAATCAGGAAGGTTGGGTGGATAAATATCTTGTTGAGTAACTAACAAAATCATTCAGGGCACAAAGTTTGGTGACCTGTACAGGTTTTAATTAGCCAAACATCTTCTGAGAGAGAAAGGCAAATCAACTGTCCAGAAACCTCGGAGGCTGCAGTGTTTTCCATTTTCTTTTTAATCTGTATATTCTAAGAGTGAAGAAAGATATTAGAGAGGAAGCTTTTTCTGATGCAATTCTAACTGCAGTGGAGGAACTGGTTCACACAGAGGTTAACTTGAGTAAGAATGACTGAAGTGACAGAGCTTACAATCAAGAAGGAAAAGCAACAAAATAGAAACCATTAATCCATTCAAGAAAGTGGACTTCAGAGAAGTCAGAGACTTTGTAGGACTGATCTCCCAGGAAACTGGTTCAAAGGTGTGGAAAGGATTCTTAAGGAAATGGTATTACAAACACATCAGCAAATTATCTCATTGTGAAAGGAATGGGAAAATGGTGTAGAAAAGACCAAGATGGCTACATTGTGAGTTCTTTTCACATGCCTCAAACACAAGAAGAGAGAATACAGAAGTTAGAAACTAAATCAGGTAATTCACAGAGATACAGCATGAGCTATATCAGAGAGGCCAAAGCATAAAATGAATGCAGTTCACATGAAGCATCAAGAATAATGAAGAGGAACACAGGCAGGAAAGGATCACTTGGTTCCCTGTCCTGCAACAGATGTCCACTCTGAAAGACTACGCAGACCATGGGTTCAATGCGCCAACCTTAAGCCATTAAAACCTGCCTGAAACACTGTAGAAAGTCTAGATCCTCTTGCCAACGACTCACAGTTATTTCTGTGCCACAGGAAGAGGGCAGAAGAGGATCAAGCATACTGCCTCTACTCCAGGACCCTGCAACAGCACGAAATGTCTCATAACTCCCAGAATATTGTACAAAAATACTTCATGCTGTTGAGAGCAGAGGAAAAATGGTCCTGGCCGGTCTGATCTCTGGGAGGGAATTTCCACTTCCAACTCCAAATCTGGCAGTGAGGGTGTGAGTAGGGGGTGGTAGGCAGCAAGGGTGCTACTTGCTACATGAGTAGCAAAAGGAAGAACACAGAACGGAATGGGAAAGAGATAGATGGGACATTTGGGGAAGACCATTGATAGACTGGAAGACTGGAAAAGGAGAAAACATAGTAGGGCTCTTAGCAGATGGCACGCAAAGGTGTTTGGAGTGGTGTACTTGAGCAAGAGTTGTCAGTGGTCACTAGTGGCACGGGAGGCTGTGCTGAGCATGGTTTTGCAGAAGTCTGTCCTGGGATCTGGTACTAGTAGTTTCATTACTGACTTGGATGTTAAATAAACTGTGCTAATCACATTTGCAGATCACTCCAGTTTAGGAAGACCTGTAAATAGTGAAAGACTGAAAATGAACTCTACGTGATGGCTATGAAACTGAGAAATAGCATTTAAAAATATTTAATTCAGTAAGAAAGAGGGTAAAGTGCTATGTAGAGATGGCATAGACACAGGACAGGGAACAGGTTGATAGATGGTAACTGTCTAAGAGCAGACCTCATTGTGATAGTAGGTCTTTAGATGAGCCATGGTCCACTCTGCTAATGGTGAATGCCATCCAGGAATTGGACAGGAGCAGAGCTTGCAGGGTAGGGGAAGTATGTCATTCTCTCCACCACAACAGGAGTCAATTAGAGGGAATTCAGAAAACAGAAATGTCAGTAATCAGAAATATATGAAGGAAGATTTGTGAAGGAAAAATTTGAATGAACTGTGACTGTTTGTACCCACAGGAGAAAAAAACCTTGAAATAATATCTAGAAAAAACTAGACATAAACATAATATTCTTTTAAATATTTCAGAGCTTTAAAGTCCTTTATAAAAGGCCTGTTAACATCAATAGGAATTGTTTTTCATTTCCAATTACTTTTTTTTTTCACTTTTAACAGGCAAATTAGACCTATCTGATTGAGAGAGCTTTGAAAAACTTGAGATGAAGATTTTAATTCATCTCCTTTGAAAGTCCCTCAGAAGAGAATGCTTTTTCAAAAACATGCTTTCACAAGATCCTGTAAAGTTGTGAAGGAAAACAAGACCTTATTCATATCTGTGTAGCTATAGTGAAGTCACTAGAATCCATTTACATCAAAACTGAATCTAACCCACATGTCTCAAATGAAGTCCAAGTTGAGCCTTGAGATCAGGTCCACAGAGGGATGTAAATGCTCTTGTCTCCCCTGCTTCATGGCTCAGGTCCTGGTTACATGCTGGGCTCTTCTGTGTGCCATCTGGGACTTGGTGGATCCAGCATGCTGAGCGGGGACCTGCACAAATCAGCTGGTGAGAAATGCTTTAAAGAGCAGCATGCCATGCATTTTGCTTCTTATGGAGGTTAGGCTCTTAACCCAGGCTGTTGTTCCTTTCAACAACGTAGCAAGAGGTCACTCTCCTCTTTTATCACGCAGGCTAAAAAAGAGCAAGAGGTTGTGGTCGTCACAATAACCTTTTGTCCTCTAATTCAGCAGCTAAAGCACTTCTCAGGACATAGGTTGTTCAAGGCTCTCGCAAGACGGTACCCTGGTGACATTGCTACTGGTGAGGCTGGGCACTCCTCTGTTTGCCAGGTCACACACACACAAAAAGCCTTCAAGAGTCATTGTGTTAAGAAGGACCATGATGCTCTAATCAGGTGCATGGGCTCCTCACATGGTAAGACAGAGACAGGGACTTAGCCCAGCTCTTAGGCCTGCTTATACATTATACATGATGTCTGCACTGGATAAAATTATTCAGTAATTCCTAGAAAGGGCCTGAACCCAACCTGCACAGCTCTGCAGGGATGGCAGCCATTCTGACCATTTGCAGAGAAGGGATTTAGGAGTCTCGAAGACTTTATGCACCTAAAAAATTATGTGGGGACGAACTTTATATTATCCAGTCTCTAAATGAATGTGGACTGGGTCCTCACCTTTGGATGACATGGATGATCCCATTCAGTGCAAGAGCTTCAATAGAAAAAAAGAGTAAGCAGTCTTCACAACATGTTCTGCTTCACCAAATGAATCTTCAGTATTATTCATGCATAGACTGCAAGACAATCCTTTCAGTCAAAACAGTAATTAAAAAAATACAGCTGTGTATGAAGTTATTCCTGACTGTTGATATTTATGCACAATGAATGCCCGACCAAAGTTTCAAAAATAAAGAAATAAGAGCATACCAATGGGTTTGGGTGACATCCATCCCTTTGCCACCTGCCCAATATACTGAACTGGCATTCATGACTCTCCCGGGGGTTTTGTTTTCAAGCCTTAGTCCCATAAATGCTGTTTTATGTCATGAGGCACTGAGGCCGTCAGAGAGGTAAATAAATGTCATGTCTATTAGTGAGTGCCAACAGCAACTTGATTGCAACAAAGCCTCAGTTGTTGAATGTTTTTATGAATACCAATGTTATTAATTTTGCTCCTGGAATCCTGGAATCTCTTCTGTTTTGTTTATGCACATGCACATACATTATATATAATATATATAGAAAGCGTGAAGAGAAGAAATCTGGAATATTTCCTTCTGCAGTATGATGGAGGTCAATTTACTCAGCAGTCGCATGACCCATTTGCTTGTGAAGTCCTAGCACTCCTCATTTCTGAGTAGGATGCCTGTGAGAAGTTATCAAGAGATGAATGAATAAAGCATTTTCATACAGTAGCATTTTAAACCCATAGATACAGGCAATTATAAAAAGAGAGAATCTAGCATAGAATTGGAAGCATAATCACATTTTCTGTTCCTTTTTTCATTTTTCTTCCTTTCCCTTGTTCTCTTTTACAGGAAGTTTTCTTCATTTTAAAGCATTGGTGTTCTACACTGGGTGAGACAGTTCTGAGTCTTCACCTAAATTTATGTTTTAGGAACTGTAAGTATTCTCGTCATTGAACTCCAGAGCTTCAATTCCATGTTTTGGGCATCCTCCACTGGTGCAGAAAGAGTGTCTTGGATTTTTTTTTCGCAGTTCTTGATCACAAATGTATATTTCTTATTTTATGAACAGGAAACTCAGGTGTTCAAGGAGTTTTTCATCAATGACACAAAATGAGAGCACTTTGCTGCCCTTTCTGTGTTTGCAGCCTTTTTCTTTTGTATTTCAACAAGAGTTTCATCTCATGTTCAGAGCAACACCTCCTACTGAAACCAATGAACGCTTTCATTGTGAGTAAGTCAGGCCTACGGAGGAGCTTATCTAATAATATGAGTTTCTTTTTGGCTCGTTTCATGATTCGCATTTCCATATGTTCATACTTACAGGGAAGACTTGCTAATGTGATTTTATGTAACTTACCCAGCTTTCTCCTATGTCTTGATGGGGGGGGGGCCCTACAGACCTTTGCTGTGCCCAGCTTTATTGCAGTACTTTGGAGTCTATTGGACTACCTCCATTAGAAAAGTCACATCTGACTTTATGTTCAAAGACTCATATTCATTTATTAAAATGTGGCACTCAAGTCAATATTCTGTAAGCATGGCAACCCAGCCAGGATTTTCCTCTAACCTATTGGCATTATATTCAATAACATGATCCTGACAACAGATTTATTGCAACATTTAACAATTTATCAGGTAACATCTCTCCTTTAGGTCAAATCCTGATCCATTTTAGTGCAATTAAATCATGCAATCTAAAGGGCAAAATTCACCCTCAGGAAGTACATTTCACCCCGTTGGCCCTTTGTGCCTTTTCTTGAGGCTCAGCAGAGTTTGCACAGACATTTGCTTTCCCATTCACCTGACTTACTGCCCGTATTTGCTGTTCCATTCAACCATGTATAGACGTGTCCAACTGCTCCCAACATCATGGGGTTTCTATATGTTGTAGGAGGAAGTCATGGACACTTCAATTGTATGACAACCAAACACACAACCCCACAACTAATATTTGGCTCTGTTTGGTTATGATGAATGGCATCTTAAAAAGTTCCATCATGTACAGTAATCATTATAATCATGTGGACAGCCCCTTCCTTAGCTTCTTTAGTCATGACTTCTGCCCTTTTTTCTTGACTGATAAGTGACAGCCTTGCATTCTGGACCTTGAAATATATATTTACAGTAGTCTAAGAAATTTGTCCTTAATCAAAGGAGGCTTGACTTGCCAGCACATCTTTAGAATATTATTGAGTAACTCATTAAAATGTTAATAGCTTCTGTCAGGATTTATTGATCCTGATGTCAGCTTTTCTCAGAATAAGAAATAAAGCTGATTTTTATCTCATCTTCAGACCATGCTGAGTGATCAGTACTTAAATAGAATAATGAGAAGTGCTTGAGTAGAATAATCAGCATCTAGCACATGTATCCGTTCTGAATACAGACAGAGCCCTCCAGATATATGTGTGTTATATGTGGCATGTCAAATAATATGCAATATAAGGAAAATGAAGAAGACACTTTATCTGCATGATTTTGACAAATACTTTTTTCTGCTGAAGCAAAGAGAGGGAATACAATCATTTCAAATATTTTCTCTTGGATGGAAATAAATTTTTTTAAAGAGCTTAGTATGAGTGTCCTTGTTTTTCGTTGCATCCTAAGTTAGACAAGTTAAATAATGACCAAATTCTACTCCACTGAATTTCTGTAAGACAAACATTTGTTACAGAATATTTTCTGCTATTGTCACATTGTTTTGGTTATGTGTGGAACAGAACAAAAGACTGACTGACCTAGTGAAGGAGAGGGTATTTGTTTTTTAAAGGCAGCTGCTAATCTCAGAATCTTTCCCACCATGAGTAATGTTGTCCAACAAGAGTAAAACAGCAAATCCCATGCTGACCCTAACAGAGGCGGGATTGTCAAGTGTCAAGATGAATGAAAGAAATAGGAGAGAAGAATCTGTCTTTTATATCTTACTTTAAAATCATTAAGTTGACCCTCGTGGGGACACTTCTTTTGAATACGTCAACAAGTATTTTACAGCATGTTCAGGACTTTTAACATATGGGGTACGATGTTGTGATACTTTGCTATTTCGAAAGGACCCTGAAGACAGCATATAGAAATCTGTCCCTTAAAGATTTATTTAAGTAGCAGCCTACAAGGCAATTCCCTCTGAGCCTGGCATGTAAGAACCACTGTGTCCTGTGTAAATACAGTGTCACCTTGTACCTGGAAGGCACAAATCCTGGCAAAAGGATTGGGGCATTGCAAATGGGCTAAAAAGTTACCTGGCTGCATTTAAGCTGCGGCGTGGTCAGCCTGTGAAAAGGCTACATAATGCAAGTGTCTGCAACAAAAAAGGCTCAGCTTTCTGCTACAAGACATTCTTCTAAATCCTGTGCTCTTATAACTTAGAATTCAGAAAAGATGGCAGGCCATCCATTTAGTAGTTTATTTATAAGGGCAAGAGCAACCACCAAGAGGGTGATAATGCCATAAAACTCAAAAAATAATAATTTTAGGATATCCTGAGAGAAGCTTCTTTCTAAATCAGAATGCCTTGTCTGGATATTAAGTAGAGCCTGCATTCAAGGAGAATTTATAGGAGTTATAGTTATGAGTGATATTGTTATGGACTTGGGAAACTTACCTTTTCATCAGATTAAGTAACATAATAGGACTATGAAATCTGGCAAAAGAGCCAGATGTCATCACATGCTTAGTGAATTTTAATCTGGCATTTACAGTATTTGAGAATATAATGTGGAAAACGCTAAGTGATGCCTAGTTTATGTGACTTGCGGTTCTGATTTTCATTAACACTTTTCTTGTGACAGTTGCCAACAAATCCTGCAATTACTTGCATTCCTTCGAAAGGACGAAGGCAACAGCTGTGAGGATGCAGACAAGAAACATTACTTGGTATATGGTAAACAACATGCACTTCTGAAACTGGATTGAATCCTTAATGTACCATATTAATCATTTGTGCATAAAGTACAATCTTAATAGCATTTGTCCAGAGTTACACTTATATATCAGGGTCTTCAATATGCAAACATTTAAGCTTATGAGTAATTTTACATTTATGTGTAATCCTGTTCGATATGCAATATAAAGTTGCTCACGTATGTAAGTGACTTTAGGATCAAGGTCAGGGTTTATAGAGTGATTTGAGATTCCTCAGGATAAAAATGCCATCTAAATGTAAAGATACTGTTTGTTAGGCATTAGTGTTTTACAGACAGTAAATTTAATGGGCCTGATTTTCATTTACCTTTACAGTCAGATGAGGGATCTATTTTGGAAAAGTCACCACTGTGGGGGAAGAAAAACAATAGCCAGGAAATTGCTAATGTTAATGTGATGTAAAGTCAAGCAACCATTTCGAATCTCATTTAAACTTTGATTCAGGAAGGGACTGAAACATGCGCTTAATTTTAATCATGTCAGCAGTCCCAGCAGTCGGTGAGACCACTTAAAATTAGGCGTATTCTGCCTGCATGGAAGCCTCAGTCAACAGAGTACAAAATACATTACCATTTCTCATCCGAATTGCCTGTGCCCAGTTCTTAATGGATGGATGGTCTTCTCCCAAAACACAATGACAGAATTGATATTTAGTGGAGCAGAAAAACTTCTCTGCTGAACTGAGTCAGATGAGATTTCACTAAGGGGAGAGAGAGTCTCATCCTTTGAGAGGCATATATTTTGGATGGACTAAGACAGAAGAAGCTCAGGCAAAATCCTTAATGTAGGTGCTCTGAGGAATCAAACGTAGCACTCTTGATAGCTCATACTGGGTACCCACGCTCCTAAACACCTAAAGTAAGAGGACATGAACATTTTTCAGAGAGGTTTATCTGTCTTCTGCTACACCCCAGGGCAACACGTTGTGTCGTATCATTCATCTGTGCCAACAATAAATAATTGCATCAAAGAATTCACCACAACTGTGCAAAGCCAAAGGCTGCTTCAGAACCACCTTCCTTTCAGTGGTGCTATTCAAATTATCTGTATTATTCTTCATTTTAAGAATTAACCTTTCAAGGGAGCTACTTTGAATGTCTACTTAAAACAATAGCCCCTTGCGTACTGAATTTAAAAATTAAGTGTACATTCTTGCTTTTTATAGCATATATTTATAAATAAGACATGGTCACAGTATGTATTTTGCACTTCCATTTTTAAATGCTGTGTGATTTAGAATTTGATGGGGTTTGGGTTCTTTTCACAAACACAGAAATCAGAAAGAGCCATTTATGCTGTTTATAAAGTAATGATGTGCAACTTAATGTTTTGCATAACCATTCATATGTGTATTTATAGATGTGTGTATGTGTAGAGATATTTTTATATATTGTGAATATGTGTTTATCCTTGTGTCTTTAAAAAGGTTGCTCGCAACAGAAAGGATTACACAATTCTTCAGGCATCTGCATTCTTTTGAAGAACCCATTAAAATAAATTTGCTTCTGACACTCAGGGACTCAAAGAACTTAGTGTGTTTTGGGGTCTTTTTTTAAATTTTTTTTTCTGAAAATTGGCAAGATATGTTTATTTAGCTTATATATATTTTCTCCCAATACACAACTAAGTATTGTATGTGATTATGGCTAGAAGAGGGGATTGGGAAACAAGACTGTTTTTTTACTTTGTAAGCATCTTCCTGCATGATCTGGGATGATTTTGTAGGTTTTAAGATCAGAAGGGGATATTACAATTTTCTGTTCTCTTTCTCAGAGATCTCCCTGAATCTCTGGTGGGATCCAGGCCACAGGATGACACACCCACGGGACTTGTGTATGTTTAGCCTCATGGGACTGGTATGAAATTTGAAGAGCTAGAAATAAGACTTGGGGATTTTAACTCAACATGCTATGTATCTATACATCTGAGTTAATTTTAAAGCCCTCAAGTTACAGAAAGATGTAAAAATTTTCTTACTCCTAGGTTGAACTGTACATCATGCAGCCAGATACCGTGTGCCTTTGGTACGACAGACAAGGAACCTCCCTGGGATAATACTTTCTCACAGCACAATTCCAACAGAGAAATGGGGAAACTAAGGCACTCAGATGCAGTTATTATTCCTAGCCTTGGGTCTGCTGCATGTTTGTGATCCCAGCCTGATGCATTTTTTCTTCAATAATGACTTTCAAAACCATGGATAAAATCTCCTGTAATTGTAGGAAACATATTCAATTTAAATTTAATAGCGTAAAAAACATAAAAAACGTACCATGCGTGAGTGCAGGACTACTTCAGACCACATTATTTTCCACTGTGCCCAGGCTTTCATATAAAAGGTTCCCTCTCTTAATTCATAGTTTGCAATAGCTTTTAAAAGATCTGGTTAGGAGCAGTTACAGTGTTTCTTCAGGATGTTATCAAAGTAGGACATTGGTCCAGCATCCTTACTAGCGCCGCAGAAGTTTCTACCCCTGCCAGCTTCCAAGGTCAGGAAGGTCCATGGAAATGGACAAAAAAGCTCCACAGTTTAAATTCTAAACAAATGTCTACCTTCATTTAGTAATTTGCTTATCTTGATCCTTATGAGAAATGTATACAAATCTTACTAATATAAGGCTTAAGCAACAACTTGTGGCTTAAGCAACACCACAAAAAAATGGTGCTGGTAAGTATTCAGCTGACCATGTCATGGCTCATGTGGCTTGGTAATCATCCACTCCTTAAACTCAACTTCAGAGCCAACCAGTAATTTTAAAAATATTTTACCAGAAAAGACCGTGAGCATTGAAATTTCATGGAACATAATTAGAGATGTGAAAATATTCCCCAATAAAAATATTGCAAGGATATTTTTCATTCCATCCTCTTTAGCTAAAATTTGCTTCCAAAGATTCCACTTTCCACCTAATCCAAAAGGTTGGCTTTTAAGTGATTTCCCAACAATAACACCACGTCTAAAGGGGCAGCAGGAAAGAGATCTTCCTGGGGAGAACAAACACTCTGATAAAAGAAGGCATTTCTCTTTAGAGGGGGACATTTCGTAGGGTATCTGTGGGGTGAACATTTACACTGTAAAAATTGCTGGAAAAGCCTATGAAGCTCAACTCGATCTGCTCTAGTAAAGATGCTATCGCTGCCTCAGATAGAGGGCAAAGTGCCAGATGTTTTGTGTTCCTGAAAACACTTGAGAGTTTGTGCCCATTGAGTATCTCAGACCAAATCTCTTGAGGCAGACCGTTGCTGATTCATTCATGACAGGATGCCCCATCCCTGGAAACATTCAAGGTCATGCTGGATGGGGCTCTGAGCAACCTGACCTAGCTGAAGATGTCCCTGCTCATTGCAGGAGGGTTGGGCTAGATGGCCTTTAAAGGTCCCTTCCAACCCAAACCATTCTATGAGTCTATGATTCTGTGACGTGTCACTAATAACAACACTCCACAACCCATCCAAGCCACTCATTTATACACAAGCAATCTAACCATTTCTAACAATGAGCAGTAATTTCTAAATGCATTTGTCTTTCTCTTCTGGTTGCATAGGTGAGGTAGAGGATAAAGGTGTGTTTCACTGGATGCTTACAGCAACCAAGCAGACAAAACTGACGCTAGGAAAAGCTGATGTGTTTGTTTTACCCGCTATCCCATAAAAAGTGGTAATTGACATTTTAATGCATGACATGTTGCATTCCTTCATAACGCTACAGTAATTGAATACACATGAAACTGTAGTGCACTGGGTGACCCTGGAGTGTGCCACACACCTGGAAGCAGTGAAGTTCAATTAATGTGTCATTGCTACTAATAACAACTACTAGTGAGAACCTCCAGCCAGTTGCTACACCAGAGGAAACAGTAATCCTTGTATTTAGAGAGATAGTATACAGTAAACACCAAGGATCCATTGTTTACATGCAGAGCTGTTTTGGATCAACAGTTAAAATCTTGTTCTCTCAGTAACTTGCTTTTTCACTAAACTGCACAATTTAATTTACCCCTGCACTGCATTTGTCTAGCTTTGTGTGCAAAAATTTGCAGATAATAAAATAAAATCAGCTGAGAGCCATTAGGAGACTAAATCAAATAGTACTGAGACAAAGGTTCATGCAATAAAAAGAGGACATAAATCACACACGTGCACAGAAAAAACTATGGTAAAATGGCCTTAAGGATTTGATTTAATCTGTCAAACTCCAGGAAATTTAGAAGGAAGGAGTAGAAACTCCTTCCTCAACTTGCCTTATTGTTAAAAACAAGTTATCAAAAGTCCTACGTTAAGCATGTGCATACATAGATGTGCATACACAAGCAGTCTGAATATTTTCTTCATTTAGTTTACAAAAATAGAGGACATCAAAGCTGAAAGTGTACATCTGTGGTGGACCAGAACAGAGGCAGGCAGGGTTGAAGTTCCCCTTTTTAATATTTCAGCATCAGGTCTGATTTCACCAAATAGTAAACACTGGGCTCTTGAGACAAGTTATGTGTCCTGGGTGCTGAACCTGAGAAATTATTAAACCATTTAACCAAAAGCTCCTAGGGAAGAAAAGATCATTCCAGTATGGCCTGGTTCCACAACACCTCTGTCCTCACTAGGATTACGGAGTAGGATATCAAGTTACAAACATTACATCATTTGAAAAAGCCTCCACTGACTGAAAGCCATGTTAATAGTGAAGACCATGATGTTGATTCATGAGGAGTTTAGCTTCTTCACAGGAACCCTGTTTGCAGTATCAGACCTGTGCATTTTTACTGGTGTTGAGACAAATCTCAGAGGAGTTGTAGTTTCTGGCTGAGGAATCCCCAGAGATAAAACATCTTATTGAAAATGGGTTTGAACTTCTGCAGAGCTTCACTCCTCTTCTATCACCTATCATCACCACATCTATTTTATTTCTCCAGTCACGCTGCTCTCTCATCTTAGATTTGTCTAAGATTTACCTGTCAACTTTATCTGCCCCTAAATTCATTTCAGTTCTCTAGCTGATTCTCTCAGGCATTCATGATAAATAATATTCTCTGTGTTCTTCATGCTCCTATTTCCCCTCACTCTGCTTTTATATGTCCCGGTTTAAAGTCTGTCCTCCTGACCTGCCTGAAATCCCGTATGTTTAAGGAATTAGAGTATAACTTCCTCAGCAATGGATCTCAAATAGTCAGTAAAGCACTGGGTAGGCAGTTGGGAGAATATTTATCTTGTATTAATTGCACAAATATTCAGCTCAGTCTAAGATCCTCTCCAGTTTTGTGAACTATCTAGTCCACGCTGCATGTGTTCAGAGCATTAGAGACATCGGTGTAATCAATCCCACTGTGAGTATTTGCACTGTCCGATACTTGCAATCTATTCACGGTAAACAGTTGTCTGCCAACCCCCACTGGAGGAAGGTTTCCCAAGATATGCTAATAGCATATCTTTGGTGCTGGAGAAACCCTGAAGTAGAGAAAGCTTGGGGGCGGGGGGGAACAGGAAAGGTTCTGAGTTCAAAATGGGGGAGAAAAGCACTGTCTGAATTTGACTTTTATATTGGATAGCAGGAGGCAAAGAGAAAAGAGACTTTCTGAAACCATTCAAGTGATAAAAGGAGTGTTTGCAGACAACAGTATGTACCAGTTTCTGTTGATGGAGGGAACCTGCTGTTTTCTTCTCTCAAAAAAGAAATAAATTGGATTTCTGGAAAGGCAAGAGAATTCTACACAGGTTTAGGGGGAAGGAGGGGAGGAGGAGGGTGACTTTCTTTCCATTGCAGCGTGGTGGCCACCTTGGGAGACTTAAGCCCAAGAATCTTATTTGGCTGAAGTTTGTTGTATGGAGATGTTTATATGAGAACCAATGATGTCAGGAATGTTTGGAAACTCCTAATAAGTAGCACGAGAAAACAGTGGAATAATGTCATATATTGCTCCATAGCAATATGAAAACAGATTTCTCTTGGGATTTTTTAGATAAGAAAATATCCAAACAATTACTTTGGAGACATAAAGCTAGGTGTTGCCGCTCCTCAAAAATAATCCAAATCCTAGAATGATTTCCAAACTCAGTGTTAGCTACCTAACCTGCTGTGGGATTGGGCTCTTCCAAAGAGAATGCATAAAAAAGCTGAACAGTGAAACATGTAAGCTAGCCATGAGGGAGATATTAAGGGATTGGGCTGCTCCTTACAGCCCTCTTCCTACCTCAGACTTAGACATCTTCCTCATTATGAGGTTCCCTGACCGGGATTTTCATCTAACCTTTTCATTTGGTTTGTTTGTTTGTTTAGGTTTGGGGTTTTAAGAGAAAAAGCAAAAGAAAACACTCTTTAAGCTCTAAGACTGGAGGCAGAACACCAGTTTTCCTCATCTTCCTGCCATACCACAGGATGGTCCTGAATTCATGAAATAAGGGGAAAGTTCAATTGCCTTTGAGGAAGTGCAAACTTTTATCTCCATCTTTTCAACAACAGCACGATATAAATGGGGCTGAGACTTGCAGTCCCTCTTGTTCACACCAGGCTGCTCTGCTTAGAAAAACTAAAGGAAAGGGAAAAAAAAAGAATGTGACCCTAGCTTGCTTGACAGGGCAGTTGGCTGGGAGGAGGGGGTCCTGCAACTCATCCTATTCCAAAGACTTTTAATGCATTTGTGAGCAATGTCTGCTCCCAAATCATATACATTTGAAACAAACAAACAAAAAACCCTTTGAAAAGACTTCAAAGGTTGGTCCCTTCCCCAGTAAATCTCGATTCTTCTATGCACAATGAAGTCATTTCAGTAGGAGAGTAACCCCACGCACACACTCAAGTGGACAATAGTCTGATACCTCAGACATGCTCTTCATAGACAAGTGTATTGGGTTTGCGTGGCAAGGTTTTGGTAGCGGCAGGGCTACAGGGGTGGCTTCTGTGAGAAGCTGCTGGAAGCTTCCCCTATGTCCAATAGAGCCAATGCCAGCCGGCTCCAAGACAGAACCACTGCTGGCCAAGGCCGAGCCCATCAGTGACAGTGGTAGCGCCTCTGGGATAACATATTTAAGACGGAGGAAAAAAACCCACTCAACACCAGCAGCAGTCAGAAGAGAGGAGTGAGAATATGTGACACAAACAACTCTGCAGACACCAAGGTCAGTGACAAAGGAGGGGAGGAGATACTCCAGGTGCTGGAACAGAGATTCCCCTGCAGGCCATGGTGAAGACCATGGTGAGGCAGGCTGTCCCCCTGCAGCCCACGAAGGGTAACGGTCGAGCAGATATCCATCTGCAGCCCGTGGAGGACCCCAAGCCTGGGCAGGTGGATGCCCGAAGGAAGCTGTGACCCTGTGGGAAGCCCGCGCTGGAGCAGGCTCCTGGCAGGACCTGTGGACCCATGGAGAGAGAAGCCCACGCTGGAGCAGGTTTGCTGGCAGGACCTGTGACCCCATGGGGGACCCACGCTGGAGCAGTCTGTTCCTGAAGGACTGCACCTTGTGGAAGGGACCCACACTGGAGCAGTTTGCAAAAAACTGCAGCCTGTGGGAAGGACTCACGTTGGAGCAGTTCATGGAGGACTGTCTCCCGTGGGAGGGACCCCATGCTGGAGCAGGGGAAGAGTATGAGGAGTCTTTCCCTGAGGAGGAAGGAGCAGCAGAGACAACATGTGATGAACTGACCGCAACCCCCATTCTCTGTTCCCCTGCACCTCTGCAGTGGGCGGAGGTAGAGAAATCAGGAGTGAAGTTGAACCCGTGAAGAAGGGAGGGGTGGGGGGGAGGTGTTTTAAGATTTAGTTTTATTTCTCATTATCCAACTCTGATTTGACTGGCAATAAATTAAATTAATTTTTTCCCAAGTCAAGACAGTTTTGCCCGTCACAGTAATTGCTGAGTGCTCTCTCCCTGGCCTTATCTTGACCCACAAGCCTTTCGTTATAATTTCTCTCCCCTGTCCAGCTGAGGAGGGGAGTGATAGAGCGGCTTTGGTGGGCACCTGGTGTCCAGCCGGGCTCCACCCACCACAACAAGAGGCCTGTGGTTGAATCCCTTTAGACAAAGGAGGGAATTGAGTCTGGATATTCACCATCGTATCTGACTGATCTATCTCGTATATAAAATGAGGACATCTTCTCCTGTTGATCACAGAGAGGAAGACGCTTTCAGCGCATTTTCACAGTGTATTCATTGACTGTGTTGGGCATAGATCAAAGGAGAGAAGCAGAGAAATACTTGCTTCCTAGGTCTACATTAGGTACCATGCTAGCTCTGCCCTGCTGAGGCTAAGATGCCCCTGGGGGTGTGTTTGGGGAGCTGAAATGATGAAAATCAGCCTTTAGATATACCCATAATTAGCCAACAACTGAGTGGAAGTGTTCAGCATTCCCATTTTAGACTTCAGCATCTGCATTCTTCCTAAGTCCCTTTCTGGACCTGGCCTTGAGCTCCGAAACTGAGAGCACATTCAAATGATATCCAGTGACTGAAGTATCTAATTCTTTGGTATTGGTGGGTCTTGGGGATCAAATTTCAGGATCAGTGTCTAAAGGTCAAACAGATCATTTTAGAGGGCAGTATCTTCTGAGTATCTTTCTGATGTTAACGGAGACTGAACTTAGGTCATCTTTGTTCAGTTAAGATCGAACATATCCCAAGTTCCCATAATAAAAGCATGGAAACCTTGATAATATGAACCCTGACAAAGGAAAAAGGCATGCAAAGTTACAGACAAAGCTGGAAACAATCATGAGAAACAGCAGTCAGTTCCTATAGTGACAGTAGCTCCACTTGCAGATACATTTGCTGACTGACTAGCAGCTCAGATACAAAACCTGCTGGAGTGAGTTTGTTGAGGCGTGAGTTACTGATACAAGCAAATGCCTTGTGTGCCCATGCAGGATGATTTTTGAAATGTTTCAGCGTCAAATATAATTGCATTGTGGCAATTACTACCCAAATGGCATAACTCTTCAATCTCACTGCTACTGGGGAAGCTCATGGTGACCAGAAGAAAACAGCTGTCTGGTTTTGTATTGGAAATACATGAGCAGAGGCGAGGAACACCTCCTGCATTCTGCCTTCAGCGAAGTCAGCTCACATGGGCTCCTTACAGGCTCGCAAGGCCTTGACCGTGCAAGGGTGAAGGCTGGGAGACTTGCAACCCATTTCAGACAAAACACCATCGTATGAGGCTGTTCTCTGCTCTGCCTTCTGAACCAAAAGGGATTGCGTCCATTGAAACCATACCACCAGTTCCCCAAGAGCTGAGCTTGTGAATCCACGCTTTTCCCATGCCCATGTCAGGCCTTCCCAACCAGCTCGACCACACTAGCAAGGAGACAGACCCCCCTCTTCCCACTCTTCTCGGTGCCTTGTCATGCCTTGCTGAGGCTGCACTGCTGCGAGTATTCCATGCTGTTTTAAGCTAATGGCTTGGAGGGTTGGCTGGTACACATTCATTTGCAGGGCTGAGGTCTTAAGCTCACAAAAGCAACCTTCACTAGCACCTCTGCTTCCCTTCTCCATCCCCTCTCCCTTGTAATAATGTCCCAGTCCCATGTGAAGAGCTTATTCTTGACTTAAATTTCTCTGCCTGTACATGGTAAAATACCACTTAGAAATAAGCTGTTACACGTGTTACAAAGCATTCGATGGACAAATGCAAAAATATTGAGTCAGGATGTTACAACAAACCAAAAGTACAGTAATTAACAGGAGCGTATACGTTTGCTTATGAATGTGCTTAGAACACAGTAAAACATCACATAATGACATACAAATAGTGTTTTCCATTCATCATTTCTAAATCATGACCGAAGTATTTATAAACTTTACCATAAAGTATTACCAAAGTTCTTCTGACAGCCATTATATAATATATTGAATGCCAAGCAGCATAAAATACCACCGAAAAAGAGAGATGTTTTTGCATCAGAATTCCTCTATTCCTCACAGATCCATTACTCATCTCCACTAGATTAGTCACACTATTCATAGTAGCTGAGGGCCACTGAGAAAACTAGTTCAAGTCACTGAACATAACTTAAAAAAAAGTAAATAAAAATACTTACATTGACTTTCATAACATTCAAAGGATTTCAGACAAATAGAGCAAAAATGCTCCACTGTGTGCTTTTCATACCAGGCTTTTCCTGTTTCTTCAGCCTAGAAGCTTCCTCTCTATGATTGATACATTCCCTCTCCTGTTCCCAAGGACAGCTTTCACCTTTTAAACTGTCTAGTGTAGTTAAAAGAAATATGGTTTGCAGCTTATATTAGCAGAAGCAAATGTTTGGTCATGAAAGTTTGAGCATCGTAATTAATATCAATTATCTGAGTTTTCTGAAAATACTTTCAGAAAATTCATCAAATTCCAGGTTCAGTTGAGAAAAAAAAAATGAAGTTGGCCTTAACAAAATAACTTTATTCTCCTTAGAAAACTGAAATTGAAAACCTGACCCAAACATGAGCATTCAGTGTTTTTAACTTAGATGTGTTTTTCGCAAATGTCATCCATTTGGATCAGTCCATCAACCCTGACAGCTCCTGCAGTGTTGCATGCCTATATTATCACTGTACTTTATGTACAGGCACTGTACCTTATGTACACTGTCTACCCTTTTCTACATCATGTACAGAAAAAAAAACCCTCCCAAATTTACTAGTTCTAAGGAAAAAAAATCCTCTTGTTTTGTTTTTAAACAGCAGGTATAGTTAGCTCAAGCCGCTTTTGACAAACTCTAGAAAGGCTATCTCAGTAATGAGAAAGAGGGTTGACTTTTCCTTCCCTCCACTCTGATTAGAAATGGGATCCACGCCCCAGCTGGATATTTCCAGTTCATGCCCGGTAGAAATAATTTTCTGTCCGATTGCCAAACCTTGTCCCATGTGGCCAGCAAAGGTTGGACAATAGCAGTAACACAGCTTCGAGTAAAGAGCTGAAAACGATCCCCTGCACCCGGAGGCCTCAATTCTGCATAGTTTAATAATTCTAGCACCATGATTTAACTTCCTTTTTTCCTTTCAAGTATTCAGTGCAAATTAATCGTATTGTCAATGCTTATGTTTCCTACCTTACTTATTTATAAGGACATGTTCAAGTGGCATACTAGAAGGTTGATCCTGCGGTCTATACTTAACTAGTAATCCTCATGCACACTAGTAACCCCATTGAATATCAATATAAGATTGTGGTGCCAGGGAAAGTTAAACAAATCCTGAGGAATCTGTTTTATTAGCATTTATAGGATTTGTGTGTGTGAGCGTGTGTGTGTATACATCCACACTTGGGAACAGTAGTTACAGGAAAAAAAAATATAAGCGATTCCTCCGGGGACGATAAGCGCCGCTAGTTCTTGAGCTCATACCAATGCTGGCGTTGCAGCCTGTAAATGTTAAAATATCTGATGATATTTTCTTTCCTGAGGAACTCGGTGGTATTTCTCACAGTTCATACGTTAGCGAAGCACATCAGACAAAAGTTAAGACCCGTGCTGCGCTTGGCCCCGCAGCCCACTTTTCCCCGGCCCGGACCCATTCAGCCTCGCGTGTATTATACGAGCCTACGAGATGGAGAAACACGGGAAAATTACACGTACGTGAAAGACCAAAAGCCACGGCCCTGCAAAGGTGCCTGTCGCCAAGATTTGACTGGGTGGCACCGGGACCGCTTTCACGGGAGAGTGGGGGGGCCTGGCCCTGCCTGGGCCCTTCTTCCCCGCCACCGTCCCCACTGAAACGCTCCCACCTCTGCAAACGGCGGCCGAAGGGTCCCTGGAACGCCCCCCACCCCAGCCCCCGCCCCGGTTCCAGCCGCCCGGGGGGGGCCGGGGGGCGGGAGGGGAGTGGTGGCGGGGCTGCCCCACTGCCCGCCCCACTGCGCAGCGGGAGGGGAGGGGGTCCCACCCGTGCACCCGTGCTGGCACCCACTCCGCCTGCGAGACGCTACTGTTTGCCTCTCCTTCAGGATGACCAGAAAAAGAAAAAAAAAAAAAGAAAAAAGAAAGAAAAAAAAGGCGTTAAACGCCTCGTTTTGAGCTTCGCCGCCGTCAGCGCCTCCCCCGGGATCTCGCCTCCGCGCCCCGGCGTAAAATAAGCCCCTCGGGCTTGTCCCCCCGCAACCCCCAGCGCCAGCAGCCTCCCCGGCGCGACGCGGACACGCGTGGGCTGCGCGCCCAGCTGCTCCCCCCCCCCTCCCCCGGCCACAAACCTCCCTCCGCGGCGGGGCGCGGGGAAATGCCCCGCGGTCACCCACCCGCGTAACCCCCCCCCACCCGCACGCCGTGGGGCGCGCAAGGGCTCGGCCCCTCCGCGCAAGCCCCGGTGCGTCCCGGCGCGCTGCGGCCGGGCAATACGCGCTTCGCGGCGTGGGGTGGTGGGTTCGGGGTTTGTTGGGGTTTTTTCCCCATACGTTTTGCCCTTTGTTTTCCATTTTTAGTTTAAACCCTTGGGGGGGGAGGTGGGAAATATCCCCCCGCATTACAGCTCACCTGGGGAAGAAACGCTCTCCCTTTACCTCCCACACGGTGAAGAAGAGCTTCCCCCTCGAACCGAGGAAAAGGCTCGTTAAATAACGGTGGGGTTTTCTGGTGTGCGCCCGATTTCTCATTCAGCAATACGGTCTCAGTGAAAATATGATCTGAATATTTAAATAATGAATTGTTTTGTTTATTCTCCTTATTTATTTTCGTCCCTGCCGTGGAGTTTTTTATTCAAACGGCCGGAGGGAAGCCCTTCCCCGCAGGTCCCTGCAGCCACCTCGGACTCACCGAGTTGAATATCGCGAATCCGCCTCGGTAGGTTTGGGCCACCCTTGCGGCAACGTGATTTTTTTTTTTTTTTTTTTTTTTTTTTTTTTTTTTTCCTTTTTCTGTCGGGATTATGCTGTAAACATCCGCAAAGCTGCCCTTTCTCCAAACCACCGTAATTTGTTAGAAACGTAACGTCCTCCCCTCTCGTTTTCCTTTGAGACCCAGGCGCTCGTCCCTATGTGCTGTTTACAGGACACCGCAATGTCCCGTAGAGTTTCCTTCTCGGGGTTAGCGATCGCGGAGCTCGTTGCACCGGAGCCGTTAGGACCTGCCTTGAAATCCAGCTTCTTTTCCGCGGATATATAGATACATACAGATAGGAAAAAAAAAAATATTTTCCCCCGTATAATTTATTTTACCTCTGCTACTGAGTCCAGTTTCGGCGGCGGGCGGAGGCTGTATTGAATTTTGAGCATGTCCCCGAAAGGCTGAAGTTTCTTTTCGACTGGTGGGGTTTTGGTTTGGGTCGGTGTTTTTGGTTGGGTTGGTTTTTTTTGTTTTGTTTTGTTTTTTTTTTTTTTCTAGATTAATTTTGGTTTGGATTTGCTCGGCGAGAAGAAGTCCCAGGCGGAGCACGCCTCCGTAAAAAGAAAAATATAGCGGCGGGTTTAATCGCCGACTACATCTGCCGTCCCCAAGCCTGCCCCCCGCGAGAGGGGTACCCCTCTGCCACAGGGCTCCGGGGCTGCTCCCGTTTTGCGGGTGAAAAGGGCAGTGCGGGAGGGTTAAAACGGGTCCCACCGCCCGGGCTCCCCCCTGCAACCCTTTCGCTCAGGTTTCCTTGACCTGGAAGCCGGCTCTAGCCTAAATCCCACCCAGGACGGCGGGGCAGGGAGCCTGTTCCCCATCCCCGCCGTCCTCCCTTGCAAAACCCGCCTTCCCCCAGCCGCGCCAGCCGAGGGACGGGCGCGGCGCCGGGTACCGGAGCCGGGAGAGGGGCGGATTTGGGACGGGACGCGGCGAGAGGCCGTGCGGGACGGGCCCGGGGTCCGTCGGGTCGCCGCTCCCCCCTTCCCCCCCTTCCTTGCCCCACTTTTCAAGCAGAAAAGGTGCCCCAGGCTCCCAGCTCGCCATCACCCCCGGGCGCCGTGGGGCAACCGGCGTGCCCCGCGCGGCGGATCCCCGCGGGGGCGGCCCGGGACCCCCACTCGGGGGCAGCCCGGGAGCCGGGGCAGCCGTGCCGGCGGCGGGGAGGTTAAAGAGCGTGGCCTTTCCCTCGACAACGCCGGGCCGGGCCCTTTCTGGTGTAATAGGATAATTAGAGAGGGGCGGGCGAGCTTAAGCAAACACACTCGCCCGCCGGCCGGGCCTCTCCCGGGGATTAATATTAAGGACCGGTGCATTGTGTTTTGCAAACGGGGGATCCCGGCCCCCTTCGGCGCCCTCCCCGTGGCCGCGGTTTGCGGAGCCGCGCCTCGCCGGGCTCTGCCCGCCGCGCTGTGCCTGCTCCCTCCTTTCCTTCGCACCGACGGCGCTTTAATCCTCGCTGCTTTAACCGCCGGCTGCAGCCCACCTCCCCCCGCCCCTCGCAGCCGGGGTGGTGATGGGGCCACGCGTGTCCGTGCGCAGCCGGCCCGCGGGGCAGCTTTTTGGCGAGGGGCACTGGGCGGGGCTGGTTCCCCGTGGGGGTGGGTGTATGTAGTGTGCGTGTGCGTCCCCACGCCTGTGCCCCTCGCAGCAGCGCGGCGGTACCCTCGGAGCGCGAAGGGCTCCCGCCGGGTCGCGGCCGCGTCAAAGCTAGGCCTGGCACGGCGCGGTTCTCCCCGGGGCCCGGCTTAATCCTGTCGCTTGGGACGTGACGCTGGCGGGGAGGGGGGGACCCGAGCACCGCTCTTGTTTTAGCGGCTGCCGTGACAATCTCTGCACAAGCCGGCCCCGAGCCCTGCCGTTACAGCCCTGTGAGCGCCGTGTCGCCCGGCTCTGCCCACGCCGGGATGCGTGGGGCCGCCGCCGGGTCTCCGCCGCCTGGAGCCCGGCAAAGCCCGGGCGCTCGGGGGGGTTCCTTCCACCTTCCCCCGGCGAGCCGCTTCGCCCGCTCCGGGGTTAAGCCCTGGGCCGGGGCGGCCCGCCGGGCAGCGGGGAGACTCGTCGGGGGGTAACTGAGGGGCAGCGGCTGCCGGCACGGCACGGGGGGGGGGGGGGGGGGGACGGGACGACACGACACGACGAGAGGGGTCCCTTCGGCAGCCCCCACCGCCTCCCCCGGGGCTCGGCCCCGCGCCTCCCCTCGCCCCGCACGCAGCGGTGCGAGGAGCCGGGTATAGATATGTGCGTGTGCGTGTGGGTGTGCGTACCTTTGTAAATGTACTCGTGTGTGTACACACACACACACGCACACACGTGCAGTGTGCGTGCAAAATACAGGTAATGTGTATATCGAGTATAAATGTGTGCTACGTATAGGTATGCACGTGTACATATCACGCACACACGTATGTATGTGTACGCAGGTACATTTTTCCACCTTTTACCCGGTGCAAAAACAACAGGGGAAAGCGCTCGGGTGAATTAATGGCGCTGCAAGTGGGTCTGGTGAAGGAGGGCCCGCGCGTGTCGCGGCCCCACGCATGGCCGTGCCCCGGCCCCTCTCCGGCAGCCGGGTGCCGGTTGGGGGGTACGAGCCCCCCCCCACCCCACCCCGCGCCCCCGGCGCCGCGGGGTACAGGGCCGGTGCACCGAGGGACGGCAGGTTATGGGGCGAGGGGGCCGGGGGTCTCCGCCGGCGCCCCGCGGCCGCGTGGGGAGGTTGGGGGGAGCGGGCTGGGGCTGCCCCAGCAAAGGGCCCCCGCCCCCGGCTCCCCCCGCCCCGGTCTCCTGTCCCATCGCAAGTGCTAATTGCGGCTCTTTTCTGGCTCCTCTGTATTTGGGTCCCTCGGAGGGCGCTGCGCGGGAGGACACGTCACGGATACATTATCCCCTCCCCTCTTGAGGCTCTCCTGGCTTTCTGCAGCCTTTGCGAAAGAATTAACCGAGGGGTCCACTTCAGAGCTCCTTCTGCCCCTGGAAAAAAAAAAAAAAAAAAAAAAAAGAAAACAAGAAACAAGGAAAGAAAAAAAAAAAAGGGGGAGATATCGGTGCTTTCAGGCGAGGAGCGCGGCGGCTGGATCCGAGAGGAGGGGAATTTTACCTTCGATCCTTGCTGTACGGTGAGGATCGCTGCTCCTTGCGGGAGGTGAATGTAGCAAACCCTCCCTTCGCCTTTGAAAGGCATGTCTATGCCAAAGAGCCGCCGCCTTGCTCTTTAAATACGTAACAAATAATAATAATGCTAATAAAACAAAAAAGAAACAATTCCTGATCTTGCAAATTCTTTTTCTTTCAAAGGAGGAGGAAAAAAAAAAAAAAAAAACCAACCCAATAAATAAATCCAACAAAATCAGACCCGCGCCTTTGCCAGCGCTCGGACTTGTTTGGAAAGAGGCAACGCTGAAGTGGCACTGGTCCCGAGGAAAACGGATCCTTTAATTTGACTCCGCATGAGAACCACATTTGGAGCTGGGCGCAGCGGCCGGAGCGGCGGGAGCAGCCCCGCGCCCAGCGGCTCCCCGCGCCCCCAGCCCCGCCGCCAGCCCGGCCCCGCCGCCGCCGCCCCCCGGGGCTGGGCGCCCCCCGCGCCCCGGCGCTGAAGGAGCCCCTCGGCGACGGGGGAAAGCGTCTTTCTGCCGCAAAGACCAGCCGCCGCCCGCCGAAAGCTGGCCGAGAGGGAAACGTCTGAAAGAAATGCCAGCCTGTGATTTCGGAGCACTCCAGCCGTCGGCTCCCTCCGCACCGGCTCTGACCTTCGCTTAGCGGGGGGCTGCCTCGCCGGCTCGTCCTCTCCTCGGCACCTCGGGCTCCGGGACCAGATCGTTTTGCACTTCGTTAAACGAGCAGCGCGGTCTTTCCTTTCCTTTCCTTTCCTTTCTTTCCTTTCCTTTCCTTTTTTTTTTTTTTTTTTTTTTTTTTTCTCTGAGAGACAAAGTGTTCACAAACGGTTCAGCCTGCTTAGCCCAATGATTTCTTGCGTGGACGCTCTGTTTTTAATATTCTTTTATTATTACTTTCGGACGGGGAAGGATTGAGTAGAAGAAATCCTTCAGTGAAGGGAACCCAGGGCTTTGCTCCCCGTTGAGGAGAAGATCCGACTCCAGCCGCAGGCACAGGACCGCGGCTCGTGTAGGTCTCTCAGTCTCGGTTTCGAAGCGCTAGATATCGAAGGGTCGGAGCAGAACTGCCTTCTCCCGAGCGGCTTGCCTGCCGTGGTTGTGCTCAGAGATCGCCTCCCCCCTCCTCGCACCGTTTCTGTTGCTGTTGTTTTTGTTTGGTTGGTTTGGCTTTTTTTTTTTTTTTTCCCCTCCCCTTTCTCCCTTTTTTTCGCCCCCTGTTTTTTTTTTTTTTTATTATTATTATTATTATTTGATTTGATTTGGGTGAATTCCCTCCCTCCTTTCCTTAAACGAAAATACTAACTCTGAAGCCGAAATCCATGCCCCCTGCAATTCGGAAGGATCGGGTCTAATATGCCAGTGTCATCTTCGCCTTGCAGTAGTCGCGATGAAGGAAAAATCCAAGAACGCGGCAAAGACTAGACGGGAAAAAGAAAATGGAGAATTCTACGAACTGGCCAAACTCCTGCCCCTGCCCTCGGCCATCACCTCCCAGCTGGACAAGGCGTCCATCATCCGCCTCACCACCAGCTACCTGAAAATGCGAGCCGTCTTCCCCGAAGGTAACAGCCTGGGGCTCCCCGGGAGGGGCCGTCCGCCTCCCGCCCGGCCCGCACAGGAGGGACGGGGCAGCGCTGGGGCGGGGGGGGGGGGGGGGAGAGGCACGTACCCCGAGATGAGCCCGCATCGCCCCTACGTCCTGGGAGGAAGGGGGGATGTTTGCAGGACTCCCAGCCCCGGGTGGCAAACGAGGGACGAGGGAGGGAAAAGCCGCCGGGGGTGGAAGGGAGCCCGCTTGCCTGGGAAGGGGAGGCAGCGCTGGGCTGCGCCGCCCGAGAGCCGAGGCTGGCCGCGGGGGTGCCGTGCGGAGGGGCGGGCTGCAAGTCTGGTCCTGCGAGGCCTCAACGCGAAAACAGCTCGTCGCGGCCGGGCGAAGGAAGACGAGGCCCCCCGGGAGCCGCGCCCGGGGGTGCGGGATGAGCGGGGATCCCGGCCGGGGGCTGCGCCGGGCTGGCGGCGGAGCAGGGGCGGCGGCGGCGGCGGGGGGGGGCGGGGGGGGGGCAGAGCCGGCCGGTTAATCCTCTCTTTCTCCCCCCCCCTTCTCCTTTGCCGCCGGTTCAGCTCCGTCTGCTCGGGGGGAGCGTCCCGAAGGGAGCGGGTTCCGCTCGCCTCCGCCGGGCCCGGGGTCCGCGGCCCCGGGAGGCAGCCGGCCCGGCCCCGGGGGAGGCCCCTCGGCACGGCGCTCCCGCCGGTGCCCAGGCACGGCCTGGAGCCGCGGGGGGGGGATAGTGTGGGTGTTATTTTGGTTTTGGTTTGGTTGGAGTTTTCTGGAGGTAGGGACGCAGGCTGGGAAATAAGGTGCGGCGGCTTCGTAGAGAGGCCCTCCGCCTTCCCTGGGGCCGGGGAGAGCGGGGAGGGCCGGTCCGAGCCCAGCCTGCCCCCGAGCGGGGCCGGGACCCCGCTGCCCCCCGGCCGGGGCCGTGCGGGGCCGGGGCCGTGCGGGGCCGGGGCCGTGCGGGGCGCTGAGCGGCGGTGGCTCCTGCAGCAATTCTCGGAGACGGGCAGCAACGAGGCCTGACGCCTCTCTCTCCTTCCCCCGGGGTTTGGGACACCCCCCCCCCCCCCCGCCGCCCCCGGCCATCCTCGCAGCTACACCCCGAGCGCCGAAAAGGGCCGCTTTGGGCGAGGGGAGGCGGCCGGCGCCCACGGGGAGCCCTCGGCCCCCCGTCCTTTCCGTGCCGCCGCTGAGCTGATGGGAGGCGTGAAATGAGACGCTGGTTAGTGTCTGTGGGTGGCTAAATAAAGCCCAGGTTCCCCCTTTGTCATTTGTTTGTGCCTCTCCGGACGAGGCGGGGGGAGTGAAGGAATTAGCAAATTCCGGAGTGGAAGGTCTGCTCTCCGTCGCGGTTTCTAAGGAGTTTTATTAAAAGCCTGCAAATTTAAAAAAAAAAAAAAAAAGAAAGAAAAAAAAAGAAAAAGAAAAGAAAGGGAGGGGGGCGACAAACCCCCCACTACCAAACCGAGAAAAGCTTACCGTTATGGCCATCTAATTCAGTAATTTCGAGAGCAAACACTGGCAGTGCTATGGAAAGCCAGGGCTCCTGTAGCGTGAGCTCCCGAAGCACGCCGAGTTAGCGGAGTAAGGGGAAGCGAGGTGCTGCTCCGCTCCAATTTCCAGCCGTTATCCCCCATCGGGAAATTTCCCGGTGAGAAATAGCGCGTCGTAATTTTGGGGGGCCGCTCGCCGGCCCTTGCTGGGGAACGTGCCCCCACATGGCTTTGATTTAGGAGGGAAGAAAAGCGGCACCTTTGGAGATGCTGCTGAACGCGTCCCCGCTTTTCCAGCCCTACTGATCCTCAAGAGCAGTAAGATGGTCCCGAGAGCAGGTTTATACCCACAGCTCGGGTGTGTTTTATGTGTCTGTCTTCCTTAAACAGGCCGGGCGTGCGCTTCTGCACACTCTGCTTATTAAGAGCAACGTTTAAATGCATACAGCGAATTCCTGATCTTTCATCGTCTTAAGTACGGATGGAAAATACGTTTAAAACCAAAGCTTTGCATCCAGGGATGACAGGCCGGGGGAATAACCCCCTCCGGTCTCCGAGCCGTGCGTTTAGTGCCTGGGAGGGCAGAGGGCAGAGGGGGGAGCCGGAGAGAGGTGGCCGCGGGAAGTGCCCGCACCCCCGCCGGGCGCTTGGTGCTGGGTGAGGTGGGGGGGGGGGGGGGGGGACTGCCCGACGGCACACGGTCCCGCATTGCCCCTCTCTTCTCTTCCCCTCGGGATCTGTGTGCGGAGGGAGGGGAGGGGGTCCTCTTCCCTTCCCCCCCCCCCATACCCGACTGGTAGTTTCCAGTTGGCTTCACTGGGAGGGGAGCGGAGGGAAGCCCGACAGCCCCAGAGGGCTGCCTGGCATGGCATCTTAAATCCCGCGGGCAGTAAGACCTGGGGGAAAGCACCCCTTCGAGAGTGCTGGACCCGATGCGGGGGGACAGACAGGACAGACGGACACCCACGTCCGAGGTCCTGGGGCTTAAAATAGAGGTGGCCACCTAACAGGCCCCCTCGCCACCCGCCGGCCTCTGCTCCCGGGACAGTGGGAGCCGGGCCACCCACGCTACCCCGGCAGTCGTCCCCAAAGCGGGTCCAGTGCCGAGGGGGGCTTCACCCCCGAAAGGCTCGGCTCAAGGGAGTTTATTTCTTCCAGCCCGCAGTGGTGGTGATGGTGGGGGACAGGCCTGAGACGCCTCCAGCATGCGTGCTAGGCCCGGGGTAGCTGCAGCCAGCCTGATCACAAATGTTGTCCAGCTATAAAACTGGCTTCCAGCTCTGTCTAGACTGGAGGGGAAGAGAGAGGGCTGTGTTTTTAAAAACTCCGGTGGATGGCTTCCCCCACCTGCTTTATTTCCAGCGCGAGCTGACACGTAGTTTAGGCAAAGTTTGAGACCCTCACCGAGCTGTCTGGTCCCGGCGCTTCGGCAGGGCTTGTAAGGGGGTTCGGGCAGGTCTCCCCCTGCTCACCCCGGCCAGGGTTTTCCCGAAGATGCACATTTTGGACTAAACTCACAGATTTCCGCCCCCCCCCCCCCCCTTCCGGAGGCGCCCGATCAGGCTCAAAGAAGTGAGAGTAAAAGGAGATTTATATTCCAGCTCCTTTCTCCCCTCAAAGTGCAAGCCCTGGAAGGCACAATTTCGTGCTCTGGTATCACGGATTTTTGCCGTGCGGTTTCGCTCTGACCTTCAGATTCATGAATTAAAGTCCAGGAGACAGCAACCTACGGCCTCCCCCGCGCTCCCGCTCTGTAAGATCGTCTTCTCTTGCGTTTTGATTTTTTGCCAAGGCATTTATTACTGTAGAACAAAAATACACCACGGGACTTCTTCTGTCTTGACTGTCAGTATTTTTTTTTTTCCCTAAAAATGAGCAAATGAAAGAAAGAGACGCGAGAAGAAATTGCGTTTAAAAACCGCGATTCTCTACCCCCCGGTTATGGCAGACAGGTTAAATTGTGACCCCCTCCCTCCCCCATCCCCGACGCAGTTTCCAAAACTGACTCTAAAACCGCACATTTGTGGATGTTTAAACTGGACGGGAACGAGCTAATTAATAAGTGACCCAAAAGATAATGCGCGCTATACAAAATAATCCGAATAAAACGACTCAGCGGTAGATCTCGGACTCCGAGACGCAGACAATAGAAATTACTAGGAGCATACAGAGCTTTCGGTCCCTATTTAAACTTGGCCGTGAATGTATATTTTAAGAAAGTCAGGGCGAATCGCAGCTATTTCATCTAATTTTTATACGCACTCGAAAGAGGTTCAGTAATGAATTAAAAATAAATAAAGAAAGCAAGCCCGAGCCGGCGGCGAAACCGTGCCTCTATTGTAATAACCGCTAATAGTGGCATTAAAGGTCTTACTAAAACAAAAGTGCCATCAGGGCTTCCCCGGGGCCGGGCGGCCGCTGCCGGCGGCGGGAGCCGGGAGCCCCTCGGTGCGGGGACGGGCGGCGGCGGCGGGGTCGCTCCGGGAGGGCGGGAGGGCGGGAAGGAGGGGGTCATGCCCTGGTGGCTCTGGCTCTGTCCGGTACCTCGCTGTTTGTCGTGCGTCCTCCTTCGGGCCTGTTAACGTGATCTGGTGTTTCTGGCTCGCCGGGAAGAGCCGGGTTTGGGTTTGTCCGGCCGTCCCGGAGGGCGTTTTTGTTGTTTGGGTTTTTGTTTGGGTTTGTTCTTTTGTGGTTGTTTTTTTTTTTTTTGTTGTTGTTTGTTTGTTTGTTGCTTTTTTTTTCCTGAGACTTGGCTTTTATCTTTTTTCCTTTTTCTTTTTTTCCTTTTTTTTTTTTTTTTTTCAAACTGAAGTCTTGATCTTCGTGCCCGTCGCTGCCCCCTCCCAACCCTCGGCCGCCTTCCGGCCGGTGACGCTGAAACCCGCGGAGAGGTGGCGGGAGGGCCGCTACATCCCCGCCGAAGTTAAGCTAACGCAGCCCTTGTCCTTCCCAAAGCTACCCCCGCGTGGGCGCCCCCCGTCCCGAGCAGAGGCTACCCCCGCCGGGGCCGGGGGCTCCCCGCGGCCCCAGACCCGGCCCGGCCCCTCGGACCCGCCTGCCAAGCGGTGCGATGCTCTCTGCCGTCGGGGCTGAGAGAGCTCGTCCCCCGCTGCAGACGGGGCTTAGGGCAAGGTGCCCTAAGCCTAAATTCTGCCCCTCGCCCAGAGCCCCGCTGTCTCCCCCACCTCACGGGCTGACAGGCCGCCCCCTCCCCATCCAACCCCGGGGACTCGCCTAAACGAGAGAGCCGAAGGCAGAGGGAGGGCGGGGGCCGCCCTCCGCCCCGGCCCCGGCGGGTACCGGGGCTGGCAGCTCGCCGTCCCCCGCCGGTAATTTCCCCTTTGCCGTCCCGGCCGAGGGAGGCACAACGGCGCTGGGGGAAACATCCCCCGGGAGAGGCGGCGCGGAAAATCCCGGCGCTTGTAGTTGACCCAGGTTCCTTGTGAAGGGCGGCTATTGAATAACGCGGGGAGACCCTGCGCTCCGGGGGAGCCGGGGAACAATACAGTAGGCACAAAGGAAATACTCCACGTTACAGGGCAATCCGATACTTAACATAATACATCGCTAAGTAATTCTTTTAGCAGAATCCCGAGCAGAAAAGCTACCGGGCTTTCAAACGTGTGTGTACGAATCTATATATTTGGGGAGCAAAGGTGGGAGTTGTTCCCAAGTATTTCTAGATCTTGTTACGGTTTAACTCACACCCCCCCTCCTTGGAAACTGGGAATGTTGCGGTTCTTTGAAAAACAGCCGGAGATGTCAAAGACGGCGGCGGTGCTGGGCAATCGTGCCGGGTTTCCCGAAGGGAGGGGGACGTCTTCCCGCGGTAAAATCGCGCGTACTTTGGGGTGCCTGTGCAAAACCCCCTCTCTGCCCCTGGGAGGCCGCTGTCGGAGCCGAACCGGCCGCCCGGTGCCCGGGGAGGGGTTGGCGGGCACAGCTGCCACCAGGGCCGGTGACTTCCCCCGACGCTAAGTTGCCTGCCAGGCATCCCGCTGCGCCCGTCCTGCCCTGCCCTCCCGGCACGGACCCCGTCCCGGTGGGGACGGGACCGGCGGCCGTTACGGACGCCGGGAAACGGAGGGCAAACAGGGAGAGGGGCTCATCCCGTCCATGATTGCCGACGGCGGGATGCCAGGAAAGAGGAGGTTGAGCCCGAGGCCGGCGAGTCACCCTCCCCGCAGGCAGGGCTTCGCCCTGCCAGCTCCTGCCCGCCGGGGCGGGCTCTGCCGCTCAGCCCGGCTCCGGCGCTCCGGGCTTTGGGCTACCGGCAGCGCCCGGAGTCGCCCCAAGCCGCTGGCGGTAGGCGATCCCCTCCCCTCTAGCAGGGCTCGGGGGACAGGCCACCCCCACGGGTGTCCCCGGCTTTTGCAAGGAAGGATGCGCCAGCTACTCGCTCGCTCGCTCTCTCGCAGGTAATCCGGGCTGCACCGGGGCGGTTTTAGAGGTTTCCTTGGAAATGACCCGTCCGGCAAGGCACCGGAGACCCGGCAGCCTTCCCCGCCGGACACCCCTTCCCCCGCCCGGGCCACCCCCGGCACACTCCCGCCGCGTTTAAGCGGTGGAGGAAAGGCTCGGCTTTGTATCGGCAGCTCTTTTGGCCTCGCTCCAGTCCAGTGAGTGAAAATGTGCCTTATTTACTGGCTGGGCAGGAGGAGCTCGCCTGAGTCTATTGCATCCATATGTTTACAGGACGTAGGCTGCGCGTTTGCAAATCTCTCGGAAGACAAGTTAACGGGCGTTAGTCCTTTATCTGTACGTCAGGTTTTATTCGTTTCGTTTCCACCTTTAAAGCGATCTGCCGGTGGATTAAATGATAAAATCATCGGCTTTAAAATAAGCTTAGACGAATGCCGGGCTGATCCACCAAACGCGTTTACGTTTGAGGCGAGTTCGCAATTGCGACTCCAATTTACAATTTCAAAGGGAACAAATCTGCGGAAGTGACTTTTTTTTTTTTTTTCTTTTTTTTAAAGTCCGTGTTAGGAAAGGACCTCAGAAATAGTGGAGATCTTGGGGATGCCATGAAACCGTACCTGGCCGGCCGTGATGGACAGGACGGAGCAGATTGCCACGCACGGGTGCGGTTCGTTCTCGAAGAGCTCCTTCGTGAGTGGCTCAAAGAGTATATCTGCTTCGTCCTTCGGAAAGTTAGGGCTCGTTTTAGGACAGTTTTTACACCGCTGTGCGTAACCCCCTTTGTAGGGTTATAGTCCCATGTTTCGAGATTTGCAATTAGCACATCGAAATAAGGGCGAGCCGCGCAGCAGCGGGACTAACTCCGCCGGCTGCATTTGTTTCCGTCTCGGGAAAGAGACCGCAGGATGTCTCTGCCATCCTCAAACTTTCCGCCCCAGGGGAAACAGCGTTTCAGCAGAAAGAACATTTTGACGGGTCCCTGGAAGTTTAGGAGCCTTCTCCAACCTGCGGATTGGGAAACGGCAGTCGAAAAGTGAGACTTTTCGTTTGCTTCTTCAAAGCAGGTTTCCCACGGCATGGCCAAACACTTTTCCCGGCGAAGGGAAGGTTGTCCTTCCCCTACCCACAGGGAAGCGCGGCCGCGCACCGTCCGCTTCTGCGGCGCGGTTTGGAGCGGGAGCCGCTGGGGCAGCCGGAGCGACGGACACGGGGCAGGGAGACAGACGCCTCCCCTTAGGACTGGCCATGGGCGCTGCTGCTGCCTTGCGACGGCAGAAAGGAGGCGTCGGGGCCGGCCGAGGCCCCCGGGGTACCCCGCCTGGCGCCGGGAGCCGCGGGCTCCTTTGTGCTCGCCCCGCGGAGGGCGGCGTGGGACGAGGCGCCGCTGACACCGGGGCACCGCCAGCACCGGCGGGCTGGCGGCACCGAGCATCCCCGCCCTTCGCCCGCCACCGGCCCTCCCGCAGCGCCTCTCGGCCGCAGCGAGGCAAGGGCAGGAACACCCCGAGGGCTCCGCGGCCCCTCAGAAGCCGTGCTGTAGCCCCGAGGGCTTGAGCCGCCTTTTCTTTCCTTTCTCTTCAAAAAGGAGGCATTAAATGGGTGCGGCCCCCTTCCCCTCCCCACCCCACCCCCCGCATCTGTGCGCTCTTGCGGGCAATGGCACGCTGCAGGGCCTGCCGTCAGGTGCCGACATGAGCCTCCGGCTCTTTGGCTGGCACGGGTAGTGGCCTCAGCTCCACCGGGGAGCTGGTGCAAGCCTTCTTCGCATGGAGGAAATGAAAAACAAACAAACAAACAAACCAACCCCAGACCAGCGTGTCCCCCCAAGCCCCCCCCCCCCCCCCCCAGCCCAGCTCCGTCAATGACCCTCCGCTGTCACCCAGCAGTGCCGGGTGTCACCCAGCACCCCCCGGGCAGCGCTGGGGCGGAGCGGCGGGGCCGGGTCGGGCCTGTCGGGTCAGCGGGGCCGGAGCTCGGCCGGGGGCGGGGGGCGAAGCTGTACAATCGCGCCGGCACATCGCTCGGTCCCGTCCGGGCTCAGGTGAAGGGGCCGTCGGGGCAGTTTCTCCCCGACCTAGCTCCGGCCCTCTTTAAACCTCCTCGGCCCCCTTCCCAGCTGCGACCCGCCTTGGCCGGCGTGGGGGTCGTCGGCACCGGCAGCCCCGGGCAAGCCCCGCTCCCGCCCGGCCGGCGGAGGGCAGCGGGCCGGGAGGGGCCGCGCCGGGCGAGGCCCGCGGCCGGGTGTCAGGGGCCGCCCTGCCGCGCCTCCAGCGGGGGGCACGCGTGGCCGGGCCGTAATTGAAGACAGTGGGAACCCCCCGCTGGGCGCCGAGTGGCCTGGGCTGTGCCCGGCAAGGCTGTGGGCAGGCCGGGTGCTCCGCGCCTGCCTCCGCGGAGGCTCCCCCCGCGGGAGAAGGGTCGTGGGTGGCGGCGGGGAGCGGGCGGGTTGCGGGCAGCGACAGTCCCGCCGGGGAGGCAGGGCGGGCCCGGCTCCGCTTCCCGCTCTAATCTAACCAGCTCCTTGGTTCCCTTGCAGGTCTGGGCGACGCCTGGGGACAGCCGAGCAGGATAGGGCCCTTGGATAACGTGGCCAAGGAGCTCGGATCCCATTTGCTTCAGGTAGTGGACGCCTTCCTCCTCTCCTACGCGCTGCGCATCGGAAGCCTGGTGCTGCGGTGTGATCAACCTCCCGCCTCTCCTCCTCCTCCTCCTCCTTTCCCCCGCACCGCCAGAGGAGCCTCACACCGGCCGGGAAGGGAGAAAACCCGAGGCACCAACCACTTCAATTATTTTTTTTGTTGTTTTCGCCTTTGATATTAGCAGAAGTAACAGCTTACCGTGGCACTAATCGGCTCTCTGTGCACGCCAAGCCTCTCCCAGCCGTAAAAGCGATAACCAGTACGCCCCCGAGGTGCTGGGGATGTCCCGCAGGCAGCCCCCGGCGAGCGGCGGCGGGGAGGGCGGTTAGGCCGGAGGGGTGCCGGGCATCGGGGCTCGTCCTTCTCCGCCGGTCACTCGGGAGGGGAAACCTGTAAGGGAGCGCAGGGCTCCCGAGGCGGGTTGGGGGGAACATCTGGGTTAGATCTCCCGTGGACGTTCGCACCTGAAAATACCGTTGTTGTTCACGATCCCGTTGATCCGCTCTGGAATTCCTCTGAATTCCGCCCCCCCGCGTAGGAGGGTGTAGGAAGTCGTAGCTGGGGCGTGTGTGCCAGCCGGACGGGGGGGGGGGGGGGGGGAATAATTACGGTTAGCTCCGTTTTTTTTTACATGTGAACTTAATACAGCAAGGGTTTTTCTCCCCCGATTTTAAAGACCTAGTAAACCGTAATCGTTTAACGGCCGTTTTTATTGTGGGAGGTTAATTCCTGGTCACAGAGCTGGAGCTCTTTTAACTGTTCGCTCGGCCGGGGACAAAAACCTCCACACAGAAACTCTCCTCGGGCTCTGCGGCCGCTCTCCCCCCCCCCCCCCCCCCCCGCCGAGTCGCCCACCTTTGTCCCCTCTAGCCGGTGGCCTTCGGGGCGAGCCCCGGCCGTTGGCCTCAGCGCCCGCTTCGCGCCCGGGCCGTTGGCCCTAACGGCCGCCCCCCGCCTCGCGCCCCGGCGGTTGGCGGCGGCGGCCGGCGGGCCGTGTGCAGCCCCCTCCGGTAGCTGCCGTTCCCCCGCGGGCTGCAGCAAGGCGCGTAGTCCGGGGGAGGCGAAGAGGCGGCAGGGCGGGCTAGCCGGGAGAGCCGTGCGAGGCCCTCCGGCGTTTGAAATGCCGTGCGCGGTTGTTTGTTTGTCATACGGCAGCCCTGCAAAATATCACCCGTTCTCCTGAAGTAAACAGAGAGCACGCTTTCGGTACAGCGTTTTGAAGCATGCGCCACTGACTGCACGTAGTAAATGGAAATTGATAAATTTCATTCAAAATTATCTCACGTGGAGGTATTTCTAGCCTTGAAAATTCAGTTTTAAGTAGCTGATGTCCTATCGGCTCTTTCAGAATCACTGGTCTACCTAGAAAATACATATCTAGTTATATCACAAAAAGCACTGTTGTTGCACTTGCTCCTCCTCCCCATTAGCTCTTTTACATTTTGTCTGACTTTAAATGAACTTAAGTAACATTATATGCTAATCACCTGTAATACTCATTTTACAGTTCAGTTATTTCTGAATTACGAATGCTTAACATTTTAATAAACCCATATTTACCATAAACTTTTTTAGGGGTTCTTAGACTGAAACCTTACGTGTGAAGTTTCAGCTTCAGTATGCTTTTCTGTATCGGAAAGTTAGAGACCTACTGCACCATATAATGCCGTCATGGAAGCACTGACACAGTTTTAGTTATGATACTGGGCAGAGCAATTGCAAGATGACAGTGTTTAAAAGCAAAGTTATGGCTAAGGATGCAATAATTTATTTCCCATTTTAATACTTCTACAAAATTTAATTTGTGTTCCAAAAAAGAAAAGAAGTGAAGGCAAAGAGTAGTCTGGTTTCAATTACATGCTGTACAATCGTTACTAGGCCAGAGAATAATTTGGAATATTTTCTTATTGGAGCAGCACTGTAAGAACATGAAGCACACAGGATTTTATTGCTTCTCTCCTGGTTCGGTAACTTAAAGGATGAACTAAAACGGGCGTTTCTTTTATCTGTGTACTGTAAAAATTTTTTTTCTATTCCACATATATTTTCCAATGATGTTCATATGTATGTGTTGATCAAGGCTTCCTAAACTGTTTAGAGGTAATGGATACTTTTTGACCAAGAATATCAGCTACTTTTGAAAAAATGCCTCAAACTGGGCGCTGAAGAATCAAGGTACCCCCAAACTCATAGTCTGTATGTCCAAATCGCGGCCAGATTTGGCTAACCTGTACCATTTGCATCACATTATCTCTTCTCATATGAATGATATATGACTAAATTCAACTTTAGTTTTTACTTACACAAGTAATATTTAGCTTCCAGTCAATATCCTGTCAATAAGAATTTGTAGGACTGGACCTCAAGTCTGCATTACGTATTACCGTTAGTCGAGATTCACGAACTGCATGGATATAGCTTAATGAGCATAAATATCTCTCTTCAAGTGTGATAAAGTTTTGACTGTTGATTTGTTTTACTTTCTTTTCTGAAGTTCACATAGTTACATAGCAGACAGCCCTCTGTTCAGGAAGACATTATTAAAAATATAGTCAGAGAAATGTAAAGCATTGCTTATGGTATCGTTATATATATTGCAAATAGCGGTAAGCTGTGTCTGCCAATTATACCATAAAAAATGGCTTGCGTAGTGCTAGACTTTCCCCTAAGTACCACATAGCTCAGGATTTGTACTAAGTACTAAAATAACCAGAATCAACAGGAGAATGTTAACTTAAAGTGAAGCAGTAAAGCTAGCATCTGTAGGGGGAATGAATTGGATTTCACAATATGTGCATGTGTCACAGAGTTTCTAGGGACAGCACCGGATAAAGGTTTCTGTTCCTTAAATTTTGCTGCTGTTTGCTGCTGCTGAAGTTGGATAGCAATCTTTCTCCAGAAGACTTCAGATTTTTTTTCACTGTAAATGGTTTAAACAGAGTGCTTGCTTTTTACCCTACATATTTCTCTTTTTCAGACTTTGGATGGCTTTGTTTTTGTGGTAGCATCAGATGGCAAAATAATGTACATCTCAGAAACAGCCTCTGTACATCTTGGCTTATCTCAGGTATGAGTGATTTATTCTGTCTATCTGTTAAATATGGATACTGGATTTGGAACCTAACACCAGTATCTTGCCACATATATAAAGTCATTGTTTTTTAGGGGTATTTGAAGCTTCGACTTTGTTCTCTGACAAATGGCCTTACTTAAATATTCAGGTTTCCTTTACTTACAACCACATCACGACTGTCTTTATATCTTTTCTTGTTCATTGTATTTTACTCCTCATTACCTTTAAGAAGGGTAATAAATAATATGATATTGCAAATTGCAGATATATACAGAGCTTGAAACCCAAACCTATTGCCTGTGTGGTAACGCTATACGTCTGAAATAAAGTTTAGAATTCAAGTCTATATGTTTTAGATTGTGTAAGATATTGAGACTTGCTATGAAATAGAAAGGAAATCTGATGTGGAACATGAGTTTTATGGTAAATGTGCTTTAGGAAAAAAAGAAAAGGGGGGCAGATTTATGAGTGTTCACATGGAATTCAGGGTAGTTTTTCCTGAGTTTTTCCAGCTCAGTGGTCTTTTCAGTAAAGCGTTTTATATGGTTGTGATAGAACTCATAAAACTCAGTTTACTACTGTTCTGCACAAGAAGTATAAGGGGTTTTTATTGTTTTTTTTCTTAGAAGGACATTTCTAATTTTTTGCCTTCTTGGGATAGGCACAAGGGCAAATAGCCTGAATTTATTGCAGAGCGCAAGCTTCTATACCTTTGTGTGTAAATGTATTACACAAATTCTTTGGTAGCACCTGACCTAAAGCTTGCTGAAGCCCAATAGAAAAACTCCTAATTAATTTCACTGGGCCCTGGATGAGACTTGCAAGAAACAGAACTGTTTCTTCAGAACCAGTTGCAGCTCAAACACTTCTCAGAGTTAAATAAAGTGAAATGAAGACTTAATAGCAGAAGGAAGGAAAATGAGGAGATGAAGGTGAGAGAGCACCGGATGTTCTGAAAATGTCTGAGGAATACGCCCTGTGGCTATTCCAACAAACAGAGAAGGGGCTGAGTTGTGGAGATTATATGTGTATTTTAACTTTGGAGGTAGCTAATATTTTTGGTGGAAAAACTGTGAAGTTCTTTGGACGTGTGTTTATAATAGTGGTATTAGAATTAGTAGCTGTGAGAAAAAACAGAACTCTAAATAGCCCGACAAAGCAAGTATATCAACTCATAAACACCACTTCTAAATCCAAAGGCAACTACATTCCCTGTTTTTGTAATCCCTTTTAGAAAAAGTAATTTTAAGTATCAATATTCTGCGCAGATACTCTTTTTCCTGCCAACTTCTAAAAATGTGTCCAGGGAACATTCTTAGTTCAAGCAGTTTGTTCAGTTGAATCCGTTACAGTACAGTATTAGTTGTTTCATAACATTTAACGCATGTTCAAATTACTTTAAATATTGCTTTGTTTTAGAATAAAATTTCCTAGAGAATGGCCTTATTTTCTACTCTGAATCAACAGAGTTATTAAAAGTTTTTCTCACCCCAGTTTTTGAAAAGATCCACCACACTGCTAACTGCTTACATAGATTTGTTTAGTCTGTACAATTATTCCAAAGCACAGTGTTCCCATCTGTCCTTGCTCAAGTGGAGTCTCATTGTCCCATGCTGCTTGCTGTTTGATAAGCACTAACTGGTCTTCCAGGTTTTGTCCAGAAATTGTTTCTTTCTTGTCTTTCTTTTTGAGGAAGATCAAGTCATCAGATCCTGTAGGTCTCCGTATTATCCAGCATTCTGGTGAAATTAAAGAACTACGGGATCAGTAGGGCACTAAATAGACTTGGCCACATTCAAGGAGAGGGGACTGAAAGCGTCATACAGGCTTTAGTCATATTTAGCCTTCGTGCCCTTATGGCCCTCTGCACAGACTGAATTCCATGTGCATTGCACATGTAAATATCTATAAACCCTTAGCACAAGAGGTGCTGAGGAAAACTAGAGGATTTGGTCATATTGCTTAGTGAAGCCAGTTTAATAACAAAATCACAAATATTTCACTTTAACAGAGATTTGTAAATGAATGGGCTGTATCCTTGAGCTCCCCAGAAAGATATAGAACGGAGAGGACAGAGGGATGTGAAATTTAAGGGCATGTTTTAGACTTTCAAAACACTAAGTGCTCCAGCAGTTTCACAGCACAGTTTTTAATTTATAAATACAAGACTGCAGCTAATCAAGGCAGTGATTTTTTTCCCCTGTTTCCTCATACTGTTTTCTCATCTAAACTATTCTTGCTATTTCTCAGTGTTGTATTTTTGAAGGGACAGTTTTGCCTTAAGTAGTACTAGCACTAATACTAGGCTACTGCTATGTACTAGGATATTAATACATTAACACTGGGATATTCCAGTAAGCTTCCCAGGGCTCTAAATGGGTTCTTGTTCCTACTTCTCTGGAAATCACTGGGAGTCTTGCCACTGACATCAACAAGAATGAGATTGGTCTGTAGAAGCAAATTCTGCAAGTCTCCCTCACCAAGTCATAATCCCACACTATATTTCCAACAAGTGCTCTTATAGAGCTCCAGCCAATACAAGCTGAGACCAGAGTGATGATGATTGTAGAAAATCTTTTAGAGTGTGCATAGAAAGGCCTTTTTATTAAATAATTTGACAATTAACTAGTCCACACATCAATTTCCAGCTAAAGTGCAATTTGTTTAAAAATATATATTTAAACTAAATAAAAAGTCCATTTAAAAATATTTTGCAGGATATTCTTGGAGACCGACTACAGTAGCCTTTATCTTCTAGTTGATCTTGAATTTAACTTCAGCAGAAAGAAATTAGAGCTTCTGAATAACCCTTCACTGGCTGGTGTAGTTAAGCTAGTTCAAAATTTAAAAACAACATTAAGGATTGTTTTTCAGTGCTATTTCATTCACTTCTGACTGCAGCATCAGAGAATCAGAAACAATATTTCTGGAAAGGCTACATCTTCATTTGTGGACCTGTCACTTAATTTGTGGCTTTGGATTTTGATCTGCCTTTGCTCTCAACTGTAAGAGTAAATATTTTAAATACTGATGGGTGGGACCCCCTCCTCCATCAAATTTCAACTGGCCTCAGACCAGTGTTGAATTGACTTGTACTAGCTGAGAGAGCCAATTTCTTGCCTCTTTTTTTGCATGGATAACAAATAGGTTCAAATTCCCCAAGTATTTTTTCCCCTTAGAGTCCAAAGACACAGAACAGAGAGGAAAATCCTCTTCAGAAACAATGGTGAAAGATTTTTTTTTTTTTTTTTAATTTTGAAAGTCTGGAGCTAATTCCAGCCATTTTCTGGGTCCACAAGGGAGCCAAGCTTATCTTTGACTTTTGATAAGTCTTGAAATACTTAACCACAAACATTTGAACTTTTCCAAGGGTTTATTTTACTTTCATCAAATAAATATATGAAAGGCAAAATATGTAATTATTTGCTCTAGAATCCATCTACTTAGTCCTCTGTGTTTATTATGAATTGTTTCTTGGCAGGAAAAAAATGTGCAGCTGAGTTACACATAAAAAGCCTCTTAGTAGGAAACAGCAATATTTGGTAGTAAGCAGGTATTTACAGATATTAAAACGCTGCATCGAGGAAGCTGGTTTAATAAGCCTGAGGCATGGGATTTTAGAAGGTTTATGAATTGAACCATATAATTTATTTTTTTAAGTTTTCAGTGTTTCATTGTAGTCTTTAAAATAGCATGCGTGCACTATGTGTAGCAGGAGACTGTGGTCAGTCTCAAAATTATGTATACATATTTTGATTATTTGACTCTTACATAGTCCCCATATCTTTGCTGACGGCTTTATGCTTCCACTTGCATTTTTACAGTCAATTTTGGTTTCAGTGTTGTATGTTCACCTCACGCTGATTTTGCTGGGGTTGCAAATGCATATATCAGAGTAGAAAATATTCCTATGTGTATAACGAGAAAAACTAGAGGCATTAGTTTGACAAAGCAATTTAGTTTTGAATTTTAGATATACACCCTAGGATACAAATAACAGTTTGGATAAAACTGTGACCCTTGGTCCAGTCCTGTGAATCCTGAGACCAAACGTGTATTTCCATGAGTAGTCCTTTTGAATTAGGTAGTGACTTTTGGAAAAGCAAGAGATACCCATGAGTTACTTTGTAAGAGAGTAGATGCGTGTTGATGTGGTTATGAGTATACTCAGTGATAGCAGAGACGCAACAAGATCTTCTGGATTACAACAGTTGATGTTGCTAGTAAGGTTGGTTGGTGTTGTTTTTGTAAGAACGTCTTTATACTGAAGGGAGAGATTGTTTGCATGTTGCTACCCATGAATGATTTTTTTTTTTTTTTGGAAGCTGTATTTTCCAATACAATTGTTTTAATTTCAAACACAAAACATACTCTTCAGTAGAATCACTCTTAGCCAAAGATAAAATAATAAGAATAGGGTCTCTCTGGTTTGAACACTGAGAACAGCTGTGCATTTTTGCAATGATAAGTTTTTCCTGTTCTGGTTTACTAAACATATAGGCCAATGAAATGCCCATCACTATAAGAATTATTAGATTTTTTAAAAAATTGGTTTTAGGTAATTATAATATTTATGGAGATAGCTATGGACATTTACAAGATGTTTTTCCCCATGTAGTTAAAAACAAACAGAAGCATTGAGAAACATGACTCACAGTGAGATTGTATATTCTCCTTCCTCCCCCGCCACTAAAGTTTGAATATGGGGTGTTACTATAGGAGGTCCCCACCTGCTGCAATCCTGAAAAGGAACAGCCAGTGCTTTTTAGGAGAACTTTTAGAGAAAATTTTATAAATGAAACAACATAGGTAATCTCCTTTCCTTTCCTTTCCTTTCCTTTCCTTTCCTTTCCTTTCCTTTCCTTTCCTTTCCTTTCCTTTCCTTTCCTTTCCTTTCCTTTCCTTTCCTTTCCTTTCCTTTCCTTTCCTTTCCTTTCCTTTCCTTTCCTTTCCTTTCCTTTCCTTTCCTTTCCTTTCCTTTCCTTTCCTTTCCTTTCCTTTCCTTTCCTTTCCTTTCCTTTCCTTTCCTTCTCTCCTCCTCTTTCCCTCTTGTCCTGTCTCTCTTCCTTTATTTTCCTCCTCTCTTTCTCTCTTTCTTCACCTTTTTCTCTCTGCCTTTCTCTCTTTCTCTCCATCTCTCCTCTCCTGTTTGCTCTTTCTTTCTCTCTCTTTTTTTCCTTATTCAGTGAAATTTTATTCTGGTTAGAATATCAAATCAGTGTTGGTATTTTTGTTTTTGCACAGAGGGTTTGTTGAAAAGAAGCAGTGGGGAATAGATGGCTAGAAAAAAGTTAGTTTGCATAGTCTTGGGAAGAGACATTCCATGAATAATGCAGAAAATGGAACGATGAGAAACATTTTCAGAAAAAGATTGCTTTGTGGGGTAGACAACTTCATTTATTCCAAAGAAAAGGCAACTCACACATCTTAGCAAATCAGTAGGATTGGCTCAGAATAATAGGTTAAATTACTTCACCTCTCAGCTGTCTCTGATCTTGGGGGCCCAAGGCACATCAGGCCACACTGAACAATTGGGCAGCCTGACACTAATTTAAAACACAGGCTCAAAGTATTGGTCCACTCCTTAAATCAATTACTGCATCTATCTGGAGACTTTTGTTGGTGAGTTTTATACGTGGCAAATAGAGTTAGCAAAAAGGACATACGGTGCACACCATTAATTTTTTTGTGCAACAGTTATTATGGGTACAACAGTGGGAAAGACAGAAATACATTCTTGTGCAAGCAAAGTTCAAGTGAGAAGAGGGGGTCCACAGATATTTAACACAGATCTAGTCTTTACTGTGCATGTTTACTTAAAGCAGCAAAGGCTCAATCCAGTGCCCATGAAAATCTGTGGAAGTCTGCCTTTTGAATTCACTGGCTACCGTTCTGAGCCCTTCGCACAACTGTGGATTGAGTGTAGTGGATTGTCTTTGAAAAGACACAAAGGAATTGTCTAAGTCTAGTGGTTTGGCTCTGAAGGCTCAGCTGCCAGCTGAATGCAGGTGATAGTTTCTGGGAACCTGCAAAAACATTATATTTTTGAATATTTGTCTTCTTGAGAGACATTAAGACAGTTCACAGAGATTTTATCCTATTTTGTGGCAATCTAACATTTCTACAGCTGCTCTAGTTTATCATTTCCTTTGCCAGCTTTCTCTAATAGCAGCTCTTCTGTGTCCGGATCATCACCAGAAATTCCCACAAAAGCGCTTATAATATTAGTTGCTGCCAAAGAAGGAATTAATTCAGTTTAATGGGTATAATTTGGAACACAGTTTTGATACATTCAACTTATGTTTTAAAAATGGTGTGTAGTTATCCAGATGTGGTGTATGCAGGTTACTTAAAAGCACTTTGGGGGTAGGAAAAAAGAGTCAGCTGCATTGCTTCATGCGTTACATGTCTCTTCACAGGTGGAGCTTACTGGTAATAGCATTTATGAGTACATACATCCTTCTGATCACGACGAGATGACAGCTGTTCTTACTGCTCACCAGCCGCTCCATCCTCACCTCTTACAAGGTACTTGTGTGATCTGTGATCAAACTACCACTGAAAAACTAAAAAAAGTAACAAGCCTAAGCTGAAATGTGACAAGTTCATATTTATCTGATATGAAGCTATGTACTCGAATGGAGGAGGAGCATGAACTTGAAAATGTGACCCAGGATTATGCTTTGTTGTAGTACAGGGAATAAGGTATCCTAGATTAAACAATGCTTTTCATACCATGGAGTCCATGCAGTTTTAAACAAGTTTTTAGATTTTGCCCAGTGGTCATTTCATCTCTTTTATTTTGTCATCACTGCTGAGGTTGCAGGAATGTTGCAGTGGTCTAGCTGTACACAGGTGCAGTTACGTGGTCTTAGCGGAAAAAAAAAAAGAATAATAATACATTAGGCAATTGGGAAACAGGAGGACACTTTTAATGTTTTAAAAACAAGTGTTAAATTTGAAGCTTGGACAAAAAGCCAGACCTAATACCCTCCACAGTAGGAAGAGCAAAAATGGGTTTTGTAAATGACCTACACTTAGAAACTCTCATAAAAAAAAAATGATCTCTCCGGGAAAATAATGTCCTCTTGCCTTGATACTGGATCACTGATTCACCAAGCCTCTCCACACATCCTGTTCAGGTGCTGCAGATGATTCACCCACGCGTACCCATACAGCATGATGCTAAGCTGGATGGAGTGTCAGGGAAGACAGCAGAACTCTTATTGATTATGTGAACGCCTGGATCAGACTGTCCACCCTGGCTGTGCTCAGCCACCACACATAAATATTAACATAACCCTTTGTGTATTAAGTTGTTACTTCAGTGTTGTAACTACTATATAACTAACAAAGATATGCTCATCTTTGCACTATCTGCTTCAGTAGCTTTTGTTTTCTTGGGGGCAATTCTTTGAACTTTAAAATACCAGAAACAATCTGGCTCCATCATGTACAATGTGCTTTCACATATATTTCATAATTGCTTAATCAGTTGGAGCTCACATCCTGCTAGTTTTTACTGCCCTTCCTAAGGCACAGCTCCTAAAAGCATGAGGAGCTTTGGGTTCGCACTACAATTCTGTTTCGGATCAGGCATTTTTTTCACAGTTCTGGTGACTATGCATCTTCTGTGCTTGGTGACCTCACTGCAGTTCTGACAGCTGTGATTCCATCAGCGCAGAACCATGTACCCTCTGCATGCAGAGAAGTTTAATGTGTCTGGGAGCACATGTACTGCTCTGAATGGTGTAAATGGAAGAATTATCTTAGCCTCCTTCTCTTGTTTTCCTCCCCGAACAGGTTGTCTTCTGTACCCCTTGGTGTCTTGAAAAACAAACTCTTATCTTTCTTGGACTCTTCTGATTCTAGTTGTTACTTGACTGTTTCATAGTTTGCTCATTCCTCTGTCAGGGATTTTTTATTTTTTTAATGTTGACTTTTTTGAAGCAACATAATTTTTCTCCTTTTTCCTACCTTACTGATAAGCAGAGGGGATACCTCTGGTATAAATCCATGACTTTTCATGCAGTTCTGCTGGTATCCAGAATTGGTAGTAAGACATTTTTATACCCACTCTCTTGACAATGGCAATACCCTCCTGTTTTTGTCACAATATTTTTTTTAATTTGTTAGTTGGACATTTTTACCAATTTAAAGTCATGGGCAACTGATTGGAATTAATTTCTATGTCAAATGCAAATAAGCCCACAGCTCTTCCTGTTCTCTGTTGAGTATCATGACTCTGGTTTACTAGAAGCAGTGAGACAGCACACTAGTACTGCAGTTCCAGAGGTGTTTTTTTTTGTTCAGAACCAGGTACTGCCTGTTTCTTGCTTACATTTGGCTGTCTCTGGATGCTTACCTTGCCTGTTAGCATTTTTTTTCTGAAACGATCAGGTCTCTCTCATTTTACCTACTTATGGTCAAATTCTTGATTTCCTTAACAAATTCTCCTCACCACATGTGAAGTGTAATTCTGTTCTGGTTGTGTTTGAAAAGAATTGACACACAATTGAAACTGTTAATTTCAGTTTACTTGCAACTGTTTCAGTCTGAAATTCTGCTGATGGTATAATTAGCCCCAGATGTATGCCTCATTCTCTGTAGCATTCTTTACTTCATTCTACAGAGATGCTGTTTGTTATTAGCATCAAGCTCTGGTTTCTTAATAGTGCAAAGGTAAAGGAAAATTTACCTTGAAATGTGATCCATTTACATATGTTTTGTTTTGTGTAAAATTTTGTGTAGCAGAGGAAATTGATAAAAACCTCGAAACAACAGCATCTTATTTGGATTTCTAGACTTGGAGAAGACAAATAAAGGAGTTAAGCTGTGTTCTGGTTTGTGTAGGGATTATTTTATGCAAATCTTACTTCTGCATGTCTCTTCCCCGTACAATGCATGGAGCTGAGTGTATTAAAATATCCAGAATCCATAGCTAAATCTTTTTTAAAATTAAAAGAGTGATCAAATATTTATTTACATTTGTCTTCCCTGTGCCAGTAGTTCCCTTTTCTGCAGTGTATACATTTTATACATATAGATCTTGGGGTATAACCTGAAACTACCTGGCCTACAGAAATCAGAGCAGGTTTCCTATTTTTCTTCAGTGAAGCCCTGACACCTCTCTCATAAATGACAGGAATGAAGCAACTTCTGTCTGTATCTTAGTTGATACTTTGAATATTTAAATAAAATATGGAGTTCTACAAATAACTTAGGACAGAGGGAAGTTGAGTGAAAGTGGCTTTATTTTCTAATAAAAAGGAAAACAGACTTTTTAAAGAACATTTTTTGTCATTTCAGTTTGATTTTATCTCTTTTAATCTTTTAAAACATGTCTGAATCATCAAGTCACTGGGTTGAATAAAAACTTTCCTTTTATACCGTTATTATATTATAGATCTCTCCAACCTGTGGTATTACTCAGGGGTAAAATCAATATTGCACTGCAGACACAGACGTTCATAACACAAATTTACAGCTTGGCTTATGTAACTTTACTTGCTCAAGATGTGTTCTTCAGCTAATTCTCAGATACGTATATACATTTTTAGGTCAGTTGCTATTTCAGCAGTTGTAGCTGGATAAGATCTGTTATGACAGAAATAAAATCACAAATGTGAACATACTTATCTATACTTTGTGGTATTCTGTTACTGGTATTGAATTACCCAGAGTACAGATTATTTTTGACCTCCAGTTTTACAGTCTTCGTAAATTTTGATGCTATCCCTTTATGTATTTTTTTGTTTGCTTTTAATCTTCCTCATTTTCCTTCATTATTCTCTTCAAACCTTCCCTTGTATTTCCAGTGCTTTGTCAGTTCCATAGAAGCTTTTCTGAAAGACCAAACAACATGAGAAAAGTAGAAGCCTGGCAGCTATTGAATTCTAGAAATCTTATTTGCATGTGTTTTATTTCTCAGAGAAATGCAAATCATTGCTCACTGCATAAAATCAGACATAGTGTGGATATTTTATATAATGCTTACTGTCACATTGTTTTTCTTCATATATCTCAGCCTGGTACTCAAACAATGATATATTAGTTAAAAAGGCATAAGCCTTCTCAAATTATAACTTTTAAAATTTTTAAGTTTGCCTTGGACTTCCTAATGTTTCAGGTACAACAACTTCAAACACAGAGGGTAGATACTTTGTTTTTTTTAAAAAACAGTGAAAATTCTTGAATAATCACATGCTTCCAGAAGTGTTGAGATTTCATAGCAATATTAAATGTAATAAAAATTGGGAAAGTGGATGTTGGTGAACTAGCTGCTGTGTCATCACTCTTTAGATAAGTCCACTGTGGCGCTACAGCAAGTTATGGTAAGGAAAGCTTTTGGGGCAAGAAACTGAAAGGCAGAAACTCTGAGAAACATGTAAGGGTCATAAAGGACAAACACCTCGGTGTAAGTTCCCATTGCGATGTTGTGGTGAAAAGGGGTAATGGAAAGTCCTTGTGCATATAAGCAAGGGAAGAGTGAGCAGGAATAGCAAGGATGAATAATTGTATTCTTTATACAGTATTAGTGAAATGGACACTGGATTTTTCTGTGTAATTCTGTTGTCCACTTGAAAAAAATGGCAAATTGGAGAAAGTACAGAAAAGAGCCACAAAAAGGATTGAAGGACTGGAAAGGCTTATAATGAGAGATGAAAGAACACCATCTGTTTGGTTTATCAAAAAGAAGATCGGGAGGTGACTTGATTACTGTGTGTGCATACTTGCAAGGGAAGAAAATACTTGGAACTAAAGGGCTGTTTTAGAAGAAAAAACATACCAAGGACCAATGTCTGAGAACTGAAACCACAAAAGCTCAAGTCAGAATAATGCATACATTTATAACTAGGAGTTTGATTAACCACAGGAACAAAATACTGAGGGAAGCAGTGGTTTCTTCCTCTTTTGATGTCTTCAGCTCAAGGCCGTATGCCTTTATAGAAGATACCCTTTAGGCAAACAGAAGTTACTGAGCTCAGCGCAGGAGTTACTGACTGAAGTTTAATGAACTGCAATGTACAGGTTACACCTATGATCTAATGCTCCTTTCTGGCCTTTAAAGTCTACAAGCTATGACTCAATGAAAGCTGTAAGCCCCATGATCTGTGGAGGCTTTGGAGAATTTCAGCTTTAACTTACAAAGTCTTTAAGCTGCCTTTTTACTTGCATGACTAGCATTGAAAATGTAAAGCAATACGTACTGATCCCTTGCTATGAAATAAGCCAACAGCTGGACTCTCTTTCTGAGGGTAGCTGGGGTGGGGAAAAAGAATAATCTCTCTCACATACAAGTTAAAGGTAGGGTACGCCTTAGAGAATCACCTCACATGAGTCTTTAGGCCATCTTTGCACCAGTTGTAACAAAATGAATCCGTTATATTCAACTGGAATGGGTTTGCAGAAAAAGAAAGAAAAAAAAAGAAAAAAGATAATAATTTGGTATCTTTTCCAAATGATGTGTACTGGCTGTGCTCGGATGACTTCACTGGCCCTTCATGCCTTTTCAAATATTGGTTAACTTATTTCTGGTCTGCAGCATTTTAGTGTGTTCTGGCTTAGTTTTGTACCTGTGAAGCCTTACATCTCAGTTTTGCACTCCCTATACCACCTGTACCTGTTGCGTAGGCTGATATCAAAATTCCTGGGCCTCTATCCTAAGACATGCAGCACTTAGCTAACAGGAATGTGGGAATTGTTTCATGGTATAGGGCTGAGAAACTGATTTCTTAGGATGTAAAGAAGTGGTTTTGATGCACGCTGTCTTTCCTTGAGCACTTAGAGCTGTGAAATCTTTTCTGTTTCTTCAAGTAGTGGGACTAACAAACTGGGTCCATTGGATAAGATTCTCCTGCTGGGGCAGAAGGTTGTCATACAGCAGGGCAGCTGGGCTCCAAAATGTGGGGATGTTGAGGTAACAGTAGTTTCTAAATCTTGGAAAACTGCAAGGTTACATTTATGACTGACTGTAGAGACTCAGTTCATGCTGCATATCTCCCCTGCTTAGTGCGGGAGACCTCGCAGGTTGTGGTTGTGGAGCCATGCAAAATTCTGCCCAGCCAAGGATAGCTCCAGAACTTGATGGTGGCATGTGAGGAGTTTGACCCTTTCCTTACCTCACATATAGCATAAAACTAAATGTCTGTCAGGCTAGTAAGCCTAACCTGCTACAGCTCAGCAACAAAGCATTTTGGTGCTAGCATGGTGGGGGGTACAATGCTGGCAAAGGTTTGTGAAGCAACTGTTACAAAGTGCCTTGTCCAGAGGTGATAAGCATTTTGAATGTGTCTGAAATAGTGGCTGGCTTTCAGGGACTGAATGCTGAGGATTGTTGCACACACTACGATAAGTCGGGACCTTAAGCCCTCAAATGATGTTGCCGTCAAAAGTGTGTCTGTACCAACCATTTTTGCAGAAAGTTTTCTATAACAGCTAGCAGCATAGAGTGGTAGGCTTGTAGCAGAAAAGTAACACTTACTTACTTTTGTGAAAAGTAAGTTCTCCTGAACCATATCTATAAGAATAAAGAAGGAAATTTTTGTATGAAGTATCAGGGTAGTGCAAGCTGGGTATGACTAGTCAATCCATCTGTTGTCATTGCAGCTGAAGACAAGCTCTTCCACGTGTGTATTTGGAGTCAGACATAGTGTGTCTTTTATTGGTTTCATATGCTTTTTCTGAGATTTTAATCCTTTAAAATGTCTATAGCTTCCCAACTTTTGCTGACTTGCACACCAAGGCATGGTGTACTAAAAGGAGTTTATTAACATTCCCCAGTGCAGACAAAGGGAAAGAGGAATACTGTAGTAACTGTAGACATTCCAGTCTGCTAACAACTGGATAATTCTTATATGATTAGTTATAAGCCTAATGTAAGTTACACAAGGAATGTGGAATACATTGTGTCAGGCTTTCTGCCTAGTGCCCTGTTGAGTTTCTTCTCTAAGAAAAGTTTGGAAGCATCACTTACAGGAGCAAAGGAAAATTTGGGCAAATGCTAGCAAACCACTGAGTTTGGATGACAGAAATGATAACAGAGGCAATTTACCCTCTGCAGCACTGACAGGATTCTGAATACAGTCAGGACACAGCACAAACTGTCCAAACAGGGAGGAAATTTGGGCAGCTCGTGCAAGCTTGGAACTCTAGGACGGAAGCTAACAGCCAAACTGATTGCTTTCCTACCAAGCAAGAGCATTACCAGGGCAAACCAAGTCAGCCCACAAACTTCCGTTTTCAGCTTAGCATGTGCATAGGAACTTGCTCTCTCTATATACATAATTTGTAGTTTTGCCATGTAAGGCATTTATATTTTATCATTCCACTGGTGCCACTCAATTGCTAAAAAGAAGATGAGTATTCTCAAATACTTAAGCCTGTAACCTGCATGTGTATATATGATGCTGCAGTGTAATAGGGAGAAGGGAAAGTATGTCTAACTGTTTTGTTTCTTCTCTCTGGCTTGGAATCAGTTTTGAACACACATACCAAGGAAGGACAGGGAAATGTTGTTCTCCTACATCCCTTTCCATGCATTATTTCACCTTGCAGAATAGTTTTAGTCACAACCTCACTTTTGCACTGTTCTTTCTGGCATAGCTATAATAAAGATGGTCAGTATACACCAGGCTTACAGGTCTGACTCCTCATTTCCCACTAACTCATCTCCAGGCCTGCTTCTGAACAGGCTCCAGACCTGCTTTCCTGTCATGAAGAAAGTCCACCAAAGACATTTGCAAGACCCTTCTCGTGCTGGCCCCGTTGGTCAATCAAGGACTACCTTAAAACTGTGTGTGCTGTTATGCAAGCATCTTTTGTATGTGCCCTACAGTGCTTTTACCTCTTTTTTTGTTCTAGAAGTTGGTCCCACCCTCATTCAGAATTAAGAGATAGAAGTTGTGGCATTCTTTCTCCTGCATCTCACAAAAGCTATAGCCTTGTTATGCTCACAAGAGGCTAGCCAAGATAACTCACATGCCCTTTTAGTCAGCAATGTGCTGTGTGAGACCCAGATGCTTTGCAGATTACACAAGAATAAGAGTAGAACATGTGTGACTTTATAGTATAGAGGAGGTAAGATGAAAATAACCGACTGAAAGGACAAAAATATGCAGAGTGTTTGGGGGATGGGCAGTAAAGTGTTATCCAGACATGAACTTGTGGTATCTGTGTTTCCACCCTGTAAAACAGTCCAGCAGGGACATGGAGCACAGCTTACCACACATGCGTGCCTTGTCTCCAGAGGAATGCACTAACTTGAGGCAGGCACATGTCTCCGCACAAGTTGGACAGGAGGGAAGGTGGAAGCAGGTGACAGCATGCACAGTGCTTTGGTCTAAATGTGCCCTTTGAGAATAATTGTCATCTCCTACACTATAGCTAAAATATGGCATTGCACCCAAGCTGCCATGTAGTGCAAACATGAATCATTAGCCGTGTCAAGAGCTCCCAGTTTTAATGCTGCTTCGTATCTTTTGTAGTGACAGATGAGACATACATTCTTAAAACAGTGCATGGTGCAGCAGTGTGCAGTTTGCATGCTGATGTATGTTAATTTACAAAGTGGTTCTGCAACAAAAACAATGCCATATTTTGCTGATGTCAAAACCTGGGAGCTTTGGGAAAGAGATATAAAGTAGTAGCTTTTACCTTAGAGAAAAAAAAAGCATGAGAGGTGAAGCTGTGGAAAAAACTGCGATGATCTTTTTTCTCAGTCCACTGTGCAAGCAGCATGCAAACCACAAAATTTTGTGACTGTTTTCTTTCAAAAGCCATGAAAGATGGAGTGGAAAGCAAAGAAGGATTTCATAGTTGCACCCCCAGGGATGGACAATTCTGGCTTCCATAAAGCTAACCATAATTTCACAGAAATACTTGGAGAATCCTGTTTGGCAGTCACGTGCAATACGAGTGAACAAATGCAAAAATTCTTTATCCAAAATAGCAAGACTAATTTTCTTTACCATGGCATTTATTCTGTTTATGAGAGTAAGAAAATACAAATCTGTAAATATAAAAAGGCTATTTTATTCTTCACTAGTGCTTCCAGACAAACTGTATTGCATGATATATGAAGCTAAGAAAAGAAAAGGGATTAACAGAGAAGGCATAATTTGTAGAAATGGTAGTCAGTGCTGTGAGAAAGAAATACATCTTCTGTATGTCCATAGACAGCAATGATTTTCTATGCTCTCATTCACAGGTTGCTCTGTTTCAGCTCTGTGAAGATGTTAACATATGGATAAGTTTGGGCTGAGATTTGAATGAAGCCATTCACTCTCTGCCTCATTTACAGCTTTTACTGAATCTACTCAACTACAATGTAGCAGTGCTTCAGGGAAGGAGCCTCTGTAAGAAGACCAAGCAATATAGTAATATATTAGTAGAATAGAAAAACTTCCCTGAATCTGATAAGGGAAACATGGAGTTTGGCTAAAAAATAAACAGTGATGCATTTGAAATGGATGTCTTGGACATGGATATGGACTCTGACTTGCCATGACTCCCCCTGTAAAAGTCATTATAAACGATACCTTAACTTTAGTAAAATATCTGCTAGTAGACATATTGAAAAAGTCAGGATCTCAGCAACCTCAGTTACACCCTTCCAAAGAAGAGAGGCAGAAAAGATAGAGAAATATGCTCAAAATATATAATCATGTTGATCAAAACTAGTATTTTAATTGCATCAGTTTTCATTTCCAACTATTGCCAATCACTGAGTTGGGGAAAAATTGAAAATTGGAATTCCAGGACAAAAACTGGGAGTCTCACAGGTCATTCTTAAAGTGATTTCAATAAAAGTTGGTGGACCAGTAGGGAGAGGACAATCACTTTCAAATGTTAAACATTGATACAGGGCAAAGAAAACCAGAAATTTGCTATCATAAGTAAAGCCAAGTTATAACAAATATTGGAAGTGGCTGGAATAGAAAAATAGACCTGTGATCGTATCCCACATAACTGGATAAAGAAAAGCACTATGCCAAAAATGGGAGGGTAAACATTTAGAAAGAACCCTAAAGCTCTGCTTTTCATCTCTAATTCCTGTAGTAGATAAACACAATGTCAATAAGTTCTGGGAAATGTTAAAAGCTGTACTAAGATGGTTGGTCTGCTTTTCAGGAAGCTATCATCAGAGTCTTTCAAGATACTTAGCAATTTAGAAATGGGGGTGGAGGTTTCTTTTTAGCTATAGCAGCTATTGAGAGCTGACTCATCTTCTGAAAAAAGCTTGAACAGAAGAATGTACAAACTCTGAAAATTATTCAACTCACTTATGAAAAGGAAGATCAATTTCCCAAGTATTTTGAAACTGTTTGGGAGAGGGAAACAAGTAACATTCAGGTAAAAAGGGAAAATAGATACTGACGTGGAAAGTAAAGGGGAAGATGGGAAAAGCAGACCCATGCTGCAATGGTTACACCTGTAAAAGAAAACTGTGTTAAAACCTTTCAGAGCAATACGCAGCTGTTCGTCAGAATTATAGATGGCTATGGCAAATTGCCAGAGAAGGTGCAATTAAACAGACAAATTCGTCATGTGTGGTGGACTTGCTGGAATAGTAGGTATTTGAAAGAAATGGTGCTGAGTAAAAGATACAACAACAGTGAAATTTAGCATGAGTTGCAGCAAAATTTGCCATCTCCATGTGGTGACTGCTCACTTTTTTGAAACCTCAGGTGGCTGGGAGAGGAGTGGCTGGAGAGCAGCCCTGCAGAAAGGGATCTGGAGGTGCTGGCTGATGCTGAGTATGGCCCTGGCAGCCAAGAGGGCAAACCACATTCTGGGGTGCATTAAACGCAGTATAACCAGTCAGTCAAAAGAGGTGATTATCCCGCTGTATTCAGTGTTGGTGCGGCCTCACCTTGAGTAGTGTGTGCAGTTCTGGGCTCCACAATTTAAGAAAGATGTGAAGGCCCTTGAATGCCTCCAGAGGAGGGCAACAAAGCTGGTGAAAGGGCTGCAAGGCATGTTCTGTGAGGAGTGGCTAAGGAATCTGGGTTTGTCTAGTTTGGAGAAAAGGAGGCTGAGGGGTGACCTCATTGCTCTCTACAGCTTCCTGAGGTGGGAAAGTGGAGAGGGAGGTGCTGAGCTCTTTTCCCTGGTATCCAGTGATAGGATGCATGGGAATGGTTCAAAGCTGTGTCAGGGGAGGTCTAGACTGGACATTACGAAGCATTTACCGAGAGGGTGCTCAAACACTGGAACAGGCTTCCTACAGAGGTGGTTGGTGCCCCAAGCCTGTCAGTGTTTAAGAGGCATTTGGACAATGCCCTTAATAACATGCTTTAACTTTTGGTCAGCCCTGAAGTAGTCAGGCAGTTGGACTAGATGATCATTCTAGGTCCCTTCCAACTGAAATATTCTATTCTATTCTATTCTATTCTATTCTATTCTATTCTATTCTATTCTATTCTATTCTATTCTATTCTGCTTGTTGCTAGTTTTCCAGTTTTTCAGCTTGCTTCTGGAAGCTGTAGTCAGTGGGGCAATATAAAATATAATACCTCCTGCAATGACAAATGTGAATTTGTCTTAAATATGAGATTGTTTTACTCCAATCTAAAATATCCCCAGTAGCACACTGTGTGAAGATACAGTTGCTTCAGTTCCAAGTGTTGTGAAGGTACAGTTGGAAAGTACAGTTTACCATGGGAGACATTGCTATGCTTAATGAAGTCTCCTTTGTTTCTCGCAGCTCTAGAAATGCTGTTTTGTAAATACATCAAGTTACACCCGTGCAAACACACAGAGTACATACATGGAGATTACAGTGCTGTAATAGTGTTCTTTTAATCATTATCACTAATAATAATATGAAGTACATCCTCATGCAGAGAAATGGGGTTTCTTTCGTTAGAGAAAAGATGAAAACCTCTTCAGATGGGATCTGGTTTTATTCCTTATTCTCCCTTTTCATAAAAGAAAAAAAAAAAACCAAACCCAAACCAAAGCTGAACAATATGTAGTTATCAATATTCACAGGGTTTGAATGGATTACTTCTTCTTCTGTGATACATATGGAAGACAAAAAACAACAGAGATTGTTATTAGTAGGTTTTCTATGTGTTAACCCAGCTGGAACATCTCCGTAAGACTTTCTGGTCTACTCAGCAGCATTCTGTTTCTCGTCCTTCATTAGCTGATGTCTGCAACCTGTTGGTTTCATCTTTTCTCTATAACAAACAGACATAGCTTATACATAGATTTTTAACATTTTCTTAATGCTTAAAGGAAAGATGTTAACATCACTGACAGTGATGCATTTATATAGTTAACATTTCAGAATAATTAAATACAGTGCTTAAGCCTCAGTTTTTAGGTGGTATTGTATTCTCTAATAATTGAGAAGGCTATTTTCCTTCAGTGTTGCTTATATTCTGGTTCAGTCAGAACATTTTACTATTCATTATTCTCTCTCTTAAGCTTTATATAGATGCGACCTACAGTTCTCTCAACCTTTAACTGCTTAAGAACTGGTAGCACTTGATTGGTTTCCTCTCTGCTTCAAACCTCTTTAACCTTCTTGATAGCCTGAGATTCTTTCTGTTATTTATATGTCCTGTGCTTACATGTTTGCTTGAAAGAACACTAGTGATATCAATAATTACATTATTAGGCCTAGAAACTTTATGTTGTTATATTTCTGCAGTTTTTCAAAACTTATTTCTGATTGATAAAATCACTTAACTCTCAAGAATAATTCGTTACATTCACTTCTTACTTAAGCCTGAAGTGCTTGTTTTACATTTACCATTTTTCTGTCTTCCTTAATTTAAGACTTTTGCTACATCTCTAGACATTTCTAGCCTTTCTGCTTCTGCAGCAGGTGCTGGCTATTTATGCCACAGGCTTTTTTCCTGCTTTAAAACTGAGCTCTCATGCCTACTATCTCCTCACAATTTTCTGATTAACCTCTGCAGCAGGACAGCATGCATTAGTAATCACTCTTCCCACAGTTCATCTGACTTCTCTTGTTTGAATATTCAGTGTCTCTCTCGTTGCTTGCTAAACTTTTAAGTGCCTTATTTTCTTCCTACATTCTCTTAATCCAAGTAGACCATCCTAATTGCATCAGGTACGGCCTGGATGTGATATTTTAAGTTTTGCATTATATTGATGGATGTGTTAGCATCCAGCAGGATACCAAGGCTCTTTATTTCCCAATCAGCTTTACAATTACAAATTTACTTTATTTCTTTTTTGCTTTGTTATCCCCTTGTGCTACTTTCAAGGGTATTGGGGAGTCACACTGGCAAAGGTATCAGCTAAGATGAGTACTAATTCACACTGTTCACAGTCTTGTACATCTAGATTCTTTACGTGAGGGTTTTGGTCTTACTGCTCCTTTATATTTTGTAGTCTCTTGGTCAGGTCTGGAGATGGTTCTATTCCCAGTAGGTGCGCACAAACACACGTATGTACACAGGGCCCACCAATGACAGGTCAACATGGACAGCAGAGCAGGGCTTTTACAGGCACCACATACGCACTAATAGCACTCACGTAAGCATGAACAATATGAATGGCCTGGTCCTGCTTTTCCTTGTCAGTCAGTCTCAAGGCTTGCTAGTAGATTTTATACGCACACACACTCACTCACAAGAATCTCTTTCTGGTGGCTTTTGTATTCTTCAGCTCCGATCCTGCAAACATGATGCCAGATGCCATGTAGCACCTGCACATTATTCACTGGGCACCTTGACACAACCATTAACCTTAATCAGCCATATAACAATCCCAGCTGGCTGGTTAAAAATGCTGCGGCACTCTGCATCCACCTGTGCTATGGGACACACTGCATTACAGTTGTTACAGCCCCAGACCATCCAGGAATAGTCAGGCTCTCCTTTAGACACATTCTGCTTCCCCCCCGCAAAATGGCAACTCTCACAGTGATGCTGGGCTCCCACAAAACACAAACAATCACTCTTAATACACACAGGAGGAGGAATGCTTATCATCATGTACACAGTACTTTGGCCTCTTCAGGTAAAAAGGCAGTATGTCACTCAGGGCCCAGATTCTGCCTGGCCACATGGGCCATCTCTCCTTTTGCTTACTTAAGGCATCTTAATATCAGCTAGATCAAGCCTCAAAAATGGAAGCTCCCAGATGAGTTCCCAGTTACCTCACAGGTAACTCTTCCCTCTTTGGATTGTAGGCATGAGAAGTAACTGATTTAAGAGACTAGTGTTTGTTGGTTCAGCAACACACTACTAAAAAACTAGTAACTCAATGACCAATAATTAATAAACAAATCATTATTAAATTACAGTTATATAATTTTGCACTTCATTACACACAATGACAAAGCTACTGATTATTACTCTTCAGTCTCACAAATCACATGCAGCTACTATTGAATTACAATTCTATCACCCTTCCCTTCCCATACCACTTAGTGCTAGGGTGCAACTCTATCCCTTTTTACTCTGTCCGCCTATACCACACAGCATCCTTGCCCTTGAACTGTTTTAATCACCCTCCTGATTTCCAAGAGAGCCTGTAGCTAGTTACAAGGACTGGTCTTCAGGGGGACCTGTTGCTTACAATCTACCACCCTGAAATCAGAGAGACAAGACCTCTTCTTAAATAATGAAATAATTACCAATTTTAAATAATAAAGGAAAAGTTACAGTCTGGGTACTACTCTAGCTTTATAGACACCTAAAGACCACACTGTACGTCATAACCTATTCCTGGTGGAATAATGAAGTTAGAGCTAGCTGAGTGTTTCTGTAGCAGTGCACTAGTCTGCAGTAACATTTAAAAATGAAGGAAGCAGCAAACAGAAAGCTAATGAATAAGGTGCCTGGGAGGAGCTTGTTACTGGAAGAGACCCCTTTAGGTCTTGTGGCAGGACATTTGAGAAGTTTAAGGCATTGCTTCCAATTCCACTAATCATCTCTTTTTGTAGAATAATGTAAGTCATTGAAATTGCTAGCAACTCAGTCCATGTCTGCAGATGGTCTTTGTACCCTCATTACTGTGCGTTAATTATTTTTCTCCCTTGGCACCCTTGAAGCGAGAAGGTTACCTTCATTTTGCGTGCATGGGACAGCGGCAGAAAGAGAGCAAGCACTAGTGTTAGGTCACACAGAAAACCTATACTGAAGCCATGAATTGCATCGATGTTCCCAACTCCCAGATCCATTCTTTACTCATGAGATCATGCTTCAGCAATAGTAATCTGTACTGTATGGCTTCCTCCCTCCAAACTGTACGCATTTGTATTTAAAACTCTGTAGTAGATATGCCAGTTCATTTAAGTGCCTGCTTTTCCCCATACGGATCTAATTTGCATTAGGAAGATAAATGGAAAATTCAAATACTCAGGAAGGCTGATACTAGTTGAGATGCACTACGTATTGCATTTCTTTTCCCTCCTTGCTAAATCCTTTTTCTGTGGTTGTATCTTCAGACCTTTAAACTCAGAACCTAATGTAGAGAGTTTATTGGTTTCCAGGTAGTGGTCTGAGGCTCAAACCACTGCAGGTGTGTGGCTAAGAGGTGTTAATTGGGTGATGGATGCACAAAAATTGGGAACACAACAGTTAAATTAAAGCAAGACTCCAACTGAATACAGTGGGCTTTGGATCAAACCCTGTGGGGAGTTAGGGGGAAATACACATTGCAACAAATCTGAAAACCCCTCTGCTTCCCTGATTTTCCTATTCACAGATGTACCAAATGAGGTTTCTTTTCCTAATAGAGTTGTGTTCTGCCAAACTGCAACTTTCAGTAAAAAAAGTCAGAACTATTAATGATGTCTGAACTGTTATTGACAATAATTAACATTGAAGAGAATAGTAACTTATTCTTAGCAGAAAATATGTGTGTACCTGAGCAATATTTAAAACATTTCTGGAGGTTATCCATGAAGATATTTGTTTAAAAACCATCTACCAAGATGGTTTTGGAAGTCAGTGAAACAGGTAATAATATTGCATATGGAGGCCAGGAGTTCACCAGTCTGGGCATGATTAGCTACATACACTCAAATTATTACAAACCCAATGAATTTGCTTGTTTCCCATTCTGCTATTATTTTTGTTTACCTGCGCTCCAAAGGAGGTGTTTCCTTCCCATTACCAATATGGGCTGGTACCTAGCTGTTCAGAAACAAGGTGATTGCCTTCTGAAGGGTGGTAAAAACAGAAATTTGGAGACCTAGTCATGCTGACTTGTCCAACTTTCACAGGGAATCCTAATATGAAGGTGAAATAAATCCTGAGGGCAGAGACTGAGTGGGAAAATAGAATGGCTGACTTCTATTGCTGCCTAATGCTGAGGCATAAACAAATCTGTTGAATCATGAAAGGCAATGTTATGGACAGTTTTGAAATCTTCAGTAATAAATAAGCAGTGTGGTTTATGCTTTCAGAATATGAAATTGAGAGATCATTTTTCCTGAGAATGAAGTGTGTCCTAGCCAAGAGGAATGCAGGATTGACATGCAGTGGCTACAAGGTAATGTATATAAGCTTCTCCCCCAGCTCCCCCCCGCCCCCCCCCCCAAGTATTCAACAGGTGAGCAGTTTATTTATTTAGCTTCTTTTACATATGAGTAGCTGAAAGCAAAGTCTGTGATGGAAAGAATCAGAACAGATGCAAAAAATGACACTGCTGATTGCAGAGTCCCTTAGTAACACAAGTCTAGACTCTCTCACAGTAAGTTGGAGTTTGCTTTGTGGCACATTCCCACATCCTGATCCCCGATCTTCCAGATTGGGGAATTGGCTGGAGTACAGCCACGGAGGTGCAAGGAGAGCACACAGCTAGGTCTTATTCCTCTATGCAACTGGAGGCAGGAACCCAGACACAGGAACTTGGAAGTCTTCCCATATCCTTCTGCCTCGGTGTTACTGTGCTCTGGCTGAGCAGCCACCCAGTTGTACAAGTCACCTCATTGGCCTGACCAGAATTACCTCAATATTAATGAAACCGTAATGTTATCCTAAACGATCATTACTATCAACTCAGGGTTGAATTGCACTGAACCACCAAGACTGTTTAGAAATCTTATAGTTTGTATTAATTTTCTATTTATTACATGAAATCAGAAGCTACAGCAAATGTTGAGATTCTATAATAACATCTGCTATTCAGATAGTTCTTATTTTCAGCTTTACCGTTACCTTTGCTGCTCTTTGAGCTACACAGTATAATTCTATCACTTAAGCACCAGGAGAGAAGGGTACTTCACATATAATCTGGTGAAGATTCATTTTGTTTGAGTCATTCAAAAACAAAAAGAAAAGCATGCAAGAGAAGCAGAGCTCTTTTAAGGAATGTGTTCAAGGTCCAGACATCTATTTGTCTATTTACACTGCTATCTACCTGGTTAGACTGATAATTCTTCATTACACGGACCCCTGTTTGCTCAGCTGCTTCCCAGCAAAAATGATTTTGTCCCAAAGCTGAATCTGAAATCAGGTAAAAGCTTGTAGTTGTCGTATCTCTGTATGGTTTTCTTTTTCCCCATTTATGACTGCAAATCAGTCACCTTCTTCCTCCTTTTGCTCACTATTAAAAGTTTATGCAGTGAAACATTTAAGGATGTATTCATCTAGAGAGATGTTGGCCTAAATTTATTCTCTTTGACTGTACTTAGAGTCAGGACTTGATAATTTTGAAAATATCACCTGATTAGCTGAAGCACAGGAAAAACGCATGAATTGCATAGTATGGGAATTAGTAGGATCTGCTGAGAGATCTTAAATAAGTTTTGCTTGCTACTGTACTTTTGCTAAACATACTAACCACTTGGTCATTGAAGAGGAGGAAGGAAGGTTATAGAGGAGGAGCCTATTTATAGGTGACTGTTTAGTAGGTAGTTCAGGAGTACTAAATAGAGTGGAAATGAATTCCTTTCCATTAACACAGTTAAAAGTCAAACAAATACAGAAATTAAGCTGAAGGATGTGTAGTATGCCTGCTGTTTGGACTAGAAAATTGGCAGTAGCACAAATGATTTCTAAACACCAGTACTACATTAAATAAATTTTATGTTCTGGAATAGTCCCCAGGTTACAATTTCCCCCACTCTTTAGCTGACATTGTGAATTTTTACAGTCTAACATGGAAGTTATCACTCCTGTGATCAGGAATTGTATATGGGGATTCAGCAATCTGGTCTCAAGACCCTGGGCTTGGTCACATGTCAAAAGAATGTCATCTGAACTTGACTGGAGAACTTAAAACTCATTTCTAGTGCATTCATATGTACAGCAGTTAATCTTTATAAATGTGATGCATTAAACTCCACTGGACTTTTGAAGTGTCTGGTTTTCATCAGAATAAAAACTCATTAAAATGTAAATGTTTATATATACCTCTGTGTATGTGTGTGTGTGTAAGAGAGAGAGTCATTTAAAAAAGCAGCTTCCAGATTTTTTGATTAATGAACAGGAATTCTGACTGTATCTACAAGAAATCTATATCAAAGGGAGTTTAAAATATTAACTAGAAAGCAGTCTAGATAGTCCCCAAAGAGCATGTGCTTTAATACTAGATTAATCATGTTGGCAGTAAACACAAATCTGCATTTACTGTGTTTTAATCTCTATTTATAAATTAACTGCACTTCTGAAGCTTTAACAGACTATGCAGTATTTAAGTGGTATAAGGGTGTACTGCTTTATAACCTCATTGAAGCTGGGTGGTCAGCTAACTTGCAGCCTCTTCCATTGCCATCAGATACTGAGTGTGTTTTCTTCTCATGCCAGGTGATCCACTGCAGTGGCTATTTGAAGATACGGCAGTATATGCTAGATATGTCTTTGTATGATTCCTGTTACCAAATCGTTGGACTGGTGGCTGTAGGTCAATCTTTACCTCCCAGTGCAATCACTGAGATCAAACTTCACAGTAACATGTTTATGTTCAGAGCAAGTTTGGACTTAAAATTAATATTCCTAGATTCCAGGTAAGCAGCTATTTCATTTCTAGCATAAAATGTTTTCAAAGTCAAGTGTTATCATAAGCTACAGTGATTTCCAAACAGATCAAAATATCCATGAAAAAATAAAGCAGTCCAAAACACATCTGGACACAAGGACCATGTGGGTCTTCAAAGCCCTTCAGGTAGCTGGATAGACCATACTTTGTCTTGAATGCGAACATATAAGAGCCTGTACAATTTACCTACAGTTTCAGAGAGTCAACTAAAGTCATCTTGCTGTGAATAATTGGCAGATGAGCAGTAATACATTTTTACCTTAAAGGATATAAATTTTAACATATAAAGGTAGCAAAAGGAATAAGGATGTACCATCATCCATAACTTGAAAAAACCTGCAGCTGAAACACTTAGGTCAAATGACTTGCTGGGGTCATCCAGGAGGTTTTTGACAGAGTAGTAAGAGAACATAGTCTACTGCACTTCAGTGTAATGCCTTAACAATGAAACCAACCCTACTAATGGGATTGTTAGAATGAAAATTAATTCAGTTGGCTACTACATGAAAACACAGCCGCCTTAAACAAAACTTGGGAAAATGGCTATTGCTGAGGAAAGAGAACCCTGCCTCCTCTCTCAGCTGATATAGCTCACATAGCAGCTAAGAAGAGAAGAGTACAAAACCAAAACTGAAGGAGCTGTGAAATGATTCATGCCTCTCTTTCTGAAACATGGTATCTTTTAGTATACAATGATACTTTGTACAGTGCAGTTCAAGATACCTTGAGGGGAAAAGCCCAACTCCCAGACAATATAACAGATTTGACTATTGACAAGATGATCATTCTTCAAAAATCCCTGCATCTAGAGCAGTATGTCACATACTCTCTCATTTCCCTGTCATGCTGGATTTGCAAGAAGCAGAAATTATATTAATGCGTAGCAGTTAGAAAGAGTCTGTATCCAAGACAGTGGGTAAGTTTTGCATGGCGGGTCAACCATGCAAGAACATGTTCTTTCTTCATGCTAAGTAAGTGAGATAGTGGGCCATCAGCTGCTAAAATACAAATAACTAGTTGTTTCTGGAATAATTTTTTTTTTTTTTCTTTTTTTTTTTTTGGAAGCATGCTTTTCTTAACGTAACAGCTACAAAGAAGCACAGAAGCACAAGGGGTTTAGAAACATGTCTTTGCATGTGGAAAAAGGGAAATGATGGGCCTAAGAGGAATTGCCTGGATACATAAGTGTCTTCAAAGGAGACAGTATAACCAGAGGTGTTGACAGGAGCACAGATAGAACCAGTACTGTTGCGTAGCTGTGTTTACCAAAAAGCAGATGGGTGTCATCCACACACACAGGACAATCAGGGGTATTAAGCATTACCAAAGACCTTTGCTCTCCCAGCTGAGCAAACCAAATTATATTTGCTCAGAGCAGGGACGTATGAGGAATAAGACAAAACTGTTTTCAGGCTTGCTTCTGGTATCCATACAAGGAATAGTGTTGCTAGAGCTTTAGAGGTAACAGTCACAGCAGACAGGCCAGTATGAAAGCTATAGGAAGGAGCAGTTAAAGTAGCCTTTCTAGACACTCAATACAATGTAAAACATGCAAGAGTTCATTTATCAAGGTTACTGGAAAAAGGAGACAGTTACTTCCCTCCAAAGTCATCTGCTGTTTCTGATTTTGGTGGTGCAGCCTATGCATTTATTGCTACATGACTTACAAAGGATTTAAAGAACTCTACATGGCAGAACTCACCATTGGGGCAAGCTCGGTTTCCTTCTGTGTCCTGTCACATGCAAAGAACAATTTTCAGTGGCTTATTGAGGGGTTGGTTTTGTGTTAAGGAAGTCAAGCAGCTGAGTTTATGTCCAGAATCAAACTTTTCAAAAGTTTGGGTGTCCTTGTAACTGTTAATGATGTATTTTTGGCCCACGGGAAGACCAGCTTCCAAGTGAGGCTGCACCTCCAGAAATATTAACACCTGACTTAGGTTTGTGGCATTTTGTTTGTTTTCGGATTAGCTGTTTCTGTACTCGCCAACTAAGTGAGCAGGATGAAACTGCCACCCTTGTTTTAACTGCACTAAAGTCAGAAGGAGCACTGAAATCTGAACAGGATCTTCCACCAGTATTTCACCATGCTGATAGGCTTAAGTGAGAATTTGGGCCCCTAGAATTGTAAGCCACGAAGGACAGTGCACACTGCAAAGGAGAAACACAAGCATATATTCACATATCCTCCTGCAGAAAGAGCGCACATGTGCTCATTCCGCATTGGCAGTCCCTGACTGAGGCAAAGGCATGCAAGAGTTTTCCAGATGAAGGCATAGCTAGGGGAGGTATGGATGTATTTATACTGTATTTATAATAATCCAGACCACAAAGGCATTTTTTGTTTGTTTTTTCCTGATTTCCTTCAGAAGAATCCCACCCCCCAGTGCTCTCTCTCAAGTAGAATGTAAAGTCCCCAAGTCTCTGTGGGGTCCACATGATTGCTTAGCATTAGGGTCAGAGTAAAGAAGATGCGTAATAGCTACAAAAGAGAAATAAAAAAAAAAAAACGGTTATCGAAGTTTACATTATCTGTAACCCACCAATGACACATGTTGCTGGAGATCCCTTTGTTCATTTTTGTAGATACTGCTGTTATTCTCTGATACAGTGTATCCTCATTAGTGTTTAAGTTCAGACCAGAAGCATCGTTTTGAAGTGAATGTCCTGACTGTCCCCACTCATTGCACTGCAGTTCATGTCGTGAAAAGGCCTTAGGCCCCTGGCCTCTTAGAACTGGATTTCTCCTGGATGAATCTAAACTGGAAGACAACCTCCAAGAGCATGTCTAAGGCACTCCAACTATTATAAATCTTTCAGTCCACAGGCTTAGGCTAGACTAGTCCCAAAACTAAAATATGCAGATGCATCTGCTGCTGCAGAAGTAGATCCTCAGCAGTAACAATTTTACTCTACAGATTGCCTGCTAATGGACTGTGTTGCTTGTTAATGCAGACATGCCTTTGTATGGTACATCTCTTCTGCCTTTTTAGGTGAAGAAAGCCCAGGACAGCACAAAACACCCCCAGCAACACTAGGTAAACCAGCCACATAATGGCTGAGTTGCACAATGTACTTTAAGGATTTTTGTTCTCAAGCAACTATGCTAAATAGTCAAAAGTCCACTTTGAACCATGAAGTTTGACTCTTCAGGTCTGACCCAGTGTGAGGCTGACCAGCATAGTCTGGTTCTTTAACATCTGCAGAGACGCTGCTGTTTCAAATTTGTTCTGTTATTCTACTTCTCATCATGTGAGGATGTTTTCCTGAAGTCTAGCTTCAGCCCTCCTTTTCTTAGGTTGTGATCTTCATAGCTCCTTGTCTTTCCACATTCTCAGCTGGAATAAGCTCCTGCTTCCTTCTTCTGTTAGGCATTAGTCTGAATGTATTTATAGACCATGATCACAGCTTCCGTGGACTGACATACATGCTACACTTGTATGTTTGCAAAAGCAAATGAAAATGTGTCAGCAGTCCACAAGAGTAGTTTTATTGTTTCATGAACGGCTCCTCAACTGGATCTTTGTGCAAAGGATCATGCATGGCAGTGGCAAAAGTCCAATGTGGAAATAAATAAAAGAACTCTTTTTCCTGCCTGTGTGTAAGGCTGGCCAGGGAATAGCTGCACCTTGCTTTGGCTGGGTTGAGAGGGTTTATTTTCTTATGAAGATGAGGATTCTGTTTCCAAAACTAACATTTTGTCCTCCAGTTTTTAGGCACCTGATTTGTTGGCACAATCAAATGTTAGGTTAATGAAACTGAATATTCCTAGAGATTGTGCTTATTATGGAATCTTCCTTTTCCAGGGTGACTGAATTAACTGGATATGAGCCCCAAGATCTGATAGAAAAAACCCTCTACCACCATGTTCATGGCTGTGATGTGTTCCATTTACGATATGCTCATCACCTGCGTAAGTAAAAAGAATGCTAGGCTGAAATTTATTGAGTAGAGTGAGAAGTTTTGCAGACAACAAGCACTATGCTGGAAAGTAGAGAAAGCTTTCCAAATCTTGACTGGAGCTATATTTTCAAAAGTGCTTGGCTATCACTTAAGGAAACCATTAGTTCTGCAAATAAGCTAGATACTCAATATGCTGTGCTTCTGGAAAAAAAAAAACCAAACAACATATCAGGCCACTTTTATCTTTCTACTTAAAGGATCTAAGCTCTTTTGAAAATTTGGTCTTGATTCTGGGTGGTGAACTGTTAAAGGAATAAAAACAACAGAGCAAGTGAGTGAGTAAGAGGGGAAAATTTGAACTTTACTAGCCTCTGTCATTAAAAGAAAAATTATGCAGCAGCTCCCCGTTCCTCTGAAATATGTTAGTAATAATCATCCCATGTTTGAAGTGAATGCAAACCCAAAAAATCCTTAGATGAATGTTCATTAATAGCATGTGGGTGAGGTTTGGAGAATGGAGTGTCAGGAAAAAAAATTACACATTTAATAATTCCCCATCTGCCAACAGAGACACTAATCATATCTTCAAACATCTGGATTTGGGAAGTAGTTCATTCAGTAGCACATTAATTTGAGAAGCAAATTGAGGGAATAGCTGAACTCTGGATTTGGCTCAGTCTGCTGCAACCCATACGATGCAAAGATGACATCCAAAAACCTATGTCAGTGAATTTTTTTCCAGATTGCTCCCGTGGGCTGAAAGCAGCCAGAGTCAAATCCTTCTCTTAGGCTTCCTGAAGGAGAAAGTAGTCAGTTCTTCACCTTAATATGGGCTGTTCTTGAGGATCTGGAATGTAAAGGAGGTTGTAACTGTATTCGGCAAGCCAGTGCTGAAATTCCAAGTGCCGAATTCAGCTGATGGCAGTGTGTGCTACACCTGGGAAAGCAGAAACTGGTCTTTACAGCAAGTTCATATTTACCAAAACACCACTGAATACTCTGGGCCATTGCAAACTGAAAACTAGAATGTCCAGGGTACATGGTAATGTCCTGTTGGGGGCACCCTCTTTGTAGTGTTAACGTCTGCACCTGGATGTGACTGTTGACCAGGACAAAATATCACTCATTATTTTTACAAAACCATTTGAAATACCTGTGTCAACCAGTATAGAGATGACACCATTACAGCCACAATCATCTCTGGAAAACCGTTTTCCATTTTAGAGCAGAGTGATGGATAATTCTATGTGCATAGTAGAAGACTTGTACTTTGGCTGCCAGTTTGATCTATGTATGACTGGAGTTTTAAATAAAGAGACAAATCATGTTTACTGAATTAACCACCCCACCACCTCCTGCCACAAGAAAAAAAAAACCTCAGAGAACAGCATAACTAAAAGCAGTTCTCTAGATACTGTATCTGAATTACAAAGATAAATTATTGTAGAAGAAAAATGTGAGACGTGCACAGAAATTTATGAAAGTTTCAAAGCAAATAAATGCCGAGGAGCAAAAAAGTAATGGCTAATGCTTGGGCAACAGTGGGAACAGTGCAGAATCATGGTTAGAACACCAAGTAATAGGAATTATTAAAACAGATGTAAAGTGAACAAACTTCCTCTGGGGAGCACTGTTATAACTCCCCCACCATCCATCAGTAAATGTCTTAGGAACATGAACAGTAAAGGGTTGGCAAGTTTGACGTACCATTCTATAAAGTAATCTGATGATTAAGTGTCATCTGATGAAGAAATCTGGAGAGAAACATCTTACACCTAATAAGGGTATTAAGAAAAAAAAGGAGGAAAAAAAGGCAACCCTAAACTAGGGTAACCAATTGCTTTTTCAAAGAGGAAAAAAATCCCAACTGAAGACCTAAAGCCACTGAACTTCAGGTTAGGCAGCACAGAGAACAAAACAAAGGAAAGGGTGAGGAGAACAAGTTAGAAGGGATATAACAAGAACATCAGAGTATGAGGAAAATGTAGACGTGAATATTTGCCTAAGGTGGGCTGGCAGCAAACAGTGTTTCCTGTTTTAAACATTTGATTCGCTTCCAGCTATATGAAAAAGGTTCTGGCATTTGCACTAGTGCTATTTATTTCTATAGCACCGTCAATATACACAGTGTTTGCTCTGCAACTGGGGAAATGTGGCCACACAAATAATGAGTCCCTGCCTAAGGATCTTGCATTCTAAAAGAAAGGATAGAGAAGCTGTTCCAGTATAGACAAAATATTTTTCTGGCCTCAGAGAAGTAACTTCATTTGTACCATCGTCTCTCTGTGAGGAGGATTTTGTGCATCCCACATGTTGTAACATCATTGTTCTTCCCACATAAACTTTTACAAGAGTCACATCTCTGTGCCTTGGCAAGGCAAGCCCCAGCCCCTGCTGATGTCGTCACCAAACAGTTTTGCTGCTTCCTGGAAGTCAATCTATGTATTTATAGAACCTGTCTTATAGCAGAGCACAGTTTACACTCTGTCCGTGGCATTGAGTCTACTTTTGCTCCCCCAGCAATCAAGCCTTCTGGCAGAGCTGCACTAGTTTTTAAGAGGGCAAAAGAACTCTAGAGTCTGCTAGGGCACCGTCCACTGACCACGCTGCTCGAGGGCTGGACCGATGACATGCCAGGTTGTGTGCGCCAGAGAAGCTAAAACAATAACTGCTGCAAGTGTGGCATCAAGAAGTCCACTTCTCTCAGTGGTATCCTTAAGTGCAGGCTAGGAACTCCCAGCCACATGGCCGGGGAGCCTGCTGGAGCCTTTTAAAATAGCCATCTATGACAGACCAGAAGGACCAGCCCAGCCAGCCCAGTGCCTTTTTCAGCTTGCCTGCTAAACCAGGAGGGAACCACAACAGCGGAACACCCAGTTACAAATGGCACATCTAAGAGCCAAGGCTAAAGCCACTGAATCCTCCCCCTTTGATTGCAGCGGAGGCCACCAAGAAGTCTGAGCCTGCACAGATTGTCTTGGTAATGGATTTACCTCACTCCCATTTCTGAGGTTTCCCAATCAGCATCAAACAGGGTAATTTAACACAGAGCCAAATGGAAATTGACCTCATTTACTGTATCAGAAGCGCAGCTACTGTCCCCTAGCCAAGGTCAGACTTTCCCTAGCTTGCTAAAAATGCAGGAGACATGGAGTCCTCCCCTGTCCCAGGAGAAATATTGGTTTATCCATATAATTAGGAAGGAAAGCTGAACACTGTAGTCCTCATTGGTTTTCACATCTTTTAAAATACTGTCTTAGCTGGAGAGTTAAAACAGGGATTTCAAAAAAATCAGTGAGAGAGAGAGAGTCAAAACTAGTCCCAAAGCACACGGAAGAACTTTGTAATGGCTAGCAATCCATTACAGCATTAATTTGTATTTTGGAAGACTGAGTAGCAAGGCATTTGAACTCAAGGAAAACCCGACCATTAAACTAGCACGAAGACTTAGTTCTGAAAAGCCGAGACCACATTACAAAAAATATCTGTTAGGTTATCTAGGCCAAAATGTAAGCATCATTTGCTAGAACTGGGCCATTTGGATTATAGAACACCAAGAAACATAGTGATTCCATGGCATACAGCTGATTATTAACAAATATTTTTGCAACAGACTTATTTGGCATTGTTACACTGAATCTTTGAGTAGCAGCTACAAGACCTTCACCTTGGAGCAATATGTTGCACTTAAAGAGTACACATGCCTTTATATTCTGTAGGTGTGTTTACATTCTTACACACATATTCTTCATTATTTTCTTAAATATCTGTACATATGCACACCTCCACCCCAGAGAGTATTCTATGTAGAAATGTAGGCATGAAAAAGGACACCAGCAAGTATGAGGCAAAAAGCTGATATCCAAGAGAGACTTCAAACTCTAAATAGTCCTGGCTTGGTGCCAGCGAGGATGGGTTTTTGAATGTCCTGTGAGATGTTGCTGTTTATCTTGTTGCTTTCTGAACAAACAGATACCATATTCTGTAATGGGAGGAGAACTGACTCTTCCAGAAAGACCCATCTATAGTCATTTTGTAAGAGCCTGATTTTCTTAGGGATATTAACTGGATTTGAAGAAAAGCTGAAATATGTTGTGACGTGCATAGGAGAATAAGCAGTCCAGAGATGACCTATATGCTACAGACTTAGAGGATCTTTTAGCAAGAACTCTTGCTCTTCTATGTCTGTTAGTCTTACATTGGGCTATTCACATTATTGCCGTCTCTGTTTACTATTGAAATTACAAACCTCTACTCCTCCAAGTAACAAGTGAACAAAAAAAAAAGCCAACCCCAGCGATGACTGATAGCCGTATTGTTAAATACCAAACAGTGAACAATGCCCCAAAGGTTATGCAGTCTTTAGTTCCCAATTTAATGTTGGATGCCTTCCCTGTCAGAAAAATCTTCAATGAATACTAATTATAAGGCCATATATTTTCATTTCAAGTGGTCATTTGCTCTACTAGAGCTGACTGAAAGAGAAAGCTGTTGTTTGATTTCTTTATTACGTATCTGCTTCTGCACTGAGCATGTACAATGACAGAATAAAATTACGGTGAGCTTTGCTACTAAGTTCAGCCTAGTACAAGCCCTACATTTGCAAACGGCGATTCCATTTCTTAATCAGGTACTATATAAAGGAGTTGCTGCTCTTGATCACTTTTTTTTGGACATAGGTTGTGTAGCAAGCTCAGTCCCTTATTTTCTAACTTAAAATAAATAACTGATTGTATAGAGGAGTAAGAAGATGGAGTTTCCTAGAGGAATGCTCCAGGGTCACACAAGAGAAGAACCACCTTCGAAGGCTGGGCATTATCCTCTAGTGAATCATTAGATAAATGCCTGGCACTGAACCGGAAATATTTGTGGCTGGATTAAATATTTAGAGATGCTGCACAACTCCTATTATAGCATAGCCTTATGCCAAAACTTCTTTGTTCACAGAGAATCCAAACTAGTGTATAGAGGATTATATTTCTAGTGAAATCTCTCAGATAACTGATTCACCTCTCTGGCCTTGTCTTTATTTGTGTGCTTAAGCACCAAATAGCATTTTAATTTTCCCCTTTTAAATCAACATTCAAAATGTAGAGCATAAAATAAATTGCAAAATACACAATAATCTACCTAGCTACGAATGACAAAAGTGCTTCCAAATATACTGGAAAAATTCAAGCTTGTTGTGTCTGCTTCAAAATACTTTTGCTGCCTTGGTCTTTTTCAGTTAGAAGATTAAAAACAGTAAGTGTTTTTGCAGAATATAAGCATAAGAGAGCAGGGTGAACTGGAAAAGAAGGAAGACAAACCTTAATAGTTTGCAACATACTATTTGTAAACAATAATGTGACCTTGTGAAACTGTGTAAAGGAGCACGACAGACACCTTTGCAGGGGAGCTATTTAATGTTTGGTGGGAGGAGGAGGTCTAAGGGAGGGAGAGGAGGGAGAAAATCCTGCCTTGCAAATAAATCTCTCAAGGAAGTGGCCACAAGTCCAAGCAATGTGAAATGCTTTTTTTGTATTGTATTCACAGTGTTGGTGAAAGGCCAAGTCACAACCAAGTACTATCGACTACTGTCCAAGCATGGAGGCTGGGTTTGGGTACAGAGCTATGCTACTATTGTGCATAACAGCCGTTCATCACGGCCTCACTGCATAGTGAGTGTCAATTATGTCCTTACGTAAGTCAAAATACTTTGTACCATTATGTGTTATCAGAAATTGATTCATTTTGCATGTTATCAGTAATTGATTCACTACTAATTAAATCCTATAAGTTTGTTTTACTTGTCTTCCAGTACCATTCTGTGCTTGCACGTTACAGCCACTTTTCTCTCCTCGTATCCTCCCTCTTACGTTGAGCTAAAAAGAGCTAGTATTCCTGATGATTACCTCATATACCAATGCTTGAACGTAATACCACTTGTAGCCATTTGTGTTAGACATGGACCCCGGTTCTGTAATGAGCTTCAGAACTGCGCTGGGGCTGTCCAGACACCATGAAAGCCACGGCTACCCAGCAGAGGTCACGGTGTCAGTTTGCAGGACAGAGACATGGTAGGAAGCATTACTCCTTTCAGGGACAGGTGAATCACCAAGGATTCCCTCACTTGCCTTGGGTTGCATGGATACTCGAGGCAAAACTACATTCTCACAAGGGCAAGTAGCTCCCACTGAGCTGGTGAATGTACAGCGGTTTGGACCTGCAGTTTATGAATTCTGGTTCAAGTCAGGAAGGTGTTACAAAATTCCTATCTTGATTATAAACCTGAGAGAGACAGAAATCTATATTGAATAAGAGGGATAAGTAATAGTGAAACAGACTGTGACTGAAGAGACTATCTGTGGGGGAAAACAAAACAAAAAAAAAAGGATAGTGGGCACCCCTCGTGTTGAATAGTATAAAAAAGCAGGGAACTATACACTCTTTTCTTTTGTCTAGACTGGTCCATTTCTTATCTGGCTTGAAAGTAAGATGTGTTTGCATGATGTATGTGGTAGGATCATGTGTGTTTGCATATGACAATGTTGTCTCTGATTCCTGGCTTTGGGGAGTTAAAGTATATGAGTTGAGAAACCATAGGGGATGTTTCCTTAAACTACCTGAAGTAGGTACTCGGCCCTAGACACACTGGCTAATGCTGCCCTCATTCCTGTACAGATGTGACAGCCAGCAGCACGAGGGAGAGACAGAGCCCTGCAACCTGTTTGAGTCCCATGAGTTGGGGCAAGTGATTTGAGCAGAAGGAAGGAAACTGTGCTAGGGATATAACAGCATATTCTTGAGTTGAATGTACTTCCATGTTATTCACCATCAAAAAGTGATGGAAATGAGTTCTAGAAAGGAATTGAGGGAGAATTAATTTTTTTCTAGTTACCCTTTCAAAAATATGCTCCCGTGCTGTTACTGATAAAACCAGGGGAACCATTTAATCATCAGAACTGTATCAAATAATGTTTCAAAATATGATCCACAGTCTGTTCCTGTTTCTTAGCCTCTTTTATACAAAAACCTGCCCTGTCTGTGGGGCAGACAAAACTGAACACAACAGAGCAGAAATGAGAGTCTAGAGATTGTCAAAAAAACAACATTGCAGCTCCTGTGGTCTAGTTACAAGCACATGGCACTGACAGGAGAGGAACATCGCTCCTTTTCCTTTCCTCCAGGCTAATTGTGAGAGCCAAGGCAGAGACCAATTCCTGATTGAGAAGGAGGCAGATTAACTGAGATGTGTCTTTCTATCAGCTGACATGGCTGTGATCCCAAGCTGCAGGGTGCCACGGATGGCTGAGAAGAGTAAGCTGTAAGGCACAGCTTAGGTTCAGAGAGTGGGCACATTTAGTACAAAGATGTTAACAAGGTTCCCAGTGGAACGTTTGTGATAAACTTGTGTGGGGACAGGGCCAGACCATAAAATCCCCTGCCTGCTGACATCCCCAGACTCGCACTGCAGAGTCAGTGAAAATCTTGGAAGAATGAAAATGAAAACATTGTGAAAGCTAATATGTATTTTCAAAGGAGCTATTTTGGATTTGTGCGGTATGTTTGAGTATGTAATTTATTGGACTGTTCTTTTGCAGAGATATTGAGTATAAGGAACTTCAGTTGTCACTGGACCAGGTTACCATTTCTAAGTCACAGTTTTCATGCAGAAACTCAGTATCTACCTCGCAGGAAACAAGGAAAATAGTAAAACCCAAAAGTAATAAAATGAAGGCAAAACTCAGAACAACGCCTTATCCCCAACAGGTAACTTTTCCAGCAATATTTACTTAACAATTGTTGTGGTAGAGTGCTTGGTACAGGATAGAGATCATCCAGAACTGAGCTTACTGAAAAACTGACTTTAGTATGCTCTGCCACAGGAACTCCCTTATAGGTTGGAATACAATTAAACCCTGTTGTTCTTGGGGTGGACAGCACAAGTAATATAAACCAACTCTGGCAAGTGATGCAAACACAAAAGCTTTTGGATTTTGAGTATGTAAAGTACTTCAAAAACAATGTGGTTTTTTGGTAAAAAGAGAAAAATATGTACTAAGAATAGCTGTGTTAAGAAAATTTGCGCTGGTGTAGAATGCATCTCATTCACTGTTGATATGTAGAGTTCTTAACGTCACATAGGTATCAGTAGTTTCCTTATGCTGGAGAATGCATTGTAAGAATGAATCATAGCAAAGAGAGCACTGCAGTGGGATTTGGGATATCTCTCACTGTCACTGAGGGAGCTAGAACCAGACGTGAAAGGAAACTATAGAGATTGTCCGTAAAACTGGGTTGGTGAGATTGACACCCACCATGAGACAGATGTTCTGAGACTTTGCAATGAATATTGCTGGAAGGGGCTACTATTACCTTAAAACAGCAGTGAATGCAGCTAGCGTTCAAAACAGCCCAAAAAGCATTTGGAGTCTGGAGAGGAGGGTGGGAGAGAGTGGGAAGGGAAAATCATTGTGATAGAAGCTGATGCAAAGGACAGATTTTGTGTTCCTACCATTCTAAAGCTTACATGTCAACACATGCAAAATCATATTCATGGTCTGCTACTCCATTTATCAGTGACTTCCAGTGCTTTGCAACAAACTTCTGCCCTCTGGTATTTACAGCTGCCTACACTTACTAGCTAAAATCCAACAAGCAAAATTCTCAAATAAACCCTTAACATTAGGATGACAAAATAGTTTTTTGTTCGCATGTTAAGTGAAGGTAGAGTTACCGTGAAGACAAGAAACTTTAAATGCACTGGTAAGCCAGTCCCTTTAGCCAGTGAGATCGCAGTTCAAGGAGGTCCAGCTTTGGGCTCCTGTATGATATGTTATGCAGTTTCATATAAAAGTTAGTCATTTAACTCTCTTCCCCTCCTTTTTTTTTTTTTTCTTTCCCCCAGCAATACAGCTCATTCCAAACAGACAAACTGGAATGCAGCCAGGTGGGAAACTGGCGATCCAGCCCTGCAGTGAACGCTGCCACCATTCAAGAACAAAACTTCCATTCAGAAAACAGTGAACTTTTATATGCCCCGTCATATAGCTTGCCTTTCTCTTACCATTATGGACACTTCCCTGTAGATTCTCATGTCTTCAGCAGCAAAAAGCAAGTGCTGCCTTCCAAGTTTGGGCAGTCTCAAGGAGCACCTTGTGAAGTGGCTCGATTTTTCCTGAGTACGCTGCAGACAAATGGAGAATGCCAGTGGCATTATGCCAACTCCTTGGTACCCAACAGCCAGTCACCATCCAAAAATCTTCCTGATCAGCCAGTGAACATCATCCGACATAATCTCGCACAGAGTTATGAAGGTGGGTGTCACTTTAAAAAAAGAAAAAAAGAAAAGCAAAGCTGTGGGGTGTCTCGGAAAGACTTGTAATTGTAGTATGAAAACAGGAATTACAAGGTGTTTAGGAAACACAGAAATTCAGAAACAGTGAACGGTAACAACCGATATGTTTGTAGTATTTACATGTTCATCCTTCTTCCCATTACCATAAGCACTTGATCAGGAATATTATCAAAGCATCAGCTGCAAAAATGTATTCACCGGAATCACTTTTAAAACAGAGATACCACCTCCTTTAATACTGGCACGGTTCACCTTCATGTTTCGCACTATCAGAGTGATTTAGTGGAATTCCTCAGGTAAGTCATTGCTGAAGTCAGAAAGAAACAAAGGTACTTCAGCTCGCATACAGAAATTAAAACAAACGTGATCTATTTCCATAAAAATTGAAGGTTGTCCTTCCTGAGTATGAAGCCATTCTGAATGTCTTCACCTTACAGTGAATGAGTAAATGAAAGGCACGGGTTTCTGCTTTATTTAAAAACTTCTTCAGTGCTCCTCCCTGATCAATGGCATCATCTCTCTGTGCACATGGTCAGCTCAAATACTTTGAAGGAAACACTGAAGATGTTGACTTCTCTGAGGTGGCAACCTATAAGAAATAACCTTGCAAAGCTATAAAATAACTAAATGTAAACAAGCTCAAGACACACTCTAATCCTTAGATCTCATACGCATTACGTCTATCTGTATACAGCCTTTTGATTAGTTAAAAATCACTGATGAGGACTGACTAGTTGACGTGCTGTTATCAAGTGAGATGGAAACACTCCTTTCTTCTAGCTGCATTAAGGATGGGACGGAAGAAGCAGTAGTGGAAATTTAAAATAAAAAAGCTACAAAAGATAGGCTCAAGGTTCTTGAGTACCAGATTCACTTAGGGATATGACGTTAGATATCCTAGATCTGAAGGGAATACCAGCAGATGTTAAAAGCTGAGCTTGCTACACCCGAGAGAAGATGGTATCAGACATTGAATGTGTCTTCCACAGAGGAGCAAATAACTTCTGCCCAGGGTTTTGGCCGTCACAGGAGCATTTGTCCTCACCTAGCTGATTGACCTCACCTGGCTGACCTAAGCATTTTATTTTACTGTTCTGTGTTTAGGCTGAAAATAAGCAAGACTGAAGCGCTTCTTACAGCCTAATGCACATTGAGTGCTTTTTCTAAGCTCATGCTCCTCTAATGTGCTGGCTTCCTTTTGTTGCTGTCGTGGACTGGGTGTGAAAAGGAGTAGCTTTAGGCCAAAAATAAGAAATAGTTTTGTCCTTTCTAAAGATGCTGTATCTTTATGGAAAAGAAAAAAACTACATCTTTTGAGGCTAAGTGTAAGAATTGAAGTAAATTCTGAAGATCCCCAACAAGTCTGCAGGAACAAAGATATTCTAGGTCTACAGAAGTCAGCCCAGCTTTTCTTCTCTGCGTCCAGACTAACAGATGCCGTGAGACTGACTGAGAAAGTAGATCCACCCTTTGCTGGCCAGAGGGTGCCATCAGATACACTAAGAATGGATGTGGAAAGAACAGCCTGTTCAGAGAACAGTCTGTAAAATTGCTCGTGGCCATAACATTTGCCAGAAAAGCCCAGTGAGCATAGCAGCAGACAAGCAATTTACCATCGGTCGGTTGATATGGGCAGGTAACTCCCAGTAAATATATTAAGTCAGAAGCATTCCGCAGGAATACTGCTAAATACGTTAGGGGAAAAAAATCCCAACAAAAAACTGAAAGCAACTGCTGGTATTTTTCAGTTTCATCATGCGTGCATACCTTCACCATTTCCTCATGACCGGGAAAATGGAGCTGTGATACCAGCGGTTCTTACTTCTGGTTCTACTTCTACTTCAGATTTTGTTGCTTAAGTTGGAATATGTGGGTTCTCTTTCGAGCACAGATGTATTTTAATGGATGTTTAGCTATTGGGCACTTGATGAAAACTGACTTGGTACAATTAATTCTCTGCAAAAGCACTTACAATTGTACTATTTAGGAAGGAAGAAAGAATATGGTCAAACTCGGGCCCGGTCAGAGATCATTGCTTGAGTTCACACACAGTGTTATAAGAGGGGAAACTAAAACAGAGCCTCTACTGCAAAGAGGATTTATATCTAACTGTTCCAGAGTTTGTTTCCTCCTGAGGTAGAATTAGCCCTGTTGTACTTTTGCTGAGGCTGGTGGCAGAAGAGAAATCTGAACCTTTGAAAGCAACTTTTTGCTTTGAGTTGAAAGGGGCATCTGATCTTCCTTACATTGTCAACTGCTGTTTTTTCCAGCGGTTCACTGAAAAACTGACAGCCAGTAAGCTTCAAAGCAGAGAGGATCTGCTTAGCATCATTATCTTCAATCCAAAGGCAATGCCAAATATGACATCTGGCAACCGGGTTGGATGCAAGGGCTATTCCACATCACATCCATAGAAGCATCTGCCAAAAATGCCGTAGGCCAGAGACATTTTTCTCTATGGAAAATAGCTTCTTTTGGAGAGATCAGAGATTTTAAGATGATCATGCCAAGCCATCAAAGCTCTGGAAAAGCACGTAGCAGATAAAACTGCCTGCAAATCAGATGCTGCTGCCTCAGAATCTGGTTTCGAAGCTTCTTCCACTTTTTTTCCAGCTGGCCTAGTCATCAGAAAAGAAACTCACTTCAGAGAAGGCAGCCATATTCTTAGTCAGGGAAGTTTCCTTTGTGCATTTGAATGGATGCATTACTACTGTGGGTAGCACAGTACCCGCTTCTCGTTACGTTCTGCTGTTGGCCAGTCTGTACCATCTGTGTGAAACTTAGTGCCACTAATCATGCCAAAACTCAGGAAATGATGGCGAATACTAAGAAAATCTGTGAAAAAGCTCTGGTCTATCTTCCTCCCCCAAACCAACTCCCCGGATTTAGCCTGTGACTACTGGAAGAAAAAAATGACATCTTCTCTGAGAATTGTATTCCACTAGAGACAAAGAGGCCTTGAAGATCATGTTGTCTTACTCTTGTTTTTGGAGGGGGAATAATGGAGAACATAGTGATTACAACATCAGCCCATGCCTCAGATGAGTTGTAGCTAGGGTTCAGACCAGGACACAGCACAGATATTGAGCTGATATAAAAATGTCTTTCTCACGGGCATGGACAGTATTAAGACCTGTTGTATCTTTGCCTTGTTTGACATGGAGGAATATCAGCATGCCTTTGTGACACAGGAGTGCGTGACCTGAGCAGTACAGCCGCTCTGCTCATTGGTCTTTAGCAAAACTCAGAGCTATTGAGTAATTGCTCCTCTTCTCTGAAGGCCCTCTTGTACAAAGGATTAGGAAACACACTGAAACATCACGGGCTACATGACAACATTCAAGTGTTGGTATAGTCTCTTTTCAAAACACATAGTAACTGTCAGGAATACACTCTTCCGAGATCAGCGTAGATCAGAAAGCCCAAGAAAAATTATGCAAGACAAAGCACGCATGAAGAGGGCTTCAGCTGTGTCCTAAAAACAGGTAAGGTTTTTTCACAGACAGGATGGAAAACTCTGCTGATCAGGAATGCATACCTTTTGCAAGAAGATCAATGCTCAGTATGAGTCTTGTCTTTGCTTTAATCTGATTCCAAGATGCCTTTGTTTCATTTTTGCTGAAATAGACAGGGGCAATGAGAGAACAAGGAGCAGCTCTACCTATTAACATCTTGGTACAGAAAGGCATGTTTGTGAAATACCTTTTCTGCAAGCACCTTTCCCCACTAGGCACCATCTGATCTTTGACTGAACTATTTAAAGGTGAGGAGGGAATGCTCCTTGCTGCAGCACTATGTTTGACAGGGGAAAGATCGCTCTAGTATACTGTAACTATGAATAGACATGACATGTTTTAAACAAAGACCTGCTAGAGTAGCCTTTCTGTTCCCACTTGGATGGTTGGATGCTGAAATCTGAGCAGGCTCCCAGGTGATGGGGATCTTATCTCCAGGTTTTCCCTCAACTTGCCCAAGCTGCATCCTGTGCACCAGCGGGAAAGCAGAGCTACTTGGCAAGGATTAACAGAGACATGATGCCTGAAGGACTGAGTACACTGTTGCAGTTGTAGGCTGCTATGAATGGAGGCAGTAAGCGAGTATAAAGGGCCTTCTAGAAAGCTCCTATTGCTCTGGTATGATATACAAACTTAGATGCGCAGAGTATCACCTCACTTGGCATAGCTGAGTTGCTCTGGCGGAAGAGTGGTCCAGAAAGTATCCCAAATTAATGCACTGACTTCAACGACTCTAAAGCGTCTTCAGTGCTGGAGAAGTGCAGACTGCTCTGTGCACCTGCTGAGGCAGGTACTCTGGCAACTGCCCACATGCCAGATGGGTGGAAGCAATCCTAGGGTGCTGCCCTTCTACAGCAATACAAAGCAGCCAGCTGGCTTTCTATTAACTTCTGTATGAAAAACTCCCCAGGAGGAATGTGTCCCAGGGCATCCTTGGGTTTTTGTCTGCAAAGGAAGACAAAATCAGGTTTAAGTCTAGCTCCAGTAACTGTTCTGAATGTGGGCGGACAAAAATGACTGTGCTCTGTTGCACTGCAGACACGACTTGCTTAACTATCTGGTCTAACTCCACAAACGTGCTGACAACTTTAATGGAAGCCTGCAAACAATTAGCCAGACGCTTACCTTCTTCCCCCACAAAAGAGATGAAAACCATGTTTGAGAAACAGGATCGAACAAAATGGATAATATCCTGTAAATCTCCCAAGTATGCAAATTACTTCTTGGTACGAAGAAGGCAGCCATCAGCCCAGCAGAATCTGAGATTACAAAAATGAAGATAACCAGGGGCCAACTGGTTGCTGTGATGCTTCAGCTTCTTACAAGTGTGGGCTCTAAAAACGGAATACGACAATCTTGCGTTCAGAGATTAGAGTACAGCCATAAATTAACAATGCTCCATGCTGCAGTAAGAGAACAAACCCATCGCTCCTGTGGATGTCTCAAGTGGGAAAAACACTAAAACCAGTGTACCAGATTAGTTAAACCGTATTAGTTATATGTCAGTGGCTGTCAGCATGTATACTTATTTCATAGTAAAAATGCCAAACGTGGAGTGAAAATTACAGTAGTGTAATTACACTGGTAACATTTCCAAGTTACACTCAAGCATGTGGCTGAATCCCTGTTTTGATTTGTGATCTGAGAGGGCCATTTTTCAACAGCTGATGAGAATTCAGTGTATTTAGGACTGGATATACTTCTTGGTACAAAATACATACATGAAAATTAAAAAGACTAACTTGAAAGGTTGTTGTTTCTAGGAGGGTGGTGGGGTGATCAAGAAGAAATTGGATCCAGATTCCTGTTTAAATTTTGGTGTTAATTATGTGGTGCAACTCCCTCTGAAATTAATGAAGCTCTGCATATAAAAAAGGTACAATTGAGCTATTTCTGCTTTCTCTGTTATACATGAAGGCTTTGCCAGTCTACTATAGCACAGGGAATATTTAATTATTAGTGGGTACAGTTACGTCAGCAACCACTACAGGGGAACTCCAAAACTTTTAAGATGTTGAATAAAATATTTAGAAAAACAGAAAATCCCTTTTACAAAAGGCACTTAGGTGTCCAGGGCTTTCAGTGAGCATAACACAAAATAGAGTTTAGGTTTAATTTGAGAAATTTGCTAAGTGCCTCATTTAACCTTTAACATAAAACTTTCAAATATGCCTTGGAGGAGTAGTATAACTGTCAAACTGTTCATGCAAGACAGGGCAAAAAAAATTAGTACTCGCCTAATTTTATCCATACTGTATAGGAGTAGTGGCTTTTTCTCTTACCATTTGTATACAGGAGCGTACAAAAAGGAAAAGCTGCGTAAGCCAAGCAGAAAATGATAAAACTGATTCAAATTGTTTCAAGAATTCAGCTACCATACAGAAACTTAAGAGAAAGTTAAGATTACTTAATATATTTTAGAGGAAAAGCCTGAATAGAAATCCTAGGTTCATACTCTCTTGAAAATTTAAGAATCTAGCTTCTTATTTTCCATGCATACCCAGTTTAGTACTCCCACATTCAAACATCCTTGGTGCATGTTGTAAATTACATTTATGTTATACATATAGCTTTATTATATGACAGTACCTTAAAAGCAGAGATACAGCACTGTTCAAGAAGTATTTAGGTTGCTTTTCAATGGATGTTTTTATTATCTGATGCTAGTTTTTCAAAGAGAAAAAGCAAAGCCTTTAACGTGACACACTCTAGCTATTACGTAATATCACAAATAGGTATCACAAATTAGATACTGACACATCAGTATCTAATACTACAGACTCTCTTCTTTCCTTACAAGAGCAAGTGTCTGCTACACTTCCACAATGATGGAAAGAATCAATTGTTTTACTCTAATCATTGAATCATTGACATGTAATAAATGTTATCCACCCTTTGATAAATCTCTGACAAATCTTACTTAAGGTCAAGGTTTTTGATAGCCGGTCACATTTCCAAATATTCCTTTGCTTTCATTTCCCTGATTTAACCATGTTAATAATGACAGTGACTTATAATTATTCACTCAAATAAACAAATGGGCATTTCACACAGAAAACCTTTTCAGAATTGTTCAACACTGTTGGCCCTTCTGAACGGGTTGGTTTTTTTTTTTTTTTTTTTTTTACTTTTCAGCACTGTCTTAAAGAGGCCTATCCAAAGCCACTGAGGCAAATGGGAATGTCTCTGATGTCTTCACTGGGACTTGGATCTGGCCCAAACCAAATGGGTATTAATGTTCAGTCATAAAAAGTGTTAGAGTCTAACTATTATATGAGCTCATTGTCAGTAATTAACATGTTTTCTCTTTCCCGCAAGTGCCCATATCAAACAGAAGATACAGCCAAGATGCTCTATCTGACAACTTTACAAGCTGCACAGCACCCATGCCAGGCAGCAGATACAAAGAAGAGATTTATGATTCCAGCATCATGAAACCCAACAAAATAGAAACCAGGATTCAGCCACCTCACCACCTCATTAAAGAAGAAAACAAGTTAGCTTTTAACAGAGACCTACAAGAAAAAATGAGCATTAACGAAAGTTCTTTTTCAAACTCAATAGCTAACTCCCTGCTGCCAAAGTCAGAATGTTTCCAGACTAAAGCTATAGGACAATTAAGTCATCTCCTGCCAATGCCCGCAGTATATGAGCAGACAAGAAGGATTTGTATGAAAGAACCCAAGTACGGGCATATTAGTCACCACGCTACAAATCTAGGTGAACTGGACAGCGATGAGAGAATGACTGTAAAGCTTGATCAGGACTCCGAAAGTGAACGCGTGATGGATGTGAGACCCTCCGGACAAGTTCCATTCGTGCTTCTAAATTATCACCATGTTTTAGCCAAACACGGTACATTTCAAACTTCATCATGTACAGCGACAGGACACGTAGGAGAAAACTATGGATACAATTCCGAGGAAGTAAATACATTTATTTACAAAAACCAAAGCCCCTCATCAGCTTCTTCTCCAGAAACCCACAAGGAATCTGCACTACCCCATTATATCGGAACTTCTGTAATCATAGCCAACGGGAGGTGACGGTAATAGAGGAGGAGTATTTACATTTAATTAAGAAGCCAAACTGTAACGATTTGCAAAAAGCATGAGAAAACATGGTTACATTTACTGAGCATAGCTGAAGGTCAATGTGGGACAGACTCGTGTGTTCCTGGCAAGCCACGTGTAACGGTACCTTCAAGGTCAGCAAAAAACCCTACTTCTAGCTTCAGTGCTTCGTTGTCACAGATTAAGCTCTGGTGCCAGAGAGAAGACATGTTACAGATCTTATTTTTGTTATTTTATAGTGTGCAACAAAATTAAGTGATAGGTGTTATATGCAGAGATTTATATGAAGAACATTTTTTTCCTCAACCCCTCCTTCTCAGAAACATTCAAGATTTTTTTATCATTATCATAAACTATACACTCTAGGTGAGGTATTTTTGACAAACTGTGTGAAACCTTGCATCAACTCTCCACCCACGTGTTAAACGTCCTGACAAATGAACTTTGTTTAAGGAGTGGTGATTTTTAGTATCTGTAATAGAGCTCTACTAACTAAACGGAACCCAGTTTGGAAAAAGCTTATTTATTAATTATCCAAAAGTTTTGAAACTAAATAAATCAAAGATAAATTTGATTTATTTAACATAGATTTCAGCGTTCTGAGATTGTTACCACCACCATTTATCTTGACAAGGAACGATACGACAAATTAATGCATACAAAGATACGTATGAAAGGGTTACAGGTCTTGTCATGGCAAATTGGGACAAATCACATAGCAGGAACTAAAGGCTATTCCCCATAAAATGTTGTCATAAGAAAAAGAAACTTCCAAAACATGTGTTTCACTGAGTATTCTGGGAGAAGGCTGTGCAGATTTTTGAACCAGCTAGTCAAAAATACATCTTAATAATAGCACCAGAAATGGTTTCTTTATAGTCAAGGGAATAGTGAACATTTATGCTTTATTTTAAACTCACCAGTAGCCTTCAGAAGTTTGAAAGGTTCAGCTTTTAACACACGGAACTTCCTTAAGCATAAATCTCATTGTCAACACAAAGGTAAGATTAATATTTGACTGATTCGTGCACTTCACAAATAATGTCAGTGGACAATCCGAATACGGAAAGTCGAAAGTCGTTGCACAACCACAAAACCCAAAGTTGCACTTGAAGTAAAGCAGAGTTTGAGGACATCGGGGTTTGGAACTGAACGCTTTGCACACGTCTCAATTTGCGCTAATGAAGCGAAAAGCAAGCGTAAAGCAAACAGCACACATTTACGTTTTGTCCAGCCTTTTAGGAAGAGACTTCCCCCCTTCTTTTACTTCTTTGTAAAGTTTAGAAACGAGGAGACATACGGATCTGTGTGTGTTTAATTGACAACCGTCAGTCCGCTTTGTTTTTCGACCACCTCCCCAAACATTGGTGTGCTCTTGGTAAAACAACGAATGACTCCCTAAATAACAGCTGTAAAGATCAACAATACAGGGTGTTGTAGATCTGAGTCAGCTATACTTAGCTCTATTTCTTTGCCCAATTCAAGGCTAACTGAAGAAATAAAAAGAAATACACTTCTAAAACGTTGTCTCTCTTATCAGACTCTCTCTCGGGAGACTTTCGCTGAGGAAAATGCTTACGTGGCTTGTGCAATGTGGAAAAGCACTTGCTCACGGGTTGCACCTTGTCAGATAAAAACACAACGAAATACACGCTTTTAAAAATTACACGTTCTCCATCTTTTATATGTAGCAATAATATTCAGTCATCTCCTTGTACGTATGAATGTTTATTGCTATGAGCACACAAAAATACTTTTATAACATATGTCTGAACACAACTTTCAGTATTTTTATTGCTTCCCATTAAAAGGTTAACAGGGAAGGCTTTATTATGAAGTTCAATTGGTGTTCTCTTGGAAGCTCAGTTGTCTGACTTTTTCATTTGCGGAAAAACCACGAAAAAGATCTTTTGTGACAAATGTAACAAAAAATACCTAACCAGCCGCTACCAGAATACTGACTTAAAAAAAGCAGCAGAACCAAACCAGCGTATCCACTCACTCTGTGTAACTGCGCTCCTCGGTTCCTCTAACGCTAGGGAAGTTGGCGAGTCTACAGAAATGTTACAAGTGAATATTATCGTCGTTCTGACTTTCTAAATTGAAGTGATGAGACACAAGCTGGTTTTGCAGTGGCTTCGGTTAATAGCCTTCCCAGCCAGTGTTACTAATGCGTGGCCCCAACTCCTTAAAAGATACAATTATGCTAAGACTGGTATGTTAATTTTCTTAAATTAAAACCATGCCCTATAAAGGAGTAACTGACATTGTTTGCATCATTAAAAAGAAACCTGATGCACAGCTCTCGTACTACGCTTTTCTCTATACCTCATTAGTGGCATTGCTGCGCATGAAGTCGATCTGGTGTGTTTTTCTGTTCTTGTAAGTACTTCCCACTATAAAAACATGTTTTCAGGAACGTACAAATTAGGCTTCAGTTAAAAAAATGCCATTGGTATTTTTCAGTAAAGTGCCACCATTTTTCCAGCGTCTACCTTGCTATTCACACTTCCAGGCTTTATTCAATGAGCCTGAGCAGAGGAGGTGTTCCATCACTCTCCCACAGATGTTTTACAGTATGTGATATTCAGGTCCAAGAACTTTCCCTGCTGGGCAATAACGAATCAATTACTCATTCACATATGATAATACAGGGTAGGTTTTAGAAAAGACCTGTGACTAAAAAAGCAAATGTGTGAAACATTTTTCCTGCCGTTCCAAAATAGAAAGAGCAATCGCACGTCCACATCTGGAACGTGAGTGAACTACACCGAGAGAAAAATATGACTTTTAGTCAGTCAGACTACAGAGGTTCCTCGCACACTCGTGCGCTGCAGAATGCGGCACGGCCATTGACAGTGGCGATGTTTTTAATAACTGGAAAAAATTATGCCACAGAAGTGGAGTGTGAATTGGAATATATTATGGAAAATAACCTCATTTCTCTCTACTGTCCTTGCTTGAGCCGCTATAGACGGTTATATATTGTATATAACCTTTGTCATGTGAGTTGGTAGGATTTTAGCTCTTAGGGGAGCTAAGATCTAGCAAGTAACCAATATGGAGAATGAGAGAGGGAGAAAGAGAGTGAGAGAGGGACTATTTTACCAAAATGTAAAGTTGGAAACGTTAATCCCACACCGAGGTCTCAAAGTTTTTATCCTATTAATAGAAACACTGCAACGTAAATAAGGGGACAAGGGAACAGACTTCTCTCCAGGTCGTGGTAGCCCTGTAACTTGAAAAAGGGTATTGAAGTAATTCAGTGAAATTAAGCGCAGCGGACAACAGATGTAAGATTGGAGAATAAATCGCTGAGAGAAAGTGCAAATGAATGGGAAACCTGCCAGAATACCAGCATTTCTCTAAAAACCACAAAACAGGACACCAAGTATTTTTTCAACATTTCAGTCTTCAAAAACAACACAGAGAAAGTTTTATTATTCCATTTTTTTCCTGAACATTAGATTTTGCTTTTTTTATATGATGCAGATAAAAGCTATTTGGCAAATGTAGGTGAAAAAGCACGCAAAAGAAACAACCTATTAATGCTCAGAATTATATATGTATTCCCTAAAAATGTAAAGCATTTTTGCTTATTTATTATGTAAAACAAAACTCTTAAAATGTTAATAAAATCCTGTAGCCAAAGGAAAAGCGAGTTGGATTTCTTTTTTACTACAAAACACAGGGTTCCACAAAGAATACCGTTGTGCATTTGAAAACTTATTTCAATGGTAAAACGTACCGTATTTGACAGTTCACGTACCACAAAACACAAGGGTTTTTTTTTTATTTGTTGTATTTTAGCCACGTTGCATTTTAAAGGAAGACTCTTGGGGGACTGAAAATAACACAGAATTGCTAATGAAACACGACATCGCTTTACAATTCTTCCCTGCGGGTCTTTTTTCTCAGTCGTGTGTTGCATGACCGCAGCCTGCGGCACGCCATCAGTTTGTGACCTCTGGTCTTTCCTCAGTCCAGATTTAATTTCTTTGGTGTCTGATCAGCGCGGTGCATCACTGCCGTAACTTATGCATGCAAATGCTTTTATCAAACCAGTTACCCCCAGGACTCAGCTCTTTGCAGCACAAACCTTTTTCATGACAGATATTAAGCTGTACTTAAATTTTTTTTTTTTTTTAATATGGCTACTGCGTATTCCAATGTAGTTGCAGAGAGTAATTTTTTAGACTGCTGATGTCTGGTGGCTGAATCAGAAAAAGCAAAGAAATGAAAAAAAAAAATCGATGTACAACAAAGCAGCAGCATAAAGAATGAAATGCTTTAACATTATTTCTAGGTAGTAGCCCTTGAAGTATATGGTATTTGTTGGATATATTAAAAAAAGAATGCTCTGAAGTCTTGTAAAACCTTTTACTAGAAGTGAGATGTACAGCTTGAACTCTTCAATGTTAAGTACGTTATTACTTTTTCAAATCTTTGGAACCAGCATCGGTGCTGACTGGACACAACCCGCTTACTCCTTCTGAGCACAGACACGTGCCAACACACCCAGCTCACTCGGCAGAAGTTTTCCTATCAATAAACAATCTCTACAAATATTTTCACAATGTGTAATGAGAAATGTTATAACAGAGTCTGGGAGGAAAAAAATGAAGTCACAGAAATATGGACAGCATAATACATGTTTTTTGAAAGCACTTCATCAAGAAAATAGTTTAAGATATGACATCAGCCTCACAATGAAAGAGGTGGTTTACTAATCCAGACGGTTGAATGAAATTAAACATTTTCAGTGCATTACTTCTGGATCTGGAGTCGTCTGACTCTCTCCATACCTACGTCCAGAGACGCTCTGCACCACATTTGTCTGCCCTACATAAAGCACAGTAATAACAATGATTTTCATACAAAAACGTTGCGGATTTCTGGGTGTGCCAAGTTTGGCATAAAAAGAGGAAGAGCTCTGGCTGCGCTCCCCGTGAGGCGAAGGGGCGGTACGGGAGGGTTCACTGGCTTTCGCGACAGGAAGAGCTGCCAGTCAGAGGGACCTTCTGCAGCTGCTCACGCTACAGCGGGAATTTTCTTTGTGAAGTTCTTTGGTTCTTCTGATGGAAAGGTCAGGTTTGTAACAAAGGCTTCATCCAACTCAGGGCTGTTTCCTCGAGGCAACAGGTAGTTTAATACGCACAGAATAGGCCACTAAAATGTAGAGGCGAAGGGCTACGTTCCCACAGCACCCACCTACGCTGCGACACAGCCACGCTTGGTTAGTTCTCATTTGCAGAAAGGATGTTCAACACTAAGTTTCAATCCAATGCAAAATTTTTTCGAATAATCTCACAACTCAAAGTGAGAATAGGACAAGCTTTAAGTTAAGAAGGCTATGAAGAAATCCAAAAGGAACAACAGCAACCAGGAAATATAGCGGCATTTTACTATTAAAAATTTGTCTGCCTGCTGCTCAGACACCGTGGTAGCGTGGCTGCGTGAAGGTTTGCAGGTCCATTCTGCCCTTCTTCATAGAGGAACATGTTTTATCATTTCCCCCCATCATTCTTTCACAGTATTTGTCCCTAGCAAAGGGACAGCATGTTTTAAGGAAGCAATTCAAGTCAAAACCTGATGCGTGACCTGGTCGTTAGAACAGATCTCTCAGGCACTCATCAGTCTGTATGGAATATGAGCGAAATCAAAGGCGCTTCCTTTCTGGAGACAGGCACACCCTACAGTACCAAAACAGAGAGAGTCTTTTAGTCACAAGTATCAGACTGAGGTACAGATTTAAAGGTTTGTAAAACTGTGGTTGGGAAAACAGTACCAGAGCTATGCTGTCCACAGCTGACCTGCAGCAGCACACGTTGCTCATAAGCTGCTTGAAGGAAAACGTAGAAAAGAAGCAAAGAAGCACGAGGAAGAGGTGGGTGGCGTATGCACACACGCATTTTTTATATACGTATATATAAATGGGCTCTTCTTTTTATTTGAACTTTATTAACTCAGACTCAGGTTTCATTTGATTATAATATGCATCAATATTTGATTCTGAAATAAAGGTAGCTGCCAAAAATTAACAGCTCAAAGCAGTTTTGAAAGCACCTGGTGGAAAAAAGCAAAAGCCGGTGTTCATGTGTATCATTTTAACTGTGCCAATTAACAGCTGTCTACACTCCACTGTACAGTTCTATGAAATATTGGTGTGGAGACTCATGTGATGCGGATCATGGGGGGAAAACAAAACAGCAGGATACGGACAACCAGGCACACAGACGAATCTACTGTGATATGGAGCATTAAATCCTAAATGTAACAGGGACAACTTAATTTCTAGCACTTGCTGCCAAACCACCTAAACCCTAATATGTGAGGATTACTCTCAATTACCATTACAGACTAGCTTCCTGGTTTTAAGACTTCTTGGCTTTGTAACTGAAACAATCGACTAACATGTTCAGATTGTTTATGAGGTGAACTTTAACCTAAAAACCCCACTTCTGGCTAGTAGACAGAAGTCCTTTGTGGAAACCAATTTGGCTGATCCACCTTCAATAGGGACAAGGTAAAGTAATAAGCAGTGCTGCCTACTTGAGGAAATGAAGCTGGCCACATCACACCTATGACAAACTTTTCATTTGTGGAGAACTGCTTGAAGTGCCGTGGTGGCCAAGCCTCCTGGCGCAAATTCGCCTGGCCCGGGAGAAACACCCAACAAGCTGCCATCGCATGGAAGCTCCCACATGCCTATTTCATGCTGCTTTCCAATCACGGCCAAGCTGTTACACCTCGCCCAGAACTGTGCAGCCAGCCCCCAAAGCAAGCTACTTGCAGGTCAGCAGACGTTAAACCTCTTGCTTTTAATGGTTAGCAGCAAAACCAGATGCCCTGCCTTGGGAAAGGGGGTGACAATGGAAGAGAATTTGGACACAGGTTAACTATGTGCTTTCTCTTTTTCACTGTGGTAGTTGTTTACGGCAGGGATTTTAAGAGCAGGGCATTTTTATCTTATTTATTTGTTCAACTTTATTACTATTACAACAGAATTACTATTAAACTGTAAACTATTTAGACTTCCCTCTCCTGACATGGGATTCTACAATAACCTGGATAAAAGGACTGCAGAGAGGTGATACGCTACTCCAGGGGGCTATTCTCATGGGGGCTAACACCTCTTGGAAGACTGTGATTCAAAGGAGATACGAGACGATTTCCTCAGGTCCAATTGACTAAGAGGGGCAGAGTACAAAAAATCTGGATAACCAACCACAGTTCTTAAGTGCTGATGGAAAATTCCCCGTAAAACTCAAGGCAGCCATGACAGAGTTGCAGAGCTGAGACCAAAGCACAGGATGGTAAACTGTTGTACAAGCCCACAGGCAGAACCAAATCAGCAAGGCTCTACTTAGATTTGAATCTAAACACGGTGGTAATCCCCGTAATTCCGAAATATATGATGAGCTCTTCCAGCTGTTTCCACCGCAAACAATGCATAAACTGGAATTTAGTTTAAAAAAAACATAGTAAAAATGTAAATATTGTACTGGATTGTGCTAAAGCACAATAAAACACAGAGCCACTTCAGTTTCTCACATACAGTGTGTAATTGAAGAGAAAGTTCTGTTCATTGCAAGGTATTCGTTTGCAATCAGGCTCCTTTGAAAGAATAGATGCTTACAAAGAATGGCAACATAGGTGTGTTAATACGAAAGAATAAAGGCCTTCAGCAATGAGATAATTACCTCTTCTTAACTGTTGAAGTTATCCATGTCAAAGAACAAAGATATCAGAGAATCGGAAGAAAAAAAAAATCAAGCTATCGGCTACCCTTCCCACCTTTAAGCAAGTTTAGCTACTTGGTGCCAAATGCTGAAGAGCCTCCTTTTGCACTCTGAGGACTATCAATGCTTTGGGACTATGAGGTTTCTCAGCATGTCAAAAGAGTTGCCATCTGGGTGCACAGACACTACACCCTTGCCTTCTTCATGAACTTGAAGGAATCCATAATCATCTATTCCGACTATCCATGCAGTCGGGCCCTCGTCATTGTGGAGACGGACTTGCTTACCACTGCAAATAAAGAGAATCAGGCAGTTTGGGATTAATTGGCAGACACTGCACAAACTATTAAAACTAGCTTAGAGGACTAATGTCCAGCAGAATATTTTTATTTCCCACTTCACTGTTTCTTTTCAGAGAATGATTTTCAGCAGCATTTTCTACCTGCTTTAATTTCTTTCTGTGGAATTAACAGAGTTGGAGTTAATCCAAACAGTCTATTTTTTTTAATAAAAGACATGAGTACAGCAGCTTCATCACTAGCTAAACAAATCACTCCCAACTCCCTTTGTTTTGAGATGTTACATGCAAAATACCTAGAAGCATCCTTTAACTCATGCTAGTCCATTGATTTTACTAGGTGCTATTTTTACTCTCCCTTAAAAAATTACATCCTACTTGGGAGTATACTTCAATTAAGTCACTAGTTTTAAAGGCAATCTAGTAGAAAAAGTAGAAAAAAACAAAATATCCATGAGTTCTTTCCAACTTTCTTAGAAAAAAGTTTGAGAAGAACATTATACTTACCTGTGTACCCAGTACTTGTAGTAACGGGGAAGAACTCCGTTGGGCCCTTTCTCCTGAAAAATATCTATAAGTCTCTCTAGCACAGTTACAGTTCTTGCAATAAGACAGTCTGCCGTTAAAGCCTTCAGCTTTGTCCCTTCTTTCTTATTAAATTTCATTATGAGATCATTGATGCATATGGTGGGGTTGCTGTTATTCACATTAAATCCAAAGCCTGAAGAAGACAAACCAAAAGAAGAGGACACAATCTGTAAATACACTTTGTTATCACCAGAAAGTCAGTACTTAATTCAACAACGTGATACAATTATCTCTAAGGGTGTTTCCAGTAGCTGTTTTTCTTCAGTCTGTTAACACCTTTAAATCTTCCTACTTGCGTAATTACAAATCACAGTCCAGATTTTACTTGTTTCTTGTCCTTAAAATGCCTCCTCAAGATTGTAGAAGCAAATCCAGTGCAGTCCTTTCAACACCACACCATCCCATCAATGAGGCTTAGGAAGATGGTAAGTAGTAACTTGCACGTTGGTTACAATAACATCGAAGTGAGAAATTCTTTTACTCCCTGGAAGCTGATGGGTCATTAGCTTATTGAGAGCTAATCATTGACCGTACTCTAAGATGGAGTTTTATCTTTCAGTCCAAAATTTAATCAAGAGACCTTTCTGTTTACTACAGTTAGCTGATTGCATTTTCTGAAAATTAGGCCTTTTTACTCAGCTGATAAGCCTTGCTTGGCTTGCTCTGTAAAGCCCAGAAGATTTAAGTTTGCCGTGCAAGACTCCAGTTTGCTTAATCTATCTTACCACAGCATATCCTTTAGAAGCCTCAAGTCTCTCGCTGAGATTTCTCCAGCTAGAATAACGTTGGCAGAACGCCTTTCTTACTTAAATATGGCTCTTGGGGCCTTTTTTGCAGCCTGCTGAAACAGGCTTCGAGGGATGTAAAGAAATATATTGTATTACCTGTTTATTTTTTTCTCCTAATAATTTGGATTTTTCTTTCCTCAGACATTTGGGATAAAACCCCAGCCTGTCAATCAGGTTTAGACATGATACGCCTCCATCTGCAAAAAGGTCCAGATGCACTGTTTTGTAAATTTGCTGTTAATGAGACTATTCATATATGGAAGTAATTCTTATTAACTATGAGGAGAAGGGCCTCTTCAGTGAAAAAGAGCTTTTGACTTTTAACTAGTCAGAGAATGCATGCAAAGAAAGCCACAGTGATACCAATACCAATACACAGATCCTATGGAAATGAGGAGAAATGTATTATCAGAATGAGACGAAAGGAAAATGAACTGGAAAATACAATGTGCCATGCCAGCAAATCCCAACTCAGCTGGTTACATTCAAATACAGTACAAGTGAAGAGAGAGTGACTGTGGCCATTATACTGTGATTGGGACTGTCAGGGCGCACAACGGGGCCTTGGAGTCCATCTGCAGGCTCAGGGCACGCAGGCATGTATGTATGGAGGTGACTACTTAGCAATCCAAAAACTGAAACGGACATGAGAGACACACTGAGATGACGAGCTCAGCTGAGGCAGAAGCACCTGGGGACAAATGCGGTGGCAAAAATGTAGCCAGCTAATTTAAGAAACATTAGGTGCTCAGGACTCTCAGGGCATCTCTGCATTGCCCTCGTGAGAAGAGTGAAAAATAAACGTTTAGCACCAACCTTGCAGTGTGCTGATGTGGCTAATACATCTTCCAGTTCCAGAGCGAGCCCTGCCTTCAGCACCTGTGCACTGGTTGGACATGCCTTAGTTGCACACAGAGGCAGACAGAGCTTTTGCAGGTCAAGCACATTGGCTGTCCCTTGTGTTCCAGTTGTGTTTGGCTACCTATGCCTGTTCTGGGTCCGGCCCTTACATTAATGAAGTATGTTCTTCTGCAGAACTCTTCTTCAAAAAGTCCTGCAACTTAAGTTCTTAGAAAAACATGTTTTAAAAACATGTTTGAAAGTGTGAACATGAACTGAGTCACCTGTGAGGCCTTGAGCACATGGTACAGGTGAAAAGGCAGGTTTGCCTCTTGCCTTACTCTTCTGAAGTACCTCTCAGAGCAGTGAAGCCATGTAGATGATCTTTGATTTTGATCATTTCCCTCATATATGGAATACTCTTCATGAGCGTCATGTACACAGAGAGGTCTAGAAAAGGAATCTCCATGACTGTAGAAAGGGAATGATGCATCTGGCTTACCTGTCCTGTTGTAGAAGTTTGATCTCATTGCTACTACTAATACAAGAAGTTAGATGCCATGAGTCCCCTACTACTTTCAGTAACATATGTCACTGAAATGATGGAAAAGATCCTTGGATCCTATGTGGCAAGTAACTTGCAATCTTAGAAGCTTCCAGACAAAAGAAAGTGGATGAAAATGTACATCTTTGTATACACCTCAGACCTATCGCCACCACGATGACTTCCAGGGACATCAGAGAGAATGCATGCAGAAAGTTTCCATTTGAATTTGAATGTTTTGGTGTTTAGGATAAGAAACACAAGGTTCAAAACTAATATGTAATGTGCAAAGAGATATTTGGTAAGAACAACTGGTTTTGGAGCCATTTTTGCTTTTCTTGTGTTAACCAGAACAGGCTCTGGAAAAACATATGGAAGCAGTAAATGGTTGATGGGGCACAGAGAGACTCTTTTAAGTGTCTCAGTGCAACTTCCATTCTGTACATGTAGATTATTTACAAAATGAGGATAAAAAAATTGAACAGAAAGTTTCACAGAAGGAGGTGATGACTACTTCAAATGTTTTGCTTGTTTGCGCCTTAGAATTTACAGCACCTTGACAGAAACGATATCATGCCTACGCTCTCTTTGCAAGATACTTACCTACTGTGTTATACTCCAATATAAAGCAAATATTATCATCTTCTTCTTTAACCTTTTAGACTTGCTAAGGAACATTCATTAAATTTTTTAGACGTAGCACAGATGATTATTTTTGGAACCAGAACCTAGATCTCTGCTGGCAGGTTTCTAAGCATGTCTGTCAGATCTGTGCTGCTGCTGGTTAGGGGAAAAAGCTTCCTTAACAAACAGCAGGATGATTATCAGACTTGAAACAACAGAAACATCTCAATGCTTATTTTGTGCACCTAAATGTCTTCTGTTACAGCACTGGGACTTGCTGCAAAATACATGTACAGTCTTTTTGAGATTGGCCATGCTGCCTTTTTGGAACAAGCCTTCCAGGCAGACTGTTTGTCTTCACAATAAACAAACAGGTTGTCACTCCTTGCTCCCCAGTCCAGCCTTCCCAACTACTTTGCAAATTTTACTTTTTGAGAGAACTAAAAGAAGTGATTAATCAATCAAAACATTACTTCACTGCTGCTTCACTAGCAACATTCCGGTTTCTAGAAAGGTATCAACAGAAACAAGTTATGAATAAATTTTAAAAGGATGAAAGGAGAAATTAGAACATTACTATGTGTACGTAGCTCTTTTTCTCCTGATTTAAAAGGAATGTTATTTATTTAACTATTTGTCATGTTGCACAAAAAAAAAAATTGAAAAAAATGGATAAATTTTTCAGTATATTCTACCAGTTTTGCAATAGATCAAGGAGGACATTTTCCCCCTCTCCTGTAATGCTCGTTCTTTGAGCTCCAGTATACCAGCCCAGATGCTTGCATTTATGTTTTCCTTGTCGAGCATATGGAATTATTAAGAAGAATGAAAACATTCCTTTTGTGCTTCCTTTTGATTTAATATTGTGCTTTATCTCCTTATGCCTGCTGTCATTATTTGTTCTTGTCCTTATCATTTGAACTCATAAAGACATTAATAACAAATTTCTTTAGAACAAAACAGCATAGAAAAGCTTGAAAATAGACACTTACCAATAAGTATGTGAAATGTTGTTTCAATAAGTGTAGAGTTTACCAGAACTCCACCAAGCTTCATAAGATCACTGTAGTAAATATCATTTGGCCATTTTACTCGCAGATCAATATCCTAAAGAAATAAAAGCATACATTTAGAAACACTTTGCTCTTTGATACCAATTATAAGAACATGGCTTATTCATCACTCCATATTCTGTATTTTCTGTACCTCTTTGCCACACTGAATGTGATACTGTCAACTGCTCTCCATAATGAGAACCTATTTAAGAGCTCCACAAATGTTACTGAAAAAGTCATAGTAACATGGTTACATGGTTTACTAAGGAGGTTGGCACTGTCAGAGAAAAAAAAATTAAGAATTTATGGCAGACAATACAGGTTTAGAGCGACCAAAAGTGGGATTAAAGATACTAGAGACTTTCAGTCTCAAAATTGTGAGGTTTTATAGAATTCATTTCCTTCATTCATGAGTGCCTACTAGAGAATTAGAAGATCTATTCAAGAAAGATGCAAAGCGTTGCAGCCACTGTGGCTTACTGCTGATAAACAATCAGGGTGAGCCCACAGTAACATCAACACTGTATTTGAGGATCCTTGCAGAAACCAGACAAGGAGACAATGACATCTTGAATTTCAGAAAGGAAATTTAGCAGACAGGAGAAATTCCAGTTCACAACTATGAAAATACTTCAGTAATGTCCTAAATATATTCATGCTTTCGGCAGCTACGCTCAAGCAACACCATGGAGCTGGAAACACAAACTATGCTGTGTGACACCGTTCCAGTGCAATAGAGAAGTTTTTGTTGAAACCACAGAACTGAACTGAACTTTGCACCGGCTACTTAAACACAAAAAGAAAGCAAATGTGCTTCCTGTAGTTTGAAAAACTGCATATGACTGTATCCCCAGAGGCAAATTATGGGAGGTGCTCCAGGACTACAAGAGTCGCATTCCCTCCTATTGTAGATTATGAAATCCCTTTACAGGATGTGTGAAAACTGCACCTGGGTCCATGTCTACTTTCCTGACAGATTTAAAGGCCAGAAAGGAGTCCATTACACGTACATCGACAGGAAATACTACCTGATTTTGCTATCAAAGCATTCTAAGAGAGAGTATCACCAATTCATATTCATTATGGAAAACAACTTGACTCCTCGCACTGGGAAAGTATTTGTAGAAGACTCTTGAGACATGCTAAGTATGACACAGTTAAACAGTATTATCAGTGTTAAGAGATCTTCCAAAGAGCTATTCAGTAGATCTTACTTAAGGAAAACATACACCTGTAAGACATCAGACACTAGCTCTGCAACTGAAGTGACAGCAAGCATGAAGAACAACCAAGTCAGCTGGGTATTCTCATGACATAAACTACACAGCAGAGACTTTGCCACAAAATGGAGTTACAAGGTACTGCACAACTATCTGCATGTCAAAGAAACGATGGGCATCATAAAATAAGCTGGAAATGGAGCACGTTCTTACCTTCACTTACTAGAGAGAGGTGTCTGCTGTTCTCAGAATGGGAAAGCAAAGCACTCTCTTGACATAAGGCCCATTTGCATTTGTAGCACTAACATCTGACAGCAAAGCTTCCAATTGAGCGGTCAGATTTTCTCCATGAGGACCCAGAACAAAGGCCTCAGTCACTGCCTGCTCAGCATAGTCAACATTCACGGCAATCCTAAAAATGATGACTGGCTGATAAACTGAGACATAGATATTTCAGATTTTTGAATGGAAATCCTGAAAGGGACGTTGAGCGTAGTGAACAACATTGCAGTGTGTTAAAGTATTATTAAGATTCTGACATACGGCCACAGAGGCATGGAAATTTGGGAGAGAGAATGAAACCTCATCTATAGATGAGCCCATTGTTTGCAGCTCCTGCAGTTTGCACAGCACGGATGTTCATCTGACATAAAGAAAAGCCCTGCATTACCTAAGTCTGAAGGGGACATTTAAGCGTTGCATTTCCGATAAATCTTTGAATTTCCTTGCCTTGATGTATTTGAGTCCAGACCCTTAACATTGTTTTCACTCATTGTCTAGGGTGGACGTACTGTTAAAGACATTCAGTAGCTCTGTCTTGGTCATAGCAAGCTCTGTATTGTACATGTACTGTGTTCAGTACATGTATTATTGATACACACTATTTTTTAGTAATATTTAGGACTTCAGTCACCTTTTTCCTCTTGAATGGAATAAAATAAAAAATGCCACAGTATACCAGGGTAGGCATACAGAAGCAAAACCACCTCCATTCATAAATTAACTCCTTCCCCAGCCAGACTCATATTTTATAAAACCAACTCTTGTCCCTTCTATTTTAAATGGTTAAATTATTCACTCTAGCCAAATATTTTATATTGCAAATTTTAGCCTAAAGCATTTTGTTTTTATAGTCAAGTTATGAAGCACTGAAGTTAGAAGGTTTTAATAGAAAGGCTGACAGACCCTAAACTACAGCAAAGCTACTGGGTGCCACTATAATAAAGTTCATGTGTAAATGTGTATAAGTCATTGATTTTCTGTAATATAGGAAACATATGCTTTAGTTAACTACTTCTGTAAAATACCAAAGTTTTATAGTTAGCAAATATTAGGAAATGGTAACATTAAAAATGAGATATATGAGGTGATGAAGAAGACTGGTTCTTCATTTTAATACTGATGACAGGACACTTGATTCCCTCTTGAGAGCAATACTCCTAAGTTCTTGCTTTAGAAATCAGCTTTCAACCTTAAACAAGGGTTGGAAAAATCCTTTAAAAGGGATACAGTGACCACTGAAACAGCACCAACAAAAAAAGCAGAAAAGGATTTGTCAGTTTTATTCATTTTTCCCTCCTCCCTCTTCCCCAACTCCTTCAAAATCAAAACAAATTAACTCAATTGTTAGACAAACAAAATTGACATTTTCTTTCCTGCTGAAGACTGAGTCTTAAGTTTCATAAGATTATGAGTGAAATGAGTGTAGTATACATAATCAGCTCAATAAAAGACAGTATTCATCATACGTATACTAGATTTCCTAAAACATATAAATAATCAAGCATGTAGGCAGGCTAAGTTTACCACTATATTAGTGCTGAAGAACTATATTATGCATTCAGAAGACATAGTTAAAATCTGAATTTAATGAAAATGGAAACGGGAATTTTGACATAAATTAGAATGACATACCTCATATCCTTGTATTGATCTAACTGACTCTACCACTGCCAAGGACACCAGGTGTTGAATAAAAGGAATTCTCTGGCCCAGGTTGGAATGTAGAGGAATAGTGATATGTAAAGTGGACAGTGCACAGCCCACGGGACTGAGCCAAACATTTCCACCACGACCTGGGGAGGGAGAGAAAAAAAGTTAACTTCAACTCAAGAAAAAAATATCTATAAAAAAAAATCACTTTGTTAATGTAGAAAACTACAAAAGAGAACGATTCAATAGCACTCATCCCAGAACCTAACACAGATCCTGTAATGGAGTTTACAAACCAATTTTGAAGGAAAAAGTTAAAGTGCAAAGCTTTTTCTTTAAAAAACCAGCAGGCTGTTTAATGTGCATGCTGCTACTCAATTTCCTAGAATGTCCTAAATGACTTGCTTCCAGGATTTTCCTGGTATCTGGTAACACACATATTTCAAAAAATCTTGCTTTGTTTAAGTGAAGAAGTATTTTGTGAAGTTACTCTGTGTGCATCTAGAAATCCATCCACATTGTGAATCAACTTGACACAAGCTAGATCTGTACCAAAAGCCAGGTAACCATCTTCATGTAGATCTGTGCTCAGAAGACCTTACTGGGCTGGGCACTGTGTTCTTCTAATAAAATAAACATGGCTTTTAAATCAGTGCTAGCACCTTCCGGGGCAAGAGGCAGAACTTGCTCATATTTTTCTGCCAAAGGTTGTGAAAGCCCACATGACAGTTCAGGCAGGTCCTGCAGAATCAAGAAACCTCTATCTCAGAGCAAATCAAGACCCAGACTTGTTCCAGTTAAGCCAAAAAGGAGTTCTGATTTGGAAGTCTGACTTGTATTACACTAAATGTAGTGATGGCAGTTTCCATCACTGGGGAGACTTTTGGCAGAAACTAGAAGACCACTAAATCACTTCTGCGAAAGCCACCAAACATCCTGAAAATGTTTACTTTGGTTTCTATTAACTTAGGTTTTGAGTTTGAATCCACAGTTCAAGCGGGAGGAGAAGAGGACACGATTATTCTATAGATTCTATTACCAAAAATACTCATAATGTATCTTTAAGGCAGCTAGGTGACATTAAAATGTCCTATTTCATATGTTTAATATGCATTTATTGGCACTAGAAGGAAATTTACTCACCTTTCCCTTGAGTTTGTCGAACAGCAATTGCTATTAAACCCATCTCCTCAGGCAACTCGAACATTAACCTGCCAATTAGGAAAAAAAAACCCCATGCTTATCAGCTGGAACACTAAGCTACATTCATGAAAATCTAGGCTTAAATATCAGGTAATATTTTACGTTAACATTGCACTACCATTTATCCGTTTTCAGTTAACATTTATTCTTGACCAAAACGCATTAGAATATTTAAAAAAGATTAACTGAAAAATGATCATGTAAAACATTACTATATCTATTACGCTGGAAAAAGTTATAGCCATAGTTCATTTAAGGTGCCTTCTGATAACATACGTTTTGTATTTCCTCACATTTTCTTGAAGTGCTTATTTTTTGCGTGTCACCATCTTCAGTAAGTGACAACTAGCAATTCTAGACATTTGTTTCTACTTACAGCAAATTTTTGTTCATACTACAGAATATAAGAGCAGCAGTTTCTGATTATTTAGAAAACCAATATGGTGGCAATAAAGCAGTTTAAAAGATACACTATCCCCTGAGAACTAATTATGATTTAACTACAGTAAATAAATCTACACCTTCTGAGAACTCTAGAGAACACTGGCTTATTTTAGGCTTGTGTTCTGCTTTTAAAATAGTTTCACTTAAAAGAATACTAACTTTCCTCTGGGGATAAGTAGAAAGTGCACTTTAACACCACCAAATGAGTCAATGCTAGACTTGAGAAAAAGAAGAAGAAAACCCTACTGTGAGAACTTTGTTCAAGCCACTTTAAAACAGATCTGAACTGTACTACGATCCTCTTCCATTTCACATTTTCAGGAAGAGCTATTTAACAGATAAAACAGATATTCAAGATGTTGCCAGCAAGGTAAACCCAGAAAGTGATTTATAGCCTGCAAACCTACTTCTGATATGGGCACAAATATCATGTTGTTCATTCATATAAAAGTGATCTTGTCTTGGAGATAAGTGCAGTCCAAATCAGCAAAGAGTATCATTCAAAATTATTTCCTCTGAATTTCAGATATGTATGAAAGGTGTTTCAAGTTCTGCAATCCAGCAAGTATCACTGGGCAGCAGACACCAGCTGCAAGCAGAAGTGCCCCCGCAGCTCACCAACACATGGCTTCAGGCAAGCGACAAGCTAAGGAACTCTCCATCCCGCTGGCTTCACAGGTTGAAAAGCAAGGCATCAGTAACTCTTGGGGCTGCATCAGTAGCAAAATGCCAAGTAGGATCCCCAACGTTTCAGAACATCTTTCAAATGGCTGACTTGCTTTCACGATGATCAAAATGGGAGGTTATTGGAGGGCCCAAGCCAAGTCTAGACCACAAATGCCTTCACTAATTGGAAATACTTGAACACAAACTGACAGACATTACTCCTGAATCAGTGAGATGTTGTCAAAGAGCAACAGCCAGAAGATCTCTTTGCCAGTCCCCTTCAGTTCATGTGAAATACAGCTCGATAATTCTTTCCTTTGGACCCTATGGATTACACACTGAGACCAGGCTCACCCATCTACCACCAACCATTAAACATACACCTCTTCTTATGCTGGGACCTACAGGAAAATTCTCTGTAGCTCTTTACGTCTATGAGGCTTCAGCCCTGTCTTCTGGGAACAGCGTGATTTCAGTTACAACACCAAGTTGCTGGTTTTGCAACATGAAAATCTAATTTAGATTTGGAAGCACAGTTAGGAAGAGATTACAGGTTTTGTTGAAATACACTGATTTCTGTTACTTCTCCGTTTATGTATTTGTTTTTAAACAGGAAAAAAAAAAGTCATGTGCTGCTATGACAGGAGGAAAATAATCAGAGCACGAAAAAAATTTAATTATGAATCCAAAACACAGGCTTCTAGAACAAAGAGATATGATTAACGGAATGTATGAATGTAGCTATTAGAGGCTTGGCAGCAGGTAACAACATATTAAATGGGGAGACCAAGTTTGTACTTTTAAGAGCCATGAAGAAATTCTTTAACGGACACAACATGGGGAAGTTGTTAATACCCAGACTGATACAACAAGAGACAGATAGATTTATTTTTACTACTTCCTGAGATTGTGCTGGAATTACCATGAGGCCTATGATAATAAAAAACCCCACCCAACTGCCCCCGCAGACTTCAGAGCTTTGTAAATTGTGTGTGCTTGTTAGTTTTTTTCTGGGAGAAACAACTTGGATTTTCCTTACCAGAAAAAGTAACTGTACGTGCACTTTTTTACATATTGACTTCCCTTCTTTTCTTTCAACTTAATCAGTTGCAGATTTAACGATTTCATTTTTCTGCAGAGCAACTTAATCACAGTGCTCACCACATTTTCCCCCCAAAATTTTTGCCTTCAAGAAATTCTCTGCTCTTTTTTTGTGCTCTTTAACTAACTTGCTTTACATATTAAGTCAAGAGACCACACTGAGATACAAGAGTAGGGAAACATGAAACATCTGAAGACAGATTTACCCATCAGGAAGAATATCAGATGGCACCTATATGACCGTAGAAGATGATACTAGAATTTTATGTAAATTTTTCTTTTCTGCTTTGAAGATTTTTGTGGTATTTTCCAAAATGTGAGCAAGGCACTTTTAGTATTCAAGAATATTAAAGCAGCTGAAATATTGAGAGAGAGATTCTAGCACAATTTTTTATACAAATACCCTCCCCCTGCCCTGTAGTGCATACTATGAATGCTGTCAAGAGTAATAAACAATACTTAATTGTTTTATAGAAATTTCAAGTCTAAGGAGGACTCTGTCTTCATGGCTAGTCAACACAATGACTTTTCTTCCTACATGAACGTAAAACGGGAATTGAAACCACAAAAACTATGTTTGAATAATGTTAACGGCCTGACAACTATAAATTTCATTGATGTTGTGGGTTTAAGGTTGAAACTCTCATTAATGCATCCTGCTGTGTTACGGTATTGCAGAGGTATTACAACAGGCAGCATTACATTCCAGATGTTAAAATACCTGGGCACAAGAGGGTAAGTTATGAACAGATTTCTCCTTTCACTTCAAGCTCCTTGTCTGAAAATCTCACTCTCAAATAGCTTGTTTATGGAGTATTATAAAAGCAACATTAAAAAAACCTTTCCATTTTCAGTCAAATGGAAAGGAACATGCCTTCTGACCAGTTTCTTGTATTATTTTGGACAAAAAGGTGCCCTGAACACTTGCTTTATTACTTTATATCCACTGTTTCTGTCCATTATGTTGAATTTCAAAATGAGCAGGGTGCGTACTAATATTTTTCCTAAACTCTCCTCCGTTGCCCTCCACCTCCTTTTCATAGCCCTCAACTGCACGATGCTGTGTCTGACTGCAAGCTCTGTGTGCTGAACAGCCTGCCAGAGGGCGTGCTGGCCAAGCAGAATAGGTAACTCTCGAGCCCACACTGCAGACTCCTTGGTGGCAGCACTGATCTGGGTCTCTCTCTCCTATCTGGAAGCCTGTTTTCATGAGACCATGAATACCTGAAGGAGCTCAAAGATATGGAGGTCTTCTGTAAAACAGGCAGTAGACTGACTGAGAGTTGGTGGGCCATGATCAGAGAAGCCACCAAGAATGACATCACGGTGGGAGTGTGTTACAGACCACCTAATCAGAAGGAGGAAGTGGAAAAAGTCTTTCTGAGCAACTTGACGTCATCTGCAGATCACAGATCCCGATTCCTATGGGAGACTCCCATCTCCCAATATCTGCTAAAAGGCAAACAAGGTGGGATGCAAGCAATCCAGGTGACTTGTGGGGGATGCTAGGGACAAGCTCTTAACACAAATACCAGATGACTGACTGGAGTAATCAACTGGATCTGCTACAAACAAGGGAGAGCTGATTGGGGAGGTGGTAAACTGTGGCAGCTTTGGCTGTAGCAACCATGAACCAGTGCTGTTCAGGATCCTGAGAGGAATGAGGAAGTCAAGTAACAGAGTACAAACTCTGGATTTCATGAGAGCAGAATTCAGTTTATTCAGGGACCTGATAGATGGGATCTTATGAGAGGCAGCTCTGAAGGGCAAGGGAGCTCAACAGGCCTGGTCTTTAAAGACAACCTCCCACAGACAAAATAATGGTCCATCACAATACTGAGGAAAATAAGTTGATGAACAAGGAGTCTGGTTTGGCTAAAAAGGGAATTCATGACTGTAGAAAGAATGTACAAAAGAGATGGAAGCAAGGAGAAATGCTACAAAGGAGAAATGGAGAAACATTGTCCGGACAAGCAAGGATGATGTTAGGAAAGCTGAAGCTCAACTATAGGAGAGATTGGCAGCAAACACGGCAACTGGAACTTCTACTGCTACATGGTAAGAATAAACAGGGGAAATATGGGCTCACAGCTGACTGAGTCAAAAGCACAGCAGACACACATAAAGCTGAGTTGCTTAAGGCATTTTTTGCCCGTCTTCATCAACAAGGTCTCCCAGGCCTTTACACATACAGACAGGGTTCAAGGAGAAGAGGAAATACCAACAGTAGGAAACGATTGATTTCATCATCCCTTGAGAAATCTTGACTCATACAAGTCCATGAGAACAGATGGGATGCATCCGAGAGTGCTGAGACAGCTAGCTGATGGCACTTCAAGGCTGTTTTCTAACACCATGATCATGGAGACCAGGGGAAGTCCCAGATGAATGGAGAAGGGCAAATGTTGCAACCATCTTCAAGATGGTCTTTCACAGCACCCTTGTATCCAAGTTTGGCCATCGTCATCTAGATGGATGCACTACCAGATGACCCAAGAGTGTCTGGATTCTGAGATTGAAAAGTAACGGTTTGTACTCTACGTGTAGGCTGGATACAATTGCAGTTCCTCAGGGGTTTATCCTGAGACCTATCCTATTTAATATCTTAATATCTTTACCAACGACCTCTAGGAGGAAATGGCATGCACATTAATCAAGTTTGTGAATAACACTGAACTATGAGGCCAACTAAGCATTGGAATAGGATGCCCACAGAGGCTGTGGAGCATTTCTGTCCTTGAAGGTTTTCAAGATATGACTGGGAAAAAGCCCTGAGCAAGTTAGTCTGAATTCACTGTTGACCCTGCCTAAAAGAAGCAGGTTGGACTAGAGACTTTCAGGGATCCCTTCCAATATGAATGATTCTTTGATTCCAGGAACTGTACCTCTGGTGTTCCTTTAAGTTTGGTTGAAATCTGTCAGAAACTAGCCATTAGCTACTAATTACTAAATTAGCAATTTAGCCCAAAGGCTGTTCACTGGAATCCCCTATCCCAAGTGAGATCCTAGATTAAAGTCATTTTCACAGTCTCTCACTAGCCTAAATATTTAATTTTATTCATCTTCCACTTTCCATGCAGTATTTTATACGTGACCAGGTGCAATATGCAGGCTCCCAAAAGATTGACTCCTACAGCTGACAGAGGTAGAAGAACACGTAAACTGTTAATCCTACTGAGGCTTATTTAAATGATAGGAATCTTACCACTCTGCACTTACAAGTTTGCCTATATCCAGCAGGCAAAATACGTGCCAGAATACACTATTACATGAATGCACTCTTCTGTTCTATTGCAAAAATTCATAGCTTCTTTTACTTTATAGTGGGTTTCCCTATAGCAATGTTAGTACGGAAAGGACCGCTTAGTGTCAAATTCTCTTTGAACTGCTTAGATACATTAAAGTCCTACATCAGTGAGAAAAAGCATTAAGGGATTACAATGTTCCAGACTTCTTGAAAACTAAAAAAGTACTGGAACCTTGGACTGCTAGTTTCTTGTACCTTACTTCAATAAATACTACAAAAAGGAGATTGTCCTATACTAGTCATGACATTTTCAGCAAGGAATAATCTATTGATACTATGAATGACACAGGTTAGCAATTTATATATACTTTGGCTAGTTGGTTAGTCTCTGAGAGCAGTGCACTAATAACAATATAGTTTCAACAGAAATGCAATATATGGGAAGACTGCAAGTCAGGCAAAGTCATGTGAGTTATCTTTCAGCTGGATCAATGCTCTAATCTGGCTCACCATAAATGAACACTGCTGTTGGCAAAAGGGAAGCAACAGTAAAAGAGGCCAGTGGATAGAAGGGAAGACTAAACCACCTCTTTCTTACCACCTATGTACTTAGGCTTGATTTAAATTACCGTACTACAACCTCTGAATAGTGCATGCTTTGCTTCTGGAATTGCTTTGAGAATCAGGCCTGCTGAACAGGCAGGGTAAAACTCTATCATTAAATGCTCATTTTTTCTGCTCACTGCATTTTTCAGCTGGTAATTTTCTTGTCCCTCTATTTTTATACTAGATATTTTATAATTAGTCCTTTGTATATGTTTATAGGCTTTTCCTCTTGAAAAAAGAAAAAGAGAATTTTAAAACACAGTACCATACAGCCAAAGGTGTCAGGAAACATACCCAAATAAGAAAAGACTCCAAAAAATTGGTTTGCCAACAAAATGCCAGTAAAATTTGAAACCTGGGTTCAGACACACTGGTAATGTTCCAAAACTGAAAACTTAAAGAACTTCTTTATTCAGTAAATCAGCTTCTCTGTGAATATCATCAAGACCACAAAGTTACAGTAAAGGAGGGAGTTCCCAAGGGAGATGTGAGGAGAGTTTAGGAGTTTAAGTTGTTTCAATTTTTGATTTGAAAAGCAAAAACCTCTACTGTTTTGAACAATTTATTTAATTTTTTCCCTAGAATAAGTAATCTTTTCAATTCATGACTTTTCTTTATTTGAAAAAGCTACCTGAAGCATACTGAAAAGTTAACATAAGAAAATAGAAATGAAACAGATTTCATTAAAATAATGAACTCCAGTGCCAAGATTTAAGAAACAGAATAGTTGCCGGAATGCAGTGAAACATATTTATCATAACATGTTAAGAATAGAATCTTCAGAGTGGAATAAAAAGTTATAAACATATTGATCAAAACCAGATCTAACCACTCTTGTCCAAAGTAAAGCACAGTATGCAGGCTATAAAAAATTTAAAATGTACAGATCAATGCAGCCTGTAGTGATGTCACTTTTAACAGTAATTTCATCACACTTCATTAGATAAGAGTGTACAAATTTGGCCACTATCTGAGAGGGAAACCTTAAAGTAACCCCATACAGTATGGCAAGAAACAACAGCATTTCAGTAAGGTGGCAAATCTGTTCTAAATCAGCATTGGATTCACTAGCTTATAGCGTGAGGCATTGCAAGCACTAGGATCCCAGAAGTAATCCACCGTGAATCTGGATTCACACAGTATTACTTAAAGTCACCTCTCAGATAAAACAGCAGATGGAGAACTTTTTGCATTCACAGCAATTTTACCTTGAAATTCTGGCCAATTTCTAGTCTGGGTAATTACATTTCCTCATGAAAATTTCTCTGCAATTTACTAAGACAGCACTTCATTTCCTATCTTATATCGTACAGGGTGTTAAATAGTTGCCATGTTCCACCAGAGAAGTGATGACGTTATTCCCAGGTAGCCATTCAAACAGTTAGGGTTAATGTAGAACAAAAGACACTGGACATATCATGTAAATTAAAGTGAGCATGAAAAAGAATTCAATGTAAGCAGAAACTAACCGACCTCCCCAGATACTTCACAGAGCTTTCCATTGCAAACTGGGAAAAATTAAAGCATTTCAATAAAAAAACATCCATTTCTTGCTAAGTAATTGTAGAAGACCTCAAAAATTAGCAATAACACTTATTTTCCTTATATTCATAATTCTTCCTTTATCCTTTTACTATTGAAAGTTTCATCAAAATCAATCATACTTAAAATCACAGAAGTAATTTATAGTTAAGAGCATACTCTAAAAGACTTTGAATTTTCCTCTGTGATTTGCTTTTGCTTCTTTTATTTTATGCCTGCAACATATATTTTGCTCCAAATTTAGGCCCTGGTGGTTTATGATAATGGTAATGTGGTTGTTGCTATAAACCTAAGGATATAGCAAATTTCTAGTCTTCCTAGTCCAATGCTAAATGAAAAATAATTTTTTTCTCCTCTTTCTAAAGGTACACTCAATAGTTTTCCTACACTAAAACAAGAGGTAGCATATTCTTACATTGTTTGACATTTCTTGTGGTCTATAGAGTAGATTTTACCTTTGGGGGATGTGTTGTTTAGTTTAACACTCTTTCTGAAAAATATTTTTAATGTGAAAAACAATTAACTAAAATTTCACACAAATTTCTTCGTTGCCACTGTTCTCCTTGGCCAAAAGCATGAGTCCCAATTTTAAAATTTCCATGTGCCTCTCTCACCATGTAATTTAAAAATACACACAGGGCTTCTTGCAAGTTCTAAACGTTTGCTCATATTCTTATTTCTATGATACAGGGTACACTGTACAATGTATGTTACAAGCATCGTCATGAAGATAGTAATTTGGCATGTTACTTGGCATTAAATCAAATCTTCATCATTTTGCCCAGGTGTTACAACTATTATAAAACAACTGTGGCTTCATAAACTGGCAGGTAAAGCACAATTATTTCACTTGCATGTCTTTTTTTCCATTAAGCACCGTGAAATATGAAATCTTTAAAAAAAGTATTACTAATGTGGTTTCGCTGTGCAAAAGCAATCAAAAGCACTGTATTCCTTCAATGTCAATAAGCCCAGAAATTAATTGCAAAACTCCCACAGATAAAAATGTCAGTTTTTTTCTCCTTCGTTAAAAAACCCTAGATGCGTAGCATCTAGAAATTTCTTAAGTATAATGGAAGAGATTAATGCAAAAGGAAAAATTTAATGTGAACCTGGGAAAAAAGGTATTTTTCTGTTTAAAGTGTTCCAGTGAGAGCCATTTCTTAAAGAAATTCTTAGAAAATGGCAATTTAGATATAAAATTTTAGTTATCATTGGAAATACTTTGTTTAGCAAGTAAAGTTTGGAATATTCTTTTTTAAAAGGCATTATTAGACCTGATCAGGTGTTTTCCATATACATAATTTTTCACAGAAAATACAGATTCAGAAAAGCCACTGTTCTCTGACAGAAGAAGGAATTAATTAATCTGAAATGCTGCCATTCTTCCTTTGAAACACTTAACACTTTCTGGAGGTATTTTCAGTCTGGTCAAACATATATGTTGCATCAAATATATGGAAATGCTGAAGTTTTGAATTATTTAAACTTTGAAATGTATCTGCCCATGGTACCTCAACTGGGCTTTCATATGCCTCAGTTTCCCCCTGAAGCCTCAGGTTCCATTAAGGAGCTCCATTTGCCATTCAACTTGTGGTTCCCCTTTGTTAAGCCATGCAACGCTTCATAGGGTATGCATATTTTGGATGAGGAGTCTGGCCTATCAACCAGAGTAGCAACATGGGCTATCCTAACCAGAACCTTCAGGAGGCATAAAAGTCCTATATGGACTTCTAATTCATTGTTGAGCTGACTTGAAATGAAGTACTGAGCTGGGTTATAAATCCTGAACATTACACTTCAACGTCGCTAAATAGAATTGCCCTGCAATTTCTTGTTTCCTGTGAAGAAGAAAGAACTGATGATACTTCAGCTTTTTTCTGATTTCAAGTTGCAGATCATGTTAAGAGATAGCAATCCAGAAGAATTATTGTTTGTTTTTTTTTTTACAGTGAATAAAAAAAGACAATAAACACAATAGCTGAACTCAGTTGGCTCTGTATTCATAAGTCTAATAATTAAAACACAAAAATACTCTCATCAAGTACCAGAGTCTTATACTAGCGGCTCCCTCACAGTGCCAACAGAAACCACAAGATTTCTAAATTCAGTATTAAAGCATACAGCACTTTTCTCATGCAAGAGCCAACATCCAAAAACATATAAATAAAGAACAGAAAAGTTCTGTTTCCAAATATGTTGCTAAATATTTTTAAAACCCCTACTATTAGACTGTGCCAACTTGAAGGCAGACTCCAATAGTTAATTTCATGGGTGATTAAGAATGGATTTCAAAATAAGGAAGTTACTTTATGCTGGCCGCAGCATCCTCTGTAGACTCCAGAAACAGTCATCATAATGTAGACTTTAACCACAGACTCAACACAAAATGTAGCTGATACTCAAATCCCAAACCAGTGGATTCTTTTTGTCAGGGTGGGTAGGAGAAAACCCAAAGGTCCCCATGTAGCCTCATTACTTCAAATTCTTCAAATGCAAGAAAAGCAGTAACTTCCTACTTCTGTAAAGTTCAAAGGAATGCCCAGTTTAAGACAATAAAATATGTACAAATACCTCTTACCATGAGAGGTGGATGAATGGTTAAAGCCCTGAACTGGAGGGAGCTGACAACCAAGTGGGGAGGGCTGCACAACCATCCTGAAGCATGTATGTGGATCATGCCTGCTGCTTAAGCAGCAGTTGCTAGGGGGCAAGAAACCATATAGGTGCCCAGGTAAATCTATACTTGGGTCTTGGCACCTTGCCACTTTTCTGAGCAACGACCACTGACATTTGTACATAGTGGATGATGAAGTCTGAATATACCAAATATCATCAAAGAAAAAATGCCTTTTGTTCTCGCATTACCTTAGTAAACTCGGGAATTACTTGCAAATACTGACAAATATAACACACCAAATTCTAAATGTGTATCACTATAAAGAGTATTTTGACTTTCTTGTATGAAAACCAAAGAAAACTGTAGGATGGCTCACCCCCTGCCATTTCTCCCTCTCCCCCATCTCTGCCGCAGCATTACTCTGTTGTAATATCTCAACAGCCACGACCTGGTCACAATTCCTGTTGTCCGTGACTAGCTCTCTGTGAAAGTGTTTGATGACATGCCATTCTTGCATTTGCTTGTCAGATATGTAATCAGTACTCATGGAGTAACAGTTGAAATCTGTTATAAATAATTTTTGAACCTCCTGACTGACCTCTGGGTCCTACTTCACCTCATTTTTTGGTGCATTCTTTAGCAGTAAAGTGAAAGCAAAAAACAGGCGTAGAAAAGAAACTTTCTCATTCAGCTTTATTGATACATTTCTACAAAACAGGTGTTCAATAGTCTCTGACACTTGAATTGAGTTGTACTAAAGCTTAGTCAAATGTGAAGCCTTAGCAGAGGTGTTCTGGGCTAGTAAGTGAATGAGCAGAACCATTCGGATCACATGCAATAGAAGCAAGCATCAAAGAGAAGGAGGAAGACTTGGAGGATTAGTTATACGATACTAAGACTCTTAGCAGTACTTAACACTAGGGAAGCCGAAATTGTGAGACAGACATGGTGGTATTTACTTTTAAATGAAACAGTAAGGTTTTATCCAAAGTTAGGGTGGTCTGTAGAAAATAATTCCTTTGGCTCTGGAGAAGGGAAAAAATAGACTGGGAAGAATGTCTTAAATGGGAAGCATCAGCACTGACATATACATGGTACTATGCAAAAATGCTCAGAAACAGAAATGAATAAAATGCGTATGTGGAGAAAAACATCAGTAGTTAGCACACTTGTCCAAAGTAAAAATCCATCCCACCAGCAAAAGGCTATATTCCAGTACCCAGATTTGTAATCATGGCAAAATGAGCCACAGCTGCACGGAAGCAAGCTGAAACCCTACTCTAACAACAGGTCAATGCTGACAGCTACATTATAAATTGAAGATACAATTTTATACACAGACACAGAGGGCTGGAAGGAACCTCAAGTGCTATCTAAGTCTTCATCCCTTCCTCTTCTATGTCTGGTAAAACTTTCTCTGGACTATTCATAAAAACTCGCAACGATGGAGGAATGACAGCTTGCTTAGGCAAACTACCTCTCTTCAGCAATTTTAAAGGAAAAATTACTGCATCTGCATTTCTGCATTAAAACGTTGTCCCATTCCCACTGAATATGGAGAAATGCTTATCCATCTTCTTCCCATAAAGGACCACTGACATGAGTAAAGGCTTTTTCACACCAGTCTTGTCTTCTTTTGATGAAAGAAACATAGTTCTTTTATATTGCACTCTCCCCATCTAAGGAGTCATGTTTCCTAAACCCTGAACTATTCCCTCTTCTCTGCTTTGTACTGTGCCCAGCAAATCCACACCTTTTGAAGCCTAGTGCTGAAAAGTGGACCAATAACTCCAGTTAAGCACTCCCAGTGTTGAGTAGAACTGGAAGGATTATTCTGTACATTTTACAATGTAGCACATTTTTAAGCACTTCTGTATGAATTTCAGTCTCAGTCCTCACCTCCTTTGTTACAACAGGAAGACTTCTTTTTTAACCTATATTCAGTTGCTGACTCAAACTTCCAGAACCTCTCTTGAACACTGATATCCAACCACCCTATCTTCACTTAATGATTTGCATCTGATTATTACTTTATGTACCAAAGACCTGCATCCTATTTATTTCAGGCCATTCTTTGATTCATCAAGATTGTTTAGAGTTTGAAACTTACCTCCCTAAAACCTTATAGCTCCTCCCTACAGAGTTTAATTTTTGATAACTATATCCCCAATTCTGTCATCCAAATTATTAATGAAAATGACTGAGTTGCACTGAAGCATCAGCAGATATGAAGCTTCAGCAGTCTGGCCTAGTAAGTGAATCAGCAGAACCTCCAAAGTCACATGCAATATAAATAAGTATGAACATTACTTAAGTGAAATCAGAAAAACACAAGCAATCTTCTCAAATGTATACATCTGATAATGAAAATATGATCTTAGATGCTGAAGCTCTAAGCAGGGAGATCAATAACTGTAATCTTCAACAACCCTTTAGATGCCATCCACTTTGCCCAAAGCAGATTAAACTAAACCATGACTAACAAAGGAACAACTACAAATACAGTGGAAATGGAAACAAGCAAGTCAATTAAATGGGTCTTTGTGCTATAGTCAAAACAGCAGCCTTAGCTGTAGCACCTCAAATTCCTTTATTCCAAGAAAAGGTAAAAACCAATTCCATAACTGGTACATTGGCCCAGATAAAGTGATTTTAGGGAATTACTTTTCACTGTCTCTGAGTGCTAATATTCAGAGCTATTTCCAAAGCCCATGAAGCTCTAATGCAACATGCAAACCTATTCTGTAAACGATCATGGATTTTGGATAAAACAAGATCCAATAGGTCATAAGCCCCTTTAAGAGTTGGAAGATCTTTGGTAACGCACACTCCACATGGATCTTAGTTATAAGGAGGGTGTTTAAACACTTCAGCTGTGATACTAAGGAGTTAACCTAAAAGGAGAAAGATCACTGAAGAAAAAATGATCACCTTTCCCTTTCTCCACTAACAGAATTTTAACAAGAAACTCTTCACAGACTTAATAAAGTTGCAGTTGTAAATGTCAAGTGTTTGCAGCTGTCTGCCTCCTCCACCTTTCACAATATATTTAGTGTTGAATATAACTGAGAAAGAATAAGGTGAGGAAATACTTCTCCTTTCAGGTGTTTTTTTAAAAAGTGGCTTTTTCAGAAAGTACTCCATAAATAATTTTGACTTTTCAACCACAGACATAAGACAAAACACAACAGAACACTGTACTCCTATCCATCCAGAATAAACCTGTAAAACCCATCTTCCTATCATCCTTGTTTTCTTTTATGGGATAACTTCTCTGTTGCAGCAAATATAAGCTCCTTGTGTTCACTTTTGAGATCCTTTTCACTATCATTCAATCTAGCAGCCCACAGTCATCCTGTCCCTGTAAGTCTTTTTCTGATTCACAATTTGTAAGCTCTGGGTCAGGAACCATAATTTTGTGTTTGTACAACTTCTAGCCTCTGAGCCATGACTAGGGTGCTCAAATGATTCAACAGGAGAAATTCAAAGGGGGTTGGAGTTTACATACCGTAGGTTGACAAGGCCAAGTACAGGTAAAATACAAGACTCAGACAGCGATGGCACATCTTTTACCTTTGCAGTCCATCCACCATGGGGGAATGATTCTCTCTCACATACAAAATCCCCGCTAGTATTAGCAGAACAGACAGAAAGAACTGACTTCTGAGAGCAATTAATGAATTGACTATCACCCAACATATGGGTTCTTATCATGAACATGTTCAGATCATAAATACACAAGTTTTCTGGAATTCTAGGGACATTTCCCATGGATAGAGACTAAACTGTTTCAGGTATCGAGTTGCAGAAGTGTTACATTAATTCCATGGCTATACATCAAAACATAAGCAGAGCCCGAAGTTTACTAACAGGCGAGATATATGCTAAGTGCTCAACTCGGGCAGAGTACTTTTACACATCAGATACTCTTATGCAGCAAGAAATGGAACATTCATTCCAAAATCAAATGCAGACATGACCAAATAGACCTCTGTCAATATGCAGGGCACAACCTAATTCTCCGGTGGGGTTTTTTGTTCTACAGATCCTGAAAGCTGAGATATGCAGCGATCCAAGCCAAATACAACAAAAGGAGCGTAACTCTCAAACTGAAAGTACGAGACACATATTTACAGTGTGACGCTACCTGGAAATTCTTAGTGGTTTAGCAAGAACAAAAGATGAAAAGATTTTTTTTTTTTTTTAATAAACCAAAATTTTTGCATCTAATGCGGCAACTGAATGGTTGGATATTGTCAAGTTACATTTGCTTATTGCCTATTAGTGTATTTTTATTTTTAAATAAATTATGTCTATAACTATCCATTTTTAAAAGCTACTATAAAATCTTTTTAATAGTAAAAAAATTCTTCCCTCAACTTACATATTTCAAGCAATAAAACTTATATTAGCTATTCCAGTATCAGATAAAGCAAAGTGGCTTCCAAAATCATTAAACACATTATCAGGTTCTCAATTTTAAATGCTTTTTTTAAACCCTACTGTCAAAAAAATTTCTTGAAAGTTAACATAAAATACCTATTTGATTATTTATCACACTCTATCCCTCCTCTCACATGAATACTTGTTTTTGTTATTGAAGAGTTCCTATAATTGAATTTCCTTGTATTCATTAGCTTTTAGGATACTTCCACAAAGAAGAGATGACTGAATTTTAGAAAGGAGATCATAAAATATAAAATGTGACAGCAGAAGAATGCTTTATTTATCTGTCCATTAAGCAAAACTCACTAAAACTTAAGCATTTCTTTCCAGGTGGAACAGACACTGTGAGGAGTAAGTCCAAACAATGCTTATAATATCCTATAGGTGTACATAAACTCACAAAAATTAATTCATTCTGGCAACTGAAAAAAAAATGTTTGCAGTCAAATTAAGTTGCTCCCTTAGCCCTGCTTTTGTTGCCAGTGCACATGCACATCAATAAAATCCCACAGGCCTTTTCTAGTGAAAAATTTCTGATAATCCAGTTAAACAGCATTCATTGTAAATTGAAGGACTCGAAAGAAGTAATACGTAATTATAGATGTGCCTTCTTACACGAACACAAAGTTATTTGCATGGCTGACTAATATCTCTGGACTATATTTTGATGGTTTTGGTTGTCTTGCAACTCAGTGAAAACATTATCTGCAAGGCAGTTTGCCATGAGGCCTCATGAAATGCAGCTGTTCGCATGGCTGCCTCTTTCCCAGACACACTGGGATTAAGTTTCTGTTGCCACAAAAGCTGTGCAGTCCTGACCAGCATTCTTCCACCCCAGTGTCAGGGATGCATATTGGGCTATCATATGAGGATGGCATAGGCATAGCAGAGTTCAGTTTAGACATCACTTACATAAGCAAAGAAAATAATTTATCCTTATTTTTTTTTAATCACAGAAAAGAAACAAGAAGCTGAATAGGATAAACTATCAGTATCAGTCTGCACTGGGTCAGGAAAACTTTATGTCACTCAGAGTGGGGGGGAAATAACACTGAAATTTTGATCAAAGTCCCCCTCTTCTAGTAGTTTTGAATAATGGTTAAAACTTTGGTTTCAATCTACTGTTATTAGATAGAATCAATTTGATTTGTCTAGACAGTCACTACTTGCTATTCAATCCTACTTTGACAGTATGGGATCTTCCCATAAACAATTTTTCATTTATGCCTTTGCAGGATCCAAAGCAAAATCATAATTTTTGTGGTTCTGTTTCCTGTGTTAGTATGCACTTAATCACTATTTATCTACAGTGTTTCTAAGAGATCTTGGAAAGCTACATGATAACTATTGGCAAAACATTTCAAAACCCACAGATGGATGATGCTATAAAAGCACAAAAAGCATACAAGCACCGTTTCTGAAAAATGATACTGTTAGTGACTTAGATACATTGGGCACTACTATTCTACTACCCTGTGTTATTATTCTGCATAAGTAATGTTATGAAGAGCTTTGCATGTTCACCAAAATCCCTCACTGGGAGCAACCTGAAGGACGTGCTTTGTTCGGGCTCTGAACTTCTGATTTTGCACAGGCAGTGAAGGCCTGTCCGTACTATTTCTAATCCCATGGGTGACACAGATCAGTAACATCTATTTCTAAAAATCAGAGACAATAGCATGATAGTCTAAGATTGAGCTGTAACTATCGTGGTTATCACATACCCCACGGCTGGGGATGAAGGCACTTGGCTGTTAGAGAAATAAATCAAACAGTGGATGTGCAAATGACTGCAAAATTATTATAGGAAAAGGTTTTATGTAAAACCTCTTATTATCCCACAACCACAGGTATCATATTCTAGAAATATGACGTTGCACACATTCAAATATGCTGTGCCTTTGCCTTAGAGTACAATGAATGTCTGACAGCAGTTCTAACCATAAACTCATCTACTGCTATGCACTGAAAAGCACTGTTGAAACAGCTTCAGGGCACTCAGAAATTACCATGTCTAGTTCTAGGCCTCTGTATAGGAGTCACCTGGACTTTCATTTTCCATCCATCTACTGAATGTCAAGGCCAACTAATATTTCACTAGTCATGCAACAGATGCACAGTAAAACCACAGCTTTTTTGTCTGATAATCCAAGGCAAGATGCAGAGAAAATTTTAGAAGGTTCTCAGACTCCTGGAGGTGGTGTCTATGCAACATCCAGATCTCATATCCATGCAGTAGAGATCCAAGATTGATTACAGCAAGACAGTTTAAGCTAAACTGTACATTAAATGATATACAAGCACAAAAGAAACTATTGACTTTGTCATGCCTTCCCACCTTTAAATGCATATGGTCTTTGGTAGCTAATCAAATGTTCAATCATTTTCTTCAAGCTGAAAAATCAAAACAGTAAACTTCCATGACACTTCTTCCTTTTTTAAATTTAAATTTGATGCTCATCAAATCAAGTTAGAAAGAATTATTTGACGACTTCTGTCTGTAATGACGCAAATGAGATCAAGTACATCTGCAACCGCCCAAGACATTTCAAGTGCATTCCATGACACACAACCTAGTCCCAATATATTGAAGCAAAAAACATGTACAGCCACTGCAAAAAATGCCTAAATCTCACTGCAGTCCGTGAAATTACAGACACAATTGAACAGAGGTTCATCTCTCTGCAGAGCTATAAGATACTTCTAGGTCTTGAAGTTTTAAGTATTTGTGAATCATGGGCATAATACAGTGCAAATATCCTTTAAAGTCATTACTGTTAACTGCATCGCAATACACTGAATAGTCTATTTTTATTCTATGAGATAACTGATGCACGATATTACAGAATTGTAATATTAGGTTCTTAGCTAAATGCCAACTGTGCAATTACTTTCTGCCTACCTAAAATTCCAGTGCAATTGCATTTAGCAATGGTAGTAGGCATGTTCCATCCTGAACATTTGCCTGGCTCCACTTCTGCTTAAGGAATACCCTCCTTCATTTTAGAAATGTAGGCATCTCACTTTATTTAAGAGAATAAATTGAGTTATTTGCACATTCAACACCTTAATTTTTAAAGGTACATTTTTTTGGTGTGTATTTAGAACCATGCAAACACTGGAAGTCAGAAACCAGGAAACAAAGCTCAATGGGAAACATCATGCTTCTACTCATTATATGAAATCACCTCAGCAACAAACTACAGCAGCTGCTTGTCAGCAAAACACAGTATCACCTTGCTCTTCACAGCAAGGAATTTAGAAAATATTTTCCAACTGAAAACTGCAAGAGAAGTTCAGGCAGAAAGTAATGATGATCTCTCAGTTATGAAGGAGACTTCATTATGCAACTCATTATACAGTAAAATTGTTTTCTGTCTCAAAGAGACTACAGTTTAAGAATAAGATGAGAAGATAGAACAAGAATAAGATGATGGGCAACGACTCTGACAAGGACTAACTTTTTTTCTGAAAGACTTCAAGGCTAGAAGAGAATTCCCAAGACCTTAAGAGGAAAAAGTGGTCAAAACCTCAACATCATGTTCAATCTGAATACTCAATATATTACACGTACATTTAGGCTCATAAGATACACTTTAAAAATACTTCTTTTCCTTCTCCCTCCCTTTTTTTTGGTAGACTGGTTAACCCATACAACATTTACCATAACTAAGAAAACTATACGCCTCAGGGATTGATATACTCTTTTTCTTGCCACCTTCCACTGAATCTAGGCTTCAGTTCATGGGCTTGACATCTGAAATCCAGTCTTCCATGAAGAATTATTATCCTAATCTAACTGTCCTAGCTTACAATGACAGTTATGAAAAGACAACAAACCAAATGCACATAATTATTGTAAGAATCATGTAGATGCAACTAGGTTAAAAGTAAGACTTAAATCTAAAGAGTTACAAAATTTCTTAGTTCAGTGGTGAAATTATTTACAGTTCCACCTACATCTTCCCAACTCATATCCTTCAGAATTTGAACTTATAAAACATACAATGAGACAAAATAGCAACTGGAGGGGAAAAACAAACCCCAGAAGATAATAACTGGCATCCTACAAATAACAAGCCGACTTGCTTCACGAAGAGCCCAGCATTCACACTTCTCAGGAAGACAGCAGACATTCTTGTCTCAAATCCTTACTCAGCACATACACTGTACTCTTCTGAGCTGTACAACGCATCAGAACAATGTACGTGTCATGATAAACATACAGGTACAAAACCACTAATGCAACATTTCCACTTACACAGAAAGACAAAAAGACTTCCAACATGTTATTCCCCTGTGAAAATGGATGGTACCTTTGTGCCATCACACAGCATTATGTTAATGCAGAAGTCTCACCAGCCAGTCACCTTTTATAATTAGACACTTCTTCAGTAGCGACGACAGATATATAGTTATTTGTTTCTATTTTAAGGGCACAGGCACCTACAAACCTTGCTGGAAAAGAAATACTGAATAGCGTGTCCGACACACTTCTAATCTACTTAATCTCACAAATAATTAAAAAATAAAAAGAAAAATCCTTACTCGCTGAATGCTGTGGATTCAATCCTACATACAAACTTAAAAATTAAAGGTTGCATTTATTTACATTTACATAGTAATTTTTACAGTGTCATTCTCTAGTGACATTTATTTTAGTGACATCAAAGGTCCTATTTCAACAGATGTAAATCAGATTAAAAAAGGCTACAAAAATGGTACATACACTAAACTCTACTTCATCTACACATCTTCAGTATAAGAAGTCTCTCTGGGCTGGGTTTTTCCCACCAAACCAAAGATCTTATAAAAGGGACTTGTGGCAATCACCTGTCTTTTCTTCCTCAAAGAGAGTGACTCTTTTGTTCATATTATAATTTCACTTAATTCCAAATGTAACCAATTTTTTAAAAAGTTATTTCTGATACAGTTAAGACTTAGAGTAGTACATATACAACTATCTGCCTGGAAATATATTAAAAAGTTTCTTTTAATTTAAACTACTCATAAAGTAGTTGGATGATCACTAATACAGGTAGCTGTCCTAAAACTCCAAGGCTTTAATTAAACAAAAAACAAACAAACAAACAAACAAACAAACAAACAAAGGCAAAAAAAAAAAAAGCCTCTATAAGCATAACAGTCCTTTTTATTTCACCTGCGCATAACACTGCTGTGTTGTAACACATGGTATTACACATCAATCTCAGGAGTTAATCTACGAGAGTAATCAAGCAACGCAAGCACTGAAACAACTTTTTCTTACACAGGTAGAAACCAGCTGTCAGACAGCTACTGTTTTGTAAGATAACTATTTTAGCAATAATGAACATTTTTTTGTATTCTGAGACTTTGTTAACACCAAAGCAGCAACACTGGAGAAATTACCTAGCTCATCTCAGCCCAGGTACCCATTCTGGTCCTGAATGTTACTGTAAACAGTAAACTTCTATACCTTCAAATCAAAAAGTCTTCTCAGCAGAACAGACTTCCCAGAAAGTAAAAAAGATTTGTCCTATTGTGTTTCTATGCATATACCACTATGTGTACATGTATGGTTATTTCCAAATATAAAAATAAAAAAGTAATCATACATTTTAAACTCTGAAATTAATATAAAATTATATTATTTTAAGAATTAGGTAAGAATTCCATATTTTCAGTTCATTCTTCCCATAGAGCAATATATGTCCTTGGTATTAATTCTCTTAAATTCCCATCATTGTTAAACCACAAAAATATACAGTTAATCTCATGACATTTCACTTATTATTTGCTTCACATCCTATTGAGGTTAAATTTTCACTAAAATCTTTCCTATCTTTAAGTTTAAATAAATTGTACTATCATGTCTTGCAAATCTTTTTCTTGTTTTAATGAGTTACTTCAACAATTATCTCAATCATTTCAAATAGGGAATTTTGAAAAACAAAGAAATACTACTATTCTTTAGGAAAAAAGACCTCTGCACTATTAAGCCTGCTCCATATTAAACTAAGGTTACAAGTAGTTAGTTTCTTTTAGCTCAGTGGTTTCCAGCATCTTCCCATGCTATAATAAACAAACAAAAACTTTCTGGGATCTTTTCTTCCCATATTAAAAAACATGCCATGTATTTCAAATAAAAAGAAGGGGGGGTTGAAATGAGTATAGAACTGAAATGTCTTACACAAACTTATTAGCAAGTTTTCTGTACACCTATAGAAACAGTAGTTACAGTTTCAGTTTCCTCCTTCCCCTGGTTTTCGGGCTAATCATCTGCAGCTGCAACTTTTATCCCTGTTGAACATTACCTTAACTTTGCATCTTTTGCAACTGACTGGAATTGTATTATTAGAATAGCAAGACAGTTTTCAGTGCAAGCAGTATAATGAGATTTATACTCGAAAAAAATGTCACTTTCTCACGTTAAGATGGGGTCTCATCTTTTAATTTCCTTTTTTTATTGGTAATGAGCATTCATCAATACAGCATCATGTATGTCAGTTTCAGTTTTTGAACACTAAGATGGAAAATAAGTGAATGCACAAAAAAACTGAAAATGCCCCCCTTACCCCCCCTGCAGGTATTAATGAAAAAATCCTTCCAGGGGTAGAGGACCATCAACTGAAATAATCAATATAAACCAAAAGATATGGATCCTTGGGATCTGGCTCAGGTGTAATTTTGTCTGTTTGCTTGTTTTATTTATTTTTATTTCAACTACCGATTGCCACTGAAAAGGGCAAACAAGCAGTTTCACTGGTTCAAGTGGTAAGTCTTCTTGAAACTTTATTGTTACTGATATTCTGGCATTTGCTGCATTTTGTTTTCAAATATTTTGTCTAGTTAATGGACCTCTTTATTTGGAGTTGCTCATATAGCAAAAAACTCATCTCCTTTGGGCTCCTTGTTCATGTGCTATTTATCCTCATTCTACAAAATACTTCAAAACATATGTAGACATCTAGCACTTGTAATTTACAGACAATAATTAGTAACTCAAGAATTTGACTTTCAAAGGAATTCATCAGGTAGCACTTTACATCCTGCATTCTATATTACAGCTAGTGGCCTCCAAGGCAGCCATACCGCTCTCAGAAACTTCCCTCCAACAACTCAGAGATGCGCGTTATACATGATTAGCGGTTAAGTGTTCAAATATCACAAGATCTGCTGATGAGAACAAAGAATGCATTGCAAAATATCACTAGCCTCCGCTTTTGTTTTTGTAGACTAGCAGATCTTCTGTAAAATAACTACAGTCCAGGGCAACCCCTCCAGGACCAGAATCAAGCCATAGAAAATCTACGAATTTTCATATTCTTCAGTACTACGACGAAAAATAGTCTTCCCTCAAAAAACAGAGATCATTCTATAGGGAAGAAGAAATCCCTACATCCTTCAAAAAAAAATTTCACTCTACTGATGACAGTTTTCAAGAACAGATCATGCCTTGCCTTCCTTGCCTCTAGAAACCAAGTACATGTTTTCAAAAAAGAAAAAAAAAATTTGGGATCGGTTCTTGGGTGCTTTTTAGGCTGGCAGTGCATCAGGAAGGAACATGACCTCCTCCGCTCTGTGGCAGGTTAAGCAGTCTGATTGAACATTGCTGCTAATTAAGAGCTCTTGTTGTTTGGCAGGACCACCAGAGTACCTTCTGCACTTGTTCATGACAACAGCACCTCTCTCAGAAATTAACTCTTGATGAGTGCAGACAGGGGGCCCAGCTGGTTCTCCCAAATCCTCCAACTATATAAATGAAGCGTAAAAGAACACTGGTGACTACCGAGGGAAGAAAGGCTATTCGTGACCTCTTTTTAAAAAACAGAGTATACTTTTACATTGACTTAATTTTCTACATTGGGGGTAGATAACGCAGCTGGGAACTGTGTGAACAGAACAAAAAATCACAGGAGGTGATAGTGAACAATTCTGTAAGAAATATTTTATTAGGCAAACTAAAATATAATTTTGTTCACAGAGCTTTCAAAATCAATAAATAATATTTGGTAATCAGGCTACAAAAAGAAAGTTTCACAACAGCAGCTGAAGATAAAAGGGAAAAGGGTTTGTGAAAAAAAGCATTTTATTGAAACTGATTTGATATTTCATTTCTAAATCTTTAGGATGCATTCAGAAGTGCAGCTTTGTAGTATTCAAAAGGGACGTTCCACACGTACAAATAGTACAGGTTACCCTATAAAACACATACAGAGCTAAATCCTCCACAAAATACAACCCACTTCCATTCAATGTTAACATTGCAGCATATAGCGTCAACTGACACATCACTGGCATCTCTGCTGACATTTCCGCAGGTTAGCATGATTCTGCCCGTCTGAAGAGGTGCTCCCTGAAGACCTGGCATGAAACACACTAGAAGAGCAGTAGCAGGAAGCTCACCCTTATCTTTGCTGTACTTACTATGCACAGGATTTCAGACTTCAGGAAAGCTTGCTTAACACTACATCCAAATCAAATTCATAAGGTGAAGTCTACAGATTGGCTTCCAGATAAAACAAGAATGGATACCAAGCTGACAATTAAGCAGCATAAGTACTGTCTATTAATATACTAAGATGCCAGAGTCACAAAACAGTGCTTTTTGTTTCTTTCTATTGTTTCAGAATCTGATCTTTGTACAAAGATCCTATGCGTCTGTCAGCCTTAATTTGGTTGTCAAGAGCTGAAGCTTATGGAGATGTAAGAATAATTATTAGTATTTTAAAATATTCATAACAGTATGGCCTATTACATTAAGTAGCAATTAGAAATACATACATACAGAAATAATTACATATGCAAAGTCCTTGACTGCACCTTCTGTGCAAGACACTATCAATCAGATATGACAAAAGAATGTGAAATGCTACAATGATTGGAAACAATCATTTCCCTCAGATAAAAAAAATGCATTTTTAAAACAATTCGGTCTTTGTAGTTCTTTTCTCCACCCCCTACCCCTTTGGTTACATCTTGTATGAAGCCTTAATTTCAAGGTAGCTGATGTTAGAAAAATCTGAGAGCAGGCAAGATGTATTTGCTCACTTTAAAAAAAAAAGAAGCAGCAAGAATATAGTAAGAGCAGTAAGCAAATGTTTTCATGAAGTGCCCAAGGAAAGACATCTTTACATGCATTTCACTGGACTAAAAAATACCACCAGAAACAAATACTTGGACGCATATACATGAGATGTGAATTGCACGTGTTCTGTGTGACTGAAAAGATTGTTATATACATCCTTCCTTAGTTATTATTTGCTTTTTTCCTTCTGAGATTATTTCTACTTGAAAAATGTAACCAAACATTCAACCTGAACAAAGATTAAGGATGCTTCAGTGGTCAGCATACTCGGAGAGCATTCAGATTCATCACGATATTTTAGTGGTGGTAAGATATTACTGCAAACCTCATGCTGTGGTGGTATGTGTGTATTTTCTCAGGTGCCTCAGCTGCTGAAATCCTGCAAATATATGCTTCAGTTTAAAAATCTGAAGCACCTACACTGGGGCTCTGCACTTGCTTTACTGCGTAACTGTCACCCTCGCCAGAGCCCAGCAACGAAATGGACACTCACCTGCTAGGGCTCCAACCCTATTGGGACCAGCCATGACGGGTCCATAGGTTAATCAGAAAAACAGGATCTAAAAGTCCAAATTGCAAATAAGTACCCCCACAGCTACTTTTTTCTAATCTGAGTATCAGTGAATGTACAGAGCTAGTACCACCATAATTGCTTTTCCTTATATGTTGGTAAAAAATAGGAGACAACTGAGTCTTCTTTTCTAGTTGCATAGTTTCAACAGTCTCCTTCAGCTTCTTCAGCATTTTTCTTATATGTGGAACCAAGTATTGTGGAACCACAGGAGGAGGGCTGGAGGGCAAAGAGCAAGTACCTATGAATCAGTTGAATCAGAAAGGAAAAATATGAGCCATTGTTAATAGCTGCACCTATGACAGAGGTGTACAGAAGCACAGTAAGTTTTCATTGACCATTTTCAACTTTGAAATACAGCACTAAGAATGGAGGCAGCCTATGATGGCCACCTTTCACTACAAGGTTTTCCACTGGATTAAGTAAGTGCTCTCTCAGATTCGTATCTGAAACTACGCTCTAATGGACAATTAGCAGCAATAGAAGATGGCATGGAAGATTTTTACCTCAGTTTCTCAATAAACCTCTTTAGCTTATAGGATGGATAGTAATTATTATTAAAGTCCTGAGTAACTGTAGTTTAAGATTGCACATAAATCACCTTTTAACAAGTAACTTCCATTCATACCCTTTCCACTTCTCCACCACAGCTTTAGGAAACGTTTCCTATTTGTTATGACTCCTGTTCTGTCAAATGATCTCTCTACCTTTTCTGGATGAGGGCAAAGGGGGAAGGGAAAGCTGCATACCGAATCTCAGGCCTTCAGTTAGGAGCATAATTATGTGTTGTAGTGGGCTTCAGATTTCCTCAAACAAGCCCTTTTTCCAAAATCACCAATTGGTAAGTGCTCAAAGGCAACACAGCCTCAATTAAAGGTATCTTTAAGCCATCTGTTAGTTTTGAGAAGAAGGTGATTCAAGTCTCCCCATACAACCAGTAATTCTTTTTGCGATGGGAAACAGCTGCATCCAGGCTAAAAGAAGGCATATTCCACAACCTGGAACTGTTAAAAGAAAGAACAGACTTAAACCAAGATTTCTGAACAAATATAAGAGGCAGGGAATTGTGAAAGGAAAAATTCAGAATCTGGCTAGCGTGGCAGACATCGAAAGTACAGCCTAGGGCTTGAGGAGGGGATTGAAAAATGCCTTATTCCAAAAAGCATTCCAGATAAAACTATGGCACTCTGTATCATTCCGTATGTTAGAGCATTGTACTGTACTTGGCACATACACTACTTTATACAGTCAAAACACTGTGTAAAGTAATAATTACAGCCTCACTTAGTTCATCAATGAATTTCTATCAGAATGGGCAGCCTACAAAACAAATGCAAAACCAATGGCTCTTAATAGCAAGTGGGCAAATTTAATGAAGAAAACTGCATATATACCTTGAAAATAATCTCTCTAAAATTCAGGGAAATTTTTTCTTGAAAAAACTATTGGGGGAAAAAAAAAAAAAAAGGAAAATTTTCATAGTAAATCTTGTTGCACAGTGGCAACACCGTAGTTAAAGAACCAGGTTCTGGTCTGACTGACTAAAGGTTTGTTTCTTCTGGAGGGAGAAATTTTAATTCCTTCCCACATCAGAAACACCTCCCTGAGGAAGCATTTCATCTTCAACTTTCATGTGAACATCCGCCAAGAGCTACGCTAAACTATGCTACATGCTGTAGAATAATTCCTTCAAAACTGGCTATAATACCTGGTGAGTCAATAACGTAAGAAAGACAACGCTGTGTCAGAGCAAAGCTTCAGCAAGGTTTGCATCCCAACCACAACAATGATCCAAAGCATGGCCAGGGTAGAACAACAGACCAGAGCAAGCACAAAGCTGTACCTTTCCAGGATAGTCTCCCTGTTTTTAACAATTTGCAGCTCAGAGGCTTCCTGAGCCAAAGGCAGTATCTTCCATATAACAACCCTCAGTGGGTATCTTTCCTATGAACTCATCTGTGCAGCGATTTTATTTGCATTTAAGGAATGACTTTTACATCTTTATATACTCTGTCATTGGAAAAGGTATACTTTATATGCACATATTGCTCATTACATATCTTTCATCTCTTGTTTGAAGCCAGTTTCTTTCACATGCTGACAGTCTTTTTCTCTTAAGTCACACTCCTAAATTCTCTCAAAACATTTAGCTGGAAGACGTGACACACAATTCTTAAAATCAGTTAAAAGTCAAACAGAAAAATTAAATGGCTTTATTCTGCAGACAGAGGAAGTGACTCAACCTTAAAGAAGACACCTATCAACAGTTTGTGCTCTTGCAGGTGCAAGAGTACAGACTAATCTCAGAAGACCAGTGGTAGTGCACAAAATCCTGCTTTACGAATAAGCAATTTTTCTTAGGATAACTTGCAGTTATTATAAATAGTATAATTGTTATGCTATAGTTATTATGTTTACCTGAAGAGACTTGCATTTAATTCTTTAATTTGCAAAAGAAAAAGAGAAAGGTGGAATGAATTAAGAGTTGAGAGAAAGCTGCTCAACAGCCAACACAGCAGCCACTTAATACCCTTAATTTGCAGAGCACCAGTAGCCATCACCCAGGCACAGGGAGGGATACAGGATCGAGGGAGCCAGCACTAAGAAGTTCAAGAACAGATGGTCTAACAAGAGGTACTACCTTTCTTTGCGTGCTGTACCTAACTTAAACACTTAGGCCATCACAGCTAAGAACCGTAACAATATTACAGACTCTTTTTCTATACTATTCTTAATTTCTCTTCAAGACACCTTGGTTTTCTTTAGGCTAAGTCACTTCTTTTTGTATTATATGTAGATCCCTGAAAGTGTCATCATGGTCAACATGTAGCCAATCAGCTTGTGCAATCTTCCTTCAGTTTGAACGCATCCAACCTAATCACTGTATTGTTTTCTGAACATCCCCAAGTTTCTTTTCATCTTTTTCCACTGAGGAGTATTCAGACTGTACATAACACTCCAGGAGCATTTTTGCTAGAAAGGCACAGACAGGGAATATGACTGACCCATCAGCAAAGACTGAATTACTTTTATTTCACAATTTATTCCTCCAAAAAATGAGAGAACCGTATCTCCACAATGCCCTGTCAAGGTCTACACACAGCAATGATAATGTATTTAATCTCTGAACAAAATTACTTGACTCCGTATCTCCTTGTTATGACAACTCTTCCCTTGGCATAACACAAAACAGTTATACTAGGTTGAAATGCTCCAAGCTTTTCATGTAATTTTCAGGGAGTCAGTCCAGACCAGTATTTTCTATTTAAAGAGTCTTCTTTACTTTTTTCTCAAACACATCCACATGTGTATTTTCTAAAACAAAGTATTCAATAAAGAACCACACTATTGACTTCAACGTTAGTCAATATTACTGAAATTTCCTGTAAATACAAATGAATACTTAAAATCAAAGCATTCAGTTGTGGGCTTTGGCTTGTCAGTCTCAATTTTTATTCTTTATTTCATGTCACTGAGCACTATATGAGAAATAAAAGGGGGGAAAAAACCCCAAAGTCAGAAGACTGCTTTGGTCTGCTTAATGTTTGTTTGCTTTTTTAAAGTTTGCTTTTGGATTATACAAGGAAATGACGATTCAATATTACTGGATTCCCAAAACAAAAAAGGGAGTCCCCAAACCTTTTCTTTTCAAAAATGAGGAGACATGCTGCATAACTTTATAATTCATTCCACATCTTACCACGTACCAGCAGCCTTGCGATCGCAAATGATCTAACCGTCCTGCCATCACTGTTCTCTGTATTTATGCAGGTGTATATAAATATCAATTCCAGTAAGATGTGTTCAGTGAATTTATAACACCAAGTAACATCCTAAGAGGTGGCCAAGAACTACTGCATGTGTATTTACAAGTTGTATTCAAGTCTAAACCTTTTATATTGAGTTTCACAGCCAAAACCCCATAACTTCTATTGATGTGAGGTACAGCTCAAAACAATTTCTGAAAAGAAAAAAAATTGTTCCTTTCTCCAAAAAAAGGTTACAATATCAAGTCACAAATCTGTCATAAATAAGATTTATCTTCCTGCTTGCAGACAAGGATTTTTTATTTTTGCACTCAAATGGAATACTCCAGGTAAAAAAGGCATTTGAACATTTTCTAATCTGCACTGCTAGCATACTCCTAGAGTCTGAAATGAATTGATAGCAAAATTAATTTTTATCCTAGTAGTATTTACTTAGTTGTATTTTCTAAAGGCTGGATGATAACATTAGACTGCCCAATTTCATGTTGTGATTTCTCACACTATCAAAGTGAAGGACTTTGCACTAGTAGAGGACTTTTTATTAAAGTGTTGCATAAGAAAACTACTACAATATTCTCATGCAAAACAAGTTTTGTGGCCCATTTCTTTTAACAAAGAAATACGACCTTAAACTGATGGCAGACTTCTATGTACTTGTGGAGAATCACCTATAAATGATTAATAATATGCAAGTCATGAAAAAAAGAGAATTTATTTACTCTGTTCTTTCTTCCTTCATTTTTGTAAAGACAGATTCTTAATTCAAAAATTCTTAAAATCAGGTCTTAATAAGTCATTTCCATTAGCCTCCCTGAATGCATTATTTGCTGCTTGAGGTTTCACTCATATTTTTGGAAGTATCACACCACAGATTTTGCTAGCACTTCTATGTAGAAAGAACATAGTTTGGAGCAACACTAAAAACCAAGCAAGAGACGACACCATGACTGTCTTTCAGCACTGTACCTTTTATATATTGACACAAGTTCCCCATTTAATATCACAAGACTTTTTCTGCCATAGTTTTGATGCTAAACTTGTTATTCTCAAATCACACTGAAAAAAATTAGATGTTTTGGGCTGACAATGCCACTTTTAATTTTTTTCTTTCTTTTTTTTCTTTTTTTTTTTTTTTACAAATGTTAATTTACAATGCTTTTTCACAGAACAGTATTTATATTTATAAACAACAAGAGCTTTGTCAGATCTGAATTACAGTCCTGAATTTATCATTAACATTTTGTGCCATTTTGGGATTGACACAGCATTCAACAGACTCCAATGACCAAACCTGGTGTTTTACAGGCTAACCCTCACTCCGTCTGCACTCAGACCTGCAGTTGTCAACCTTTGCAAAACAAGTTATGTATTAATTGTGGAGTTTTTATTCTGTGAAATGCTAAACTGCAAAAGTAATTCTCAACGATAAGTATGATTTTCCAGATTATTGTCCTACACTACAGAAGCATAAAGACAAAGGCTTTGATTCTCTACTACAAACACTTCACCTGAGGTTTGGCCTTACCTATTTTATGAATACATGACCTACAGCAGGATCTTTGTTATTCTACATGCTTCCCCGTAATCAGTGGGCTTTCTGTCACCAATGACTCAGAAAAGTAGCCAATAAATTAGGCTGTAAAAATCAAAAGAAGATGATCTGAAATGATTTTAAATCTGAATTTATTTTTTCTCTTTACATTAAGCTATTACTGGATTCAGCACCTTACACTTTGAGACCAAATATTATCAGGTGAATATGGACACTACATTCATTCCTCACAGGCCGAACACCTACATTAAAATTATACATAATTGGAATCATAAGGTTCTGCATAGGGAAAGTTTTCTGAAAGGAAACCATCAAATAACAGACCCTTCTTGGATAAAGGAAGCACTGGTACAGCCCATAGATCATGAAAGAAAAATAAAGCGTCAGCTTATACTGAAGCTAGAAGAGGTCCACAGATTCAGTGTCAGATTTGACCGATGGTGTGTATATCATTGAACAACAATATTCACAATGGCTGAACTGATTTGGTGTATTTGGTAGGGATGGGTACAAGGACCTTCAATCATCTCTTACCTTAAGAGAATATGTACATATATGAAGCTTAATCCAGAAAAACAGAAATAACAGGAAAAAAATTGGAGGGGGGGGAAGGAAACAGAAATGGAGCACATCTGAACTCCATAAACGACTTCACTACTCTTTCAGGGAGCAATGCAGTCAAATTTAGATATTTATAGGCTTTTGGGGACAAATTTTACCTGAAACAGTTTGAACTCTTGCAAACCAAATGTGAATCCAAATTTTTTTCTTGTAAAATAGTTACATGTACATTGCACTCATGAAAGTTAAAGTAGAAAAGGTGAAAATACAAACTGTAAAATGTTTTAATTTCCTGGTATTTTTAATTGTGATGGTTTAATGAATCTGCAAGTCAAAAGTGAATTATAATTAAAACTTCTCTTGCATTTTAATAAAAAATTATTTATTTTTAAGCTAATTCACACAGTAAAGAACAATCCGGTTTTGTGCTTGACTTTTTGAATTCATACAAATATACTATGCTGTTAAATACCAAAAGCTATTACCAGCCCATCAGAGACATCTGCTTTCAAATGAAAAGAATAATTTCAGCAAGTTGCAGCTGCAACTCAGTTACACATGCTTAATATTTGTAATACTTTCTTTCATTAGATGTCCTTATCCTGCTCTTGCTACAATACTTTGCCATTCAAGTCCCCTGCTCTTTTGCATAGCTCCAGATAAAACATACTATTTATCCATAACGGTCCAACACCAGCATATCCCACAGCGAAGGTTTTTTTTTCCATGTGTATTTATTTCCAGCTTTAGCAACTCTGAAAATTCTGTAAACATGCAATCAAGTAGGAGAAAAAATAAATACAAGACATCAAATTATGTTATGCTGTGTTCCTGATTGCTCTTACTATGCAGTTACTTTGGTGATTCAAAGAAGACAGGAATTTTTTGTTATACCGCAGGTTTTCAAAGTATAGTTATACTATTTGCAAACGGCAATTGGTTAATGAAGCTACATTTAATTAGCTCAACTTCCTTGCAGATCCCATCAAATGCCACTATTTGATGTATTCTGTAAGATGACCAAGTCCCCTACAGCTGGCTAAGTGTCACAATGAAAAGGCACCTATACTTACTTCTGGGAACTGAAATGAGCTGTTTTAAGTGGAGCTTTTCTTCCATTTTCTGAAGCTGCACTGCTCTGACCTTCCCAAAATCAATCCTTTGCGGATTAACATGTAAAGCAGTGTCGAATTAATTTCAGAAAAGCGAATATGAGATCAGCCTGGGATCATACAAAACATCTAACTCCTAAATACACTAATGCTTCTAGCCGCTCAATGAGAAGCTGTCAATAAAAAGAGGGAGGGGGTAGTTAGAAGGATTTGAAGCATGGAGCAATCTATCAGGCTAGTTAGAGCTTTGCCTACTTCTGTGGCATGGCTAATGCATTCCTCTAGAAGTTAATCCTATTTCTAAAGACCCTCCCGTGAGGAGCACATAGGCCGTGCCGAATGAGAACTGAAATGCATTAAAATTCTCAACAACGTCACCAAAAGGCACACTAGTAGATTCTGAGCATTGACAATAAGATGGTTCATTAAAAGTGCAAGGTCTTAAAGAACCAACTTTTGTTACAATATGTTGGACAGAAACCATTCAATGCATCTTTTCTGATGCGCCTGCAAACAGCATCATCTCTTACAAACTGTTAAAAATTCAAATAAATAAAACCCCCCTTATATTAATGCTACCACTGTAAATAGAAATTGTCACAGTTTCCATGACATTGCAAATCCAGTACAAAAGAGGACAGTCAAGCCTCCTTTAAGTAAATATTTACATACAAAACTTACACTTAGTATCTATTAGAGCGATACAGCATATGCAAATATGTTTAGGTATGTTTGCTTGTACTTCAAAAAGAAATAAAAGTAGGTTATGAAGTTACTACCTGAGAACATAGCGCTTCTAATACACCAATGACGAGTTTTATAGATGCCAATAACATTGTCAAATGCACATTCAGTCTGTACGCCATGATACAGTTAGACAATTTTCAGAATTTTTAACTGAATATGGTATCTAAGTCAGCAATTTAAGTATCCGTGTATGATAAAGCAAGAAAACCTCTGAATGGGCTAAATATCATCTGGATACCTGCTGCTCTGCAGGCAGCAACATCAAAAGTCTGAAAGGTCAAAACCAGAACCCTTATTCATCAGTAAAGACAGAGAATAAAAGAAGATGGGGACCAAGAGAAAATAGACGACGTTCTAATTTTCTTAGTAATTATGAGAGGGTAGTGGAACCATATTATCTGAATATAGTTGACATTCGTGAAACAAAATCATCCATTTCCAGATGAAGAGGATACCAAAAAGCAATACAAACTTGTTTACTATTGCTGTCCTGAGGTTGAAGTGTGACTGGGAGAACCAAAAAGCAAACCCTTTGCTTTCTGTATACCTAGAATCTTTTGGTGTTTTCAGCACATAAAATATGGTAGGAGCAGGTTAAGAAGTGTGCAGTAGTATCACCAAAACTGGATTAAGCTGGTGTCTTGGCAAAAAGCACATTATTGCACAAAACATTTTAGAAAACTGCATTAAAAACATATATTTTCTATTATTTTCTACTCCTCAAAGTTTAGAGGTGAAACACATGCCCATCACTACCAATTAATTCTACATATCTTATAAAACTTATCACTAAAAGTGAACTACACTTCACAGAGCATATCTTGATTATCAGTTCCCAGAATAAATCTTATGATAAGAAAGGTCCCATTTCATTTGTAAGCTGATAAAACCTGATACAGGATGAATGACAAAAAACCAATAGACTGTCATTTCCACAAACTCACTTGTCATCCTCTCATCATATGTACATGCTGTCCAGCACGGTGACTGTGATTAAAATGTGCTGTGATTTTGCTAGCACAACCGATCAAGAGTAATTGTACGTCTATCTACTGGACGCCTTCAATTCAGAAAAGGAATTGAATTCGTTTTTTTAGGCCAGAAGACTCTGGCAAAAAGAATTTATGACTGTTTGAGATCATATTTTATCTAGCTGGTTTTTAGTCAACACTATTCATTAAAATGCCTTGCCGACATCTGTATGTAAACAAACTCAGAATACAACATGCAAGACGAGAGCAATTCAGCAATGAGCAACTCTCACTCTAAGCAGGAGAAGGGATTTGTATCACCACATTTTACTAAGCTGTCACACAACTAACTTTAGGTTGGGTCTGCTTTTGTGATATAATCCTGCAATCAGCACGCAAGCACCATCTTGAAGATACTTTAAGAGAAGATGGAAAATCCAAACTAATATTTTCCGCTATTTCTGACTACCACAAACTGACCTACTTAAAGATGAAAAAAAAAAAAGAAAAGTTTTAACACATTTTTTCCCCTCAACAAAAATGATGTCCATTTAGTTTTTCAAAAAGGGAACTGAAGGGCTAGTGAAAGATTGCAATGTTGACATTAAAATGTTTCACATTCTAAAATCACAGGAAATGAACCAAACACATAGTTTCCACAATACAATGGACTGGCACAAGTTCACCTAAGCTTAATGGGATAAAGTCTCTACTCACAGAAATAAGTGAATCATGAGAAACAGCTACAAAAAAAGGCCATTAGCAACAATTAAGTAAAAAGTGAAAACTAAATTAAAAGTTAATTTAGTACTTAGTGTTGCAATTAAAAGCTAAGGACTGACTTTTCACTGAAAATCCTACAGCTGAATTGCTCTTAACACACACTTCCATCCAGAAAATAAGGTAATGGCTTTCTCATATTATTCAGAGCAACAGAACTTTAAAAAGTTATAAAAGTGACACAATGCTGGTAATTTTTAACAATTCTGTTACAGAACCATAAAGACAATTTAGTGAAGGCAAGCTAAACAATATACTGTAGTTCCACTTTAACTCACTACTTTTTGTCCCATAGGTATTTTTGTGGCAGTATTTACGTTCATGTAGGTTTATAAATATTATGCTGAAACTTAATGTGTCTCAGTCTTCCAGAATTTCCAGATTCCATGCTTAATATTTTGTCAGAAGAATTCCAAAAAGGTATTATTGACCAAAATTAGATGGAAGCAGTAAATGTAACTAATTTGTACAGCACAGCAAACATGCATTGGTTTTACTTAAAATACCCCAAAAAAAAAGAAGTTTGTAAGAATTTGGCTCTGCAAAACCTCTTATATCAATTTCTTTCCATAAAAGATACAAAGCTGGAAACTAACACTTTATGAGATGTAAATATATTTGTGAAAGAATATTCTGAGAAAACCTGCACAAATCTGCATAAAGAAAAGATGTAATAGTTTTCTTCAGGACAGCACTGAAGCCGCACAATACAACTCCTAGTACAAAATAAAGCTTAAGTGAGAAGATCATAACTGAAGATTAGGAGCCTTTTATTCTCTAGTTTGAAGTCAAGAGAAAGAAAAAGGAGCAGAAACTGTACCTTCTAATAAAATAGTGTTTATTCTGAACTTGATTTTTTTAAGGGAGAGGCAAAGAAGTAGGAAAGGGAACAGTATTTTGAATCATATATATTAATAACATGGGAGTTACATCATGCACCTATGCTGAGTCTGACCTTACACCAAAACGACGCCATGTCCTTGGAAAGGCAGCTCATGGGAAATGCCTTATTTTCTCATAACCTAAGAGACGCATAAAAAACTTGATATGTTCCTGTAGTTACAGAATAAGGTTGTGCTGCAGAAAAGTCAGTGATTTTGTACAACTGGACTGAAAATCAGATTTTGAAGGGAATGTTCCTGCTGCTGGGAACCTGACAGTGCTTCCAGTTGCTAAACTGACAATGTATTTTTGTACCCTAATTGTTAAATTAGGGAGTGAAATTAAATTCCATTAGGAACAAAAAGGTTATGCTGCTACTGTGTAAGTAAAGACTACACTGACCAGCAATATATATTGGGTCTAGAAGATACTGCCCACAATAATCCACCACGGAAAAAGTCATGTACATTTGGAAAGACTCTGATCTTTTATAACAAATGTTTTTCAGGGAATGTTATTGTCAAACAAAAAGATATACACATAGATATAGACATCCATCATAATTTCTTTTTTTCACATTTCTAACATTTCAGGGAAATTTAAGTCTATACTTAAAAAAGTATGTAGACAATGGTGATATCTTAATTTTCAAGACTCATCTTTTTGCATTGCCTGCCATTTTGCACTTACCTTCCCATAATAGAATATCAATTATTATCAGGTTATGAAGATAAGCCAGTTACAGGAAATAAACTACTACTATCACCGTAAAGAAGAGGGTCATCACATCCTAGAAAGGGTAAGTTATTGAGCTGCATTTGATAAAAGCATGCTCACAATCGCAAAAGATATCAAATGAGACCGTATCAAGGTACTTTGTTTATGTCGTGCCTAGCAGAAAAGTTACTGATTTCTGTTGCGTTTTGATAGCTACATACCAGAGCCTGTTCACATGTAAACCTGAAAGCTCTCCAAAGGGCAGCATAACAGTCCACACTCTGAATACCTTCCTGGAGGGCTCTTCCATAACCCACCCTGAAAATCTCCCAAAGGCAGGAACCTTGGTGCTTATCCCTCAGATGACCCTAAGCACAGCAATGGACTGCTTTTTCCCAAAGACACCCACACGGCTATAGTAGTCTGATATTTAACAGAAAGACAAGTTCTATGCAAAACATCCAGCAATATGCAGCTGCCAACACACAGCACCATTTGTGCATTCACACTGCGTCAGAAAAAGTTATCCTACTGCCTTTACTGACCAAAACCTGCCCAGACAGTTATTAGCCACCATGACTCTAACGCAGCGTAGGTATGTTAGAACGCACATAAGTGTATTCATGCATCTAAGTGTATGAATTTTACAAGATACCAAGCACCTGAGCCACTCACATGCCTACAAGAATGCACATGCTTGAGCATTTTGGTGTATGGGAACAGTTACAAGCATGTTTTTATAATATAGCCAAGTGAATTTCATAATTATTTCTCTTTAGTGTTCTTCAGCTCAAATCTAATATCAAAATACTAACACTGTCTAAATGCTCATTTTAAGGTCTACAGAAAACACAGCATGGGAGGACCTGCTTAGACTTTTATTCCAAGTCATTTTAAGACAGACAGATGTTCAACAAGGTCCAGAAAATGCTGCTTGATGGATTGAAAAGCATTTCTCTAAGTGGATTAAAAGACTACAAGAGTCAAGATGTTTCTATTTGTGCTCCACACAATTATGCTCTTTAAAGAGACCGTGTTAAAACTGTTACCATGGTGTCTATATTCTAAGGTTACATGTTGACAAGTATGTCATTAAAAAACCAGCAGACACTTCAGTGAGAATCTGCTCCTGATGACCAGAGTTAAGCTGTTTTAGAGAGATTGTTCTGACCATGTGTTTGGCACATTCAATTCTTATCTACTTTAAAAAACAATCATAAAAGGCTTTTTTCCATGCGATAGCATAAACCATATTAAAACAGTATCAGATTTTTACTGCTTGGCCATGATGCTTTTTAATAACTGAGTACCAACAAGCAGCTTTATCTCCCAAAATGTATCCAATTCATCGACAGCCTGACACTTTCACTGACTCAAATCCATCTTACAACTCCAGCTCTTATAACAGGGCAAAAACCTGTATGGTTTAGCGCCCAATCCTGTAAAATGGCAAATTCTTCCAAGGGGATGACGCGTCTGTAGCTGCAGAGGCTTCAGCAGCTAAAGTGTGCTCTGCATGCACCTCACAGTCCTTCTGTCAAAGCTGCACGTGCAGATTCATTGCTCTTTGTTATATACTGAAGACTACAATAGATCGAAGGACAAAACAGAGCTGGGCAAACCCTCTGTCCATACAGCACTGCATATGCCAAGAGAGGAGTCTACAAGTGAACCAGGGCCCAGTGAAGGCTTCCCCTTGACTACCAACGCCCAGTGTGTGCATACTTCAAGTCGGCATGCTGACAAAGGATGCTGTTTGTTTCCTTGACTGAACAGGCATTCAATTCACCTGATAAATCATGTGAAAATGTAAGAGAACTACCTTGCCTTTACTATGATGCTTGCTCTCTGTTAGCTAACTTAGCTTATGGTTAAGTTTTTAGCAACAACAATACCAACGATGATAGTGGACTTTGCTGTGTCTTTAATGTTCATCTGCTAGAGAGATTTTCTGTTTAACGCATTAAAAGTGGGTAAAGAAACAATGTATTTTATTTAATTCTATAAAATACTATGTTTCACTGAAGGGAATTAGTGCCTTAAGCAATAAACAGAAGTATGCAATAAATGGCATATGTGGGATCTATTAACCTAAGTGCTTGACTCTACCAACTAAATAATCCCCTTTTAGAGTTTCAGATTTAAAGTTTTATATATAAATGGTTGCTAAGAAAGTTTATTTATTAAAAAAAAAAAAAAGGATTAAAATAGACTGTGGATCTAATAGCCTGTGCTGCTGCTGAGGATTTAGTGGTGATGCTGGTCTAACTTTTGATCCCCTGAAAGTTCATTTTCCCACCCTCAGAAAAATTACTGGTAGTATGAGATAGTGTCACCAGATTAATTGCCAGATAAAGCAGGAACCTGTTTGAAGCTCCTGCACAATCTATTTCCAGCTTATGTGGGCAAGGCAGCTTAAAGGCCTCTCTAAAGTACCCTCTCTCTCCTTTTCTGTGTTGCTGCCGTATGTTTTGCTGTGCTGAGGATTTGCTGCCTGCCTGCTTGATCCAGCAGGTCAGGATGATCTAAGCTGGATGGGTGTTTCCATCTTTCTCCCACCTCCTTCCAGCTTCATTCTGGCACAGAAAAACTGCCCAAAGATCAGCCAATAATAAATCACGGAGTTTGGGTCTGGCAGACCTTTAGCCTGGGAGAAAGACAGGTGAAGAACTGGGAAAATAGCACACTGAGGTCTTTCCTCCCTGTTATTTGCAACCCACTCTCCACACAGACCAAAAAACTGGTGCCTCTAGTCAACTGTGGATGAAACCAGCAACCTTATGTTGGACACTAAGAGGTCCCGTAAGTCACCATGAAGCCTGCTGTTTATCCTCTATGTCAGCATTGTTTCTTATCCACTGTCCCACTCAAGTAGGAGCAAGACAGTGCACAAGTAGGGACATAAAATCTACAATCATTTTGTCCTGTATTACATTTACTACCATCCAGACATAGTTAGCAATTCACATTAGAACATTATAGAATTGCAGCAGTGGCTTACAGTAATCAGGACAATAGTGATCTCCTTGATTAAAATGAGAATAAATTACCAGTCCTAAACATTAAGTATTTTATTACCTTTCCCATACCTTGTATACCTCTCTGCATAAAATGTAATACATGACATCCTAATATACATCTAACAACTATTATATAAACATGAATTCTTTTAGCTAGGAGCAACATCTTCAATTATATGCAGAAAATGAGTTGTTTGCTTTTTGTCCGTTTCTTCCCATAAATGCCTTAATGGATAAGAAAGTATTTTTCTGCACCCCCCCCCAAAAAATCAAATGAGCAGGGATTATACTAACAAACATCAATGTTAATTCAAAAATGGATTAACAATTAAAAATTTGAAGTACATTAGCATTGATCTCCAGCATGAAATAGTTGTGATCAATAAGCTAATCTGTAAATTTGATTAATTGAGTAAATCCTGTTTACTGAATTATTCTATAAGCATAATTTACAGATATAAGAAGATAAAAATCCTTCTCTTACTAAAAAAAAATTCAGAACTATCATCTCTGTGTTTAGACAGGAAAGGAAAAACAACATTTTCTCATTCAAGAATGTATTCCTACAGAGATACTGAAACTTCACTGGCACAGTGCTGACAATATACAAATCAAGAAATGTCATCTCAATACTACAGAAATGGGACTGACACATAGTGAGCTTGGCCAGTGAAATAAGAAATACATAACATACAATAACATAACCTCTTCTGTTTTTTATCTAAGAGCTTGCTCATATACATAGTTGTACTGCTTTACGACTATATTGCTAGACAGGAAAGGGAAACAACTAAAATTGGTGGAAATATATACTCATACCTATATAACTATATTTATTCTAGGAACTGTATCAATACAACTACATTGGTTAAAAAAAATAAATCATACCTCTGACTGACAAGTTTAAATAGTACAAAACTGTTTAGACCAAATCTTAGTATTGAATGTGAGACTTTAAACTGAGTAGGTAAGCACTGCTAATTGACAGTAATTGAAGCATGAAAATGACAGGTAGTGAGATATGGTATATAATTTAGAAAGGGAAAAAAAAGAAATACGGAGATTTAATTAAGAATAAAGTGAACTTTTTTCTAGTTGTAGGTAACAACATGTTACTGAGAAGTTAAATGGCATACAAACCTTCATTTTTATCTGCGATTCTAAGTTTTGTCATGGGCCAGGTTGAAATGGTTGCACTTCAAAACTTATAAAATAATAACCTTAGTGAAGACAGATAAATGATGGGCACAAATGTAAGGAAATTTAAGACAACTCAGTGCATTTCACACAGAAATGCAGAATTCTTTCCAGTTCTTTTGTCCTCCTCTTAACCCCAGCTGGGAGAAAACACCACTTGATTTTTCTTTCTACACAGTCATCGTTACAAACCCCTAAATAATGGAACTGACAGGCCTTGAGATACAACAGATCCTACACTATCAAAATTCAGATAAAAAAACTGTCATAACATTTCAGATCCTCATACATAGTGAAAAACTTGAATACATGGAAAAGAGATCCTTTATCATTCACTTCACCAGTTATAATATCAAACCTTCACACAAAATGGCATAGATAAATTCAATAATCAGACTGCTAAATATTTATTCATCCAGCTTTAACTCAATTTACAGGCCCTCTAAAAGACAGCTGAAGTCTCCAAAAATTAGGCCTATTCCAGCAGCCACCTGTAGTAAGGGAAGTCACTTAGTCAACCACATCTGTAAGAGACCAGTAGGTTTTGTTGTAGTCCGGCGTGAGAGGAATGAACCTCTGAAGTGTATCAGTCAGCCTGATAACACTGCACTTCTGTCCAAACTACGTGGTCTCTCTATCATTGTAGGTAACACTGGCTACGTGTAAATAGCAAGCAGCACAACATAGTACGAGCAGAACTGCAGAGCAGAATAGCTGGTGATGAGGATGCAATGTTCGCACTATAAAAGGGCTGGGGGGTGGATTTTGCAGTAACTGCAGCCTGTTTCCAGGGACTGGATGCCAATGACTGGTTGAAACGTACTAGGTGCACTTCTGGGGCACACCTTCTGGTTATGTTTAACCTGAGAGGAATCCAGTTCACACTGTGAGAAGACTGGAACACGAACCAAAGTGCAGTACGTGAGGATAATCGCATTTCTTTCAGAAGCTCATTCCTGATCTGAACAGGCAACACAGAGGCACTCACTGCCTTCCCAGGGCATGGCTCTTTCAAATCAAGACTCCACTCGCTCATGAGCGAGTGGAGGCAAACCAGACTTTATACTGAATTCTTCTGACCAGTTCAGAGTTTTTAGCTGGGTGCACCACAGTTTACAGTATCTCCCCAAATAACCTGTCAACTCCAAGAGGTTAAATGTTAAAAAGTTCAGGTATCATTAAAAATGTAGAAACAACTGTATCTTGCTTCAGTCCCTTAGAGAATATAATTTTCACATTATGATTTTTAGAACTGCTATATTGTTATAACAACTAAGCATGAATACAGCAGTGTGTTTACTGAATTTTCTTACATGCAATTTTTTAGATGTTTAATGAAAATTTGGGTTAATTTTTAAAGACGTACAAAAAAGCTTCATGGCTGGCACACTCAATTTTAAATGGAATTCAAGTAACTGAGCTCTAAAGTTTTCTCAAAGATTTGTAATAGAAACTGGAATTGACTCTTACCTTAGCTAATGGGTGCTGCTGTAACTCTCTGAAACAATCTCCCCACATCTCTGACAGAATATAAGATATTTTAAAGTCCCATTTTTCCTCCCAGCAAAACTAGAACATATGAGAATAACTAAGAATTAGTAAGATCAACAGAGGTCAAAAGTAAAGAAATGAATGGTAATTTTTACACATTGAAAGAGCTGTTTTCTCACAGAAGTGTAATTTTAGAGAAATTTGCAAGTCAACTGCAATCATGAACATTTTGTCAAACTATATAATGAACGCTACTGTTTTCCATACAGGCCACATGAAACCATGAAATTCTATACATTGAGTCAGACTTTGTACTCTGTACACTCAAAATTGCTGGTTATTCCCTCTACAGCAATTCCTTTTTTTTTTTTTTTTTGAAAAGCAGCACATAAATTGGAAAAAAAAAAGTTATGTTATCTCCTAAAAAACCAAAAGCAATCTTTAGCCATAATACATACACACTGCTTATTTATGTACTTCACCATCTCCCAACTTTTAAAAATAATATCTCACCTTGTATGTTTGATTTTGGAGGAAAAGAAAGTTCAGGTTATTAGTTCATGCCACCTGATCTGATGTATCTGTAAATGTATAAAGGAAAGTTGATTGCAATGGGACTTGAGCCCATCTTCATCTCAAAAAGCTTCATTACAAAAAAAAGTTTGGGAAGAATAAATTACATGTTTCCCCCAAGTAGCTTATAGTTTTTTTTCTTATGCAGCCCATTTGGCTATAGGAACATGTAAATGCATTGGTACACTGATGCCTTCACCAGGATGTACTACAGTGTTACCAACACCTCCGATTTTGTAAGAAGCCCTGCAATATTTTTTAAACTTCAATACCTCAGAATAAAACTAAGTGTCCAGTGCTCAACATTTTGCCTATCAGACAAGAATAGGAACAGCTTTAAAGCTGTCCTAACTTTACTCTGTTTTTTGGTTTCGTACCGGGTTTTATTTGGCTGTTCCTTATTGCCAAAATTCCTAAGTGAAGTCATGAATTGTACAAGTATAGTTGAAGATTGACTATGTGGGTAATTTTTTGCCCTTTAGAAGCACAATGAAACAACTGACCCATGACTATCAGGCCTTCCCAGGAACTGCAGCGACATCACACATTACCTAAACAAGTGCTGAAATGACAGAAAAGAGGAAAGGCAACAAAACGTAAAGGGAGAAAGGGAAAACTGGCATCATCCCAAAATGAAGTGGTTTAATAACATGTACATCACTAAAGTAGCTCATGTCAGAAAGTGCAGAATAGTTAGCAGAGTATAACACATACTCAAAAGCTACGGTTGGAATGGATTTAGCACTTGTTAACTGTAGGCTGAACACTGCCATTACTTTAAGATAAACAGACAGGACGACTGATTCAATTACAAAACTGTAAAACATGATTGTGGTGGCTGCACAATATGTGTATGTGAATAAATGTCTCTATCATTTGCTGGACAAAAAAATCGATAGACAAGGGAAGGCCAATATAGTTGCAATGCCTAGCTCCCCAGCAGTTTCCACTCTTTTACCTCCTACCCGCTCACAGGGAGCTGAGTACTGAGACTTGGTACTGGAAATATATATCATCGATAATGCTGCTACTATAAAGGAAACTTGTACATGGTCTCATCTAAAAAAATCCATCAGACTGTCCTACATTATTTCTAATTTGGTAGGTTCCTGTTTCTGTTATTTTTCTGGCAAAACCTCTGTTTTTGAACATTAAAACAGTTCTATACTTCTTACACACTAATAATTTTAGAACTCTCAAACCTGCATCCAATGGCTTTTCCTTAAAAATAAGAGACGTGTTACATGCATCTTCAGTGTCCACAGAAACTAGAGGTGGGGAAAAAAAATATAATGGTCCTGGTGGAATCTCTAGCAGCTTGCACAACGTTCACAGAAGATGTTCTCATTGTTTCTCCAGACTGTAAAATGAGCTGTCCAAGAGCATAACTCATTTCAGATGACTTATCCGTAATCTAAAAAATAAAGCTTAAATATAAAAAAATCTGACTCTCGTTCAGGTTTAATGAAATAAAATTTGAATGGAGAAATATTTGATCTAAAGGATATCTACAGGATTTTATGTATTTGATCACATCAAGAAAAAATGTGCAATTTTTGAATTACAAACTGGTACATATATGGAGTATGCTCACTTTTTGATAGTGTCTAGCAAATGAGTTCAATATTCACAGATACTATACTACCTTAAAAGAAAAAAAAAAAGAAAAAAACAAAAGAAAAGAGGAATTTACTCCAGAAATTTATTCCTTCCATATTAGCAGAGCACAAGCTTCCATTTATTGATGGTATTTGTGCAAACTAAACAAGGAAACATTTGATAAATCTTGGTGGAATTTTTAAGAATATTTCTGTGTATTGTTCATTGTTTTAAAATCTGATGATCTTTACAGAAGACTGAAATTTAGAATGAGTTCTATTACAAAGTCACAGGTGCCAAGAACACTTGAATGCGAAATATCAACTGCAAAACAGTTTCCCAATAATTCCTACGAGTAAGTCTGAATTTACTGAGGGTTTAGCCTTCTGCACCCCCTGGGCACATCCATACATCCTTCCCGCTTAAAGGCTACATCTAAAAGCTAACAAGCACTATGTAAACATCACACTGAATTCAAACTTGGCAAAAAATCTTTGGGGTTTTCACAATAGAAATCTTTCTAGTCTTATTTTAGCTATAAGAATGTTTTCACCTGACAATTTTCATTAAATTTAGATTAGCCTACCTCAAAACAGAAGGTTGACAAAACCAAGCAAGTAAGAAGTAAGGCTTTTTCTGATGAAACAATGAAAAAATTGTTTTAAAATCTGAACCGCACATATGATTTACCTATAGAGTACTAACTCTACCGCTTATTTTGAAAAGATATTTTAATTAGAAAGGAGAGACATTGGAAATGACTTACAGTCATAAACATTCAGTTCCTCCATTTCATAACTCTGAGCATCAATGAAAGGATCTTCACAACATGAAAAAGGCAGTGGTTTGCAAAAGTGCCTCTGTGTATCAGCTGGTTTTCATAACAATGTTCTCTATTTTTACATTTGTCTACATAAACAATGAACAAATGTCTCTCTTGCGATAAGTCAAATATGTTTCTTTTTGGCATCTTGAGAGAAAACCTGTTTCATTACTAACCACATGATTTCAGGTCCACATAAAGAATAGGAAATAAGCTGTTTTACATTTTGTCCTTGGAAGGAAAACGGGACTTGAGAGATTATTCAAGTTCTTTAAAAAAGTAACAGTACATCTGCACAGTCATTACAGAAACTGAACTTAGAAAATTTTCTTGTGGAAAATGAGCTTTTGTAAAAAACAACACAGTGGAACATTCTTGAGAATGGTGTTGCTAGCAGAAAATAAGTAACACATTCTTGCACTCTCATCTTAATTTGTTATGTGAACAAAGGCTACAGGGAAGGGAAGATGTAAAAAGTTACTTTTTTTTTTTTTTTTTCAACCCAGAAACCCGTAACACAAGCTGAAAAGTAAAGGACTATCATTAATGACAGCCCTGGATATTTACTTGGATGGAAAAGGCAAGACACCCCAGACTCTTTCTATGTCTGGTAGGAATCACCATGTATTGTGGGACTGTGAGCCCCAAATCTTTTTCTAACTGTACCTGCCTAAAATGTCTCTCTCTGCTAATCTTGCTGCTCCTTATAACTGTAGAAAATCACAGTCACAACAATACTTCTTAGTAATGTAGCTTCCATATGAATAAGACTAGTGCCTCTGTAAGTTTGATAATATTGATCTAAGCATTAACTTAACATACAGGTAAGCTAGCAAAAGACGCCTGGACATGTCCCTGTAATAATGTAGTCCTGCACCTCAAGTTATATTTCACAATTCAACCGTAGCACCATCAGGGGATGTGACACTTCGTAAGAATCCCCCTTCCTAAAACTCCTCCCTCCCTTACTCTCAGGAAGGGAGAGTTTACAACGCTATACAGCCTGTACCTGCGGTATTATCCAACTGATGTAGCGAAAATCCATTCTATTTACATAAGCTCTGACTGATGCATAATGCAGTCTTCGTTTCACAGGTTTGAAAAGACATGGGGGATGTTGCAGAAACAACTGTACCTTGTAAAGGCTAGCAGCTGCTTTGGGAGCTAGCAGAACATTTCAAAAAAGATTCTTCTCTTTGGAAAAGGGGCTATTCCTCTGTCAGTGACTTATCTCCAATGAAGTCCACATGGAAACAACTGGAGTGGAAACTTTATTGGCAGCTTTGCACAGCTCTCCCCCGGTCGCATTTTCCATATTACATTTTATAAAGTAGGAGTTAAAGAATAACTTTCAAATTGTAGTTTATTTAAAAAAAAACAAACGAAGCTGTGAGAGCTAGGAAGGCTGGCAACCAACACAAGGTTAAAGCTGAACCTTTACCCTTACAGACTGTCATAACAATTTCTTTGAAAAGACTGCTATATAAACTGAACAAGCAGACAGGTTTTTGTGTTCTCACATAAATGGAAACTATGTCATATAAAAGAACTTTAATGGGCAAATGACACTGGCTTTTTTTGCAGCAGAGTTTAAGATTTTCTTCCTTTCATTTTTCTTTTTTTCCACTTGAAACACACATTCTATCATGCATATGAGCAGCACAAATGGACAAATGCTATCAAAAGTTTCAGTTGCACACAATATTTCATATTCTGTTTTTTCACCATCTGCTGCATTTTGTCTAGTGTTAGTGGATGTATCGGTACTGTACTGCATTTTTTAAGACTTCACAGGGAAAAACTATTACATTACTCTGCATTTGGTGGAAAAACTACTCTTTACAAAAGAAATATTGTAGAATCTATTAAAACAAAAGTGCCAATAAGATTTTGCTTTAATACCCGAGGGAGAAATATGATCATCTGCACCAATAAGAAAAAGATGCATGCACTAGGTGCTCTACTAATTACAACTGCTTTGGTGGGCAATATCATTGGTGAAACAGATGTTAGGGACCTATTAACAAAAGTTTTTCAAACATCTGCTTACAATTTTAAGGCAATTGTAAATACAGCACAGAAGGTCAATTGGGCTCATTAAGGTCTATGTGCAAATCTACTGCTGCAGGTTTCTTTTTAGCTAATACTGACTTTTTTTAACACAGGAAATAGAGTTTAATAGCAACTTGTGTCAATTTTGATTGTGATTTCATACAACAACAAACAACAATTGCATGCCCTATGCTTCACCAAATAACCCATTTTCCTTCCTCTTTTTCCTCTCTACCTACAGCACGCTGCCATGGTTCTATGAGGTGAAGCACAAGGTAAAGGAAAGGTTATAAATTGGGCAATTATATAGAAATGATTGATTTTACTTTTAAACACCAATTATGAATTTTTCTAGGAAATCTTCATTTGTTGAACCAAAGACAAATGAGTTTTGATTACAGCGCATGGTCAGGATATGCAAATTAGTCTTAACAACTGGAGACAGCAGCCCCTTTAAGTTTCAGAAGAAGAATACAGATGTTCAGTAGGTCTAAAACATGTTGTTGATCGGAAATACTCTTCATCAGTCTTCCTCAAACTAGAACAACCCAGTAACACTGTTTTCTGATGAACTGCGCAAGACATAATCCCCTGACCATAGTACCAGCAACAGCAGTAAGGAGCTACAATGTTTCCATTGCAGCTGTTAATTAGCACTCCAAAATTCAGGAACACTAACTTGCATAGGAGTTTCCAAGATTGGTTCTTTGAGAAGACATCCAGTGAACTTGCTATCTTGAGTTACAGCTTGAACTAATCGGGTGAGACTTTGCACTAAACCAGATCTGTAATAACTGGACATTCTGTGAGAAGGGCCCAATTGTGAGTAGCAACCTGCAGCTGAAAGGCTTCCCGAATCATTTCAGTTACCTTCCCAAGGACCTGTTTTCCACCTGGAACTATATTGGTTATACATGGGAAAAACTCTTTGTCGTACACAAACCTTAAAGGTTTTAACATAGAGAAGACATTTATGAAAATGAGGAGGAAAAATGCTATGATGTAGAGGTCAGTCACTATCAAAATCACAGCCTGCATCCTTATAACAAGGTTCATAAATTTGATGGCAAGTACTGATCTACTAAAAAGCAAAATTAATTATTTTGTAAAAAATTTTATAAGCCATTTAAAAAGACAATTATATTACTACCTGTTATAATTCACTACAGGAAAATTAATGATTCTACAGTAAAACTGCATTTGAAAGCTTTTGAATTTTATGGCTCGCACCAAATGTGAAGAAGATTCCACTTTAAGTACTTGGCTGCACGTTTTACAGCAAACCCAGCTTAGGAAATAAACACTAAACAGCACCTTCTACTATCAGTAGTAGTACACAGTTGAAATGATTAAAAATAAATTAAGTACAATGTAGATGAAAGTGTAAAATTTGTAAAAGTTCTTTATATCTGCAACCTTGAAACCATGCTCATATAGATCTGAAAAAGTAATATGAGTCCTTCTTGTCCAAACAACAGCTAAATCTGAAAGCAAACATCAGAGCTTTCAGAAAACATTCCCATCAATAAAGACTTGTCTTTACTCAGCTTGGCCCAATATTGCCTGCTTTAAAAACTTATCACCCTATCCATCTTCTGTGTGACTTACTAGAAAGGATATTTTCAATGTCTTAGGAAATTTTTTCCAAGCCAGTTTTCCTTCATCTAGCATTTAGAAGAGTCTAAATGGACTGTGGGTTTCTTTATTTCTTGTAGATTTTGTAGGGCTGAGGAGTCTAGAGATTACCACTGATAATCTGTAAACTAAGCTTTTTGATTCCCGTGTTTTAAATCTTCAAGTTAAACTTAGCTGAGCAGAATGTCATTGATTATACACTTGAGACTGAGCAGGTAATAGAATTAACATTATTCTTTGTTTTTAAAAATCCACAACCCCATTGTGGCAATTCCAGAGACTCCAGGTACATTTCATACCAGAAAGGAAAAAGCTGAGTGACATAAATTACCCCATCTCCAACCTTCCCCTCAGAATTCAAACCATTTAAAAATGGTTTGGATTCACGGCACAAAGCTAATTTTAGTGGCCTAACCTGCTTTTATTGTACTGATAGGGATATTTTTCTTGCCTGGGGAAGTGAGGAATGACAGAGAAGAGAGGGAAAGGAATAACATATCCTAATAAAAACAGAACTAGGGGCACCTACACATTAAGACACTTAGAAGAGAAGAAAAGCTATCATTACCACTTCCAGCAACTTTTTAAATTTCCCAATTCAATACTGATCCAACTTTACCTATGCAACTTAAAATGGGATGCCAAAGAAGGTAAAATCCTTACATTTTACTAGGATTTAAATGAAAAATGTGTACCTTCATTATACCACTTATATTTGTTGGATATTATTCAGGACCATTTAATTAAAAAAAAACCATGTGCTTCCAAATAAAATCACAGAAAACCCAAAGAAACTGGGTGTGGGAAATGCAAGGATCTAACTAGCAAAAAAAGGGCACAAAGGTAACACTGATGATGAAAGGATTTGCTTTAGCTGAGGAGGACATAAAAGATGAAGTTCTACAAAGACCATTAAGTATTCACCAGCTCACTGCAAATTACACTAAACGTTTGGTAAAGAAACTTTTGGCAGATGTCAGCAATATGTAAGCCAAACATGTTCCTTACATTGAAGGATAATGTAACTACAGAGAGGGTTTGTTTTGGAACGATTTCTATAGCACAAAAATAATCTGGCCTCGTCTCCTGGCAAGGCTGGATTTACCAAGGAAGAAACAAGAGAGAACCATGACTAGTTATGTGACAAATCCACATTTCTGCCATTTAGATGCTTAATATCACTCCTGCAATAAGATATTATACACAAAATTGGGTAATAAAACATTTTGTTTTAAATCAGATTGCAATAGATCTTTAAAAACTCAAATATTTATCTAACCTCTTGTTTTAACAAGTGTAGTATATACAGTACTGCATACACACAACTAGTTTATAAAGTTAAGATCTTCCATATTTTGCTCTTCCACTATTATCTTTTGCAGGTTTGAAACTACATTCCTAAGTGTGATTTACAAAGTTAAAACAGAACCTAAACCCAGTGAAATCTGTGAGACTTTCTTCTCCTCTCAATCTCCAAACAGAAAGAAGTTTTTGCAGAAGTGCACAGGTTCACCCCCCCCAGTTATTAGAAAGGCCGACTTGAATATTTAATGTTAAAATTAACGTACTGTTAGGTTCCACTTTAGGAAAACTATGCTTAAAGACAAGACAGAAAGGAAGGCATCTGTTTATAATTAGGAAAGATATCCTTGGCATAACTGACCAGGCTGTCAGTAAGTATCATTGTTAGGCAGAGCTTTTGGATTTCTTTTGCGGCATATGAATTTCCTAGAATCAAGTACATGCTTACAGCTGATGCAGTCAGTACTCCAAGACTTTATGTGCACAGCAAGCTAAAAGCAGCAATTGAGATTCATGTGGGATTCCCAAACTTGCTTTCACTAGTGAGCTCAAGTATCTGTAAACAGTAAGAAGGGCAGCGAAGCACAATACTCAAGCTAACTCAGGGTAGGAATCCCAGCTCAACCAGGTACGGTAGTGTTGCATAAGCTGGTTTGAAACTAGTTCAGAGAATCTATATAAGCTTCATATGCAGACTGATTTCACTGTACAACTACCTTATGCCAGATAAAGCATTCCCTCAGGTTGGTATTTTGACTAGGAAAGTTAGCAAGAACCTTTTTATTCACTCTTCTCTTGTTATACACGTGTTTGAAATCTCTAGTTCTTTTTTTTTTCCCATTCTCTCCTCTAATGTCAGCAGGGCATCTTCTGCATCAGCATACATTTAATATGAACTAAATCAATTTATTTTAAAATGGAGGGTCCACCATAAAGGAATAATACAGATTTGCTCTGCTTCAAATTTTTGCAATAAAGTGACTGAATTTTAAAATTGCTATGTTATCTGCTACTGTCAGCTACACAGCTACCAAGTTTCATGCAGCTTACTGAGTCATTTAATGAAAATGCTATTGATTTTTATCATTGCAACACTGTTATCATTTTAAAATAGCATGGTTCTAATCCCAGTAAAAGAAATCATCTTGACAGCTCTGGTTCTCTGCTTATTACATGGTTGCAAGAGTGTCAGCTTCTTGAATAAATCTTCACAACTATGAGTTATCTGCAACTAATACAAGTAAGGCAAATTTCTATTGTCATATACGATTCTTTGCACCAACTCACAGACACGAAAGATGCAAATGGCAGCTAAAACTATGGTGCTTGAAAAATCATATACACTTGTGAATGCTGGAGAAAAGGGAAAAATAATCAAGCTTTCCCCCACATACACAGCACATACAGTCCCTCATCTTCCTGTCCCCTATAGAGCACAGAGTCCTTCACTCTCACCTCAATTAGATATCTGTTCACGTTGTAGTTCAAGTTTCCCAAACAAACTCACCTGAGAAGATCACTGAGTTCTCATCAGCTGAAAATTTTACTCTTGCTGAGGCTGACTAAAATCAAGCAGGTGAAAGTCTGTAGCCTATCAGCTGGCCTCCCAGTCAGGAAAACAGACACTTTCAGAAGCTCATGCAAAGACTAGCTGTTCAAACAACTGAATTGAAATCACAGCCCACAAATCTCCATTGGGAAAAGCAAGTGGACACAACATCTTCCAAACAGAAGACAGCCTTCTGCTGAGAAGTACACTTAATTTAAGATAATGAAAACAGAGTTTTAACTATTTACACCAGTCTGAATTGGGAGTGCAGCTAGCTGTTCGTTACACCTCTTGAAATGGCTGATCTTCTACTATCTTAGGGCAGCTGAATTTCCCAGGGTTAGCTCTTTTCATACATAACTTCATCAATGTCAGTTCTATGTATGTACCCACAAAAAAGGTATGCTGGTTGTATCTGACAGTTAAAAGACTTTTCTATTCAGTTAGCTGCAGAGAACTAGACAGGTGGTTTCTTTAGCAATCTGCAATTTTTCACTGGGCAGTACTTCAAAATGGTGGCCCTCATCTGTGACATTCATTCCTAAAAAGGACAGGTAGTGTTCACGTCACAGTAAATGAGCAAGAGCTATCATACATCAACCTTTAAATTATCTATCAGGAGTTGCAGTGCCTGAAAAGGAAATATTGCATCCCTAGCAAAACAAACCAATGAACCACCCACATGAACCAGCACTTACCCGATGCTGTGCAAATGAAATAGTGGTCTATAGTCATCCAGTCACCTAACCACAGTAAGGAAATATTGTTTCCTCCAAGGAATTCTTTCTCAAAGTCTCTGTTTAAGCACTTCATACTTCCATAATTCTGTCATAAGTACTTGGCAGAAGCTGTAATACAAACATAACGAATGGCAACCCTTACCAGATTACAAACTATAGTCTCTGAAACTTTGGCCTCCAGAGACATCTATTTTATATAGCAGTTTCGTATGTGTAGAGATGTATCCAAGTGGAGCTGGAAGCTACACTTGCCAGAAGCACAGTAGCCGCTGACTATATTCCTAATTCTAGGCATCACTGCTATTTGAGCACATTTCAGGGGATATTGTGACAAGGTATAAAAGTTTCAGGCAGTATTTCAAAATGCCCAGAGAGTTTCCTAGAAGACCTGTTATCCTTTCCCTCAGTAGTATGTCCAAGGTGTTGTCTTGCCTGACTTGATGCATGAGGGATTTGGGGGATAATTTCTGACCAGAATTTTAAAGCTGATTAAATTGGACCTACCAATGTTCTACATTTAAAAAGATGCTTGGAATGACCAAAGACACATAAAGGATACTCTGAGAAAGCTTTATTTATTGCTTGCAAAACCATGCAGAAGGACTGCCGAAACAGTTCCAGCAGCGGCAGTTTTCTGCGACACCGCTGTGGAATTAAATTAGAACCTGTTACCAGAAAATCTACTTCAGTTAGGTGGGGAGTGGGTCAAAGGGTGCAATTTGTATTCCTAGCTGAGCCTCCAAGGTTTTCTTCTTGCTCATGCTTCTGTTGTGCATGACACAAATATTTCATTTGTATCGACAGTGCCACTATCCTTTTGTAGTCTCTTAAGTGCAACTAATCAGAAATCTCCTACATTACAAACAAAAATCACCTGTTTTACAGCCTCTCTGTGCTATTTTATAGAATCCACGGTACTGTAGGACTAGAAAGTACATAACATACTGTGTCCTATTAAGAGAAACTCAGTATAAGCCATTTTTCACCATCCTCTGCAGAGCTCTTCCCTTCACACTCACATAAACTTTTGGTTTCCATAGGGACCACATCTGTTATGGCACTGCTATTCAACATGTGCAGCATAACAACATAAATACTATTTAGAAAGATGCTTGCTGACCATTACATTCAAACGTGAAAGGGCGTACCTCTGGCTTTCTACCTTTTCATCTCTGTGATATGATACTATGCAAGAAATTACTATTTTTTCCCCACAAACATTTATGCTCGGGCTTATTTTGCAATTTTTATTCAACATCCTATAATACACATAGAGCTATAAAATCTCCCATAAAGAAGGTAACTTGTGTGATATCACTTAGAATCTGAGAAGCAAATTTCATTTTAGATATTTTTTTAGCTAATTTTGAAAATGAAACCTAACGATTCAAATCCTCCTAAGTATTGAAATAAAATGTTATTTTAGTAATTCTCTGAATTATGTTCTGTCAACACAACAAGAAAGAGCTCCCACAAAAATTTTTCAATTTTAGCCTATCATAAACCTCGTGAACCAAAGATGCATGGAGTTATGGGAACTAAAGGATGAGGAACAAAATACATTTTATTTTTCTTAAATGTGTTATAACCCAACTTTACTGGAAAGTTGCAATTTGCCCCTGAAAACACACAGCATAATAGTCGCATGTTAAAAAGGGCTGGGGAGGACCCTTGAAAAGTATTCTAGCTAGTTTTCAAAAAAGGATAAAACCTCCTCAAATCCCAAGCATAAAGAAATCAGGGTACCAATTTTTTATCAACTTATTCTTATAAAGGTATGAAAGGGATGCCTTAAAATGTCATGAAACCACTTCGTAAGATTAAATTTTGTCATATAAAAGACTAGAAGTAGACACTTGCTTCCTTTCAGACTTCTTCACATGCTTACATTATTAAAGCTCACAACTGCAAATACATTTTATATACTCAAGTGTACATGAGTACATTATAAACCAAAACTCTTCTACCAGGTGTATTTGTTAAAAATAGAGTATCTATAAAATGAAAATAAATATATTTAGAGGGCTAGTGCTTTTTGTTCTGGAAACAAAATTATGAAGCACATGGAGAAGAAAGAAGAAATTATTCAAGAAAATCCAAGCAGGGCTGTTAGATTCCCACATTACGGAAGGCCAAATTATACTTTCAGTTAGAGCCTATAGTCTCGACTTGTATATATAGAGCCTGCTGAAAACAATTGTAGATTTAAAGAAAAAAACAAAGTTGGAAAATGGCACAAATATGACAGGTAAATTTAAGCCCCACTCCTGTACCAAGTTCTACTTTGTAAATATCCTTAAAACCACACACAGCCTCAACAAAAAGTTATGTGATTTGACATGCAAGTGAAAACATGAGCAAGTCAGTCTTGAAGCAGCAGCAGGAACACTGTAGAGAAAATATTATACCAAGTACTTTATGGCCAATACTATTTCTGGTGTTAATTTATGAGTCCACTTCCACACAGAACTGCTGTACCACCTTAAAAAGAAGGCTTCAAATTACAATACGCAGTTAGATGAAGCAAAACAAAAGGGGCAAGGCAAGGGGATTCTTGTTTCAGAAACAAACGAAAAAACGCAAAGCCAGCTAGATTGATCACAGTCCGTCACCAAAAATAAAGAAGCTGCTCTCCAAGAAGGACAAGATAAGGGCCTCTGTTCTTAGAGGATCAGATCACTTGTGCCGTTTACTCATACAAGCTGCAGAAGACTGACAAACAGTAGATTGGACTCCTGAGCAATCAAAGGAACTAAGGACATGGATATAGTGAAGAGCAAAACAAAACATAAACATATCAATTTCTTGCAGGTAGTGACAAAATTTTGAGTTGATGGAGATGAACAAGCAGAAGACAATTTCTCTTCCACTGTAGATAATACTCACCAATTATGGTCTGGCAGAAGAGAAGCAGTACAGAGAAGAAGAGAAATTTAAGGAGGGAAACAGGTTCTAGTTAGCAGATTTTGACAAAAGACTGAAACAGTTAAACACTCATGATTATGGATTGGCTGAATCTGAAGGAGAAAAATCTGTAGTAGAAGCAAATAAGGTATCCTGAGAATTTCTTGATTCTGCTTGAAGCACAAAACCTTAATGTGAGCATCTGCCATACAGCTGGTGCTTTAAAACAGACGTAGGTAAAATCAGAGTGGACATAAAACTAGCTCACATTTTCTGAAACCAAATCCAACTCAGATTACTGGCAAATAATGCAAACAGCACACATATCCCAGTAACACAAATATCAGTGTTTCAAAACCACCCTCCAGAATGTGTTCACACTGAAAAAACCCTACATGTAAATGTAACTAATGCTAGGAAGACCTAATACACTATGTAATATGGTCCAGTACAGAAATCTACACACAAATGGCATACACACCAATAATCACCTACTTAGGAAAAACCACATCTAGGGATCATATTCCTACCCTTCATGTAATGAGGTGGGTATGAGCCACTGCATAAGATGGAGAGATGGTTAATGGATTTTGAAATCTGAAAACCAGAACGAAGCACCTCAGATTTACTAGAACACATAAAACTGAAAACACAGACTAGGCAAATACTTCTGCCTTACAGCCCGTTCCCTTGATGATATTAATATCACACAATAAAAAAAGACCTTTAGAAATACTGAAGTACATGACAGATTGAAAACAAAACAATCAAAGTTAGTGATTTTTTTAAAAATTAAAGGATAGTTTGTAATACACAACCTTCACAATTTAGCTTTTTTAACAGTTACATGGTTGAAGCTTGTAAAGACATTCACAACGTGATTTTTTGGAATTTGGTGTTTAATGATTCTGTTATATACAGGAAAAAACCACTCTAGTTTACTGAATAGCAGTTCATTTGTGTCACCTAGCTTTGTACTGGATGTGACTGCCAGATGGCTCCACAGCCAGCTAGAATGGGCAAGCAGTCCCAGCAGACTAGCCTGCAAAGCTGCCTGGCATCTCTTCTGTGAAGTCCAGAGTAGTGTGCCTGAAGCACTGTTGTAAAAAAAATAAAACAAACAAACAAACAAACAAACAAAACCACCCCAAAAAAACGCCAAAACAAAAAAAACCAACCCCCCAACTTTCTCTTCAAATTAATATGTAAAGTCTCCTATGCCAGCATCCATTAGATAAAGAGTACAAGATAAACACATGCATAAAATATTCATCTGAATTATTTCACAGTACAAGAAAAAGTGAAAAAGAAATTACAGCATAGTTTGTCTCTTCGTGTTATTTTTTGTATTTTATTCATCTCTGATCTAGTACTTTGTAATCTGAATTTAGCTCAGGCTTTCTTTGTACAGTTACTATCACTGTAAAAAAAAAAAAAAACTTCCGTATTTCCAAGGTTTTGCTAGGTACTAGATAAATGCAGCTATAGACCTAGCCAAGTAATTAAGAGAACCTGGTTCCGGATCCAGTAAATGCAACCTCCATTTCTACATTCTTGTTTTAACATCATCTAGACGTTTTTTTTTTTTTAAAGAACTGAATAAAGTGTGTGTTTAAAGTACAGGAAGAATTCTGCTGAGGATTTTAATTAAAAAGCTGTAGCCCTCCATCACTAGAAACCCTCCCTGACATGAGCTAGACAACAGTTAAATAAAAGGAAAATTTACATCCAAAATCTTGAAAAATCTAGGGTTACCACACTTTATGAGCCATGTCTAATTTGTATGTGGCACGT